>CM069159.1:31766619-32366619 GCA_035221665.1 Okamejei kenojei | reverse complement strand
GATAATACACCTTAAAATATAGGGCAGATGAGATGAGGCCACCAGAAATGCATCAGAACACTCAAGGTTACAGTGCCATGGCGGAGAGTTTCAATAGCAGATGACTTGAGGTAATGTTGTAGCTAAGAGATTTCACAGAGTCCAACATGGGTCGTCTCAGTGACTGACACTTTGGTCAAAGCTTAAGGCTAAAGATAAAAGTAAGGGAACAGGGTTTCTGAAAAGATCTCAAACAATAGTTTTGGTCTTCTCAACATTTCTGTCCATACAGTACTAAATGCTGGACAAATAATCTAATAATATGGAAGTGGGCACTGTTAAATGTGACCATATTTAAGCTTTAAACATGGAAAACAATTGCATGTCTCACAACTGATATCATTCATTCTAATAACTGTTTAAATCCAATTCAACATTATTATACATCCACACAAAATTCGGGTTCATGGTTGAAGTTTTTTTTAAGTCTTGGAAGCTTACCGCATGCAAACAGGTTGTTCTGCCACCAAGTCCTTGCTGACAATCAAGAACCCATTTATACTTACTCCAATTGTTCTTCTCCCCACATTCTCATCAACTTTCTTCTTTAATTCACCCATGATTTGTAGTGGCCACTTAACCCACAAATCTACACGTCCATGAGGTGTGGGAGGAAACTGAAGCACCTGAAGGAAACCGTGCAATCACACAGAGAATACAAAACCCCAACATAGAGTAGAAAAAAAATAGCAGGGTTAATAACTTGAAACCCATAACAGACTTCGGGATATTTAATGGAATATGGATGACTATATTTGTTACATTTACTGTCTCTTCCTTGTATGCAGATACTTACACCTAATAATTGTATTTTAAATCTGCACAGTCTAATCTGACAATGGCATAATAAATTAGACCAACTTGAAACTTCACAGAATAATGAAGGAGCTAAAATGGAGGGGAAAGGAAACAAGTTACAAGAGATTGTGTAAGTGTTTCAGACTTCGGTGTTCTAGGGTATTCTATGTCAAGCTCTTCCTTGGTCCAGGAACATTTAAATACATACTGATGAAAAAAAATGTCATGGCAACAAAACGCTCAAGCTATCGCAAGCATTTGTGGTTTGGATACGTTTCAAATTTTTAATCTAATATTGTGGATTAATATAAATGGACATAACATATTGCAAATTGGACCACTAACATCTCAGACAGAGTGTCAAATGCTTTAATGTGTGGACAGACTTTTATCATTAACTATCACATGTGTGTCCCAGTGCCAAAACACAATTAGACAAGCTAAGAACAAGTAACATATTTTGGCCCAGTGTACTTGTACGAGAAATAACATGAATGCATTATGATATATGTGTAATGTGATTATAAACTCAAAAAACAATGTTGATGATAATCTAATGAAATAATAACAATTGTCAAGTCAAATTACATAGGTTTTATTTGTCATGATCCCACTTTTCAACTAAATTACTAGTTGCAAGTGACCCACACAGTGTACTAGATCACTGAAACTTTTGTCCAACATAAACAAGAAAAAAGTACTTTCAACATTTCCGAAACAGAAATAGCAAAGTATATTAATATACATTCAACATATACTGCGTATTGATTACTACAATACAAAGCAACATTAAAAATGTGTTACAGATGAGAGATGGCACTGCATTTCTGTTCTTATTTTTTTCCTTGGATTGGCAGTTGACTCTCCCATAAGTACAGTGTCATGTAAACAAAGAAAAGATACATACAATAAAAGCTTTCAGTGTTTTCTTGGTACCTTCCCGTTAAACAGCTGAATATCAAGTTTTTTACATTTTTTCATCAAATAAATGTAACAAAAAAAATTTACAAATGACAAAAGTTGGACAGATATGTAGTTTAGAAGCAGATAAATGGTTGATATTTTAATTTTCAATTAGGTCTAAAAAATCTCTGTCCTAAGCTACATTTTTTGTTTTAAAAAAAAACCATGATTACTAAAATCACAGTTCAACACTGCTTGACTCGGTTAGCTGTAGTCTCTCTATCCATTCGTGCAAATTCCTTTCAAAGTCCCGCTTCTTATGCTTTTGGAAGCAGATAAATCTTTCAATCTAAATTTATTTTTTCTGATACATTTTTAGAGTTCAGAAAGTGGCCCAAAACCTGGTCTTTTTTTTTTTTTGGCAGGCTCTAGGTGTCTTATATATAAAAAAAGACATAGAAACATAATACGCACTGTGATATTTCAAAGGGTTAACATTAACAAGTTTCACCTGGCACAAGGAAACAAGTCACAATTACAATGCCATAAAAAGGGTAAAATACTTTAACAAAGGTGCAAGTTACAATTCAAATATAACAAAATCATCTATTTTGACAATTTCCTTTTAACACAGTTCATTTAATTCATATCTTAAAGTAACATAACAGGTTCTACTTGACTGAGAAATAAAAACCATAAAATCTAACTTGCTTTAAAAGAAATGGCCGTACACTTTTTTTTGGTAAATGACGCAGATATTAACAAGAGAAAGAAAGCACAGTGATCAACACAGGTAAATAAACATGAAAACAAAGCATATTGCACCACTGTTAGGCAAAAAAATTGAAAATGGAGGAGTACCAGAGGGACAGCAAGCAGTCTTATTGCTCACAGAGTAAGTTAGGCGTCAGGGCACATACTGAACTACTCAGTTACTCTCCCTGCATAAAGTGACATCACAGAGCTTGGTGGCGTCTTTATTTCGGCAGGCCAAGGTCAGGACATATCAGACTGCCTGGGAGCCACGGCTGTTTGCACTTTCACTTCTGTAATCTTGAAAACTTCAGTCTTCTCTTCTCCACATGACTGATACTGACAGGTGTGGCAAGTAGCGCAACCACTCAACTGACAGCGGACGAGTCACGATATTGTGCTGGAAAGAAATACAATGAAGTTTGGGCGTGATGCTGATAGATACTGTTGGCAAAATGGACCTTTCACCTCAAAGCTGAACAATCTGCAGAACAACAAAAATATATATGATTAGCTTGATGTGATGAATGAATGAAAAAGCATTTTAACTTTATAACTAGTTTGTGAGCTGAATCCAAAACAGCTACAAACAACCAATTTCAATTCCCATCAGTGTAAAGTTGTCAAGAGTCTTAATTTAAGCAGCACTGAGTTAGTATTAGGAAAATAATAATCAGAAAAGGACTTCAGTGGAGCAGTGCCTAGCAATGGACATGGCAAGATTAAACTTGACTTTGTCTGAGAAGATTGTCTACAAACATATGCAGATAAACACTGCACATATACTTCAACACAGGGGCCCCACGAGGATGTGGTCTCCGCCCCCTTCTATAGTGCCCAAGTACTCATAATTGTGCAACCAATTACCAATCCAACTCAATCTACAAATTCGCAGACAACACCACTGTCGGGGGCTGGTTATCAAAGAAAGGCGAGACGGAGTACAGGATGGAGGTTGAGAACATTGGAACTTGGTGCCAAAGCAACAACACCTCCCTCAATGTCAGCACGACAAAGGAGATTGCGATAGACTTCAAAAAGAGAAGCAAGACACATACCCCAGTATCTAGTCGAACTTCAAATAGCCCTTGCTTTCCCTCTCTCTCCATCCCCTCCCCTTCTCAGTTCTCCCACCAGTTTTACTGTCTCTAACTAGATTCTATCTTTGTCCCGCCCACTCCCCTGACATCAGCCTGAAGAAGGGTCTCGACCCGAAACGTTGTCCATTCCTTCTCTCCAGAGATGCTGCCTGCCCCGCTGAGTTACTCCAGCATTTTGTGTCTACCTTCGATTTAAACCAGCATCTGCAGTTCTTTCATACACCTCAGTATACATTGATGGCACCAAAGTAGAGATGGTCGAAAGCTTCAAGTTCTTATGAGCATGTATCACCAGCAATTTGCGCTGGACCAGCCATATCAAAGCATTGGCAAAGAAAGAACACTAACTTTCTTAAAAGGTTTAGGATGCTCGACATGTTCCTAACAACCCTCACTAACTTCTACAGATGTGCTTATGGCTTGGGAACAGCTGCATCCAAGACTGCAAGAAATTGCAGAGCGTTGCGGATGTAGCCCAGACCATTGTGCAAACCATGGACTCCATCTACACCTCACGCTGCCTTGGCAAGGCCACAAGCATAAACAGGGACCAATCTCACCCTCCTCCCCCCCCCCCCCCCCCCCCCCCCACTCGTGCTACTCCCCACTCCAATCAGGCAAGAGTTACAAATGCATACCTCTAGATTCAGGGACAGCTTCTTCCCAGTTGTTATCAGGCAACAAAGGTGCCAATATTGAAAAGAAAACATTTCAAACATTTCAAAATATGATAATGTTGATGAATGATCTTGAAGTATTAACTCTTCTCTGGTGAGGCCTGGCTTTTTCTACCATTTCTGTTTTTTTTAAATTAATGACATAATGTCCCCCCCCCCCCCCCCCCACTCCTTACACACGCAAAATCCTCAGAACAACATTGCAGCTCACCACTCTATCTGCTACACTCCTGCTTGCTCCATTCCAAAGCCCAAATCAGGATGTTTGTAGGGACGCAGTTTGTTGTCAAATGGTGGATTCAGTTCTTTGAGGATGTCAGTGATGCATTTGGCAGGGTAGCAAGAACTGTTTGAATGTGTGCCCTCCCCTGGATTTAGATCAGCAGATCTCTGCGAACTTCCATCGTGCTCTACGAAAAGCAAATAAGAATCAAAGAGAATGTTATTTAACTCCAAAACGTCATGGGTGTATAAAGTTCATAGTACATAGCTGGTTGCACTGCTAGGAAGGATGACATTAAACTGGAAAGAGTGCAAAAAAGTTTACACGGATGTTACTGTGTCTTGAGTTATAATGAAAGGTTGGATAGAGTGGGTCTTTTCCCATGAAACATAGGAGGCTGAGGGATGACGGGCATAGATAAGGTGAGAGGGGAATGACCTACTTCTTTTGATTTTCAACTGTCAATTTGGGACAAAGGGAGGCTAATAACTTTTTTTCATGTCAGTGTTTAGTTTAGTTTATAGATACAGCATGGAAACAGGCTCCTTGGACCACCAAGTCCACACTGACCATGGATCAGCTGTTTACACTAGTTCTATGTTACCCCACTTTCTCATCCATTCCCTGCATTTTACAAAGACCAATTAACCTACAAACCTGCTCGTCTTTAGGATGTGGGAGGAAACTGGAATACCCAATGGAAACCCATGCGGTCACAGGCGGACATGCAAACTCCACACAGACAGCACCCGAAGTCAGGATCTGACCCTGGTCTCCAGGGCTGTGAGGCAGCAACTGTACCTCTGTGCCACTGATGCTGACAGCGATCATGCAGAGAATGTCCATCACCAGCCAATAACAGTGATGAAGTAACTCCCACAAGGCAAGTAGTATGGCTCACCCACACCTTGCCTTCTGATTATATCTCTTTTCGTACAGAGAGGCATCTCCTCGGACTAAATCTAAAATTCTTGGCCATTGCACTCACTTTGTCTTCATTCTACATAGGACTCTTCACATGTGAACACCACTAAAGGGAAAGAAATATTCTACTCATAAAAGTCCCACACAACTGCTTTGATAACTGAGCATGGTACTAATGTGATTTAAATTTAGGATACTATGCATTTTAAAAAAAAATCACAAAAATTGAAAATTCACTTTGATTACATCCAATTTTAAGCAAAATTATTTCATTCATATAAATCATAATCACCCAGCTAATAAATTAAATAACATTTATTGTGGGGACTGAATTGACACCAAATCCTTTTTGTGGTTGGAGAAAAGGATTAATTATAAGAATGGAGTTTGTCACCCAAAATCAGTCTCTGAAACACACTGATGAACAGTGAATATAGATTAACACAAAATGCTAGGTAGGTCAGGCAGCTGAGTTACTCCAGCATTTTGTGTCTATCTTCAGTATAAACCAGCATCTGCAGTTCCTTCCTACGCAGTGAATATAGATTGTACACTATGTGATATACAACTCAAGCCATCGCAACAAAAACTTCTGTCTTTAGTAAAATCAGAGTGCACGGAACTGTATCTTCCTTATTCAATTAGATTAAAAATATTTCAGGTAATTATTTACACACATATACAATTACAAAGCAAAAAAAAAAACAGGTTGATCCGGCTTAAAAATAGATGTGCATTTTAAAATATAACGTATTTAAAAATCACTGTTTAGCACATTGCAGAAATTCTCACCTTCACTCTCTCTGTTCTGCAGCTGTTGACTACCCGTGAGTGACGACTGGCTAAGAACATCTGACATACGAGCAGAGCTAAGCACCTTTCCAGCTAATAAACTCATCCCCGACAGCTCTGCCTGGTCCTTCAAGATGAATGATAAGCAAAATTAACTCTGGCAATAGATATAGAATGGAACTGTAAAATTACTGAATCAATAGCATAATCAGTAATTTAATTTAGTTTAGAGACACAGCATGGAAACATGCCCTTCGACCCGCTGAGTCCACACTGACCATCGATCACCTGCTCACAATAGTTTGTGTTATCCCATTTTCTCATCCACTCCCGACACACTAGGAGCAATTTAAAGAGGCCAATTAACCTACTAACCCGCACATCATTAGGATGCGGGGGAACCAAGCTCCCGGAGAAATCCCACGTATTCATAGGAAGAAAGTACCTGAGATCGGATCAAACCCGGCTCACTGGCACGGTGATATCAGCTGTACCACTGCTGCCCATTATACTTTTAAAAAATTATAAAGATTTTCGCATTTAAAAAGAAACTGGGAACGTTGGTGACATCACATGAATTACCTGGCCTGACATCTTCAATGTTCCAAATGCAAGTAGTTACGTCCAGCAGTTTTGAACCACTATTATTTAAACAACATCCCAATGGAGTGCACAGGTTTAAGAGTTTTAGAGGAAGATTTTGTTAATGTTTTGAGGACCACAGTAAAAACTCAAGTATCTTTATTTCTTTGGCGATTCCTTGTCATATAAGTTACTGATTGTTTACTGGGACAAAATTTTAAAAGTGCCATTTTTTCCGATTTTATTTTATGTGAAGTGCATTAAACTAAAGAATTTAATATTTGAGCATGTACATCATTTTGTTCCGAAATTCTCTATTGCATTATAAATCTGATGAATAATTGTCCATGTAATAGTTAACTTTGGAACAGAATTAAATATTTACACATACATAAGCATCTTCACTGGTCTGAATGGTGTGATGCCTTTGGAGGGTTCTTGTTGACTGTCTTGTCGTGTAACCAACTCCATTGTGATCATTTACTTCCATCGGCTGCATAGGAGCCCTTCCATCCATTCGATCCCCTGTCATGGATTCTGGAATAAGCAGGAGTTTTTTTAGTTTCAGTGCTAGCACATCATCTGTTATACTTTACAGGTTCTCTTCGGGTTACAATAGGGTTCCCTTTCTGAGCACTGTTTGTAACTGAACAGTTCTAAGTTGGAAATACAGGCACAAACTGTGTTCCCACACAGCAGAAGATGCCTGCCGAATTTGTCCCACAGGAATAGATAATATGGAGAAACATTTTTGATCTAATTTTGCCATTCTTAATACTAAATGTGATACAAACAAGCATATCTTGGGCTAATAATGTTCTTTTGTATATTTTACTGCAGACCAAGTTTGAAATGCTATTAAATGCTGGTTTTTAAAAATACATTACGGCTGGCCCGGAAAGCGAGTCTCCAGATAGAATTCGCAAAATGGACATCAGGGCATAACTAGAATGTATACCTCCTGAGTTCAATGTGGCAAAGTTGCAGTTGGTATCAAGAATAGATGTCTGCAGTTGCACAGCAGCCAGCAAATACATCCTCTCAAACACTCGATCATAGGTAGAGGATGCACTTAAGTTGGGTGTTCGTAAACTGTAGACGACTTGAACCAAGCTGCAATGATTGATATTTATCACGGTACTGTTCAGGTTTTTATAGCATTTTCTCTATCCACCTTCTCTTCTCTTCTAGTGTTTTTTGGTCACATAACAGCATCCAATGGCTGACTTGGTCCAAGTTTCGCTGTAATGGTCCGGAAGGATCAATGCAGAGAAATTACAGAAACCCTGGAGCCCATATATGAAGCTGGAGTTTTTGTGCACATCTTCAACCTCCTGAGGTTCCCACCTACATTAAAATGGCATTGATAATGCTGGTGTCCAAGAAAGTGTAAGGCGACATGTTTCGATGGCTGCCAACCGATGGTGCGAACTTCCATGGTGATGAGGTGATTTGAGAGATTATGGCGCATATCAACTTCTACCTCAACAGGAACCTGGACTCATTAGAATTTGCCTATTAGCACAATAGGTCAACAGGAGATGTAATGGAAGAATTACCGCACAGGGATACAAAATTAGGCAAAGAGTTGTTAATCTATTTCAGCTCTACTCTGATACAGTTCTATTTACTCTGATAATATTCTATTTACTTCCCTATTTATTTCTGCTTTCTTAAATTTTGAAGCCTTTGCTCCCACCATCCACCCCTCTCACTCTTTATCACAGGGACATCCGCATCACATATCCACAACAGTGGTGTGGTTGCCCCACACACCACTACTTTAACGTGGCTTTTCAGGCCACAACCAAGCATTGGAGTCAGGGATTTCCGAAATGTCACCCATTCCTTCGCTCCAGAGATGCTGCATGTCCTGCTGAGTTACTCCAGCTTGTAGTGTCTATGTTCATGGAATTTAAATGTTTTTTAAAGCCTGTCCCACGGTACGAGTTCATTCCAAGAGCTCTCCCGAGTTTGCCCTGATTCGAACTCGGAGATTTACGGTAATGGCCACTTGTCGATAATCAGGGTGCTCGTGGACATTTTTCAACATGTTGAAAAATCATCACGAGTCTTCCCATGCTTACCTGCCGTTAGCGAGTCTTCCCGAGTACCTGCCGTTAGCGTTACGGACCGCAAAGAGACGTCCCCATGCTCTGACGTGCTCGCTACGTTCATTCTCCGTGCTTACCACAAATTTGATTTTTGTTAAACTCGGGAGAGCTCTTGGAATGAACTCGTACCGTGGGACAGGGCTCTTAATAATACAAATTTGCTATCATTCCACATCTCATTTTATCTGTTCTCTGATCCTTTGGAACCTTACACCGAAATTCTCCCCACCATTTAGTAAAACTGTAAACTTAATATATTGTCATATCTTATCCAAAAAACTGCTAGTTGTTAATGTAATATTCAGTACAAACAACATGCAACGTGTCAAGCACCAGTCCCACTCCCCAATGAAATCATTCCAGTATTGGATTTTGGAATTCAGAAATAAAAAATAATTTGCTTAATTTAAAATCACAAAGTCTCATGGGACTGCAGATGTTAGAATTTTAAGTAAAAAGACAAACCTTTTTTCACTAATGTAAAATCATGTCAGGCTTCATCAATAAATAACAAAACTAGTAAATGCCACCCCACTGTTACAGTTTTAAATAGTGATTGTTATTCTGGACAACAACTGTTTATGCTAGACCAGCATGTATATCATCATTTAAGATGCTGAACCAAGAAAGTTTTCCTTCGGTAAAAACCAAGTGTTAAGATTGTTCTGTAGAAAGTCACCCCAACTAGTTAATAAATGTTACTTCTCAAAGCTTACCTCTGCTTGGCGCTTTGCTTCCGGCAAAGCCAGGGACTGCCGGATGACCATAAGGCTGTGAAACACCCATTTTGTGCACATGATTCACATTTGCTAGTAGTGTCTCTGCAGCGCCACACCTAATGGCATTGAGCAGCACTGTATTCTCTTGGCAGCATTTGGTGGACGTGTCAGTTGAGTCTGTATTGTCCTGATACCCTTCCCTGTTCCCCTCACTCACACAATCCTCCTCCATGCTCTCTGAATGCATCAGTGGGGGGTGATGTACAAAACTGTGGCCTTGGGATGGGGGTTGCGGAATATGATCTTGGCCTCTGACCTGTAGTAAGCGATGCTGATGATACGTTTCTGTATTCTGATAAGGCATATTTAATGTTTGTCGCTCTGATAACGTCTGCTGCTGCCCACATAAGTTGGCAGTCATATTTCCAGCATCCCCCACCCCTTGGTTTATGTGCCTCAGCAAATCATATTCATGCTGTTGTTGTTGTTGCTGCCGCTGGTGACGTTTTAAAAAATGTGACATTTCAGCAGGAGGTAAGCGCAGGTCCTGTTGGCCTGTTAAAGAGTGCCTGGGTGATAGCAGTCCCTGAATCATATGGCCATACTGCTGTGAAACGTGCTGGTGTCTTGTGTAGTCAGATGGCGTTGGAGAAAGCAATGCCTGATGTAGTGATGAAGCTGTGAAATCCTGTTGCTGATGTTCATGCTGCATGACGGCCTTGCCAGCTATGTTCTGGTTATAGTTTGAAAGCGAGTCCATCTGTGCAATTTTCATGCCTTGGGAAAACATTGCTGTTGCAGGGTTGAAGTTGTTAGTTAAATATCGGAACTGCTCCGGGAAAAGGTTAGAGTGCAAATGCGTCTGATCGTAGCTCAAAGGAGAAAATCGACTAATAGGTCGACTGTAAAAAAACAGAAATCAGTGTTAAAAATGTTGAATCAAATAAACAGTCACATTTTAAGCCAATCCAGGGAGGACATTATTGAGCATTGGTTTTTTTAAATCACAATCTGGACACAAAAGTTATCATATTTATAGAATTCAACTCCAGATCTGGCCAGGTAGAATTTGAAACCATGAGCTGTGTTCTTGGTCTGAATATAATCAGTGAACTTTCATACTTGTCAGACATTTGAAAAGGTTCAAAGATAGACAAATAACGTACTTTAATGATGTGATCACACCTGCTAACCCATAGAGCATCAGAGCTGTTTGGTGAGTAGGGGAAAGGAGATTGTTTTGCATGGGAAATCCAGGTCCGGTTTCCCTGCATTTCATGCAATTTTAACCTTAAATGGACAAATTTGACCTTTTCTATGGAATTTGATAATTTCTATGGAAGTCAACCTAGTTAGCAGGTTTGGTGACCAATTTGTTGGGAAGCACTCCAGGAAAGGAACTGGCAGCTGTTACAGTAAAAGTTGCATGTTGGTGGTAGGGTATATTTGGGGAGCAGTAAAAGCAGCGATGGAAGCAGTTCATCACCGACACAGGAGGGAGGGAATCCGTTCGCCAATTAAGATTCTGATCCAATATTAGGAGACAGCTTGGGAGGATATGAGGAGGTACTGAACTTTTCCAGGCGCAGTGGTATAGTAAAGCAAATTACATTATTTCCAAAGCTCCTCCCTTTAACTGCTCAGAAGCCAAGGAAATTAAAGGCATGGCTCCCAATTTCACCAAAACAATTAAAAGGTCATGCCACCTCTTGGGATAAAATAGTTGTGTGTTTTTTCCTGTTGTATCAGAAAGAAGAGAGTTTTAAACAGTTTGGGGTTGGGTTTAAGAATTTTAGCAACCTGCTAAATTAAACCAACCTTCCAAGGCCTTACCTGTCACTATCTGTGCAATTCCCTGCTACAGTTCTGGCCTCTTAATATTAATCACTCTGGCTCTCTTGTCCATTCCTTCAGCTGTCAAGGCCCAAAGTAGCTGGAATAACCCAATCCAACACTACTTTCTTCCTGTTGAGTAATTCTTAAAACCGATCTCTATGATTACCCGTCTTGAAATCTATTTTATGATTTGGTTAAATGTATTTGAAGCTTGTACAAGCTTGTTCAGACACTTGCATGAAGCACCTTGGGATATTATACCATTTTACTGGTGTTGTATACATTTGTTGCTTTTGAAGCAGTTTCTTCTCTGAATTTTTTAAGGTTAAAAATGCATTTTGTTGTCATTAACAAATCATGAAAATCATAAGCAAGATAAACCACATGGCACAAAATTGTTGACAGATTTGTCTTCTGTGCATTTGTTTTCAAATACCCAGAAGCATTATGTCATTCATTATTTATCTTAATTTAATGCTAAATATAATTTGAATTATAAATCTCGGTGGGGAATTAATAATGAAAACTATTTTTGAACATCAACTTTCACATGTCATGTGGTGATTTCCATTTGAGGACAATTATTAATTATATTAAAATGTAAATTAAGAATAAAAGCAAAAAGTGAAAATAAAAGGTTAATTGAAAATATTAAACTGATCATATTAAATCTGTGATATAGATAGTTCTAACTGCTACTGACAGGACACTGCTGTCAGCAGAATCTGCCTGTATAACTATAGAGGGTCATACATTCCTTACTAATTTTCAATTCAAACCAGCTAGAGGATTAAAACTTGGCAAACAGATTCAAATATACTCTTACCTGTTTACCTCTGCACTGTCCGCACTCAGTTGCTTTGCCAAGGCCCTGTGTTGTCCAAGCCCAAGAGATGGCATGTGCATCCCTCTCTGTTGAAGGGGCATCTGATTTCCTGAACTGATAATTCCGCGGGGATGCGTGGTGTGCATATTCTGCCCAGCGCCTTGTAGCAAGTTGTTACTGTGTATTTCAGATGGTTCCTGGACTTGAATTGTAACTGGCTGTGTCTGCGGCTGTTGTGGCAATCCAGGCTGTAAATTCATTCGAGGAAGATTAAGGTTTGGGGGAGGGGGACTATTACTGGGCTGTTGATACAGAGCATGTTGGGATGGTATGCCTTGAAACTGGGATGGAGAGGCAGCACAACCTAAGAAATTGAAAGTGTAAAAACAAGCATTTCAGACAGTGAACTCTTACACTGTACAAGCGATGGTCTAATCCAAGGGTGGGGAACCTGCCGCCCTCTAGGCCATAAAGTGCTGCCTTTTGAATTAATCCAAATTTTGTAGAACAAACCCTTTTATTTTTATTAATATGTTTTTGTTCATCTTTTATTGTTTTTATTTTAATCTTAAAATGAACGTATTTAAAATAGCAAAGAGTAAAAGAAGATTCAACTAAATAATCCTCCCCGACTGACGGCCACAATTAAAACATGAGTGCTATTTTAACTAAATAATGTACATTTTGAAGTATATCTAATTGAAGTTTCTTGGATGCAGCCTTATTAGATTACAGCTAACTTAATGTGGCATTCCAACATGAAAAGGTTCCCCACCCCTGGTCTAATCAATACCTAGTCCAGGGTATGATCTTGGTTCGCCAATGAAAGATTTATCTCCCATTAATCAATCAAGCAGATGGCCAATCAATGGTGTCCTGAAGTATAGAGGTCTGAGTATACTATTAAGAGTGAACAGTTCCAAAAATCATTCATCTTGGAATCGCCTCACTGAAATAGTTGAGGCCAAAAAAAATCTATCAATCAAATTAAAAATACAGTACAGAAAGATGTTTAGTCTAGCGAACCTAGTCTCTAAAATTGACATTGGCTCATACTTACTGCTGGACTGCATGATGGCTGTAGTGCCCGGTGGAGGACTGTTATTAGACTTGTTAAAGAGATGGTTGTTGGGATGGTTCGGAGGGGGGCTTGACTGTTCATGCTGAATTCGTAACCTGCCAAGAGTAATTTTAAAAATATATTGCTCGGAGACAGGCACAGGTAGTTTCAGTTCATCAACCTTTCTCACATAATTCTTAAATGCTGCTTTATCTGAACTGGTGAGACACCCAATTAACCTAATTAATAAAAACATATCGCACCCAAAATAAACTGGATTTAATGAACCCATGCAATATGTTTAGCTTAAGGCTCATGCTTTATATAATAGATTTTAGATCTGGTTTTGTCAGACAGTGCTCGGTGTTGTTGGAGGTAAGCTTATAAACATACTTTCACAAATCCTTCAGATGTTATATTTCTGAGAGCATTGGCTATATTCCAATTAATAGTCTAAGATGTACTTAAAAAAATTATTTATTAAGACAATTAATTAAACTTGACACATCTTTAAAATCTGTTTTAGAATGTTACAGCATATTCTAAATTTGGTACTTTCAAACTAATTCCATGATTAATAACAGCGGTGCCATTCTTTCTAGTGTAAAAAAACAAACCCTATACTGCCTTAATGATGCATTGTTCCATAAGTCATTTACCATGTAAGCTCAACCATTCCAACTTACATTGCAGTTTATTCTTCATCAAAATATTTTAAATCATTCACGCACCATAATATTATAAAAAAAATCATTATCCCTCTGTGAACAATGATTTGTTAACATTATTTTCAAAGAAATGTCCTGGACACTGGGAGAACTGCATGACCTTCTTTGCACATTGGACCGTTAATATTCACTTGAACAAATTGAGGCCTAATATCTAGTCTATCAGCCACATGCTGAGAAGCTGGTATGAGACTTGAATTAATCAAAAGAATCACAGGTGACAGTCAATTAAATACACAATATTAATAAAATTATTAATATACAATAGATACAAGATTAAAAAAGAGGACTATTATATATGTGATCAAACCACTAAGAAATTGCTTGGAGTGCTCACCTTTGGAGCTGGTGAGTGATTAATGCTGGCTGGTTTTCCACATGTTGTACCAACGATGCTGTTGACAATGGAGGTGAAGGCTGAGCAGGCCGAATACATTCCTGTAGGGGAAAATAAATTAACAGTAATAGAAAATTAAACTAGTAATTCCTACCTGGGACTAAAATGGTCGCAATTTAATTTTCCATAACCCAAATATCCTGCTTTTGACATGCCTGGAAGACTAAAATAAAAAGGCTTTTGAAGAGACTGGGTCATATTTTCTTCCACTGAACCCTACAAACTATCCATGTAGCATAAATCTTCATATTCTCACAAACTGTTGCTGTCGTTCAACAAGACGTAATGTTCAAAGTTTTCAGGTGTAGTCTCTTTAAAGCCTGATAGTCTGAATTAAAATCATCCAGTTCAATAGTACTCACAGCACAAGGAACATTTTAAATCATCATCTACCTGAATCTGCTGGTGTCGGATTTGTTGTTGCTGTTCTTGTTGGTAAAGTATGTGTTGTTGTTGTGTCTTCTCAAATATTTGTTCATCCATTGCATTCCCATACATCTTTTGCAAATGTTCACATTCCTAAACATGAAAAGAGCTTAGTATTGGTCACTTGGAGACAAGATTTTGAACTCTGTAGTAATCAAATCAAGATCAATTAAAATAGTTATATTATCAATCAAAATACAGATATCATTAGATTTGTAGGACAAGGCTAACCTGTTCAGTGCCACCACCGAGTATACTTGGGTCATGGCCAATAGTGAAAAACAAACCTGGCAGTGAGCAGGTTAACGTTGTACATTCTGATTTTCAGTTTTGGAAGACAACACTCATCATCTAACACCTGCATCACATAACATTTATGGCAAATGTTTACTTCCAATGCAATGTGCACATTTTTTGCTTAGTGACCAAGGGTAAACTATACTAAAGACCTTCAATATTCAGATTTTTTTAAATTCCCTAATTGTAGTTTAGGTCTTGCTTATATTTTTGCTATATAATGTGCATCAATTTCTCAAAGGGAAACAAATGATGGGCAATAAATGCTGCTCTCACCAGTAATGCCCAGATCATGGATTATGAAAACAAAATTAGCCATGATTCTTGGTTTAAACAGCATATTTTCCATTTTTAATTCATCACATAACATTTCAAAATTGTTGAGAGACAATAGATTAGATGTGTACTTGATATCCATCATATCCACAGGATAGTTAAATCCTGTTTCCTTACAAAGATTCAATTACAGTAATGATGAAGAATCAAGCTAACTGCACATTCTCCACCTTTAAACCAAAGGAACCATACCCACCATAGCTATCCCAAGAAGATTAATCCCATTTTGAGTATTTTCTTTGTGAAACTGGTAAAGAGTTTTTTTTTTAGAAAATGAAATTCTTCTCCTTTATCGAGTTTATCTAGAAGAGTAATAAATTCCTCAGCCTGGATAGCATGGTGGATAAAATAGTTGGGTGCCCATCTGTTTAGGTGGACAATATTCATCATAAATACTTGTCAGCGCCCCGCTCAGGACATTCCTTCTCTGGGGCATTCATGTGCATCATAAGGCTTGTGAGTAATGCTGGAGTAAAATTTTAATGCTCTGGGGGCTTTCATTGGGATTTTGGATTGCAGGTGACATGAATATTGGTGGTGTTGTGGATTGTGAGTAAGGTTATCTGGGGTTACACTGCAAGATATAGATCAGGTGGAAAGTCAGATGAAATTATGGCAGATGGAAATTAATCCCGACAAGTGCAGGGTGCAGTGGGAAATCAAACGGGTAGGACAAATACAGTAAATGGTAGGGAAGTAAGGAATCTTAATGAACAAAGGGGACCTTGGGGTTCAAGTCCACTGTTCTCTAAACGTAGCAATAATGCTGGATGGTGAAATGGTGAAGAAAGCATATGGCAAGCTGTATTCACAGGCAAAGGCACAGAATACAAGATTGAGGACATAATGTTGTAACTTTAAAAAAAAATCTAGTTAGACTGCAATGAAGTATTGTGTGCAGAGAAAATTTATCAGGTGCAAAAATCAAAATCAAACTGTTGGAGGAACTCTGCTTGTCTACCATCGCTTTCTGATTTTCACAGGGATCATTCTCCTTGTGATTCCCTTGTTCCACAATCACTCCGTACCCATAAATCTTCATCTCTTGGCACTTTCCCCTGCAACCACAGGAGGTGCAGCACCTATCCTTACACCTCCTCCATGAGCATCAACCAACCACAGCCCTTCCAGGTGAGGCAGAGAATCTCTTCCTACCTGGTCTTTTACAATTTGTGCTTGCAATGTGTCCTTCAGTTAATCAGCGAGACCAAACGTAGACTAGATGATTGCCTTGCTGAGCACCTGCATGCCATTTCTACTCTGCATTCTAACACCAACAGTCTGACCTCTCCATGGCAAACTAGAAGAACAGTACCTCATTTTCCTACTGGCTAATTTACAACAATGGAATGAACATTGAATTTTTCAATTTTTGCTAACCCGCACAATCCATGTTGATTTATTTCTCTTTCTGACCCACCCAAGTTTTCTTCTTTCCAAACTACACCTCCCAGCCCTCCATTATTACATTTCTTTCCCCTCCCTCACTGGTTCAATGCCCATCAGCACTCCCTTATCTGGTTCTATTCATCAACTTCCTTTCTTATCAGATTCCAGAATCTGTGAGCTGTTTTGTCTCCAGCCATCATCTTCCATCCTCCCCTTCCCACATCCAGTTCTAACTATCACCTCACATTTCCATTCTAGCCATCTCCCCCTTTACATTCGCAGTCCTGATCCGGGGTCTTGACCCAAAACACCAACTGTTTCTTCTCCACAGATGCTGCCTGGCCTGCTGAGTTCCTCCAGCAGTTATTTTGTGCTCCAGATTCTAGCATCTACAGTCTCTTTATCTCGAGATTCCACAGGATGCTGCCTGAATTGGAGAACTTTAGATATGGGGAAAGATTGGATAGGCTGGCCCTGTTTTCCTTGGAGCAAAGGAGGCTGAGGGGTGACCTTATATAACTACGTACAATTATGAGATGAGTACATAGGGTAGGCTTTCAAAACCTTTTCCCATTGTACAGGTTTCAAAAACAAAATGGATAGGTTTAAGGTGCGAGGAAAGAACTTTAAAGGGTATATGTGGAGAAAGTTGATTTAATTTGTGGTTGATATTAGGAATGTGTTGCTAGAAGAGTTGGTTACATCAGATATAATTGCTATGTTCAAGAGGCATTGAGACAGGCACTTAAATAAGCAAGGCAAAGAAAGATCTAATACAGGCAAATGAGATTAGTGTTGAAGGCAAAAAGGACGGCATGGACCAAAGGACACGTTTCTGTGCTGCACGACTCTGACTCTGTGATTCCATGCCATCACTGGTAATAAATAAGATCAACGAAATTACTTCCCAGCCTTGAGTAACCTTTGAGGGCCTGTCCCACTTGGCCATCATTTGCGCGTCACGCAGGTGGCGCGCGATGATTTTGAGAATCCCCAAAATCCTGGGACGTCACGCGCTACCGCGCATCACTGCCTACGCCACCACGTACCATGCGCACGTAAATGCACGCCGTGCATCGTGCATCGTGACGCGTAAATGACTCGCAAATAATGCCCAAGTGGGACAGGCCCTTTACTCTACCCTTGCCTCCCTGATGTTTTCTAATCAGTGCTGTTGAATTGCCTACCTGCTGCAGCTGCTTTATACTACTGTTTGTATTTGTGCTTTTCTCCATTTTCTCCAGATGAGCCTTGAATGCCTGTATGGTAGCAGCGCCATCTGAGAAACGGCGAACTGGAGAGAATCTTTCTGTTGGAAGGTGCAGGGTGTTGGGGTCTTTGTAGCAAACACTGCAAAACAGACAAAATATAGAAAATATATCATAGTGGGTAAATTTGCCGATCCATACTCTATGGTCCTACAATAAATATTTCTACTTCCCAGCCTCCCTGTGAGCAAATTGGTGAATTTACCCATAACGCACTAAAAATGTTCTATTCATTTTCTACCGTAAGAAATTGTTTTGATTGGTTGTTTTATGTAAATATCAATTTAGTCATCATACCCCCATTAGATTTGCCAAAAGAACAATTTTGGTAAAAATTGAATTCCACCTGCACCTGTACCAACAGCACCTTAGTATTTGATGTTAGGCATGGCACCACCTCAAAGAGCAATTATTTCATAATGTTATACTTGCACCAGCATTAAAGATGAATTCAGAATTACAAATAATGCTAATTCTAGTTTACGCACTCTACAATTGAAGATAATGTCCATAGCCTAAACATTCTCTCACTCTACTTTTAAGAAGGGAAATAGGCATAATCCAATAAATTATAGGCTGGTGAATTTCACATCATTGTAGGGGAAGCTATTAGAAAAGGCTCTGAGGGACAAGATTTCCTACTGTATGGAAGAGAATGGACTAATTAGGGACAGTGAGTATAGTTAGGTACAGGTTAGGTCAATTTATTTTTCAGAATTGAGAAAGGTGATTGATGAGGGTAGGGCAATCGATGTTGTCTGCATGGACTTTATTAAGGTATTTTACTAGGTCACTCATGGTATGTTGATGCAGAAGATTAAGATGTATGGAATCCCTTGTGACTTGGTGGTTTAGATTTCGAACTGGCTTACACCATAGAAGACAGCGTAGTGTTGGAAGGGTCTGTCTGCATGTCCTTGACCGGTAGTGCTCTGCAGAGATCAGTGCTAAACCTTTGCTATTTTTGGTATATATAAAGGACTTGGACAAAAATGTTGGTAAGTTGGTTAAAACTTTGTAAAATTACAAGAGGCATAGATGGGTAGACAGTCAGAATCTTTTATCCCAGGATGGAAATGTCAAATGCTAGGGGGCATATGTTTAAGGTTAGAGTAAAGATGTTTTAAAAAAAATGTGCAGGGCAAGTTTTTTTTATGCAGAGATTGACAGGTGCCTAGAACACACTATTGTGAGTGGTGCTGGAAGCAGATATGATAGTGGCATTCAAGAGTCTTTTAGAAAGGCACATGGATATGAAGGGAACGGAGGGATGTGGAGCAAGTGCAGACAGCAGGGATTAGTTTAATTTGGCATCATGTTCAACACAGACATCATGGGCCAAAGGACCTGTACCCTTGCTGTACAATTCAACGTCTTGTTCTTTCACATGGCCGCTAAATATATCTCATTATTATAGGAGTTGCCTTGATGTGACACTACTTTTGAAATTAATGGATTCAGGGCTCTGACTTAATTGTACAAGACAAATAGCAGATTATTAAGTATTATTCTATGCTCTGTGCTCCATCGCAATATATTTAATGTTGCGAGAATATTTAACAAAAATTGCTAATGAGTTAGTGTTATGAAAAATGCTGATATTAAATGATAATTTAATGAGTTTTAGTTCCTGTACATTTGTTTCAGATATATTGCTCTAAAATCACATTTAAAATCAGAAGGTCTTTAGCATTATTTGAAGGTAAACTGAATAAAACAACTTGGTAATTAAATATTATGATGTTATCATGAATAATGAAACATGACAATAGTACAGGTTATAAATAAACAACTAAAAAGTGACAAATTCTAGCCTTATTTAAAAAACAAACTCATGTAATCTACATTACGGTCAAGGCTTTCTAACAAATGAACAAAGATTACTGAGCTTTAATATCCTGGTTCAAAAGTTAAGTACTTGATTGCTCTGACATTTCTGTTAAATCAATAAGAAGAACCACCGAGCCTTGGCATAGCCACTGAATTCCAAAGTAGTTAACAATTTGCTGCTATCAACAGCTTCTATACCCTCATCAGTTATCGCCATTACAGAGAAATCCAACGTAGCAGCAAACATGCAGTTCTTGTGAATATCAGTTGTAAAATACATGAAATGTGTGCTTTCAGATTTTAGTTCTGTTTTTCTGTTGCATTATATCTGATGGAATAACAAATTAATGTTATGAGGACTCACACCAAATACAAAATAACATTCCAAGATTTAGATAAAAAATGTCAAGCCCAATTTAGTTTGCTACATTTGTATTTTAAAAATTGTGCATGATATTGTATAAACATGTACTAGTATTTTGCAAACTCTTTTGCATATCATTCTCCTCAGATAAAGATACAACAATAGAACTTCTTGTGAACATGGGGTTTAGACATCTGTGTACCACTTAGCCTGTAGAAAACATCATCATCAATGTTAATGATTATTATGTATAAGAAGGAACTGCAGATGTTGGTTTACACCAAAGATCTGTCTGAAGAAGGGTCTCAACCCGAAACGTCACCTATTCCTCTTCTCCAGAGTTGCTGCCTGACCCGCTGAGTTACTCCAGCATTTTGTGCCTATCTTCTTTAATGATTATTATCTTTGTGCACAATTTCTGTAGTAGTCAAACAACCAAGATCATTCCAAGTATCCAATTCCAGTATCTTGCGGATTTGTCACTTCGCTCGCTCCATGTCCGGCAGCCAAACTTTTCACTGCCAAGGCCCTTAAAGTCTGGAAGTTTTCTCTTTGAATCATTCCACCTTGCACGTATCTCCTCCTTTAGAAACCTACTATTTTGACCAATGTTCATGTCATTTTAAGCAATATCTGCAGCTGACAAATTTGATAATACCCCTTGACCTTTTAATAATGTCAACAGTACTAAATGACTGCAAATTTTTGTTGTATTGGAATATTAATAACCAATATTAGATTATAAGATTAACGGAAAGACTGATTATTCTCTGATAAAAATTCTCAAAACTATATACATTAAAATATCAAGATATTGGAAAACCGAATTAAAAACTAAGTGTTGAAAATTCAGCGGATCAGTCAACAACTATTAAAAGGGAAACAATTAATACATTAGATTAATGAACTTTCAACGTAAACTCAAAAATATTTGCGACGAAGCAAGATGGAGAGAAATTAAGAAATGAAAGCGAAAGTCTGACAGAGTGAAAAGTACAAATAACAAAAGCGGTGCTTGTGAAAGACCGACAGGGGAGGTTAGAGAATAAGTAAAAACACAAAAATGAATCCAGAGATGTATTACATGGAAGTAGCGGAATCATTAGAAGCTGCTGTTTGACAGCGTTGATTCAGGTAAGCTGTAACACATTCATCAAAAGATGTGGTCCTTTGCCTCACACTTATATTAAATATTATTAGATCAACCTAAAAGCCAAGGATAGAGAAGTCAGTGTGTGAGGTGGAGGTAAAAAAGTGAACTAAATAAGGTAAGTATATAAATATAGCATCTATTGCTGCAAGGGTTATGATTTGTATCATATTATGCGATTATCAAGTGTTTCAAAACAGCCCCACAGAGCGGCAGTGGCGCAGGTGGTAGAGCTGCTGTCTCCCACGCTGGAGACCCGGGATTAATCCTGACCTCGGGTGCTGTTCGTGTGGAGTTTGCATGTTCTCCCTGTGACTGCGTGGGTTTTTCCAGTTGCTCCGGTTTCCACGGCAAGGCCAGCAGCATAATCAAGGACGAGTTGAACCCTGGCCACTCCCTCTTCTCCCCTCTCCCATCAGGCCAAGGTATAGAAGTGTGAAAACGCACACCTCCAGATTCAGGGACAGTTTCTTCCCAGCTGTTATCAGGCAACTGAATCATCCCAACACAACCAGAGGGCAGTGCTGAACTACTATCTACCTCTTTGGTGACCCTTGGACTATCCTTGATCGGACTTTGCTGGCTTTACCTTGCACTAAACTTTATTCCTTTATCATGTATCTATACACTGTAAATGGCTCGATTGTAATCATATATTGTTATTCTGAAGGGTCTCGACCCGAAACGTCGCCTATCTCCTTCGCTCCTTAGATGCTGCTGCACCCGCTGAGTTTCTCCAGCCTTTTGTGTACCCTTGTTATTCTGCTGACTGGATAGCATGCAACAAAAGCTTTTCACTATACGTTTCATGGTACACTTGACAATAAACTAAAGTCTCGCATTCCAAAGCGTTGTGGGTTTATAAGTTAATTGGCCTCTGTAAGTTGTACCAAATGTATAGGAAGTGGATTCGAAAGAGGGATAACATGGAACCAGTGTGAATATGTAACTGATGATCGGTGTGAACTCTAAACACTGCATGTCACTAAACTCTCTGAGCTGGGTAACAAAATATATCAGAGAGAAGAATTTAACAACTTACACTAGAAATAATAATTGAATGCTATCCCCCATTTCCCTTTATAACTCTTTTTGGAAGCACTATCCATTGCTCATCATTGACGGGACGGGGAAAGAGGTGGACAACTGGTAAAATAAATCGCTCTCCTACCCCCCTCCTAATACTCTCTCCTATGCTTTCCCCCAGCAAACTGGGCATTGATGTCTGCATCCACAGATCTGTCTACAGCATTGCCAGTGTTCAAGACAAATTCAAGTGCCCTGGCTCTCTGTGTACAAAGACAAGGAAGATCAATTAGTGCTGTCATGTACAAAGACAAATTCTGAATAACATACAGTCCCCTCCATAATGTTTGGGACAAAGACCTATCATTTATTAATTTGCATCTGTACTCCATAATTTGAGATTTGTAATAGAAAAAAATCACATGTGGTTAAAGTGCACATTGTCAGATTTTAATAAAGGCCATTTTAATACATTTTGGTTTCACCATGTAGAAATTACAGCAGTGTTTATACATAGTCCCCCTATTTCAGGGCACCATAATGTTTGGGACATAGCAATGTCATGTAAATGAAAGTAGTCATGTTTAGTATTTTGTTGCACATCCTTTGCATGCAATGACTGCTTGAAGTCTGCGATTCATGGACATCACCAGTTGCTGGGTGTCTTCTCTGGTGATGCTCTGCCAGGCCTGTATTGCAGCCATCTTTAGCTTATGCTTGTTTTGGGGGCTAGTCCCCTTCAGTTTTCTCTTCAGCATATAAAAGGCATGCTCGATTGGATTCAGATCATTTTCAGACTTGGCCACTCAGGAATTGGCCATTTATTAGCCTTGAAAAACACCTCTGTTGCTTTAGCAGTATGTTTGGGATCATTGTCTTGCTGTAGAATGAACTGCCGGCCAATGAGTTTTTAGCATTTGTTTAAACTTGAGCAGGTAGGAATTCATTAAGCTACTACCATCAGCAGTTGTATCATCAATGAAGATTGTGGAAATTAACACCAATGACGCTCTTAGGTGTAGTCCTTATCATTATCATATGGTGAATTATGTTTTCAAATTTAATTAATTGCCATTTAGTTTTGGAAATATTTCCTCTACCTGCAACCCCACCCTGCTTTTCAAGATGGACTTTTTTCACCAACATTTAATTTTGTAATTTTCATTAGAATCTCAGCACAAAACGAGGCCATTTGAAGCACTGTGTCGATGCTTTCTCGATAATTAAAGGGCATGTCCCACTTAGGCGACTTTTTAGGCGAGTGCAGGAGACTCTGCGCTCGCCTCATGATCGCCACATGGTCGCCACATGTTTTCTGGTGGTCTCTGGTGAGTCTCCTTCATCGTCGAGAGGAGTTCCCGCATTCTGGGAACTAGTCGCGGCCTCAGTATGGCGGCCTCAAAGATTCTCCATGGCTGCCTCAAAAATTGGTCGCCATGGAGAAAATCGATACTTTTGTAGTCATAGGTGCAGTGGTAGTGGGGTCGCCATGTCGTTGTAGGTAGTCGAGGTAGCCCTAGGTAGTTTTTGTTAATCTCCTTTGCTGACCGGGCATTTTCACTGGTGCATTCGGGAAAAAAAACATAGGCACGAGTTTTCAGAACCAAGGAGATCCGACCAGTAATGTTAAATGCCCGCACTAAACTTCACACTGGCTTATTAAAAGTTGTCTCGCTTCTTAAAATGTCTCCACTCCTTCTCCCCCCACTCCTTTGTAAGATAATAAATGTATATTGTATAATCTTACAAACCCTTTGTTTTCTTCTGATCTCCCCTTTCTGCTACCAGTCTGAACAATGTGTAAGAAACAACAAGAAATAAATGTACACATTGTTCACTGCTTAAATTATGCAACTGGTAATGATACATTAACCAGTTTCTTAAATCTGCTATTTGTATTCTTCTATATTTTCCCAGCTTTTACACTATTCTCTGCCACAAAGGACAAGCAATTGAGAGATTCTCAACGTTTGCTGCTCCATAACTGATTGCTTGGTGATGGTCAAGGATATTCTGGGATCCTTTGCTAAATGATGTACTACCTCTGCCTCTCCAAAGGATTCAGTTGGATTGGAAACATGTATTGTTCATAAACTACTCTCTAGTATTTCAGACTACTCTCTGAAGATAGGCATGTGGACAACTAAATATTTTTTTCAAGTTTGAATGGGGCACATGCGATCTCTCAAATAATCTTAATCTGCTTTGTCTGGAATGCTGAAACCAGCAGTAGTTCCATATTAATATCTGAGGTATAGACTCAGATTTCTGTGCAAAAGCCACTCACCGGCTGTGCTGCTCAGGGTGAGGAACCCAAGCCCGTGAACGGATTGCCTGCTGCTGTCCCAGCTGCCTCTGCAAATCTAGGGGAACCTCAGCTGTAGGATTGGTCATTGCGAGAGAATGACGTTTAGACCTGTTAGCCAGATACCTGCAACACAAGTGTATATTGATGTTGAAAAATATCTACATAAGGTAGATACTGTAATACTACATTCCAGTAGATAGGCTATAGCTAAATTTAGGTTTTAAAATTTCACTAACTACAATTAGTTTAACTTTATTTTTAGAAGTGACATTTACTCTTTAAAATAGAGTTGTGTGTTTATTAAGGTTCATTAAGTGGCAGCATCTGGCATGCCCAGGGAAGTGTTAGTTAATGGTAAGAATAATATATTTTATTATTGTTATCTGTCAATTTAATCTATTTGTATGGTTTAGCTTGATTTATGATTATATATTGTCAAATAACCTTTGTTTCTCTATGGACTGATTTGCCCTGAAGAGCCACATTTGCAAGGCAGTATTTCTGAAGCAAGCAAAGACTAAACTATTGTTAGTTATCAAAACGTGGAATTGATTATTTAAATAAAAGGCATTTATTGGAAGAATAAGAGCCCAAAAGCCACCGAACAGGAATCCTAACAGAAAAGCCCGCAGCAATCCTCAAAGTGTAATGACGTTATCAATAAAACTGATCTCTTCTTCGGACTATTACCTAACATCATCTGATCTCCTCTAACATTGCTCAGGGTCATAAACTATAATAGATATGCTGTTTCATTTCAACAGCGATGTTTCAGTATGTAACGTGCCATATATTATTGTAGAACACAAAACATCGTTTGATTTTATATGCTCAGCGCAGGTTCTAGATTGGAAATAATAGAAGATATTTGACAATGTGATTGTTGTGCAAAGGTTGCTGGTTCACCTGGTGGTGATAACTTTCTACCTGTGCATAACGATAGATATCTCAACAATTGAAAACGTTCACAGACTGTTAGAGCAGATCATAATTAGGTTACTATTTTAATTTTAAATGCAAGGCTCTTAGCTATGTACAGATTTAAATATGAGCACTTCTCCCTTGGAGGTAGGATATTCTCTAATTAACCTATTCCGTTTAATTTTGTTTTAATATTTGAACAAGGGTTCCTTTCAGCACTTAACTATATTCACCCACCAGGATTAATGATTCTGCTCCTTTCCAATTCTGAAATATCAACGGCAACTTGTACAGCATCAAAAGCATAGAGGGACATTGCAAGATGCTTTAGAGAGACATAAACAGGATTCCAAGCTAAAGAAGAGTTTGAGCGCATGACCAAAAGATTACCTAGAAAGGTGAATTTTAAGGAAGGACGAGGAAATAAAAATGGTGTAGGGTCTGAGGGGTTTAAAGTGAAGCAGAGTCAAAATTTAGACTATCAGCTGTAAGTAAATTGAGGAAGAATTGGTAAAAGTCAGAGACAAAGAGGTGTGTAAAGTAGTGAAGAGATTTACAACACATTGTGAGATGGATTTTGTACACCGAAATGTAGCAATAGAACATAGGATGAGTTGAAGCTGATGGAAGATTGAGGTCAACCTAGAGAACTTTTGCAGTCGGTTCCAAGGAATTATGAAGCCATGTTTGATATTTTTAGCAGATGACAGAGTGGGACAAAGCTAAGGCATGGCTGCGAAGTCAAAGTAAATCCTGAGAATGTCCAACGCACATCTCCTTCTGATGGAGAGTTGAAAGTTGAAAGTGAGTAAATGAACTCACCACCCCTGTTACATACCTTTGCACAGCTTCCTGATCTGGCTCACCATCTGAGCCCTCCTCATCCACTGGTGTAACGACTGGCACAGCATGCTGTGAGAAAAAGTACACACTGACGTATAAGGCATAGAGGAGCTTTATAAAGTTATTCTAAACTACTTTCACAAAATCATACAAATGTACAGCACAGAAGCAAGTACCTTAGGGTCCATCACATCCATGCCAACCGTGATGCCAAACCACACTAATCCTATTTGCCCACATTAGGACCATATCCGCTACTCCCTTCCCATCCTGGTCCAAATGCCTTTTCAACGTTGTAATTACATCTGCTTCCATCACTTCCTCTAGCAGCTTGTTCCAAATATTCATCACCTTGTGTGAAAAACATACTGCTCAGAACTTCATTAAATTTATCCCTTCTCACCATAAACCTGTGCCCTCCTCTGTCCTGAGAAAAGGATTATAATTATTTATCCTATGTTTCTCACACTTTGTAAACCTCTATACGGTCACCACTCAGCCTCCTACATTCTAAATGAGATTAAACCTAGCCCACCAATCTCTCCTTATAACTTGAATCCTCCAGTCCAGGCAACAACCTAGTGAATCTCTTCGGCACTCCCACAATTTCTACCACATCTCTCCTGAAGTGCGACAACAACAACATTCTAAATGCAGTCTAACCAGTATTTTGTATAACTGCAATTTGACATCCTAACTCTTAGTTTGGTTTAGTGATGCATGTGCCGAGGTACAGTGAAAGGCTTTTCTCGCATGGATAGACAATACATGATTACAATCGAGCTATCCACAGTGTACAGATACATGATAGAGGGAATAACGTTTAGCGCAGGAAGAAGTCCAGCAAAGTCCAATTAACGATAGTCTGAGGGACTGCAATGTGGTAGACCCTTGGGCTATCTTTATTTAAGACTTTACCCTGCACTGGTGGTAATAAAACATTATATTCTCTTGCACTAATTGATCATGGCAAATACACATCATCAGTGAAATATAGGAAATGAAACTTTTAGAAGCAAATGAAAAGTGCCACCACCCTGCTTACTAATTCATCAAATTGCCAGCTCAGTGCTAGTACTCTCTTGGCAAGTATTGCATAGTTCAGAGGTGCAAAAATAATAAGACGTTTTAAGTTCGACCACTCTCCTGTCCATGAAGATTGAATGTTTCATACTAAATAATAACACCAATTCTTAATTTCCTCTTGTTGATGTCAGTTTGCTAACTGGATGCAATTGGTTTACCACTTACCGGATTCATGGTGACCAAAGGTGACGGACCTCTTGGACGCTTGAGTAACTGTTGAGCATGCAGCTGTATGTTGGCCCCACCATCCGAAGCACGTCGGCCGAGGGGTCCCATACCATTTAGCAACTGTAGCGTTGGAGGTTGAAGTAAGGATTGTTCCTAAGGAATTTAAAACAGAGATGCAGAATCATATGTACATAAAATTAAAATTCTGTTTACTGAATGATAGTAACTACCTGACTACAAACCACGAGAGACAGCCAATAAACAATAGCACCTTTCCCTTTCATTCTAAAATTATTTTATCATTATTTGATCTGAGAACATAATTTTTTTTTTCTGAATGAGTGAATTGTACAATGGGAAATCAATTTATGATCAAAATGGAAGGTACAAAAAGGAAAGTACTGTGGGAAGCAAATGAAACAAAAAAACTCAAGGTTAAAAAAGTAACACAGAACTTAAGAATTAAATGTATTAAGAATTAAATGTACACAATACATAAACATTTTTGTTACTTGCTCTAAACATCTGCAAACAATTACAGTGCCTACTCTGGGAGAAACAAAACAAGCAGGTTTGCTCGTGCTATATCACAGATGCCTCAATCCTGGCACAATATTCGGCAAATAAGAATCAATCATATAGGTGGATCAAAGCTATATTTAGGATGGGAAATTTCCTTCCTGAAGGCACTTAATGCATGTATTTTACAACAGTGCGTCATTGTCATTCAAAACTGATACCTGCATTTTATTACAAATGCATGAGGATGTTGCCAGGACTCAAGGGCCTGCGCTCTAGGGAGAGGTTAAGTAGGCTAGGATTTTATTTCTCAGAGTGCAGAAGGCCGAGGGGTGATCTTATAGAGGTGTATAAAATCATGAGTGGGATCGGGTGAATGCACAGAGTCTTTTACCCAGAATAGGGAAATCAAAAACCAGAGGATAGAGGTCTAAGGTGAGAGGGAACAGACTTTACCCGAGGGGCAACATTTTCCACATACATGATAGTGGGTACATGGAACGAGTTGCCAGAAGAGTTAGTTGAGGCAGGTACTATCGCAACGTTTAAGAAACATTTAGGCAGGTGCATGAACAGGTTTAGAGGGATACGGCCAAACATAGGCAGGTGTAGATGGGACATGTTGGTCGGAGTGGGCAAGTTGGACTGAAGGGCCTGTTTCCACACAGTATGAATCTAAACTCCATCTTCACATTGTTGATGTTCCAACAGGCAACAATGTTCAGTGAAGTTGAAGAAGTTGAAGAAAATGATATGACCAATTTTAACCCACTGAGGTTCTCTCAGACCAGAAGTTTAGGTCTAAACTTATTCTGTATTATGGTGATGAAGGCTGAGCAATGACTAGTCAATGAATAGCATCCTGACATATTTGTTCTTATTGTCAAGGTGATCCAAAGCTGAATGTAGTGCAAGAGAGATGATGTCCTCCGTATATTTATTACAGTGAAAGCTTTTCACTATATCTCATTACATGCGACATCAACCAATACACACTTTATCTGTACATAAATTGCAAGGGGTCAAAATTATCTGGAAGACTGGTACGGGTGTGAACCATTATAAATCTTTCAAAGCACTTTGTTATGGTTGATAGGGCGGCACAGTGATGCTTTGCAGTGCCAGGGACTCGGGTTCGATCCTGACTATCGGTGCTGTCTGTAGAGTTTGCAAGTTCTCCCTGTGAGTTTCCTCCCACACGCCAGAGCCATACAGATTTGTAAGTTAATTGGCTTTGGTAAAATTGTACAATTGCTTCTAGTGTGTATAGGACAGTGTTAGTGTATGGGGTAATCGCTGGTCGGCATGGCCTTGGTTCACTGAAGGCCATGTTTCCGCACTGTGTGTCTAAAGTCTAAAGTAAAGTTGATGCCAGAGCTACTGGCTGAGAAGTCACTGAGACCGGTCCCTTTATTTTTCTTGGGAACTGGACGGTTTCCTTGAAGCAGGTGGCGATAATTGACCATTGAAGTTTGAAGACGTAAGTGAAGATGCCAGTTGATTGGCACACGATTCCTGAACATGTCCATCTAGGCTGACTTCTACCTAGGCTGTCCATCTAGATTCGACTTCTACCTCCGAGATGAATGGGACAGATCAAGCGGGGACAGGGGAGACACATCTTGATGAAACTTTGCCTGTTCAAAATGGATGTAAAATGCATGGAGCACAAAATGGTTTTTCCATGGCAAACCTGAAAAGAAAATTGGGTAGAGTTTGGTTCTCTCGAGAAGGCTACCTACTTTGATGGGTTTCTAAAAAGAATTATCCAGCTGATCCAAGTGATTCATCCGCCTACGCTGATACGTTTGATATCAATTTACCGAGTGATAAGGTTGCATTGCCACTGATCAGTGTCAAATCCTGAAGGGCACAACTGTAGAATAAGATTGTACAAAAGGAAGGAACTAACACGGTAAGCAAAGCTGCTTGATCTTGTTCACACCAATATGTCTGTCACAATTGCATGTTCATAACAACAGTGGCTTTAGTGACCAATGCACAATCTCTTTGTTGAAGTCATACCATACTTAAGACAGCACCAGTGAGCTACATGGGTTAGGTTTGGGATAGATCGTAGATCAAATCAGGTCATGTGCTGCGGGACCTCAGTAGCTGGAAAATTACATTCCACCACAAACAGTAACCTCATGATTCAGTCTATCCTTATAGCAGAGACAAGGCAAGAATGATTGTCCTTGACAGCAAAACAATGCCTGCCCGAGTGGCATCAAGGAGCTCTGACAAAAAATAAAATCAATGGTAATCTGAAAGAAAACTCTGCACTGACAAGAGTCAAACCTAACTCAAAGGAAGATGACTGATTGATGAAATGACATTTGTTATACTCCAGAACATCAATCCAATGGTTTCTTGTTGATGTTCAGCTACTTCACAAATGACATTCTCTCCAACATAAGATCAGAAGTGGAGATATCTACTGATGATTATTCTTTCTTCAGATCCATTCCCAACCCCTCAGGTAATGAAGCAGAAGGTCTTTGCATGCAGCGAAGCATTGAGTGCATTCACCTTGAGCTGGTAAATGGCAAGTAATGTTTGTGCATTTGTTTTGTTTCCTCGTGATGGTTATTAATACTGCTATCACTAAATCACATCAACAGCCTGAGGTCACCTAAATGAACCAGTTGCAAAAGTAGCTAGAAATGTAATGTTGGAGAACTCCCTCGCAATTTTCATGAACAGGTAAATTACTTTCTTCTGCACTGTATAGTTCTTTGATTCAGTCATAATATACCTTCACTGCATCAAAACTGTAGAACTCCCTCTCTACGTCTTAACATTGCAGTTGTGGCAGTCAGAGAAAATGCCTCATTTCATCTCACGAGAGATGGATAAAGAATGTTGGCCTTGTACCAACACCAACATCTCTTTTATAAAAGACAAATGGTATCAGTAATTCAAAAAGATTGAAGCAAGGTTTTTCCAATTGCACATTCCTGCAATGTGGCTTCATCTTCTGAAAGAATAACGCAGAATATTACACACGGAAGCCACAAACATCGTGTCCATTTATTTTAATATCTGAAAAATCCTCAGCTGCACCAGCTGGAATTCTACCTGGAAACATTTGGCAGGCAAGCTCCTTAAGATACTACAGGCTCATTAGATATTGGGATCAGCATTGTTAGATGTACTGCTGGAGCCTGGAATTAGGTTTAAAGTAGGTTTAAATGATTTAGAAGATAACTAAAGACGATCTTTTCTCATCAAGAGGCTGGCTGGAATCTGGAATGTACTGCCTGAGTAAGTTATGCAGGCATATACTCTCACCATTTAAGCAGTATCTAGCCGAGCATATTAATTGCCCAGACTGCTAGCAGATGAAATGTTGTTAAATGCGATGAGTACTTGATAGTCAGCATGGATATAGTGGGCTGAAAGGCCTGTTTCTGTGCTGTATGACTCTACAATGCAGTTGAGTGTGCAAACAGAGCCAGGTATCGACAGGACGCAAATCCAGCCGGGTTTGAGAGTTAAAAATTGCACTAGGAAGGGAGTGAGAAGACAGAGACCGCACCTGGAGTATTGAGACCGCACCGGGAGTATTGTGTGCAATTTTGGTCACCTAATTTGAGGAAGGACATTATCGCTATTATGGGAGTGCAACGTAGGTTCATCAGGTTAATTCCTGGGATGGCGGGACTGACATATGATGAAAGAATGGGTCGACTGGGCTTGTATTTGCTGGAATTTAGGATGAGAAGGGATTTAAAGAAACATATATAAAATTCTTAGAGGATTGGACAGGGTAGATGCAGGAAAAATGTACCTGATGTTGGGGGAGTCCAGAACCAGGGGTCACAGTTTAAGAATAAGGGGTAAGCCATTTAGGACTGAGATGAGGAAAAACGTTTTCACCCAGAGAGTTGTGAATCTGTGGAATTCTTTGCCACGGAAGAAAGTGGAGGCCAATTCACCGGATGTTTTCAAGAGAGAGTTAGATTTAGCTCTTAGGGCCAAGGGAATCAAGGGATATGGGGACAAAGCCGGATGCTGGCTCGAAGGGCAAACTCCTGCACCTATTTTCTATGCAAGAGGTGGGAATGGACAAGGGTTTCCGTGCCTGAGTTGGCAAGTGTGTTGGTAAAGATTATCACGTGGTCAGAGGAAAAGATTCAAGGATATGCTTAAAGCTTCCTTCAAGAAATGCAACATAACCATTGACTCTGGGAATTGCTGGCTCATGACCACTCAAAGGGAAGAAGTAACAGTTGAGGCAATGAAAACAGACCTCTCAGGGCAAATAAAACAAACCCCCTCACAGCAAAGAAAGCCGAACCTCTCTAGACAAAAAATCAGATCCCCTCACAAGACCCATCAGCCATCAACTGCTCCTCCTAAAGAGGAGGTTATGGTTCCCATTATGGCCTCATTAGTTATCTCAGAACCCACAAAACAGAGGTGGAAGTAAGTCACCTCAATCCCAAGAAAGTCAAAGAGCAAGTCATGTTTATTCCTCTAATATACACATACTTAGATACAATTTCCACAATTCAACTACTTTCATCTTATAATAATTTAAGGAATGGAGATAAATTGCGCTATTTATATTTTGCAGTACGGCTGAAATCCTCGGAAAGGCAATGTTGATGTATGGATCGGTGCAGAAGCACCATGACAGATTTGCACTAATTACATTTATAATTACATGGAAATCTTACGAGTGAGAATTCTGGTTACAGATGTCCACACCAACAGTGGCAATTGGTTTGCACGTTCAATTACAGGATATTACTGATATTTAGTTTGGGAACTACAGGGTGTTTCTGTTAAATCTTATTCATTATCTATTAATAAACTTTAAGCAAAGGCATCCATACCTTGTACTCCAGCTGTGTGGCTGGCTGTAAATTCTGCATGGGAAGCATGTTCTGCATTAAATTAACATTTGGAACAACTTGCAGGAACGGAGCCTGAGGCACAGTACGTGGAAAACCAGGCAGGTGGCATTTCTGCAGATCTTCTGGAACTTCAGTTCTACATTAGGAAAAAAATCAGAACTTTAGTTGTATTATTTTTTATATGCTTTACCACTTTTTCCTCAAAGCAGGGAATTTAGTATTTTAATTTTGTTCATTCACAATGATGGTAGCTTCAGCTGATATTCTAGATGCTAGAGTCAAAGTGTGAGTATCTGCAACTTGTCTGTCCACTGTTTTGCGGAGAGGGTGGGGGTACATGGAATAATAGCTGTGCTTGATCATGTTCCTACATTGCTCTCATGTAGAAATTTGCTTGAAAGGATCACTTCATTGCAATTAAAGACAGGAAACATACACACTCTTCCTTCTGCGCAGCACCACATCACTGACCTGAGGTATAAACTCTCCCTCATTCTGGCAGAGCTTATTGATCTGATCCTGTAACTGGAACCTTCTTGCATCGGTACTCCGTGCTACACCAAGTCATGCTTTCTGCACTAGTCCACGGGGGGCACTGTAACACTATTTTTTAAACGATGAAGGCTGTATGTTTTCTAGCAAAACTATATTAAGCTATCGAATTATAAAATTGCAGTTCAAAAAGTAGTTATTTCCCTTCTGTTCAAAATTCATAAATCCTAAGAATTTTCAAGGATAACCAACTCCTTCCACTGTTCCTACCCCACTTCTGCATTGCTCTGTTAATTCACTGAAGCTTTTTCACATCTGCGTTTGGACAAATCCAGTGTGCCTACATGCCCAGTAAAGTACACTTCCCAACCTACACAACTTATTTTCCCTTTCTTCTTCTTGCCTCACCCAGTCTTGGCTGCACTATGATTTTCACATCTGCATGGGAATTACATGTTTTTTGTTGAAAAGGCATATCCTAAAATATCATACAAATCCAAAACCAAATTGAAGTCCAGTGCGGATTGCATTAAACCTCCTCATATTAACTACATCTGATCCAAAAACAATGAGGAATAAAATTACCTTTCCTCTCTCACTGAATCATTGAATATGTTTGAGTCTTATCACATTTCACATAAACAAAAGCCACCAACCCTATGTGAGGGGATGAGTACATTCAGTTTGGATTAAATTCAAATGCATAGGCATCCAAAACAGTTTTTTTGTTTAGTATTGGTTGCATACGAGAAGTTACTAAAATGCTAGTACCAACCTGGGATCAGCAACACCAACAGTATGTCTCCTCATTGAGAGATATCGTGCCAACGCTTCTGGTGACGGTTCTTCACCTTCATCGCTGTCTAGATTCATGTTGCCATCAGTCTGAGAAAGAACGTACACATAAATGGTGAAAGTAGCAGAAATAACCCAATCCCTCAGTTTGATCTCATTCATCACAATAAGATCTAAACTGGTATTTAAATTCCAAACTATATTTTATCTTGGAACAAAAAAATCTCAATCTTAATGATTCCCCAAATCTATCTTTTTTTAAAACAAGAGAATTTAAAACTAATATTTTGGAGACACTTTCGAAAGTCTGTTCAAATTAAAAAATATACTTTTACCACTGGTAATTTACGATTGAAAGGAAAAGGCTCTTGAAATGAAAACAAAATTATAAAATATGACTCATGCCAGTGACTAGCCTGGAAAATACCATGGCAATAATAGTCTAATGTGAATTATAATTATAGGAAATAATAATAATCAAGAAGATTATGATCCACGAAGGTTTGCTGGATCTCCCGGTTGCTAACCATTTTCCCTTCCCATCCCCATACTGGTCTTTCTGTCCTGGTCTTCCTTCATTGCCAGAGTGAGGCTACTTGCAAACTGGAGGAATAGCACCTCATATTTCATTGAGTAACTTACAACCAACGGTGTGAACACTGACTTTTTCAATTCTAGGTAACCATCTATGTTTCTATGGGTTATTGATTGGGGCGATCAGCCATGATCACAATGAATGGCGGTGCCGGCTCGAAGGGGCAAATGGCCTCCTCTTGTACCTATTTTCTATGTTTCTTCTATGTTTCAAGCCCTCCCTTCCCCCCCCCCCCTCCTTTTTTTTCCTTGTGCTCCAGCAGGATGCACATGCATTCTTCATTTCCCTTTCCCCCTGTTCCTTTCCACCTACATTCCTTTCTCTGGCTTCATATTTCCCACCTCTTCGATCCTTATCTCTTTCTCATACATTTTGGGTTTTTTTAGATTAGATTAGATTAGATTCCTTTATTGTCATTCAGACCTTTCGGTCTGAACGAAATTGTTACCATGCAGTCATAACATATAATAAAAAATAAAAAAACAAAACACACAATAAACACATATTTAACATCCACCACAATTAGTTCACCAGGCACCTCCTCACTATGGTGGAAGGCAAAAGTCTTAAGTCTTGGTCTTCATCCCTCCTAGTTCTCCCTCTGCACTGAGGCGATCCAGGCCTCCGCCGCCGCTGGAGCACCGCAGCTCTAAACTGGGCCGCCGCCACCTCTGGAGCACCGCATCTGGTCCTCACCTTTCACCCCACCAGCCGGCAAATACAACACATAGTCCTCCGCCAGTTTCGCCACCTCCAACGTGACCCATCCACCCGCCACATCTTCCCATCTCCCCCCCGTCTGCCTTCCGCAAAGACCGCTCCCTCCGCAACTCCCTTGTCAATTCTTCCCTCCCCTCCCGCTCTACCCCTTCCCCGGGCACTTTCCCTTGCAACCGCAAGAAATGCAACACTTGTCCCTTCACCTACCCCCTCCACTCCTTTCAGGGACCCAAGCAGTCCTTCCAGGTCTGACAGAGGTTCACCTGCACCTCCTCCAACCTCATCAACTGCATCCACTGCTCCAGATGATCTATATCGGTGAGACCAAGCGGAGGCTTGGCGATCGTTTCGCCGAACACCTCCGCTTGGTCCGCAAAAACCAACCCGACCTCCCGGTGGCTCAGCACTTCAACTCCCCCTCCCATTCCGTATCCGACCTCTCGGTCCTCCACGGCCAGAGTGAGCAACACCGCAAGTTGGAGGAACAGCCGCTGGAGCACCGCAGCTCTAAGCCGGGCCGCCGCCGAACGCCTCCACAGCTCCGCCATTAGGCCTCAGCACAGACGGAGACGGTGGACATGCATCCCCCCGAAGGGAGAGACTAAAACCCTGTTTCTCCCACCCCCCCCCCCCCCACCCCCACAACCTAAAACAAATTCTACTAAAACAAACACTAGAAGACAACAAAAAAAAGAAAAAACAGGCAGACTGCAGGTGAGCCGCAGCTGCCAGCCAGCGCGGCTCACCTCTGGCCTTAGTTCAAGCATCTACCAATCAGAAATTCCCCTCACCCGTGTCCCCCTATCACTTGCCAAGCTTTGTCCCGCTGCCATCTCACTTCCAGCTTTCTCCCCCCCCCACTACAGCAGTCTGAAGAAGGGTCCCGACCCGAAGCGTCGCCTATCCATGATCTCTGGAGATGCTACCTGACCTACAGAGTTACTCCAGCACTTTGGGTCTTTTTAAGATTATGGTTAACTTGTTTTTTTAAACACAAAAAGTAAACACAACCCACAACTGTATGTAATAGCGTCTTTGGTTAATAGAAATACAATTTACAATGTACAATGTACATTATTAATTACACTGAGAAAATAAGTAGTGATTATCCATGTTCATGCATACAGACAAAATCTGTGCTCCATTTCTCAAATAGTAAGTACCCAATGTAAAAACTTTGCAGTGAGTATGATATTATAGAACACCCTTTACATTTTGCAATACTATTTAGTTAACACATATTGATATTACTTTATCAAAGCATCTTCTCATCGGAAAAAGAGATTATTTTTATTTCAAAGCTTGATGGCATTAATGCCAAGACCAGCAAATTTGTCATATCTAATAGCCCCCGAGAGAGTGGTGGTCATCTGCCTTCCTAAACCAGGCCAGTCCATGTGGCAAAATCACTCCCACATTGCTGTAGGGCACTAGATTCCTGGATTATGACCCAGAGATGATAAAATAAAGGCAATATATTTCCAAATCAAATTATGTTAAATATAGAGGGATACGATGCTGGAGGTTACTTTGTTATGTCATTGCTGCTCTTGACTCTTGGGGGGGAATGTTGTCATAGACGCCATGTCAAACAGAAATCTTGGAAAAGGTAAATACAGAGCCTATAATGCATTCTTGGTGGAGGGTGTGAATATATAAGGTGGTTAGGAGATCAACTAAGCACATGCGTTGTTCTGGGTAATGTCATGTTTCTTGAGAGTTGTTAGAACAGCATTTTTTCTAAAAATTAAAGAGTATTCCATCATATTCCCTTTTACTAGGTTATAAATGGAAAAACAGTTTTGGGGAGTCATGTCAAATCACTCGCTACAGAGTACTCTGCCTGTAACCCGCTCTCGTCGCCGAGGCATTCATATGGGTGGTCTGGTTATGTTTTTGAGATGGCATTTAGCACTGGTAATGCTAGAGATGGTTTGAGAGAGAAATTCAATTCTCTCCTGGTGGAGATAATTATTGCCTGGGTTTTCAGAAATTAATGGAGTGAGCTTGTTGATCTGGTCTTTTCTCTTCAAATGCTCTTCTGTCATTTTTACTTTTTTTTGTTACATGTAGGTCAGATGTCAAAGTATAAATGTTTAGGCTCTGATACTCTCTACTGGCCATCAATATGAAGCTAACTCATGTAGTCGCTTTTGCCACAAATATAAAGATCTTTCAGAATGATAATCCATTGCATAAAACGATTTAAAATAAACTCCAAAAACATTTTTATTATCAACAGTGAAGCTTCGTGACTTTAACATCCTTTTATATACATGAAAGAAAGAAACGGAAGTATTTCATCAAGATTACAGCAAAATCAATTAAGTATTTTCAATTTTATGCACGCATGGGCAACATCACAACAAATGTACAATGACTCAATAGCATTTAAATGAATCACATTGGAATAGTAGACATTTACCATAAAACCACAATGACGTAAAAGAGTTTCATAACCAACCTGTACTATCTGGTTGTCTGGATTAATGAGCTGCACCTGTGGCACATTTAGACTCAATGTGTTACCCGTCTGCTCAGCCTGGTTTATTGATCATAGGGGGAAAAAAAGAAAATAAGCCATCAGTTCCTCTACCAACCTCAAGATGAAAATCAAACAACCTAACATCTAAAGATTTCCATTCAGATATCTGTGAAAATATTAACTTCAGTAATATAAATACTACATACAAAATACCAGGTATTTACTAATATTTTTTCACCAGAATTCATTGGAGAATTATTCTAATTTACTGTTCACTTTGTTAATATCCCTAATGCTCCAGAAAATCTTGGAATCACCATATCCAAGGCATAGGCTTGCCACAATTTAAGGTCAATGAGATCTTCAGAAAAACTATTGTAAAATGTCCAAAGTAAAGGGAATCTAGGGAAGAAAATTATATGAGCAATTGATGGACGTGAGATTTTCATTTGGATGGAAATGAGCTAACATTATTTAGCTAGGGGCATGTGGGTTACAATTATACTAACTGGTGGGGGGGTGGTTAGCATGGACATCGTCACTATCAATTAAAGGTGTATACACATATCATCTACACACGCTGCTACAATATCCAAGCATCAATAATGGTAATGTGATGGAATCTATGCTAAGTAATAAGCTAAAGGAGTACTTGCACAGCAGTAATTCCTAACTATATTCAATTCCACTTATCTCATTATTCATCTAAAATACCCTTAATCATTTTGACGATAAAATCAATAAAAATAATGTATGTCTGTCAAAGATAACTTAATAATGCTCTCGCAAAACCACAATCAGAGTGGTGTAATTGATGGTACTATGTCACAAAAAATCTATTCATAAATTAAAAAGGGCATAAATACAAGGAAGATAAATCATGAAGGTAGATCAAAGCCTTACAGGCTAAAAAGGATCTCTTTGAAATGAGTAAGGTAGGCAGGAAAGTGGGGTTGAGAGGGAAAGATAGATCAGTTGTGATTGAGTGATGAAGTTGACTCGATGGACTGAATGGCCTAATTCTGCTCCTATGATGTAAATTTATATTGATTATACATAAATACATTGATAAATCCATACTATTGCTTCAAAGTAACAGAAAAGAAAGGCAAGAATAATGGAACCAAGTAGAAATTAAAATTTAAGCTTAAATTTAAAACTAACAAAATAATTCTTAACGACTACTGTCAGTTTAAAAATGTCTGCCAAGCATAAAAATGAGGCAAAAATACTGGTGTTGAAGATGTAGTTTGTTGCTGGAAGGGTAAGATACTGATTGGCATAGCTTCAATTATTTAAATAGCCTTTTTTGCCTCTAAAGTTGTTATGTTCGTGTAACAAAGCACTCCATACATAACCTAGCACAGGCAATGACCATCTGCTATTTTGTAAAAAGTATGTTTCATGGACAGAAAATTTAATTGTTTTGTCAAGGTCCCTCACTACAAAGAGAAACACTGGCATTGAGCCACGCCAATACTTAATATCTGCTGTATGAAATTCTAGGAAATCATGCAAGTCTAACATGTGACAATTCACTTACACAATTAAATTGCACAAGCAAATATTACTTGAATCAAGCAATGGAACAACATCTCAAATGTCATTGCTGAGAGTTGTACCTCTCTATTAGAGAATTGCTACAAAAAGCAAAAAGAAACTGCAGATGCTGGAAATTTTAAATACAGACACAAATTCTGGAAAGACTCAGCAGGTCAGGTCAGGCAATGTCTGTGGCGAGGAAGAAAATGGAGTTAAAGTTTCAAGTTGAAGATCTCTCCTCAGTTCTGATTCTGATAAGAAGGCATTGATCTGAAAAGTTAATTCTGTTTCTACTTCAGCAGATGGTGCCATACCTGCTGAGTTTTTCCAGTATTGTCTGTTTTTATTATCAAACTGTTTAATGTCTTCTTTACTGACATTTTGTGCAATGATTGTTATATTGTTATTTTCTTGTCATAAAAAGCTGAACAGTGTATGGATTTAAAATCTTGACATATTAAGACACACTAAGTTGATTAGTTAGATCATAATTTATTTTTTAAAAGCTATTAATGTACGTTTATTTCTCACTGATATCACTGCTTTTCATTAAGAATATGTACTAATGTATTTAATGTTCTAATTTTAATGAGATATATGTACATTTAATATGTCATACAAATAAAGAAAAATGATCTGTGATCAAACGCACTAACAGTGTGTGAAGACACAGTCAATTGTTATCCTCACCTCTCTATGCGTGGTTTCAATAACTCCAGTGAAACTGAATGTGTGGAGATAAATATAATAGGTGGCTGATGGTCTCATACAATTTTTGTTGAGGAACAAAACATTTATGTGAAGGAAAGTAAATTCAAAGAAATGAATAAAAATTTGTAAATACCAAAAATAACCGTGACTCCACTGGACTGTCATAAAATGCTATCTAGTTCACTAATGTCCTTCAGGAAAGCCGCTCTCCTTTGCTGGTTTAGGTGCAGATATGCTAGTGGCATCTACAGGACTTTTGGATAGGCATATGGATATGCCTGGAATGGAGGGATATGGGTTATGGGTTATGTGCAGGTAGGTAAATGATGGTCTTCACATCATGTTCAGCAGCGTCATTGTGGACTGAGGGCCTCTTCTTGTGCTGTACTGTTCTATGGTTCTATGTCAAGTAAGAACCACAGGGGTGTTGACGGTGGATCTAGAGAGAATCTTTTGGACAATCTCAAACTAGGTGTCACTGTTTCAAAATAATGTTCCCATAAATGATGGTATTTTTTTTCCTTAGAAGGTTATGAATCTTTGATACTTCCTGCCACGAAGGGTTATGAAAATGGAATTGTAATATCTCTGTTGCAGAGTTTGATATATTCCAGAGAGCAAACCAGCCATCCCTGGAACAATTCTATGTGAATCTTTGCTCCCTATTCTGAATGAAGCTTCAGGTTATTTTGAAGATAGACACAAAAAGCTGGAGTAACTCAGTGGGCCAGGCAACATTTCTGGAGGGAAGGAATGGGTGACGTTTCAGGTCAAGATCTTTCTTCAGAAGATCTCGGTTTAAACCAGTATCTGCAGTTCCTTCTTATACATTTCTTCAGGTTAATTTTTCCGAAGATAATTATGCAATATTAGACAAGGATCTATGAAATTCATGGGTATTTCACCTGGACGTTTGCAGGTGACTGGAAAGGCATAGAGCGAGGAACACTTGGAGGTGCAGATATGCGCAACGTCTTGTGCCGCTTTAGCTTGTCGCACAGCAGACTGTAAATTGCACTGAAGTGATCATAGGCATCTGTCTTCAATGACTGAAAGTAAAGTTAAAACCCATATGAAACTGACCAGTATGGAAACTGATTGGAAATATATCAATTTACTCTTATTCAGAGCCAGAACAATTTGTTAATGCATACAGCATTCAACAAGCCAAGTTTTCTGATTATGTTACCAATGGTAACCTTATACTTGCAAACTAGTTGTTGACAATTCAACAACAAAAAAATCAATGCTGACATAGATTAAGGTATTAAAAACATGTATCAAAAATAATTGAATGTAAGAGTTCAAATGTTAAAAATTGAATAACTCTACAGTTTGGGCAGTACATGAACACAAAATAAAAAATTGCTACAATACCTGTAGTGTGCGTTCTCTTTCCAAACCCAATTCCGTCATGTACACGAGTACTTGTTCATTCAGAGGCTCCGTTTTGATTTCCACTTTGACTTGCTTAGATTCTGTTATTAACTAAGAACACCGTTAACATAATTAAACATATAACTTTGTCTTCAACTTTACAGCAATTGGCATTTTAACTGCATTAACTGGAAGTTTTATCGATGTATAGCATGCATAAAAATAAGAGTTGCTTAACACTCATTATTTGTTCAGAAAATTAAAATTTGAATCATACTGATGTAAAACAGCAGAATCACTCAAATTCACTGCAGGTTTAATTAGAGGTTTTTATAGCATTTTATATCTCCTCAGAACTTCCTAAGGCCCATAACAGTCAATTAATTACTTTGAAGTCAATTCATGTGATGATATGAGCAAATGTTCATAGTAAATAAGTATATAGCATGTTCTATGGAAGCATTCTTATTTCTGAATTAAAAGCCTATGTGTTTTAGATTATAGTTCAATTAAGTGTTCCATATCAGTATTGTTATCTTTCACACCAGGAGAACAAGAGATCTGATTGCTCCTGTAAAGGCAAGGGATTTCTCGCTGTTTTCAGATCAAAAAAATCTCCTTCGATCACCGCTAAAAACCTGTCATTTGTTTGTCTGGTGTACTTTACAATATGTTAAATGGTTGCCATTTAACAGCGATTTTATTTCAAGTACTTGGTTGGCTATGAAGCACATCTGAATCACCTGAAGCTGCAAAAAGTACACATGCAAACATTTTTCTATTTGATAAGATTTTGGTGAGATTGGATGCAAGATGAATGTTGGGCGGGACACTGAGAGACCGCTCGTACTCTTCGGTCATTGACCTTAATGGCCAACATGACCTTGGTTTAAAGTAGTATTTGATGGCAGCATATCTAACAACTTATGTACTGCACTGAAACGTCAGCCTATTGTTCAAGTTCTTGGATTTGAATCAATAACATTCTCATAGGCTAAGTACAAGCATTGAGTGAAACTGACACGATAAAGATTTTACTTGTATCTAATTATTTTGCTCACAACTTTGGCACTCATTACTTAGCTGTGATGCTTTAGATATGAAAATCAAAATCCTCATCACTATAACCTTTAATCTGTATTAAAGTGCATATATATCATAACTGTCATCATCACCAGCAGTGGAAAAGCTTTTCCATTTACCTCCCAGGCAAGTAGCTCAGATTGAACTCCACGTTTCACAACCTTGACAGCAATTGATTTAGTGAAATATATCTCCACGCAAATTATTCACTCATATATCATTGCAGCTATATCTATTGCTTTCCTCACCTAACCTTTCAAGATTATAAGAACAGGAGTTTTTTGCCCTAAGGTTAGGGATTCTGAGGCCAGCTGTGGAGATGGTAATATTTAATCAATTAAATTAGCAAGGCTTGCAGATAAAACCTGAAGCTACTTGGAGGAAAAAATAACCGAGGCTCGAGCAGCAGAGCAGAGACCATTGATGAAATACATGGATCTAAGCCACATGAATTGATTGTATCACATGACTTAGAACTTTCTTTTAATGAAATGGCCAAAATCTTTTTAAGAAAATGGAAATGAGCTAAAGTAAGGTAGTCCACTATTGCAATTTCATCTTCAAATGTAAATAATTAATTATATCTTGACTGAGCCACTGATTATTTTAGACTTCCAGCCAAATAAATCAAATTAATTGTCAAACCTTCTTGCTTTAAAATCTCTTAACGTACAATAACACTGACAGTAGAGTCAAGCAGTGTTTTTTTTTAAAAAAGTGAACGTTTTTGGGGTGGGAGAGAGGAGATCCAGGGATGTTTTACACATTCCCTCTGTGGTTGTACGAGTTTCCATTGTGGTGCTCTGGTTGCCTCCCACATAGTCAAACTTATGCAGGTATGTTAATTTACTACGGTAATTTTCCTCTTTTGTGTGGTAAGTGGCAAAATAATCAAAATGGGATACACAAGAAACTACTGATGCTGGAATCTTGAGTAAAACACAAAGTGCTAGAGTAACTCAGTGGGTGCCATAGCATCTGTAGAATGAATGGATAGGCAATATTTCAGGTTGGCACCCTTCTTCATTCTGAAATAGATTCAAATAGGGAGTCGTGGGGCATGTGAGAGAACAAGTTACAGGAAAATAAGAGAGGTAAAATAGGATTGATGGATTGCTCTACTTGGAGCTAGCAAGGAACTAATGGGCTAAAGGCATACTTCGAGATCATAGTAAGTAGGCAATGAATTATCCTCACCCGGTCAAACTCTGGATCAGGATCACCTATTTTCATCCATTTATGTTTGCAGATCTGTTCCACAGATAGGCGTTTACTTGGTTCTAACACAAGCATATGTCGGATCAAGTGTTCACATTCTGAAAGGAAACAAATGTAATCAGCAAACAAACCCACATAGTTAGCTTCAGTTATTTTGTAGATTAAATTTAAAATGATCAGAATTGCACTGCATCTTACATTGGAATAAACGTATAATTAAAAATATATATAATGACATCTTGTATGGTGGATACAGGAATGTTTTGCAGGGATTTTAAGGCAAGAGGTTGAAGATTATAAAGAGCCTGCTGCTGCATGGGACAATATGATACAGGATTATTCTGAAAAAGATGCATATTCTATAATCTATTATGGGACCTATTGATAATTATCTTATTGCTATTAAAACAGCACCGTGGGTCACCCGAATGATGATGTTTATAAAAATCACATAAAATCAAAATTTACAACTGCAAAATGTACACAATTGCATGTCAGGTTTTTCTGTGTAACAATGGCCTATAACTGGCATTATCAATTTTAGTGTTGCCTTCTGAAGGGATGTGCTGCAAGTTCTTGCAATCCTCAACGTAATACGAGGTCGTAGGGAAGTCGTAGGTACTCGTGGCATCAAGTAGGTCGGGGCGTTTTTTTCTAACATGATGAAAAATGTCCACGAGTAAAAAAGGTCGTGAATTAGGTCATGAAAGTGGGACAGGGGCTTTAGGAGGACTGAATACATTTGCTCAATCTACCTGCTCGTATGAGCAATAGGGAAAGCAAATAAGTTTCCTCTCCTAAAGTGCGGTTAGGGTGACACCCCCTCCTCAGTTCAGCAATGAGGAACAAACTGCAGGATGTGAAGAGTCTAGCAATGGTTTGTACAATTCTACAGCTAGGCGGCTAAGTGCAATCATGATCCTCACCTTTTGGATAAGGCAGTTCAGATATATACGATATAATAGAGCATTATTTATCCCAGGAGGGAAATTAATTGATATGCCAACAGTTATAAAACACAGAATACATGAAATTAAAGTGCGAGTACTCCTCAGGTTGACCAATGTGTCATGGAAGGGGTGAGCTGTATTGTCCAAGATGCCCTCTCGGCCCTTCCAGTCCGTGCCGACCATTTGTTTTCCCCTAGTCCCATCTACCTGCACTCAGACCATACCCCTCCATTCCCTTCACGTCCATATACTTATCCACTTTACTCTTAAATGTTAAAATCGATCCTGCCTCCACCACTTCTGCTGGAAGCTGATTCCACACAGCCACCACCCTCTGAGTAAAGAAGTTCCCCCTCACGTTACCCCGAAACCTCTGTCCCTTAATTCTCATGTCATGCCCTCTTGTTTGAATCTTCCCTACCCTCAATGGGAAAAACATATCCATGTCAACTCTGTCTATCCCTTTCATCATTTTAAAGACCTCAATCAAGTCCCCCCTTAACCTTCTGCGCTCCAAAGAATAAAGACCTAACTTGTTCAACCTTTCTCTGTAACATAGTTGCTGGAACCCTGGCAACATATCAGTAAATCTCCTCTGTACTCTCTCTATTTTGTTGACATCCTTCCTATAACTAGGCGACCAAAATTGTACACCATACTCCAGAATTGGTCTTACCAATGCCTTGTACAATTTTAACATTACTTCCCTACTCCTATATTCAATGCTCTGATTTATAAAGGCCAGCACACCAAAGGCTTTCTTTACCACCCTATCTACATGCGATTCCACCTTCAGGGAACTATGCACAGTTATTCCTAGATCCCTCTGTTCCACAGCATTCCTCAATTCCCTACCATTTAGCATGTACGTCCTATTTTGATTTATCCTGCCAAGATGTAGCACTTCACACTTATCAGCATTAAACTCCATCTGCCATCTTTCAACCCACTTTTCCAAATGGCCCAAATCTCTCTGTAGACTTTGAAAATCTACTTCATTATCCACAACACCACCTATCTTAGTATCATCTGCATACTTACTTATCCAATTTTCCACCCCATCATCCAGATCATTGATGTACATGACAAACAACAGTGGACCCAACACAGATCCCTGAGGCACCCCACTGGTCACCGGCTTCCAACCTGACAAACAGCCATCCACCATTACTCTCTGACATCTCCCATTCAGCCACTGTTGAATCCATCTTGCTACTCCGCCATTAACACCCAAAGATTGAACCTTCTTAACCATTCTTGATGAGTTTGTTAATCCTATTGGGGTTGTATTTGAGGTCACAAGGGATCTGGGATCTTTGTGACGATGAAGTTTGCAGTTTGAGTGTTTCAGGGAATTAGGATTCACAAAATACGATTGTTCTGCGAGTAAATAAGGTCAGTTTTCAGACCAGTGAGCATTGCACTACGCTTGATGTACATTGCACTACACTTGGGTGATTTGTATCTCAGAATAAATATAAAGAAAAAACTCCAGGAAAATGGGCAGATAATTTTCACAGTAAGGTGTACCTGAAATATGCTCAAAATTACATTAATTCAGAGTTACAAGATTTTCAACAGAAAATTACTATTCCAGTTTTTGAAATTGTGTAAATAATTATGTAAATAATTTTCTCACCCAAATATTTCAAGCAATTCTGAGAATGTAATTTGCATGCTATTGCTTAAGTTCAATGGCTGTTCAATGGCCTATACCGACCATGATGCCCAATCTACTCTAGTCCCACCTGCCCAGGTTTGGCCCACATCCATCTAAACCTTTCCTGTTGTCATTGTACCTGCCTCAACTTCCTTCTCTGGTAGCTTGTTCCATAAACCCACCACCCACTGTATGAAAATGTTGACCTCAGGTTCCTATTAAATCTTTCCTCTCTCACCTCAAACCAATGTCCCCTAATTCTTGATTCCACCTGTTCTTGGTAAAAGACTGTGCACTTAACCTATCTATTCCTCTCATAATTTTATACACCTCTATAAGATCACCTCTCATCGTCCTGCACTCCAAGGAATAAAGTTCAGGCCTCCCCAACCACTCCCTATAGCTCAGGCCCTCAAGTCCTGGCAACATTCTCATAAATCTCCGCACTATTTCCAGCTTAATAACATCCTTCCTATGTCAGGGTTACCAAAACACAACATAATACTCCAAATGCACCCTCAGCAATGTTTTTTACAACTATAACATAACATCGCAACTTCTATACTCAATACACTGACCGATGAAGGTCAATATACCAAAAGCCTTCTTGATCAGCCAATCTACCTGTGAGCCACTTTCAAGGAACTATGTACCTGCACTCCTAGATCCCTCTGCTCTACAACACTCTGCAGGGGCCTGCCATTCACTGTGAAGGTCCTGCCCTGGTTTGACTTTCCCAAATGCAACACCTCTCACATCTGCATTACACTCCATTAATCATTCCTCAGTCCACTAGCACAAATTGTCACAATCCTGCTGTAATTTTGGATAACCATCTTCACTATCTATGATACTATCCACTTTAGTGTCATCAGCAAACGTACTAATCATGCCTTTTACAAAGTTGGGCAATTAATTATTGTCTTGTAACAGTATGAGTTGTGACCAGTGTGCATTGAACGTTGAGTATGAGCTTCTCAGTCACATGGACACTGCAATGAGAAGGTCAAAACATTTTGAATACAGCAAATCTTCAGTTTCTTTGTAAATGTCATGTGCTGAGGTGGGGAGAGAGAAATTCAGTTGCAAACCGTCAATTTTCATCAGCATTGGTATATTCATTCTTACCACAAAATATACATTGTTCATCCATTAAAATGGCTGAGATACAATATATCCAACAACATGATGGAAAATGAGAATCAAAATATGCTACATTTACTTTTTTTTTAGTTTAGTTTAGAGATAGATTAGCGTGGAAACAGGCCCTTCAGCCTACCGAGTCCGTGCCGACCAACGATCATTGTATACTGGTTCTAGTCTTATACACTAAGGACAATTTACAGAGGTCTATTAACCTACAAACCTGCACGTCTTTGGAATGTGAGGAAACCGGAAGACCCGGAGAAAACCCACACGCCCACATGGAGAATGCACAAACACCATACAGAGAGCAACCATAGTCAGAATGAAATCCGGGGCTCTGGCGCTGTAACTCCACCGCTGCGCCACTGTGCCGGCCTAACTATACCTTCCAGTATGAAACAACTATAACAATATATATTTTACCTAACTATATATATATCACATGGGCATCAAGTAATTAATGACTGGTGTCAAACAAGATCAGTAAACAACAAATAACCATCTAACAAACTACGTTCTTTTAGATTATACTGTATTACATATTTCTAACATAATACCTCACTCTATTTATTCCCCTCTGAACTCTATTTATTCCCCTCTATTTATTCCCCTCTGAATGTAAATATATGAAAAATCTGCATCTGAAATAATCAGTTATGCAGCTTGCATTTGCTCTCACAGCAACAGAAATAACCGTGAAAGCATACAAAATGTAATTTTTTATATTTGGTAGAAATATTTGTAATATATAGGTCTAGGTGGTATAGCAAGTTACCATAATGCTCTCTTAACTCTTTGAATTGAATCTGAACACAGCTCACAGTATGATGAGTACCTCTTGTAAATGGTACGTAGAAGGATGAGCAATTTCAATGAACAACTGGGGACAGTCACACCCTTCTAGAGACAAAAATACTATGCACATACACACATGCATGCATACTTGCATGTGTACACATTTAATCTGTGTTACCTTTCAAAAACAATTCATTTTATTGTACAGTAACAGATTAGGAACTACAAAAGGTAAATTTTCATGAGTGCATGTGACATTCTATGTGTATTCCTTCTTTGTTTACAGGTTGTTAATTATTAACTCATGTGCCAGTTTTCTTATAACGAATCCAACAGCAATGATGGACAGCTGCTTAGCCAACTGGCATGCACAAGTCCTGATGAAGATGCATCAAGTTCAGAAAGTTAGAAGCAGAATTTGCTTTGTGCTTGATTCAGAAGCAGAATTAGCTGTGTGCTTGATTATTTTGGGGCTGAAGTATACCATTCCTTTCGCAGGCCTTCTTCATAGCAATGATTACCATAATTGGCAGCTACTGCTCATGCTCCTTGTCCACAGCATTATGGCGGACGTTAATATGCAAACATAGGCGAGTGGCATATTGCAGATATCTTAAATTCTCTCTCCTGGATAGCCGTAATTCTTCTCCAACTAAGTTGTAATACCATGTGCATGTCAGCAGTTAAGTGATGAAGACAGCCCATGTGTGGTAACATCATCCACTGGAAAACAGGCCACTTAAGATCTGCATTCAGAAGCAATCCGCAAGCAGATATCAGCACATCGAACCTTCACTGTAAATCTGCTGACCATCAAATTCAAATTCATGTCATTGTCATGGCTCTCGGTGTTATGTCACCAAGTCTATGTCACCAAATGTTAATGGTGCCATTTAATAAAAGTGCAAGGGGTGACAATTTGTATCCTAGTGGCTCGTGCTCCTTCTGTGATTATTTTCTCCTGCAAAGAGGAAAATTGGGATATTATGAATATAAATAAACATTTCTAAATTTGAGATTGCAGCATTACGTAAATAATTAAGGGAATTAATTCTCGAAGTGTTTACAATGAAAATACTGTTAAAATGATAACAATTGGCTTCCAAATAACTGTAATTCACTGATTCTCTAGATCTTTGAACATACATTTGCTGAAATTAGTTCCGCATTTTTGATTAAAGTATGCTCTCCTATTTGGTAATTTTATCTTTCGGCAGTGTTAATCGCTACATGGCGATTTGGAGCATGATTTTTTTCTTCCTACACTACACTTTATTGGTATATTTTTTTTATTAGCAAAGCTGACTGGTGACATTTTAAAACGTAAACTCAGCTTTTTCCTCCATTTACATAAATAGTATTTTTTTAATCCATAATTTTTATGTTACTAGAATATTACTTTCATACCTTAGTGTTTTTTCAAGCGGTGGAACTTGATCCTGGCCTCTTTCCAGGTCCTCGAAGTATGTGACCGCAAGCTCTGTTTTAACACCACAGAGTTTGTCACCAGAATATATTTGCAGGTCTACTTTAAGGCATTGAAAGGTCATTCTGTTTCTTCATAATGCAGACAATGATCTAAAAGGCCTGATCTTACGCTGCAAACAATTTCTCCAAACTTCACAGATGATATAAAAACATAAAGCACAAGAACTTTAAGTAACTGTTTAAGGTACAGGTCCATTACCCATCCGGAAGATAAAAACTCAAATATGCAGTAAAGTTTTAAGTAGACAAGTTTAACACATCTAGGAGGCCAAGCAAATTGATAACATAGATGAGCAAATGAAAACTTGAATAAGAAAGCTGAGAGATTAGGGATAAGTGAAAAGAAAATACATAATACTCTAAAAAAGAATACAACTAGATGTAATATGCATGAGTATAAATTGCAGAGGCAGAGCTAGTGCTTCATCTTGCAATAGAATTTTATGTTTGGATATTAGAAAGAATGTCAAAGCGTTGAGGTGCCACTAAAAGCTTTGACTTAATTCAAATTAACACCGAGTACGAAAGTGTTTAAAGAAACCAATAGGTTTCGAATAGCACAGAGAAAGGTAGAGGTAAACTGATTAAAAAGTTTGCAAGTATGAGTTTTTAACACAACTTAAATAGTACAGATTCAAAGCAATCTACTACAGTATATTCATTAATTTTTTTCATCAAAAGAGCACAAGAACATAAGAAATAGATTCGGGAACATGTTCACACACATCCTTAAAGCTAACACGGCATTCAATATCAGTGTTGATATAGCTGATCCCTATATCTCAAATCCATGTTTTCTGACCTTGAATTCCCTCTTATCCAAAAGCCTATTGATCACAACACTGATTTTACTTCTATGATACATATCTACTCAATGTGTAGTGTATGATATTGAAACTCCAGGGATCCAATAATTTTAAATCCCCTTTGAGAGAAACTTACCCTTATCTTGTTCCAAAATGGCCAAACAATTATCCTGAGCTTCTGAATCCTATTTCAAAACCCTCCAGGGGGAGGAAACAGCCTCTCAATATTTGTCCTGTCAATTCCTCTCGGCATAATTTATTTACTTCTCATATTCGTAAACTTCAATGAATGAAGAGACAAGCCAAACTTGTTCAGTCTCTCCACCTAGGACACCCACATTGCTGGCATCACTGTGGTGAATTTGGTGAGTTTCATTGTCTGTATAACTAGCCCACAGACAACAATAGACCATTTCCTTGATCATCGTAACTTTTTTTGCATTTCTTTCATTTACAATGTCCTCCATAATGTTTGGGACAAAGACCCATCATTTATTTATTTGCCTCTGTACCCAACAATTTGAGATTTGTAATAGAAAAAAAAATCACATGTGGTTAAAGTGCACATTGTCAGATTTTATTAAAAGCCATTTTTATACATTTTGGTTTCACCTTGTAGAAATGACAGCTGTGTTGGAGGAGAGAAGGAACTGCCCAAGATCCAAAGCATACCACCTCATCTGTGAAACACGGTGGTAGGGGTGTTGTGGCCTGGGCATGTGTGGCTGTTGAAGATACTGGCTCGCTTATCTTAATTGATGATACAACTGCTGATGGCAGTAGCATAATTAATTCTGAAGTGTATAGAAACATCCTATCTGCTCAGGTTCAAACAAATGCCTCAAAACCCATTGGCCGGCGGTTCATTCTACAGCAAGAATGATCCCAAACATACTGCTAAAGCAACAAAGGAGCTTTTCAAAGCTAAAAAATGGTCAATTCCTGAGTGGACAAGTCAATCACCCGATCTGAACTCAATTGCGCATGCCTTTTATATGCTGAAGAGAAAATTGAAGGGCACTATCCCCCAAAAGAAGCATAAGCTAAAGATGGCTGCAATACAGGCCTGGCAGAGCATCACCAGAGAAGACATCCAGCAACTGGTGATGTCCATGAATCGCAGACTTCAAGCAGTCTTTGCATGCAAAGGATATGCAACAAAATACTAAACATGACTACTTTCATTTACATTACATTGTCCCAAACATTATGATTCCCTGAAATGGGAGGAACGATGTATAAACACTGCTGCAATTTCTACACGGTGAAACCAAAATGTATAAAAATGGCCTTTATTAAAATCTGACAATGTGCACTTTAACCACATGTGATTTATTTTCTATTACAAATCTCAAATTGTGAGGTACAGAGGCAAATAAATAAATGATGGATCTGTCCCAAACATTATGGAAGGCACAGTAGTTGTTCTATATCTCTCTATATCACCGTCTATCTCTCTCTCTCACTTCCCTTTTTCCTAACTCTCAGTCTGAAGAAGGGTCTCAACCTGAAACGTCAACTATTCCTTTTCTCCAGGGATGCTGCTGACCCGCTGAGTTACTCCAGCTTTTTGTGCCTATCTTTGGTTTAAAACCAGCATCTACAGTTCCTTACTACACAATAATGCTTATTATTGAAAATACTACATGGCACTTTTAGCAATGAAACTTCTGACTGTTATAATGGCATAAAAACATACAAGATGTCACAGCGATTGTGACAAGGGCATCTAAATATTGATATCTTTTTTCCTTTACTAACATTTAGTTTGTCATATAAAATCATTGTTAACTCATCACTTAAAAGTTATTCAAGAGAAAAACAAATAGAAATAAGAATGTTTCTGTAATTCTAAAGGGATACAACAGATTAGATAGATGTCAAAATTAACTAAATCAGATACATCAAGATAAAACTACGGACTAGAAAGGTAAGTTAGAAACATAGGAAAAAAATTGAAAAATAGATGCAGGAGTAGGCCATTCGGCCCTTTGAGCCAGCACCACCATTCAATATGATCATGGCTGATCATCTAAAATCAGTACCCCGTTCTTGTATTTTCCCCATATCCCTTGATTCCTTTAGCCCTAAGAGCTAAATCTCTCTCTTGAAAACATCCGGTGAATTGGCCTCCACTGCCTTCTGTAGTAGAGAATTCCACAGATTCACAACTCTCTGGGTGAAAAAACTCAGAGATTGCTTATAACTATAATTCAAAGTCGCCCAACATTAAAGCAACTGAGTCTCCAGTTGTTGTATTAATGTCAGTATTAATCAATGCCAAATATAGCCAGTGACTTGAGTACGCTATTGCTTTCAAACAAACATTACTGACAGCTGGACTATTGAGAATATGACATTATAAGGATGTTAATCTCAAGGGCCTGTCCCACCTACGTGTTCTTGGCACGCAAATTATGTGACCTCGTGGTTGCGTTGAGGCGCACGGGCATCCTATGGCCACGCGGGGCTGGTCCCACTGAGAAGCACGATTTCATGCGTACGCACAGCCGTCTGGAGCGCGTGACATCATTTGAAGACGGACACAAAGCTGGAGTAACTCAGCGGGACCGGCATTGTCTCTGGAGAGAAGCAATGGGGGATGTTTTGTGTCGAGACTCTTCTTCAGTTTGAAAAGAAGGATCTTGACCCGAAACGTCTTCCATTCCAGAGATGCTGCCGGTCCCGCTGAGTTACTCCTGCATTTTGTGTCTATCTTCAATTTTCTTGGCCCCGCTCTGGGGGTAGAAGTGGGAGCGGATCCGGACCGCAACGGCTGTGAGCCCCAGAGTTCGGCGATCGTTTGCCTGCTTCTGCTGCAGTTGGAGTTGAGACGTTTACAGTTTAAAACAGGTGATTGTAAGTGTAATGCAGTTCTCCCATTGGGCTCAGTAATCAGTCCTTTGCTTTTCGTGCTATGTATCAATAATTTAGATTTGAACACGAAGGACACGATAAACGTACTAGAGGGATGACAGAAAATCTTGTTTTGAATTTAATCTGCAGGAAGATAGAGTTTGATCAGCTGGACAGAGAAGAGGCGAAAGGAGGTTACTCTAGAGAGGTGTGAGGTAATGCATTTGGAGTGGTGCAACAAAGGTAGGAAATACACGTTGGGAGGATTTATTGTGCATTTCCTAGCTTTGTTGTAGCTTAATGATGTGAAGGAACAAAGGAAATTGTGTTCATACCCACAGTTTCTTAAAAATAGCAAACACCATCGGAATGCTCTCCTTTATTAGCCAAGGCATAGAACATAAAACCAGAGAAGCTCACCTAAAAAAATGTACAATGCAATTCAGGCTATGTTACATGTATTGGGTACATATCTGTATTCAAATATATATATATTTGGTGGGTTTGATGTTTTGGAACACAGGGTATTGAGGGAGACTTCATTCTCATGTATAACAATATAGAGACAGAACATAGCGATTTCCATGTAGGGAGAGGCTGAAATCCTGAGACAAAGATTTAAAACAGTTAACAGGAGGATTAGAAGGATGATGAAGAACATATTTTCACCAAGCAGCAGCTCGGGATTGAAGCACTGAGGGAGAAACCCTCAACACATGCAAATAGATACTTGACTATAACCCGCAGGGCAGCAAACTGAATATTCATGCTGCAATTAGACGATGAAAATGTTTGTCGACTGGTACACAAGCAAAGGGTCAAATGAGATCCTGAGTTATAAATTTTACACATTTCCATTGCATAAATTATTTCTCATTAAAAATAGACGATTAATTTTCAAACTGCACGGTTACTGAAGAAACTACCATTTTGAAAGAAAGCGTTATCTCATTTGTCCAGTAAATGCTGCATAAAGCTACTGATTTAGATAATATGTGTATGAACGAACTGCAGATGCTGCTTAAAACCGAAGATAGACACAAAAAGCTGGAGTAACTCAGAGGGATAGGCAGCATCTCTGGAGAGAAGGAATGGGTAACGTTTCTCCAGAGATGCTGCTGTTCCACTGAATTACTCCAGCTTTTTGTGATTTAGATAATATGCCATCTGTGGAATGAATTGCAATTTTATCATTAACTTTGCAGCACTATGAATTAAATTTAGAGAGATTTTACAATTTACAATCATGCATAACATTCTCTAAAGCACAAAATAAATTATAAAATATTGCTGGTAACAATATTCTCATCCCAGCTTTAAACACAAAATTGTGGTATGCTAATATGATGCTATAACACGACTCCTTTTCAACAAGTATTGACTACTGTGGATGGTCGCTCCACAGCTTCAACAATCTTCTGGTGGTTAAATCCTTAATTGCGGACAAAGACAATGAAAGCACTGCAGACAATTTGTTCAAGAAAGCCAGGACTTTCAACCCACTTAAATATCAATTTCATATCCAAATCCTGACTCCCCCACTTGTCTGCCACCCAAATATCCAATGTGACACTGTAATTCCTCTACTGTCCAATCCCAAAGACATATCTAACATCTTCCATTGATATCTCATGTACAACTCTGCCCTTCGCAAACTCTGTCCCATTCCTCTATCCCCACCTTTTAACTGCCCAGAATTACCCTCCCCTATCCACGTAAGAATCACCTCTGCACTGCTGGCTGCCTTCCCATCCATATTGTTGGCTTTAGCCAGGAAGATAATCTGATACAAAAATGGTGGAAGGAGTTCAAGGGTGGTCGCCATACAATGGGAAGGATGTAATTAGCTAAAGTAGATGCAGAAAAGATTAACAAGGATGTTGCTGGTACTGAAGGACTTGTCTTATAAGGATAGACTGCATAGGCAGACTGCAATTGTTTTTATTAGAGTAAAGATGATTGAGTGGTGACGTTATAGAGATCTATAAAATCATGGGCGAGCGCGACTGACGTTGCAGCGGCCACTACAGCCTGTCTGTTTTTTTTTGTTTTTTGTCTAGTTAAATGTAGTTGTTTGTGTTTTTTTTGTATTGTTTTCTAACTGTGTATATGTGGGGGGTGGGGGGTGGGGGGTGGGGGAAGGGGGAACCATTTTTAATCTCTTCCCTGCACGGGAGACCTGACTTTTTCCCTGTCAGGTCTCCGTTGTCGTTGGGGCCTGGTGCCGTGGAGCGGCCTCCGACCGGGACGACCTGGGGGCTCCAGTCGCGTAGCTGAGAGCTTACCGTCGTGGGGCTGGCCGGCCTCGGAGCGTGGGGAGCGGTGGTGGGTGGCCGCTGCGGCCCGACTCCGGGCTCCAGTTCCGGCTGCTGCCCGACTCCGGGGCTCCAGCTCCGGCTCCAGCTCCGGCCCGACTCCGGGGCTCCGGCTCCGGCTCCGGCCCGACTCCGGGGCTCCAGCTCCGGCTCCGGGGCTCCAGCTCCGGCTCCGGCCCGACTCCGGGCTCCAGCTCCGGCTCCGGGGCTCCGGCTCTGGCTCCGGCCCGACTCCGGGCTCCAGCTCCGGCTCTGGCTCCGGCCCGACTCCGGGCTCCAGCTCCGGCTCTGGCTCCGGCCCGACTCCGGGGCTCCAGCCCGACTCCGGCCCGACTCCGGGGCTCCAGCTCCGGCTCTGGCTCCGGCCCGACTCCGGGGCTCCAGCTCCGGCCCGACTCCGGCTCCAGCTCCGGCCCGACTCCAGGGCTCCAGCTCCGGCTCGACTCCGGCTCCGGCCAGACTCCGGGGCTCCAGCTCCGGCTCCACTCCAGGGCTCCAGCTCCGGCCCAACTCCGGAGCTCCAGCTCCGGCTCCGGCTCCAGCTGCGGCTCCAGCTGCGGGGCTCCGGCTCCAGCTCCAGCTCCGGCTCCAGCTCCGGCTCCGGCTCCAGCTGCGGCCCGACTCCGGGGCTCCAGCTCCGGCTCCAGCTGCAGGTTGCTGACGGTGGACAGTTGGGGTGTCGGGAGCTCGCGGGTCCGGGTGGGAGACCGCTCTCCGGAGCTCCACAACACAACTTCTCCAGCCCGTGTCGCGGGGTTGGAACGACCCGGAGCGGGGCCGAACATTGCCCGGCGCGGCTTTAATGGCTGCGGGACATTCCAGCGCCCGCCGGGGGCTCCAACTTTGTGACTTTGGGCCTGGAGCGGCCTCAGTGGACATGGGACTTAACACCGCCCGCCTGGGGCTTCGACATCGGGAGAGAGATGGTGCGGGGGAGAGAGAAGAACTTTGCCTTCCATCACAGTGAGGAGGGATCCACTGTGATGGATGTTTGTGTGAATTTAATTGTTTGCATGTTTTTCTATGAATTGTTCTGTTTGTCTGTTTGTATGGCTTGTAGAAACGGAGTTTCGTTTGAGCCTCTCTGAGGTTCGAATGACAAGCAATAAAATCAAATCAAATCAAATCATGAGATAAGAGCACAGATAAGATGGATCGTCACACTTTTTCTTAGGGTAGGAACATCTAAATTTAAAGGGCAGAGTTTTAAAATGAGAGGGAAAAGTTTTAAAGGGGACCTGAGGGGAACAATATCCACACAGAGGATCGTAGGTACATTAAAAAAAAAGGGCTGCCAGAAGCATTGGTAGAGGCTGGTACAATTACAAAGACTAAAACATATTTTCACAGGTGCATGGTAGGAAAGGTTTAGAGGAATACTGGCTAAATGCAGGCCAATGGGAGGCGCTCAGAAAGACAACTTGGTCGACATGAACAAGTAGGGCAGACTTCTCTTTCCATGCTGTATAACTCCATGAAAAAAAATTAAATCTGTTCTTTACGTTAGACTCACTAACGTTTCCAGAAAATCGATGGTTCTAACTTTCTAGGATGCTAAACCACTTTCAGATTTGCAGGATGCAAACTTTCATCTCTATCAAGCCCAGACTTTTCCCCAGCTGCTTTACCTGCTAACACGTAATACAGATTACTCTGTGTCTGCAGTAATGCATCCCCAGCAAAATGAAAGGAACATACTATTCAAAAATACACTCATGTAGTCCTGCCCTAACTTACTTACTTACCTAAGAAATGCTGAGATTAGACTCTTTGTGTTTTCATATTCCTCAAAGGCAGAATACTTAAGAATGAGAATCCAAGTAAATTTTTCTGAGACCAATGTTGTGACTTACGCACCCACAATTTACAATTAATTCAACATTCAGCATGTTATACATGTCACTTTCGGCTGCATCGAAAACTCTGAAATAGAATACTGAACACAACTGTTGGCATTGAAAATGTGCTGCGCAAATCAAATTGGTATTCAAAATGGAATAAATCCATCTCAAAATAATTAACAAATATAATGTATCAGGACTTCGGCGAATGTCTAAAGTTCCAAATGCAGGCTCGTAGCCACTTAAATGTTATAGGTTTGACTCCACGGCACGTGCATTGTCAAAGACAGAAGTTCTGACATTTTTAGATTCAGAATGCTAAAGCTGTGGGCTTGCACTGCCACAGATCCAATGGCAAACTGCCATCTTGCTGAGATTCCCCAACATCTGTGCTGGGGATAGACATGAAGTGCTGAAGTAACTCAGCGGGTCTAGCAGCAACCCTGGCGAAAAAGGATGGGTAATGTTTTGAAGACAGAAATTGTCTTTCAACTTCCGGACCAGTTAACAGAGCGACCCAATTGATTTCAACAGGAATTGGGATATTGTTGACTAGCAGACATAGGGATGGGTTATATTCCTTAATTTTGAAACAATAATGTTAAGCTTAATTGTTGGTGTCATTCTTTCTTTTCTAATTTAAAATAAATTGTTTACTTAAATTTTAGTAGTTTAAATGTCACTGAAAGTTAGTAACATTTAAACAGTCTCATTTGGAATAGTTGGAGATGAGGCTTTGCCACTTCTTAAGATCATGTGATAGGAGCAGAATTAGGCCATTTGGCCCATCATGTCTATCCGTCACGCAATCATGGCTAATCTATCTTTCCCTCTTAACCCCATTTTCCTGCCTTCTCCCCATGTCCCTGACACCCGTACTAATCAATAAACCCTACTGTCAATGCTTTTAGGGTTGTTTTGGGGGACAGGGCTTCCTTTGTTCACAGCCGGAGGCCCAGCTGTGGTTCAAACCAAGTAGGTGGAATCCAGGATGCTTCAGGATGTGGTAAGAAGTAGTCTTCATGTGAAGACGACAGGTGGCCATTCTGGGCAAATGCCTAGGCTAGCAAGATCTGCTACATTTCATGATTAGATTTCCTACCCTAAGAATTACAGTTAAGGTAGCCATTTAAACAATGTCGCCTGCTTTTGAAATAGCATCATAACATTTGATTACATTTACAGAGATGTGTCCTCATCAAAATAATTCCCTACACGCTAGGATTCTTAGAGAAATATTTAAAAAAATGAAAATTACTCAGAAATCAAAGCAACTTTCAAAATTCTCGATTGCATACGCAAGTGTTACTTTATAGTCAACATTCCCATCAAAAGTGAGGAAAGTACTGGAATAGTAATATTCCACATCTTTAAATTGTAAAAGGCAAATATCATATAAATCTACAGTTATTCTTTGTGTGTACATTAACTACAATGGGATTTAGTTTAAAGCCACACTCAAAAATATACTGGCATCTGCATCCTTATTGTCTCCATACTGAATAAAAGTTTACATCAAAACCTAAATACCTTGCATCACAAATGATTGTTGCATTAATTAAACCTCAGAATCAATAATTCAAGAATAATATTCTCATGATTAGGTTTACTCCTCAACAGTTACATTGCAGAATTCCATCAATATTTCAAAGCCCCTTTGTACTCATTGATTAATGTAAAACAATGCTCTTACCTGTAGACATGAAGAATGGAATTCGAAATTTGCCACTTAGTACCCTGGCCCGCAAGTTCTGGAGTGTGTTGCCATCAAATGGTAATGCCCCACATACTAGCACGTATAACACCACGCCCAAGCTCTGATAGAAAAAAATGAGGTAACTCAAATTATCATAAATCAAACTCGGTATTTAACTATTTATTCTGTTCTTTCTTTCTCTACTGCTGCTAATATCTGGTGCAAACACGCAAAAAACAAACTCGCAAACTCCTCAGCAGCACTTCAATCTGTCTGCCACATTCAACTCTAGCTAGACGAATATCTCCATTGACAATAAGGTGTGATTAGTTACATGCTTATACATCTTTCAGGGAATTGGAAGCATAACAATGCATTACTCAGTGTTGAGATTATTGTTTCAAGTATAAATTGATAATTGGAAACAATTCTCTCCGATCAGGCAAAACATTTATCCTACATTCAGAACATATGTTTCTTATGCATAGGTTGATATTCTTACTTTTGTGCGTGAATATAGAAGTTGTTTTATCTAATGTAAAGCTGACTGTGAAAAGTGCAGTACAAGGGACAGAGGGAGAGGGTGAGGAAGGTTTCTAAATAAGACGTATGAGAACACGGAAATTAACTTCACGATTGATATTAAACACCTCAGTTTGTCAACACTAGTGGAAATACATGTGTTCCTTGATTACTTAGGAAAACAAAATCATCTTTCAATCACTTAATACACACTGAAATGATACATAAATTCATCAAGGAGTTAACAATAAATCAAATAAATCAACATAACATCTATAAAATATCGGTTTCATGGATATTCTATAGATGTTATGTCAGTTTGGACAAAACAGTCAAATCAAAGAGCAAATGAAAATATATCAAGAATACCTATTCTAAAAATTTTAAATAGTCCTTAAAACTTACCCAAATATCCACTTTTGGGCCATCATATTCTTTTCCTTCAAACAGCTCAGGAGCTGCGTACGGTGGACTCCCACACCATGTTTTCAGCAACTGTCCAGGTGTAAAGATGTTACTGAATCCAAAATCTAAAGTATAAATGAATTTAGTTGATCGTTAAGTAGTGTCGTTACAGCTTGTGTTATCTTTAGATAATATTTTCACAAAAAGAGACATGTTTATGCAACTTCCTGGTATTTTGCAATAAAGATTTTTCATTCATTTTATGGGATATTATTCTTGCTTGTAGCCCAGTGTTAACTGCACTTGATAATGTAGAGGCGAGTCTACTTGAACTGTTTAAATCCTGCTGGTAAAAGTATTCACTGTGTTCTTGGGTAGAAAGTTACAGACTTAGACCCAGTAACGGTGAAGAAACAGCAATACATTTCTAAGTGATGAGCAATTCTACAGGGATATGCAGGCAGTGCTGGTTCTTGGGCTATCATTTTCCAAACTTACACTGGTGACAGGACAATATCAAGGATATTTACCAAGTAGTAGATTTACTCCTCACTTTATAGATTGCCACAGATCTGATCTGGTAGGTATGATTTACAGGAGTAAGCCAACTCAGTCGTTGGTGATCAAAATCCCTTATCCAGAGAATATTCTGCCCTGCTACTTTCAAATGTTTCTTACAAGTGTGGTTCTACTGGGGAACTGATTCATCAGATGAGGGAGGATACTAGGTGGCAACCACCTGGAACCCCATAACTGATGACCATTATCCCGATTTGCGCAGCCATTCAGAAGACCAATGAAAGCAAGTAAAATCAATAATGGGCAGTTCTAAAAATGGCGTGAAACATAGCAATCAAATACAATGTTCAGGAAAAGCAGTGATATGTCTGGAATAGAACATATTACTTATTTAGTCAATATTCTCAGTTATTACTCCCCAGGTATTTCATCATGAGGCTCCCTAAGACTCCGTGCATAGCTAAAAAGGCCTTGTTTTGAGGAAATGGGCACAAAGACTGCTCTACAAACGCCCATCATATTACATTGGTAGAGATCATGAAGGGAATTCATTGAGGCCGGGAAAACGAAAGTCAACAGAAAGGGGTGGGCAAGGGATTGTGTGGAGAGGATTAATAGAATCACTGCATAGTGGAGGTAGAGACAGAAAACATCTTAGAAGGTAGAGAAAGAATTGAGAAGGTCATAACACAATGGTCCTATTGTAGAAATGGTCAAATTTAGGGAGTGGAAAAAATATTATATCCTGGAAGTTGATCAGAGAGATATCAGAAGATTGATGGGAAGATAGCGTCAAAGGAGCTGAGAAGATAATCAGATGGGTTAGTGCCAAAACCATTGGCAACACAGGAAGAGGTGGAAATAATAATTGAGAAAATACAAGATAAATACAAGATGGGCTCCCATCAGCTGGCCATTTCCAATCAGCTGGCCATATAATGTTTGGCCATTTAAATAAAAGTCAAAAGCAAATGTCAAATCTTATTCAACACCTGCGATATGAGTGAAGTCACAGACTGCAAGCCTCATCTGCCCAGCACGATTTCTTGCAAATTATTCCAAAATGTGCACTATTTGACGTCAATGTGCATGCCCAGCAGTTTTGGTGCATTGGTATTGTTTGGATAAATGATGTGAACCTAACTTCCAGAGTGTGCAATCAGGGCACAAAGCTCACATTCGCTTTCTAAAAATATTTTTTGTTCTAAAAGACTGGCACTATATGCGAGAATTTCCAGGCCTTTGTTTTGAATCTGTATCCTTTTTCTTCAATATAATTAAGTGGTATGGACACGAAAGAGATTTGGATTGTGTAGCTGAAAATAGAGAATGTTGTTGTTGGTCAATGGTTATTAAAAGGACAGTGAAAGATGAAATAATTAGTGGGGAACCAAGCAGCTAAAACAGCAGGTGAGAAGTCCCTCCATTCTGTGCTCTTTTGAACAAAGCAAGCCATCTCCATGTGAATTGTTTGGTTTGGTATTATGCTGATGTTTAAAGGATACTAGATTTTCCTCTGCTACATCATATTGGCTGCAATAAACTGTTCAGAGGGCCTTTGTTGAAAATGGGGAACCATTTGTCAGCTTTTGTTTGAACTATGCTCAGCCACACACCGACAGTATCAACAGACTACGGTTAAGAACTGATCAGAAAGACCAGACAAGCAGGAAAAATGTCAATTGCAAAAATTTACATTCCTTAATTGAACCTAATTCCATAACTGCACAATTATGTAATGCGCTATATTGATGTATTCATATTCATAATAATATTCTATAATTTACATGATAAAATTGAAGATTTTGCAGATATTTGAATATCAATTTATCAATTGCAGATATTTGTACTCAGCTTTGTATTGCAACACTTGATTATCTATCACCAAAGAATGACACACAATTGGGAATAGAATCCATATCCAATCTATCCACTCATAGTTACAGCTCACTACAGCATAAATACTCCTTCCTCCATGGACGATTTTAAGCAACTGGCTAGTTCTGTCGTCACCAAATGTTTTTTGTCACCACTCAAGCAAACCACCACTCAATCAAACATATTTTACTGCTCCAAATATCTTAAGAAGGAGCAAAGGTCACACATCAAAACAAGTGCTTCTATTAAAACAGTAAATGGCAAATGACATGTAACCGTTCTATGTAAATTAAAATTCACTATGAGGAAATTAGCAAATAAAATACTCATGATACTTTAAGATGGAACAAATATACCTAAATTAAAGATTGGAATTATTTTTCACTTTTTTAATAAATCCTGCAATAAAAAGTTTGCTCCAATTGAACTGAATTACAATTAAGAAAGATTAACAGAGGCTGCTGACACTGGAAGCTAAAGCAAAAAATAACTGCTGCAAGAATTCATCAAGCAAAGGGAGATTCAGGTCAAGATTAAAAGTGACATCAGGTCTGAGAGTGAAGAGGAAAGGCAGCCAGTATAATGAGATGAGAGGGTGGAATGAAATAGAGATCGGTAGTTGATGGATGGGCATGATAAACAGATAGATTTACGTTGAGGAAAGTAACAGACTTGGATAGTGAGGGGAATGAGATGGAAAAGGGGAAAAAGGAAGAAAGAATCTAGGCGTACCAGTAGGAGTGGAAAAATCCCCATGTGATGTGGGTTTCGTGAAATTGGAAAATTCAGTGTTCATACCCATTGGGTTGTAGGCTTCAAAGTTGAAAATCAAAAATTGGAGTAGCAATTTTACGGTGGGAACAACATTGTCAGAAGGCATCAAAGTGATTGTCCATGTTACATGTTTGAGGTTTAAAATGGCAGTCTTCATCCCATTCATGCTGCAAAGTCCAAACCACTTATTCATAGAGAAACTCCTCAATCAAATTCAGATAGAACAGTCAAAAGACTATGATAGAAATTGCTCTGACATATAAACATTTTTCAAAAATATTATTAATGCCACAATACAAATCTCTCTCTGATGATCTCAGGTTTGATTTCTGGTGATAAAATTCTGGTTTATACCAAAGATAGACACCAAATGCTGCAGTAACTTGGCGGGCCAGGCAGCACCCCTTGGAGGAAATGGATAGGTGTCTTCGAGTCTGCAGAAGGGTTCGAACCCGAAACGTTTCCAATCAATTTTCTCCAGAGATGCTGCCTGACACGCCGAGTTACTCCAGTATTTGGTGTCTATCTTTGGTATAAACTAGAATTGTATCACCAGAAATCAAACCTGAGATCATCAGAAAGAGTCCCACACAGAAAACTCCAAAAAAGACAACATCAACAGCAGTGGATTACAAAAGTGTTAAGCACTTGGTGACATTTCAACTACATTGAGCTTGATACTTACAGAACATGTATTGTTCTACCACCAATCCAAAATAAACATAATTTCAAAGGACCATTGAGGCTGTGATTTATTCTGTGATAATGAAAAGCCTGGAATTCAACTCGTATTTCATTTTCCCCCTGATTTTCGGTTTGAAGTGGAGAAGATGCGCAGTTCTTATTGAAATATCATCAGAAGAGTCGAGGACAATAAATGGAGGTGTTTGGCAAAAGCGACATGAAGAACATAATGCAACAAGTGGATAGAATCTGAAATGTACACCAGGAGGGATAGTTGAAGCCGATTCAATGACAGCTTTTGAAAGAGAAATGGAAAACTACTCAAAGGTTGCTGAGTTATGGGGAGAAGGCACAGCACTGAGACTAGCTGGATTTTTCTTGCATAGAATTGACGCACATCCTGATAAACCAAATAGCTTTATGTGCTGTAACTATTCTATGATATTTACTTAAACTGAGGTCTCTTCTTTTATGATATGCTTACATGCTTATAAGTCACTTGTAAGCTGTATCTTATTAAGTAACGTTAAACAGTTGCAGATTCATGCTCTGGTACACTCAAATATATTTTCAGGCACTGAAATCATGCACAGTTCTCATGAAACAAAAGATGGTTTCAGGATAAATGACAAATCCAAAGGGTGGTCACAATGCAACAGTGTATTCTTACTTTATGTCCATTCTATTAATTAAGCAACCTTAAACGATAATTCAAAACTCATATTTCAACTTAAATTGTTTTCTTTATTCATTTTAGTGAAAGGAAAAAGGAAAATTAATCAGACATATTTTATTTTCCATGTCAGTAATTACTAGGTCCGTCATAATAATTTAACACATACAGCAGTCTGTGTTTTGCATGCTTAAAGCATTTCATAAGGTTGTATTTAAATATTAATTGGCAGTAATACTTCAACAAAGATGTCCAATCATTCAAAATTGGGAAATATGGAGTGGTGGTGACTGAAAATGGTGAACTGAGGGAGAGAGGTGATAATCAAGCCTCGGTGTGCTTTATAGAAATCAAAAAAGAAAGTAAAACTTGTCAAAATTCTCCTCCCCCTTATTTAATCCATTCTCATCCATCTATTATGTATGATTCTTCAAATTATTTTCTTAATCTTTCATTTTCTCTGTTTACCCTCTCCTGCTTCCTCCTTTCCTGTACACATTATGATTGCAATTTGCAACATAAACCGTGTAAACTCAACACATAACAGGTACACTACTTTGTTGCAGAATAAGTTTCAATAGGCATCCTGAAATTATGAAAATGTGCACTTTTCTTCAATAAAACCATGGCAACACAGGACAGCTCACAGCATTAATATTACAAGGGATTTTCTTGAACATTTCACTTTAAATGAAAAAAGGGAACAAAACAACATCAATAAAATTAAAAGCAAGATATGAAAATTTTCAACTTTAATTCAGTTCAGTGTGTTATTATTGTTATTTGGCAAAATCAGGTATTTTCAGTCAAATGCATTATAATAAAGAGCAACTAAATTAGGAGAACATTAATAATGATATTTCTTTCCAATAATAATATTCCTTCATGTGCAAAGGCATCTCTTATTACATGTGTTAGGTACTACTATGTTTTCTCCATTATGTACTCCAGCAGCGTCATGGCTAATCTATTAAGTGCCAAAAAAGTGATTGAACAGTAGTTTATTCACAATATTAATTAACAGTAGATGTTGTGCTTCTTAAGTGCATTGAGTGGATTACATTTCAATGATCTCTGCATAATATTGCTTCAACTACAAACCAATTTTAAGAATAAAGGAGTTTAATTTTGAATTTCATTCTACTCTTCACCAACTGAACTCACTGTTTTGCCAAATGAACTACATCAGAGCTCCAGTGAACAGTTTCAATCCTGACCTCCTGTGCCATGTGTGTGGAGTTTGCACATTCTCCTTTTGACCAAGTGGATTTCCCTTGGAGACTCCCACATCCCAAACAAGTTTTGGAGGCAGGTCGATTAGCCCAGGTAATTTACCCCAGCTCCAGGTGAATGGCAGGGAGAAATCAAGTGTCAGGAAATGGTCAGTATTTGAGACAGTATAGATGTTTGAGACAATCAAAGGACTGGGACGGAAGTGTGGAATAGGATTACCCTGTGAGCTGAAATAGACGATAGGCTGAATGGCTTTCGGCTATTGTAAAGAAATACGAACCTAAAAATATGAAAAATGCACAATTTAAAAGTCGCATTATCAAATAAAAGGAAAAATCATATGTAACACCAAAGGATTATTTTATTAGAAATTCCTGAAAATTGGAAATGTAAAAAAATACATGGGTTTGGAAACACAGTGAGTGAGATTTTGAAGGCATAAAAAAACAATCAGGGAACCAGTTAAAAATAATTAGGTTTTTTTGAAAATGTAATATTCTCAAAAGCATTTCAGGAACATTAAAACTAATTAATTATTACAGAGGTATTTCATTTTTCCTTCCAGCAATGGAAATTCTGGATAAATATATTTAAATTCTCTGCAAATATGTTAAACATCCTAGATATGAAATAATATTCAATGAGTGGTTCATTTCAACTGAACAGCAAGATTAAATATTACATCAATTATATCCAGAGTTTTCAATGTGGGGGAATTTTACTGGAATTGGTAACATTACATAAACTTAAACTACACAACAAATACAGGCTCTTGCTCTTGACAGCCACAGAGTTAATAGCAAGCTAATCAATGTATTGACTTAGCCAAAAGAGCTGTAGGTGTCCAAGTAAACAATTTTTCAGTTGCTACCCAGCTTCTACATTCTCAGTAGACCTTGCACTTTGTTATCCTGTAGTGTGCACCATTGATAATCAACTAACTGCAATAAAGGAAACAGATTTACCTGAACACACAATATCAAAGGCTGCAAACCGAATATAAACTGTTGGATTCTACAGTCATGTAAAATGCATTCAAACCTGCATATAAAACAAGGGTTACACAAAAAGCTGGAGAAACTCAGCGGGTGCAGCAGCATCTAAGGAGCGAAGGAGATAGGCGACGTTTCGGGTCGAGACCCTTCTTCAGACTGGTCAGGGATCAGGGAAACGAGAGATATAGACGGTGATGTGGAGAGATAAAGAACAATGAATGAAAGATATGCAAAAAAGTATCGATGATAAAGGGAACAAGCCATTGTAAGCTGGGGGGTTACACAAAAAGCTGGAGAAACTCAGCGGGTGCAGCAGCATCTAAGGAGCGAAGGAGATAGGCGACGTTTCGGGTCGAGACCCTTCTTCAGACTGGTCAGGGATCAGGGAAACGAGAGATATAGACGGTGATGTGGAGAGATAAGGAACAATGAATGATAGATATGCAAAAAAGTATCGATGATAAAGGGAACGAGCCATTGTAAGCTGTTTGTGGTGTGAAAATGAGAAGCTAGTGCGACTAGGGTGGGGGAGGGAGATAGAGATAGAGGGAATGCCAGGGCCCGAGGGCTGAGGGAGAGGTGGGAAGGTGAGGAGACAGCAAGGGTTAACAGAATTGAGAAAATTCAATGTTCAAGCCCAAAGGATGCAGACTCCCCAAGCGGAATATGAGGTGCTGTTCCTCCAGCTTGCGGTGTTGCTCACTCTGGCCGTGGAGGAGGCCCAGGACCGAGGTCGGATGTGGAATGGGAGGGGGAGTTGAAGTGCTGAGCCACCGGGAGGTCGGGTTGGTTTTTGCGGACCGAGCGGAGGTGTTCGGCGAAACGATCGCCAAGCCTCCGCTTGGTCTCACCGATATAGATGATCTGGCATCTGGAGCAACGGATGCAGTAGATGAGGTTGGAGGAGGTGCAGGTGAACCTCTGTCGGACCTGGAAGGACTGCTTGGGTCCCTGAAAGGAGTGGAGGGGGGAGGTGAAGGGACAAGTGTTGCATTTCTTGCGGTTGCAAGGGAAAGTGCCCGGGGAAGGGGTAGAGCGGAGGGGAGGGAAGAATTGACAAGGGAGTTGCGGAGGGAGCGGTCTTTGCGGAAGGCAGACAGGGGGGGAGATGGGAAGATGTGGCGGGTGCAGGGGTCACGTTGGAGGTGGCGAAACTGGCGGAGGACTATGTGTTGTATTTGCTGGCTGGTGGGGTGAAAGGTGAGGACCAGGGGGACTCTGCCCTGTTTGCGAGTGGGGGAATGGGGAGCGAGGGCAGTGTTGCGGGGTATGGAGGAGACCCTGGTGCGAGCCTCATCAATAGTGGGGGAGGGGAATCCCCGTTCTCTGAAGAATTAGGCCATTTGTGATGACCTGGTGTGGAACACCTCATCCTGGGAGCAGATGCAGCGTATACGGAGGAATTGGGAATAGGGGATGGAGTCCTTACAGGAAGCAGGGTGGGAGGAAGAGTAGTCCAGGTAGCTGTGGGAGTCAGTTGGTTTGTAGTGGACAAGTTTGTTTTTTATACTGAATCTCCTTTTTAAATGAAATTATGCAAAGAAAGAGTCAATGGAGGAAATAAGTTCATCACTACAAGGAAAATTGAGATCAAAGAACAAAGGAGCAGGATACGCAATAGGCCCCTCAAGTCTGTCGAACTCTTCAATCCGGTCATGGTGATTGGCCCCAGATCGCAACTCCTTCACTGCCAGTTACCCGTAGACCACAATTCCCCCATCCTTTACAAAAACATCTATCTCCTCTTTAAATACTTTCAATAATCTTGCCACCACATTTCACTGGGGTAGAACATTTCAGAGATTCACCATACTCTGCGAGAAGCGCAGTCTCTGTACTGTATATTTTTGTTGTCTCTGTACTGTACACTGCACAATGACAATAAAGATTGAATCTGAATCTGAATCTGAATAAATTCCCACACACCTATTTTAAATGATCATCCTCTTATAACTTCTTAAAGGAAAAGAATGCTTGTGCATCAACCTACATTTACGTGCACTATCATTTTATAGTAATTAAACATGTGTCTTCATATTATACCTTAGCACCACTCGTTCCCCTCCCCTTCACTCATTTGAGGCCAAAGGCAACGACGTGCTGCCATCCAATGAGATTGCAGCTGAACTTTATTAATGCAAATTTCCCCATATTCTATAAGTGCACAGAGATTTCTTAATCGCAGTCTTAAATATAATCATCAACTCAGCATCCATAACCATCTGGGGCAGAAACATTTGTGAAGAGGTGTCTTCACATTTCTTTTCTAACTGATTGGTTCCTTATCCTGAGACGATTTTTAAATTCTACAACCAGGTTAAACGGTGCTGTCAATATCTGCCTGATAAAGCATTTTGGGAATTTTACATTTTTCATTTGGATCACTTCTCATTCTTCTATACTCCTGAGATAATCGAGTGTTTTTATTCAATAGGAAAATTTTCTCATGAATAACCTTTGTTGCAACCCCTCTAAGGGATCCTCTTTCTGGTGTTTCACCAGGATCCCACATTTTTGCTGCAAGACTACTTCACTTCAAAGACATTTCAATGTGGTGGGCATATTGCATTGCCATAATGCTAACAATGTCTTAAAGTTAAGGTCTGGGAAAATTGGTTTCAAGCTCCCAACTCACATTTATATAAATGAAATATTTTTAATAGGCCGTCAAAAAATATATCTTGTGCTACTGTTGATTTCTACCAGTAACTGTAACTGCAAGCAACCGCAATCCCACCCCCGCCACCCCCCGTTACAGAGGAGTTGCATTCCTAGAAAACCTCTGTATTGCGACTTTCTATAATTTTCCCCATTTCCCCTTGAATCCCATGTTACAAGTCGTGTTCCTATGGGACATTTTTCTCTCATGTTAAGCCATTTTATTGGTGATGATGAAGCGTACCACAATCGGTATTTAACAGTTGAGGCCCACATAATAGTATGGGGAAATGGTTCATTCAAAAGAAACAAAGTTTGTCATTTTTTAATTTTTAGTCACTTAATATAGTGGGGCAATAAAGTTTGTACAACACCACCTCATTGATTGGATTGGCAACAAAACAACTACCTCCTTTGCAATCCAAGGACATGTGAACAGATAGCTTAGAGTGCAGCTGTGTCGTGGTCTTGAATATGCAAGGCATTTTCTCTGACATACATGGAATAGGAAAGGAGTTTGCAAATGAGGGAAAGGAATTGGAATCGAAGGTCAGGCTTATTAGATGAAGAGCATGGCAGTGCTGAGCTCTGAGATTCCTGTTCTCAGTCTGGAGAGGACAAGACAAGACATTTACTGCTTCTTTTCTATATTTTTTTCCCAACATAAATTTCACAAGCGTGAATTTAATTATCTACTTGACTGAGTTGGGGTGTCACACGGGAGGTCTGGTCCCCGAACGCAATATTCCACCACTCACCCATAAATCCCAACTGCTCAGGCGCGGCTGATGGGTTCCCATTGTGACATAGAAGATGGAGGCATTACCGTGCAGGCTAAGTGCAAACCTGTTGGGTGTGCTCCCCCAATGCAAGATTCCACCATTCACAAGTTCCCCCAAACAATTTTGCACCACTCACACATAGCCCCCACTGCGCAGGCCCGGCTCACATCTCCTCATCCCCCAGCACTCCCTCCTCCTCCTCTTCGCCCTGCCTCTTCAATCCCTGGAGAGGGAGGAGGATAGAGAGGGAGGGGTGGTAGAGAGGGAGGGGGAGGGGGTAGAGAGGGAGGGGGGTAGAGAGGGAAAAGGAGGGGGGTAGAGAGGGAAAAGGAGGGGGGTAGATAGGGAGGTGGATGGTGTAGAGAGTGGGAGGGAGGGGATAGGAAGAGTAAAGGGAGGGGAAGGGGGTAGAGAGGAAGAGGGGCAGAGAGGGAGGGGGTAGAGAGAGAGAGAGAGAGAGGGAGTGCGGTGGAGTGGGGGGAGGGAAAGGGCGAGGGAGGGGGGTAGAGCGGGAGGGGGTAGAGAGGGATGGGGGGAGGGTGGGAGTGAGGGCAGATAGGGAGGGGGCATCCCCCTCCTCTACCCCTCCCCAACTCCCTCCTCCACACCCCCCTTCTCCCTCTACCACCCCACTCCCCAGCACGTCTCCCTCATCCTCCTCCCCTCACTCCCATTCCCTGCCCCAGGACCTACCCAGGACGTAGAGAAGTGCCAGGGCCTGGTTCTCGTACTCGGCCCGGCGCTGGCTGTAGACTCCAGCCGTCAGCTTGGTCGCCGCCCTTGCTCCAGTGGAGGCCCCGACTTCATCTCCGGGCTCGTCCCGGACCAAGGCTTTCATTGGCTCCTGCGTCGGCTTGACTTTTGGCCCCAGTCACTGCCCCATCCCAAGCCCCGGGCTCAGCCCTCACTCCAGCATCACCCTCCCACCAGGCGTTGGGCTTCGGGCCTCGGGCGCCGGAGTGCCCATCCCTCTCGGAGTCTCTCGTCCTGCCTTATGAGTGCATTGTGACGTCACTCAGCGAAAGTGGCCCGTCCTGCTTTGCAAACTGTCGTTGGGAGCGGTGGAGTGCCCCTCCCTCCTGGATTTTTTTTGAAAATCTGGAAAGTGCCAGTTGGAGCGCTGGAGAGCGCATTGTGACGTCACTCGGTGGGAAAATGGGTGTTTGGTGTTTTTAAAACTTTAAACTATTAAAAAACAAAAAACTTTGGAAATAGAGGTTGGAATGCGATGGAAAGGTGTTTATCGCGTCGAGGGGAAAAATGCCATTAGGGATGGTTGAAAATGGGAAGGCTGTGGCCTAGCAATTGGAAGAAAATAGGAAAACTAACCTGACTGACTGTCTCACACTCACTCACACACGCACCCACACCCACAGCCACAGCCACACACCCACAGCGAGAGTTTTAGCTATAGATAAATTTCACATTTTTGAGTAGTGATTTGAGAATTCCACAAGGGTGAATTTCCATAACCCGAGAGCAGTAACAGGGAGGTGGCCTGCACTGTTCCTCAATTCATTTTCACACTTGACTGATAATTAAACTGACACAAACTGTTCCTCTTGCATTTTAGCAAGCTGACAAATCGGTCTCATCTGTGATCATTTAGCAGAATTTTCCAATTGAATTTGCACTATACACCAAACACATGTGTGACATGTGAGCTCTTACAGCTAACAGCCTTAATGTTTCAAGATCATTAAATGAACAGCCCACACAAATCCTTTGAGGGCTACAATGCACAGCCTGCATAAAAATTAAATATTATCAGCAGCACACTGGAATACAAATGTGATAAAATCAAATGTGTTCCTTCAATCCCCAAGACAGTCAGTTCTAAAGCAAGTTGCCAAGGGAAACAAAATTAAAATGAAATGATGCCATTTTTGACCTCCATCTGGCTCACCAACACAGATAATGTACACTCGAGATGCAAGTGACTGCAGATGCTGGAACCCTGAACAAAAAACAAACTGCTGGAGGAAATCATATGATCAGGCAACATCTTTTGAGGAACCCTGTCCACACAATTAACTATTTATTTCCCTCATTATCCTTAAATAATCATATTACAGATGTAAAGAATCAACAGCAATTAGTGGAAAACGGCTAATTTGGTTAATCTGGACTCCAAATATTAAAAAAATTGTGATCATAAAATGATACAGTCTTTGTAGTAATACATTTTAAATTCATTTGATTTCATTGTACTGGTTTTGTGGAAAAGTCCATGAATGCAAATCCCTGCAGTTCATTGCACCAATTCAGTGGTACACCTGGCTTGTTCTGCTAAAAACTGCTATAGTAACAGGCTAGCATCGGGTCTGGGATTGTGTGGACGAATGGAAAGCCCAAGGTGTGGCGAAGAGGAAGATCAGAAAACCCAAGAGTAGACGAGTTGATGGTCAGCAATTCTGAAAGCAGAAGAGATCTGATAATGTGGAATTTGCAATTTCTGCAGAGCCATATTCATTGTCCATGTGTTCCGCTGAACCTTGGTATACCTCTGATAATTGGAATAGTTTCCTGCAGTCTACCCTATCAATATTCCTCATAATAATTTTATAAAATGACCACAATCATGTCCCCTCTTAATCTTCTCAGCACCAGGGAAAACAGATCCAGCCTTTCTATTCTCTTCCACATTAAAACATCCGAACAAGGAGCAAGGGGAGTACAGCTCTAACATCACTCAGGAATGTGTGTAATGACAACCAATCCTTTCCAACATGTAAGCAGTAACCAGCACTATTACAATGTATGCCAACCAATTATCGTTATACATCACTTGATGCCTGATGTCTCCACTAACTTCATCACAAGTTGAAGCCACCGAATACCTAAAGACAGCAGTGGAAGATCAGATTTCTGCCACACTATCTCAGATCACTTCCGTTATGGCACCAATACTTGTGGGCATTCATGGCACTTCACCAAGGTGTCTACCAATGCATTATAGAGAATATTATAGTGCTGCCCTGGGAGGCAGCAGTAGAGCACAAACTTAGTGTTAGTAAGATACCATTCATAATTTCATCACTCCTATTATGTCAATACCTTTGCAAATACAAAATCTGCAAACGTCAACTAACATAAACTTTCCACCAATTTTCCTATATTAAAACTCCTACTCTTCTCAGCGCAAAGAAGAATTTCAAAGAATTCAACCTAGATAATAACAATTACAAAGTCCTATTGGATGCCTCCCCTCCCCCGCCTCACTTAATAATAGGACAAAATTACAGTGCACCATTTTGCTTTGCTACATCAATTATTTATATATTTTCAGTTAATCTGCTAAATTCCTCTATATAGTGGACAGAAAATTTCTGTCAACGAGACTATATTTGCATTGTATTTATGTCAGTTCACTTAAGATGTATTGTTATTAGCAAAATCGATGCATATACAGTTAAAAGCTATTCTGCCGGTTACTCAATCTGTGGGCTCTTCACATGATAATCAAACGAAACATCAATTTGGTCTCCACAACTTACATGTTATCTTCAATTGATTTCCTGAGTTTCCCGCGCTAACCATTTACATTAAAGAATTGTCGTCTAACAAAGGTCAACATTTACAGAAAGCTAATTACGTTAAGTAAAGCATGTCGTGTGCATGTACACAATTGGGGGGGGGGGTTGTGGGGGTGTGTGTGTGTGTGTGTGTGTGTGTGTGTGTGTGTGTGTGTGTGTGTGTGTGTGTGTGTGTGTGTGTGTGTGTGTGTGTGTGTGTGTGTGTGTGTGTGTGTGTGTGGAACTCAATCAAACTATTCATCTATGCAACAATCACACAATATTTTAACCCGTTTAACTAGCCTATTGTCAAAAGCTAATCAATAAACATCTTTTAATGTGTTGCCCAACAGAAATGCTATAAATCTAATAATTTAATAATAAATTGTCACGAAATAATAAATGAGCAAATGTTTTTGGAGTTTTGTCTAATTCTTTTGTCCAATTGGATATTAATTTAAAGAAACATTTTTGCAAAAATATTAACACATATATTAGATATTTAATATAAATTAAAAATGGTGATTTTTATTATTTCACATGAATTACAATCTCAAAGGATGCATCTATTTATTATTTGCATTTCTAGCTTTAAAGTCCTACTCCCAGAAACCGTAACACATAGGAAATATTTGATAGCATCTGGGAAGAGAGACAATCATAGCTGATGAAAGGTCGGAAATTTGAAATATTAACTCTTATTCTCTCTTTACAGATGGTACTTTGACCTGCTGAGAATCTTCAGGAGTATTATGCTTTTGTACTTGTGAAAGTAAAAATCATGACTCAAAGTAGTTTAAGCAGATAAAATCTGTGTAACGTTCATCTGTCATCTAGCAATAAATGTGGTACATTATTTTGTAAAGGAAATTGACCCAAAAAAAAGCTTGCAACCGGTTCTCTCACAACAAAATGAAAGGAGATTTGTCAGAAGTATATAAAATGATGAAAGCCATAGATAGAGCAGACAGTCAGAACCTTTTTCCCCAGGGTGGAAATGTCCAACACAAGAGGGCATAGCTTTAATGTGTGACGGGGAAAGTTTAATGGAGATGTGCAGGGCAAGTGTTTTTACAGAGTGGTGGGGACCTGGAACACATTGCCAAGGGTGATGGTAGTGACATTTAAGAGGCTTTTAGATGGGCATGGAAATGCAGGGAATAGAGGGATATGGATCATGTACAGGAAGATGAGAACAGTCTAACTTGGCATCATGTTCGGCACAGGCATTGTGGGCTGTCTGTACTGTTTGTTCTATGTTCTATGTAACTGTTTAAAAACAATGTTTTTTATTCTTGTTGTAGTCCACTATGGGTAATAACTTTCACATTTAAAAAATACATGATTTAAGTCACAAAAAATGAAATGATCAAAATATATCCATTGAATGGGTGCACTCAAGAAAGTCTGGAAGCACCAACAGTAAACACAAAAGTTGAGCAGTTGAGAACTGTAATTAATTATGTTTACATTCCTGAGTCCATTTCCCTAAATAAATGGTTTAATTTTTCGATTACGTAATACCAACTGGCCCAATGTTTATTCATGCAGAGTAATGACTTGTTAATAGAAAAACTCTGCAGTCTTAATTGCAAATTTCATGATTACAAATAATGAGGACCAAACAACTTAGATTTAAATAAATAACACTTCTATTGATTTCAAAATAACAAAGCTTTGGCGGTTCAGGAATGTAGGCCTACAAATGTAACACATGAATATACACTCAGAGCTCTGCAAAAATGTTAAAAAAATGTTTTAATGAGTCTCGCACATGGATGAAGAGGAAATAAATAAAGACAAAAGAAATGGCAGATGCGGGTATCTGGAACAACAAACACAGTGCTGGAAGAACTGAGCAGCTCAAGCAAAATCTGTGGAGGCAAAATGTGCACGTCAACCTTTCAGAGCGAGACCCTGCTTCAAGACTAAGAAAGATTGCTTGCACAAGAAGAGGGTGGGTACAGGCTGGTAGGTTATTGATGGATCCAGATGAGGTGGGTATGCAACTGTGTAGAGGGGAGAATGGCAGAAGAATACAACGGGAGAAAAGAAACACTAGGTGAGTATGTATGTGGAGGATGAACACTAAGGGGTGTGTGCTACCTGGAATTGGAAAATTCGATGTTCAAGCCATTGGGTTGTAAGCTATCCAATGGAAAGATGTTGTTCTTCCGATTTGTGTTTGGACTCTCTGCAGCAATGGAGGAGGGCGAGGACAGGCAGGTTGGTGAAGGAGTGGGAAGAAGTGTTAAAATGCAAGCCAACTGGAAGCTGAAGTTGAAGACAAGATGACAAAATGGTCATCTTGGCTATGCTTGGTTTCACCAAAGCAGAGTTGGCCACATTGAGTGCAATGTGAATGCAGTACACCAGGTTGGAAATGGTGCAGGAAAGACTGTTTAGGTCCTGAATTATGGCAAGGGAGGAGGTGAAGGTATAGCTGTTACACTCCAATGGATTTCAAGGGTAAGTACCAGGGAAGGGAAGGGGTGGATGGGGAAGGATGAGCTTACTATGATCATGGAGATAGTTCCCTGCAGAAAGGTGAGGGGAAGAGAGCAACGGGTGGTGGGATCACATTGGAGCTGTCAGAAATGGCAGAGGATATCACGTTTATCACAGATAGATACAAAAAGCTGGAGTAATTCAACGGAACAGGCAGCATCTCTGGAGAGAAGGAATGGGTGGCGTTTCGGGTCGAGACGTTTCAGACTGGTTAGGGATAAGGGAAATTAGAGATATAGACAGTGATGTGGAGAGATAAAGAACAATGAACGAAAGATATGCAAAAAAGTAATGATGATAAAAGAAACAGGCCATTGTAAGCTGTTTGTAGGGTGAAAATTGGGAAGCTAGTGCAATTTGGGTGGGGGAGGAATAGAGAGAGAGAGAGAGAGAGAGGGAATGCTGGGGCTACTCAAAGTGAGAGAATTCATATTTATTCCATTGGGCTATAAGCTGCCCAAGCGAAATATGAGATGCTGTTCCTCCAATTTGCGTTTAGCCTCACTTTGACAATGGAGGAGACCGAGGACAGAAAGGTCTGTGTAGGAATTGGAAGGAGAATTAAAGTGTCCAGCAACCAGGAGATCAGGTTGGTTCACGCGGGCTGAGCAAAGGTGTTCCGCGAAACGATCGCCCAGCCTGCGTTTGGTCTCGCCAATGTATAAGAGTCCACATCTTGTTATTTCTCCACATCACCATATACATCTCTCATTTCCCTTATCCCTAACCAGTCTGAAGAAGGGGCTCGACCCGAAACGTCACCTATTCCTTCTCTCCAGAGATGCTGCCTGTCCCGCTGAAGTACTCCAGCTTTTTGTGTCTATCTTCGGTTTAAACCAGCATCTGCAGTTCCTTCTGACACATCACGTTGATCATGTTGTCCTCCCTACCTTCTTGAACTAGGGTATCACATTCACTGTTTGCTAATCTGCTGGCAACTTCCTGAAACTTTGAGTTTTGAAGTTCTTCAACCAATGGCTCTATTATTTCTGCATTTACTTCCTTTAACACCCTTGAATGCATGGCAATCTGTCTGCTTTTACGTCCATTATTATCTCTAATATTTGGTTCCCCCCGACAGATTGTTACGAATTCTTGCTTCCTATTTGAAAATAGTCCATCTGTTTTCCTTGGGTTATTTGTAGAGTCCTCCATTGTGAAGACTGATTTAATGTGCTGGTTTAAATTATTGATTAAATTGGTTTTAATGTTTTGCATTATTAATTCCCCAGTCTCAGTCCCCAGGGGTCCCACACCTACCTCAGCTATTCAATTCCTTTTTATATATCTATAGTTTACTTGGTGTTTTTGTACTTAAAATATCCATTTACTCTTGAAATCAAATTTCTCTTTCCTCATTAACTTTAATCTTTTGCTGCTGGTTCTCTGGTCTACTACTAGTTTTGATTGATCATATGCTCGAGTTTTGATTTAATATTTTCCTTGACCTCCTTTGTTAACCACACAAGGTTCAGCTTTCTCACTGAGTTTCTCTTCTGTTTGAGATAATTTCTGCTGAGCATTATGCAATAGCTGCTTAAATATCTGCCATTGCTCATCTACTGACATTGGCTTTGGCCTATTTTCACAGTCCACTTGCAACAACTCAATTTAGAGTGGCCAATTAACCTAGCAACCCATATGCCTTTGGGATGTGGGAGTAAACTAGAGCACCCAGAGGAAACCTGTGGCATCACAGGGAGAATGTACAAACTCCATGCAAACGGCATCCGAGGTTAGGATTGACGACGGGTCTCTGCAGCTGAGAGGCAGTGGTTCTATTAGCTGTGACACTGTGCTGCTTTTAACTAGAATTCTCACATGCTCTGCTCACGACTCCCAAGAGGATCATTAACTACATAATCTCTTCCAAATTCTTAATGGAAATCAACAAAACTATAGATGTTGGAAATCTATTAATACTAATATTTAACAGTTAACAGTTAATGTTTCAAGTCTAAAACCCTTCAATAAAGGTCTTGCACCTGAAATCTTAACTTTGATTTTCTTCTCATCCAGGAAATTCATTCTGATCTTTTCTGAGAATGAGTCAAGTTCAAGAATCAAAACCTAAAAAACAATTTCTGAAAATTATTATAAGTACATTGGATAGTTTATGCAGGAACCTGGTTCAGGTTTAAAAACAAACTTACATAAAATATTTATTTTTTATTAAAACTAGTATATTCTTAGACATTTTGAGGATTCAACACAAATGCTGACAAATAGTTAGACAACCATTTTCTATAAATCTGTGATGCTTTATTGTCTGAAAAAATAATATTTTGAAGGCATTTTGCTGATATCACCAAAGCATGAAAAATTTAACTTTCAGGAGAAAGAACAGAAAGAAAATAACATTTTGTCACCAGACAGATCTAAGCATGAACAAAATAGAAAGGGAAATACAAAATTCTGATTTATAGCCACTATAGCAGCAGTTATGGAATGCTTCAGGGTTTGTGGAAAATACAATTCTCTGTACACTGCAACTCCTTTTAGAACAGGAGGGATGTTAGCAAGTTTCCTTTTACTTGCTCCAATGAACATAATTACTCATAACTGGAGGCATATAGGTAGGAACATATCTCACAATCTCCTGAGACTAATACACCAGTTTGAATTTTAAATGCATCTGGATTTATAAGCAACATTTTCCATGAAAAATAAAATAGCTTGGTCTTTTAAGTGAAACATGCCAGGAAATAAACAGAAGATTTATAATTCAGGAAAGTTCCTTTATATCAAGTAAGATGGAAACAAAGTTAAAAACATACTCCAAGTCATCCAGTATACCATAATGGCAAGTACCAAAGATGAAACTGATCCAGATTACTGTAGATTCAGTTTGCTAAAGTTAACACATCAGTGGATACCTGCCGTCAATGTGTAATAGTCAATGTAATAGGCAGAGAAAGTATGAATTTTATCAGTCACTTTCAATAGAATTTTTAGTCTTAAAACTGCCAATACAGAATTCAGAAAGATAATTTTTGAGACATAATATTCCTTTGCCCTATTTTGCTAACTTTAATTTATCACGACGGAAACGAATAGTGTTAAAAACAAATCTTTCCAGTTATGCAACAGATTTTGAGAAAAACAAATATATTTGGGAGCATGTGGCAGAAAACAAATGCCTAGAAACTTTTAATCACTTCAAAAACACGGCAAACTTAAGCTGCACAAAGAACTCATGCCAGTTTCAGGGAATAATCTCCCTCTCTCAGCCTCTCAGCAAAAATGCAATACGCCATGGGCATAAGTATCACAGAAACCATGCAAAAAACCCAGTCAAGTGTGAAATATAATTTCCCCCATCTTATAGGCGTTCTTAAAGTGGTAGTTCTCAATACTCTTAGTAATACTACTATAACTAATTTTGTTTGATTAAATGTTAATTGACATCTTTAAGTTGAAAAATGTTATTATAATAAAATGCCCAGGAATTGGGATGTACAAGGTCGTGGCGGTCTGGGTTACACTGTGCCAAACGGTCAGGCATAGTCACAGGCCTTATCTGCACACAATCTTGCACAATTTGGGGTTTACAGTGTATATGACTCCATTGAACATGGCAAGTAGTTTGCAGGCATTTCCATGACGAGTGCATAGCTAACGTACATCTAATTTAAGAAAGAATGCTACTGGCACATTTAGCATCCGGTTAAATGTAATGATTATTTTTTTGATTAATTCAATAGTGTTTTGCACACGAATGCTAAACACTATAAAAGAATTTCTAGGCCACAATGCTGAAAGATTGTGAGATGAAAAGTGTGAATTGTACCCAGTTGGAACCTTGATATCACGACCCAAAAAAGTGTATTTCTTATTCTTTCCCATTCCCTGTCACTCGGTTCAGTTCTTCAATATATCATCTGTGTAAATGTAGTCCCCACGTAATCTTTGGTGAAGATTCATTCCTATTCTTACTTTGTTTGTTTTATGATTACATTGTGTCCTCTCTGTGTTGCCCAACTATGCTTGATGAGAGTCACTGAATGCTCCTTCCCATATAAACTAATACTCCCCCAAATCCACAATTCCTGATCGTCACTACTGCATGAATGTGCCCACTTTGTATTTGTGACATTTCTGTCATATCACGAGAGGGCACAATATCACACAATTTGAACAGGTGAAAAGATGGCATTTACTGTTTTTTATATACACTGAACATTAGTTGCTTTTGTGGTGTTTAACAGCGTACTATGTTTACATATCTGTTGTGCTGCTGCAAGTAAGAATTTCATTGTTCCGCTTGAAAATAAAACACTCCAGATTCTTCAACTCATATTTTGGCGATATTTCTAGCACTCTATTGCGTTGTCTTAATTCCTTTATCACAATATTGCTTTCTAAGCTTCCCTCCAACAATTCAATTCCATTCACAATTAGTATACTGCATCAAACCTTCTATATTTACATTTATTCGTTAGGTTTTTAAATCTCATTGTTTGCATTGGCAAGATTTTTCATTAAGAAAGAGAATTTAAATATCTGAATTTACAAAGATAATTTAGATTTAGAAGAGGATGAAGCACAGTGGTGCAGGTAGCAGGACTGCTGCTGTATAGCTTCAGCAACTTGGATCCAATCCTGACCCTTGGTGCTGTTTGTGTGCACTTTACACATCCTTTCCCCTGACTAAGTGGGTTTCAAGTTCAAGTGAGTTTATTGTCATGTGTCCCTGATAGGACAATGAAATTCTTGCTTTGCTTCAGCACACAGGACATAAAAGGCATTTACTACAAAACAGATCAGTGTGCCCATACACCATATATATACACTCATGTTTCCTCCAAGTGCTGCAGTATCTTCCCATGGCGTATAGTTAGTAGGTTAACTGGTTTCTGGAAATTTCTCCCAATTTGCAGTGGTGGAATTGGAGGGGTTGATGACAATGTGGGGAGGTTTTTTTTAATGAAATTAGTGCAAATAGATATTTGATGGTTGTTGCAGACACTTTGGGCTAAAGAGCTTGTTTGCTGTTATTCTATCATTCCAAGTGTGCACCATTTACAATATTATTGCTCTGGTTGTTGTTTATCTTTTGGAGTACAATCCATACCTCGCTGAAAGTGGCAGCAGAAGTAGATAGGTGTGAGAGTCCACTGAGTATAATGTGATGAAGGCTTGTGGCAGCTGTATAAAACTGTGGCTGGCCACAATTGTAGTGCTGTGTGCAGTTTTGTTAACTGCATGATGGGAATGATGTGAAGGTTTTGTAGAGGGCGCAGTAGAGGTTCACTAGGATGTTGCCTGGATGAGAGAGTTTGTTAAAGATGAGCTTTGGGCAAACTTATTTTTTTTTCTCTAGAGCTTTGGAGGCTGAGAGGTTCCCTGTAGAAGTATACACAATTATGAGGCATAAATAGAGTAAATAATCACAATTATTTTCCCAAGGATGGAAATATTAAACATCAGAGGGCATAGCTATAAAGTGCGATGGTGAAAGTTGAGATGAGATGTGTGATTTGTTTTTTTTCACACCTGGAGTAGTAATTGCCTGGAACACACTGCCAGGGGAGATGGTAGAATGTAATACTATAGAAACGTGTAAGGACGTTTAGAAGTCAATGGCTGGCTCCTGAGTTTGCAACTTTAAGTATGTGTCTGGTCTGCAAAGTATTGCCACACCATACAATGAAACAATTCTGTTATGAGAACGTCACAATTGACAACTGAATTCTTCTTGGGGATTAGGACAATAAAATATTGTTTTAATCCCATTAAAATAAAGGACAGCAATTCCAGAGGTGACATTATCACAAAAGTTATTTGTAATGAAAATTTGTTTCTCTAGTCTATAGTTGTAATGACTGTAAAATTATGTTTCAAACAAAAAACGTGGAATACTGAATATTCTTTTACAACAGCATTAAATCCCAAAGGAAAATAGGAGAGGGGATGGAAATGGGAGTAAAAAACATTGTAAATCAAGGAAATTATTAAATCCAGTCCTTATTTTAAACACTTTCTCAAGCAAACATCCAAATGATTAATACTGGTCATAGCCACTACTTTTTGAGACTCAACAGCAATTCTTAGTTTCTATAGTCAAAACATATTTAAGTTACTTTAGCAGTAAATTTTGTGGTAAAATATGCTAATGCAACATTTTACTGTTACAGTATAATAAAGCAAAATGCATCTTTAAAATATTAAATTAAAAATCTATATTATAGAAAACAGTATTCAGTGACAATTGGTATACTGTGGCCATTGTACAGTGTCTTTCTGTTTTGTTCATTACATTGCAGTCATCATTATCTTAGCTCTTCAATGTTTGTTCTGACGTTACAAATGTCACAAACACATTGTGATTTTTGCAAAGAAGAAATTGGGACAATTTGTAGGATTATTCTTTGAATCTGCTTCTATCAATAATTCAAAACAATACATTTCTTGAAGGAAATTACTTCAACTGATTTTAAGGGATTAAAATGTATGTGAAATATTATCAACAGTGTGTTTTAACAGACCTGGCAAGAGCAGAATTTAGATTTGGCTATACATTATGGCAAAACAGTTTATAAGAATGAAGGTCTGTTTTATAGAACAGTATGCCATACACTTCATCAAGGAGAGAGAGAGAGACAGAGAGACAGAGAGACAGAGAGACAGAGAGACAGAGAGACAGAGACACGGAGAGACAGAGACACGGAGAGACAGAGACACGGAGAGACAGAGACAGAGACAGAGACAGAGACAGAGACAGAGACAGAGAGGGAGAGAGACAGAGGGAGAGGGACGGAGGGAGAGGGACGGAGGGAGAGGGACGGAGGGAGAGGGACGGAGGGAGAGGGACGGAGGGAGAGGGACGGAGGGAGAGGGACGGAGGGAGAGGGACGGAGGGAGAGGGACGGAGGGGAGAGAGACGGAGGGAGAGAGACGGAGGGAGAGAGACGGAGGGAGAGAGACGGAGGGAGAGAGACAGAGGGAGAGAGACAGGGGGAGAGAGACAGAGGGAGAGAGACAGAGGGAGAGAGACAGAGGGAGAGAGACAGAGGGAGAGAGACAGAGGGAGAGAGAGACAGAGGAGAGAGAGACAGAGGGAGAGAGACAGAGGGAGAGAGACAGAGGGAGAGAGACAGAGGGAGAGAGACAGAGGGAGAGAGACAGAGGGAGAGAGACAGAGGGAGGGAGAGAGACAGAGGGAGAGAGAGACAGAGGGAGAGAGACAGAGGGAGAGAGAGACAGAGGGAGAGAGACAGAGGGAGAGAGAGAGAGAGGAGAGAGACGGAGGGAGAGAGACGGAGGGAGAGAGAGGAGGGAGAGAGAGGAGGGAGGGAGAGAGAGAGGGAGGGAGAGAGAGGGAGGGAGGGAGAGGAGAGGGAGGGAGAGAGAGGGGGAGGGAGGGAGAGAGAGGGAGGGAGAGAGAGAGGGAGGGAGGGAGAGAGGAGAGGGAGAGGAGGGAGAGGAGGGAGAGAGAGGGAGGGAGGGAGAGGGAGAGGAGAGGGAGGAGAGGGAGGGAGGGAGGAGGGAGGGAGGGAGAGGGAGGGAGGGAGAGGGAGGGAGGGAGAGGGAGGGAGGGAGAGGGAGGGAGGGAGAGGGAGGGAGGGAGAGGGAGGGAGGGAGAGGGAGGGAGGGAGAGGGAGGGAGGGAGAGGGAGGGAGGGAGAGGAGGGAGGGAGAGGGAGGGAGGGAGAGGGAGGGAGGGAGAGGGAGGGAGGGAGAGGGAGGGAGGGAGAGGGAGGGAGGGAGAGGGAGGGAGGGAGAGGGAGGGAGGGAGAGGGAGGGAGGGAGAGGAGGGAGGGAGGGAGAGGGGAGGGAGGGAGAGGGAGGGAGGGAGAGGGAGGGAGGGAGACGGAGGGAGGGAGGGAGGAGGGACGGAGGGAGGGCGACGGAGGGAGGGCGAGGGAGGGCGACGGAGGGAGGGCGACGGAGGGAGGGCGACGGAGGGAGGGCGACGGAGGGAGGGCGACGGAGGGAGGGCGACGGAGGGAGGGCGACGGAGGGAGGGCGACGGAGGGAGGGCGACGGAGGGAGGCGACGGAGGGAGGACGGAGGGAGGCGACGGAGGGAGAGCGACGAGGGAGAGAGACGAGGGAGAGAGACGGAGGGAGAGAGGAGAGCGAGGAGAGAGAGACAGAGGGAGAGAGACAGAGGGAGAGAGACAGAGGGAGAGAGACAGAGGGAGAGAGACAGAGGGAGAGAGACAGAGGGAGAGAGACAGAGGGAGAGAGACAGGGAGAGAGACAGGGAGAGAGACAGGGAGAGAGACAGGGAGAGAGAGAGGGAGAGAGACAGGGAGAGAGACAGGGAGAGAGACAGGGAGAGAGACAGGGAGAGAGACAGGGAGAGAGACAGGGAGAGAGACAGGGAGAGAGACAGGGAGAGAGACAGGGAGAGAGACAGGAGAGAGAAGACAGAGAGACAGAGAGAGAGACAGAGAGAGAAGGAGAGAGAGAGACGGAGAGAGAGACACAGAGAGAGAGAGAGAGAGAGACACAGAGAGAGAGAGAGAGAGAGAGAGAGACAGAGAGAGAGAGAGAGAGAGAGTCGAGATAGAGGGTCAAGAGAGCGGGTTGAGAGAGAGGGTCGAGAGAGAGGGTCGAGAGAGAGGAGTGGAGGGAGAGAGAGAGAGGGAGAGATGGAGAGAGAGAGGCAGAGAGGAACATTGTGAAACCAAAATGTATAAAAATGGCCTTTAATAAAATTTGACAATGTGTACTTTAACCACGTGTGATTTTTTTTCTATTGCAAATCTCAAATTGTGGAGTACAGTGGCAAATATATAAATGATGGGTCTTTGTCCCAAACATTATGGAGGGCTCTGTCTACCTCCTCTCTCTTTTCTCTTCGCCTACACACAGTTACCATGTAAAGGTTAAGCATGTCAAATTTGCAAATCTGTTGTCATCAAAAAAGAAATAGCAAAATAGTGCATATCATACAATATTTATGAAAAAAATAAATGGCACAAAAAAAAAAATCAGCCATAGGTAACAGTGAAACATGGCATCTGTATACTACTTTGACCATAATTTATTTAGTGTCACATTTGCTCTGTCACAAAGCAAAAGTACTTAATATGGAATTCAGTAGTTTGTAAACAGAGGCAAATTAAAGTCTACATACCTGCAATCTTTATATTAAGGTTGGCATCCAGGAGCAAGTTTTCAGCTTTCAGGTCTCTATGTACAATATTTCGACAGTGACAAAAATGGACAGCTGCAACAATTTGCTTGAATTTCTTTCGGGCTTCTTTCTCTGCCATTCGTCCGTGGGCCACAAGATGATCTATAGTTTTGAAAGGGAATGGAAAAAGGTAGCAAAATGAGAGGTACATTAATTAAACAGCAACTTTAACAGGTGATACCTCACACTTTTCTGGCTCACAGCCAATACATTGTTATGATACCAAACAAAAAGTTAAATGTGTTAACGAAGAAACTGCAGATGCTGGAGAATCAAGGGTTACACAAAAAGCTGGAGAAACTCAGCGGGTGCAGCAGCATCTAAAGAGCAAAGGAGATAGGCGACGTTTCGGGTCGAGACCCTTCTTCAAAAGTTAAATGTACTTGCTGCTAAATTTATCAAGAGCAAAATCGACACACATGAAGTTCAGCTATAAAACAATAGTTGCATTCCAAAGAAACCTTGTGTTACGAAAAGATAGAGTTATGAAGCCAATCGTGTTGACTGGCGAAAAGGGATTCGGAGACAGGAGCTTTGTTTTCCTGCCTGTCAATTTCCAAAGTAATTGGTAATTCCTTCTTGAAATAGTGTTATAGCTAATTTGACACTCGTAGTGCATATAATGCTCCCTCATTCAACACTCGTGTTGTAGACAATTCATATTATGGAAACACGTTACAGCAGAACTACCTGTGCTTTTTCATTATGCTCTACTTTCGCTACTGCATTTCCTCCCTGAACTGACAAATCTTTTCATAGATATTTTATTTTAACCAACACAAAAAGAATTAATGTCAGGAAAAGGAAACCAATCCATTAGGCAAGAGTTTAGTTTGGAACCATATCCATCCAGTAACATATTTTAGAAAAGCCAACTATAACTAACATTCAAACTCAAGCCACCAAAAGGAAATACTGAAGTTAAACCAGAATATTGAACCCTTAAGTATGTATAATTTGAAGAAGCATTCTGTCCCCTATGATCATTACCAGAAAGACCATTACTTCCAAATCGCAACCCACACAATAAACACTGCAGAATCCCTGTTCTATGCAAGATCACTGGTGTATAGGTTCATTGCATCAGGTTGCTACAGAAGGAGATGCCAAAATGTAGACAGCTACGCTGAGGCTCGGGGAGTAAAGTTAAATAGTAGCTCTTTGCCGGACTGAACTTTCATACTTCCTGGTAAATTTTCAAAAGCAACATTTACAGCAACTGGGGAAACTGACCATGTACAATGAATGGTTGGCTTTCTTTTAGGATATTTTGTACAGTCAACCAAAGAGTAAAAACACAGTGACGCCAAATGCACTATTTAATGCTCAACAGCACAGTTTTGACTTCAAAGTATATTTTTACCAATTTCGGACATATGGCAATATCAGAAACTTCCTTTTTCCAAATTCACTGTTGAAGATTGTTGATATTATATATATAGGTATATACACACACAAAGACACACACACACAAAAGACAAATAAACAAACAATAATAGTGCAAAGTACAAAAAAATGGCCCCAAGCTTATAGAGTTCGGAGCTTGTTTGGAGGTTGTAGGAAAGAAGCTTCTCCTGAAACTGGACGTTAAAGTTTTCAGGCTCCTATACCTTCTTCCTGATGGCAGGAGTGAAAAGAGTGAGTGGCCAAGGTGGTGTGGGTCTTAGCATTGAAGCAGCGACGCTTGTAGATCCCTTCAATGGTAGGAGGTCAGTACCTGTGATGGACTGTGTAATGTTCACTACTTTTTGCAATCTTTTTCTTTGGGCATTCGAGCGGCTGAACCGGGTTGTGAGTCAATATGTTCTCTACTGTACACCAGTAGAATTTGAAGAGAGTATTCGCTGACATACCATATCTCCTTAATCTTCTAAGGAAGTAGAGATGTCGATAGGATTCTTTACGATTGCTTCAATGTGCTGGGTACGACAAATCATCACAGATATGCAGGGCCAAGAACTGGAAGCTTTTGATTCTCTCCACCAGTCCCGTCAATGAAGACGTGTTTATGGATCCTTGTCCTTCCTCTTCCAAAGTCCACTATCAATTCCTTGGTCTTATTGACGTTGAGAGCAAGGCTGTTGTTCTGGCACCATTTGGTCAGTCGATCTATCTCCCTCCTATACTCTGAGTCATTATTATCTGTAATGCATTCAATAACGAACTTGAAGATGGAGTTTGAACTGTGTCCGGCTAGAGTGTGTAGAGCAGGGGCTGAGACTGCAGCCTTGAGGTGCTCCTGTGCTGATGGTTATCAAGGAGGAATTGCTGTTGCCAAATCGTACAGATTGTGATCTGATGATTAGGAAGTCCAAGATCCAGTTGCAGAGGGATGTACAGAGACCCAGTTCCGTGAGCTAGGTAACCAGCTTGGAGGGGATGATGATGTTAAAACACCGAGCTGTAGTCTACAGCTTTCTAGGCTTACTCTGTGATCTCATGATTTTCCTTGAAGCTCTGACACTGGTACTAAATAAAAAGTGCAAGGATGCATACCTAACAACAATAAAGGAACAATGACAGCATCTAACTCAGGACAATTTACAAGATGGTGAGAAACGTGAGCTAATGATCTTCTTGGCGGGGGAATGTCATAGGAAGAGAAGCGACACAAAATGCTGCAGGAACTCAGCGGGATAGGCAGGATCTCTGGAGAAACGGAATAGGTGACATTTCGGGTCGAGATCTTTCTTCAGACCCGAAAAGTCACCTATTCCTTTTCTCCAGAGATGCTGCCAGACCTGCTGAAATACTGCAGCTTTTTGTATCTGTCTTCAGTTTAAACCAGCATCTGCAGTTCCTCCCTACACATTGTAAGAGGTGTCGAAGATTATATGTGCTATAGGTCTTTAATATTTTGGTTTTAACTAATAAAAACATCCCTTCTCTGTGTAAAACCTGATCCTTCCACTCAAAGGTCCTTCTTGGAAGAATCTCTTTGCACCCAACTGCTAAAATTCAATGCTGGCATTTAATGACAATCATGCCGTATACTTAATTTTATTTCAGAATATGATGTATGACTTTCACAATAAGCATATGGACTACTGAACTACAGAATATGATGTATGGCTTTCACAATAAGCATATGGACTACTGAACAACCATTTATACACAAATCAGTGGAATGGTGATGGTGAAGAAAAAAATAAAGAATACAATCATGGAGGAAATTGGGTATAAAAACAAAAGTTTGCATGATTGCACGGAAGGAAAATAAAATTAAAATAAATAAATAATAAAGGAAAAGCCTGAAAAAGTTATATATACCATGGAGTTATTATTTTCTATTTCAACAAAACTGCCTGATAATTTGGGGAACACTTTATGAATTACACAAAATCCAAATGTCTCGACATCTGGTAAAGTGCATAGTTCCCAGAAAGTGGTGTGGTGAAGAAGGCTTTTCACATGCTAGACTTTATCAGTCAGGGAATTGTGTATAGAAGTTGAGACTTTGTTACAGTTGTACACAATGTTTATGTAACCATACATGGAGCATTGTGTTCAGTTTTAGTCACTCTGCTACTTATATCAGATGTCATTAAGCTGGAAAGAGTGGAGACGATATATGAGGATGTCAGGACTCGAAAGCCTAAGGTATAGGGGGAGATTGGCAAGGCTAGGACATCATTCCTTGGAGTGCCGAAGGCCGAGGGGGTGGTCTTACAGAAGTTTATAAAATCATGAGGTGAATAGATAGGGTGAATGTACTGTTATTTTCCAAGAACTAGAGGGCATAGGTTTAAGTTGAGAGAGAAAAGAATTAAATGAAACCCGAAGGGCAACCTTTTTCACAAAGAGGGTGATGGGATATGGAATGAACTGCTAGATGAATTAGTAGAGACAGGTACAATCAAGGCAATTAAAAGACACTTGGATGGACAGGCACATTGATAGGAAAGAGGATATGGTCCAAACACAATAGAAAGAAAGAAGATGTCAACACAAATGGCTTTATAAGGACCATGGTGCAATTAAGGATTACATTGAATTAAATAGATAGACTTGTCGGTGATTTGCTTTGTAAAGAGCCATGACATGAGAACTCCACAGTACCTACATTAGCATTACAGTTTGAAAACGGGTCCCAAAACAAAATATCACCTATCCATATCTTACAGAGATGCTGCCTGATCCGCTGAGTTCCTCCAGCACTTTGTGGTTGTTTTTTCGCAAACCAACATCTCTCTCCACCACCTCCAGTTTAAATTCCATTTGGAATATTTTGGAGGACCAAGAAAGCAAGAACTAAGAACATCTGCAGTTCGTTGAGGCTAGCATTACAGAAAATATTAGCCAGTGGCATTTGAAAATGATTTGTATTCCATTGCAAGAATGGGTAATAAAGATAGTCATTATGCATGAGGAACGTCAGGGATACCTGGCAATCCAGCTGTAAATGTACAGAATGCACACGTTGCTATTTCAGTTTAGTTGCACATATAGATTGAAAGATTATGCATATTATTTATTGAAGTTTTTAAATTGCATCAATCTATTTTAAAAATGAAAGATTCAAGCCCTCGCAAACTGCACAACAATGAAGCCTGAAGAAGGGTCTCGACCCAAAACGTCACCAATTCCTTTTCTCCTGAGATGCTGTCGGACCCACTGAGTTACTCCAGCTCTTTGTGTCTATCTGCAGTTTAAACCAGCATCTGCAGTTCTTTCCTACATAAAGAATTAATCTATTTTGACTTTCTACAAGTATGACAATCAAGATTCAAGATTCAAGAGAGTTTATTGTCATGTGTCCCAGATAGGATAATTAAATGTTGTGTCCCAGACAGGACATATGAGAGTGATGGCAAGAGCAAAATATGGAGGAGAGAAGGAACTGCCCAAGATCCAAAGCATACCACCTCATCTGTGAAACATGGTTGTGGGGGTGTTATGGCCTGGGCATGTATGGTTGCTGAAGATACTGGCTCCCTTATGTTCATTGATGATACAACTGCTGATGGTAGTAGCATAATAAATTCTGAAGTGTACAGACACATCCTATCTGCTCAAGCTCAAACAAATGCCTCAAAACTCATTGGCGGGTGGTTCATTCTATAGCAAGAGTCTGAAGAAGGGTTTCGGCCCGAAACGTTGCCCATTTCCTTTGCTCCATAGATGCTGCTGCACCCGCTGAGTTTCTCCAGCACTTTTGTCTACCAATGATCCCAAACATACTGCTAAAGCAACAAAGGAGTTTTTCAAAGCTAAAAAATGATCAATTCTTGAGTGGCCAAGCCAATCACCCAATCTGAACCCAATTGAACAAGCGTTTTATATGCTGAAAAGAAAACTGAAGGGGACTAGCCCCCAAAACAAGCATAAGCTAAAGGTGGCCTGGCAGAGCATCAAAGTGAAGACACCCAGCAACTAGTGATGTCCATGAATCGCAGACTTCAAGCAGTCATTGCATGCAAAGGATATGCAACAAAATACTATACATGACTACTTTCATTTACATGACATTGCTGTGCTCCAAACATTATGGTGCCCTGAAATGAGTATAAACACTGCTGTGATATCTATATGGTGAAACCAAAATGTATAAAAATAGCATCTATTAAAATCTGACAATGTGCACTTTAACCACCTGTGATTTTTTTCTATTACAAATCTCAAATTGTGGAGTACAGAGGCAAATAAATAAATGATGGGTCTTGATTCCAAACATTAAAGAGGGCACTGTAGGTTCTATGTAAACATCACAGAAACCGTTTATCTGCTCATTATCACTATGTTAGAACAGAGAACAGTACAGAAGCAAGGCCCTTCGGTCATCAATGTTTGTGCCAAACCTGAGGCCAAGACCAACTTTTATCTGCCTGCACATAATCCATATCCCTCCATTCCCTGCATATCCATGTGCCTACCCTGAAGTCTTTCAAATGTCATTGGAGCATTTGGTTTGTAAACTGGCTTCCAGCATCTCCACTTCAAAATCAATTAATTGATTGTGAAGTGCTTGAAGTGTTGAGAAAGGAAAATCCACTAAATAAATACAAGTCGTTCTTTCCTTTTCAAACACTCCTTTCAGAAAAGCATTGCTAAATTGAGGCATCAAGTCCACATTCGCAACCATACTGTTTTATAATGCGAGCTAGCACAATCAGGAAACACATTCTCAGTTCAAGGCTGGTAGTATTTCAAAATCAATGGATGCTAGGACAACTAGAGCTTTTAAGATAGAGAGAGAGATTTCTGTTAGGTACAGTTATCAAGCAATTTGGACCAAAGCAGGAAATTGGATTTGTGGTCCAGATTTGTCACAATTTTACGAATAGCAAAATAGGCCCTTGACTGGAACAATGGTTTATTCTTGTTCCTATATTTCTATGTTGATTTGATCCAAATTCAAAGCATTCCAGATGTTATGAAAAAGGATCTCATGATATCAGCCTAGTCAACAAAACAAATGTTTAACCTTTACGTGGAATGCTAAATTGGCAAAATAAGTCGTCAGACTTAAGCTTCACTCGTGGACTGAAAAAGTTATAGATGTTATATTTTAAATAAATTACAAATGAATCACAACTACTGAAAAGTTGAATTGCGCATAGGTTAACAAAATCTGAAAGCAAAGCCATCCACAAGCAAATGTACAGACAAGTTCATACATTTTAGAAGCAGAATTAGGCCATTCGGCCCATCGAGTCTGTTCAGCCTTTCAACTATGGCTAATCCATCTTTCCCTCCCAAACCCATTCTCCTGCCTCCTCTGCATTATCATTGATACCCTTACTAATTAAGAATCTGCCAATCTCCATTTTAAACATACCCAATGAGGCTTCCACAGCCGTCTGTGGCAACCCGTGAGTTACAGGCTAAAACATTCTGCAGTGCAAACCAGTTTTTCACCATTGAATCCCAGGTTATAAGCATTCCATTTGGATGTTTTTCTCTGATACTAAGCCATTTTATTAGCAATGACAAAATGAGCCTCTGCCGTTATGTAACAGCTGAGGTCAAAATTACATTCGGAGATAGACATGGCCCATGCGAAAGAAACAAAAAATCTTGTCCGTTTTAAATTCAGTCCACTCAATATTACAGGCCAATAACACTAATATGGACATGCTAATCAACCAAAAGTGAAATTGCAATCTATGATATTGGGACATTTATTTAATTCCTAACAGCAGTTTTTATTATTTTTTGCAAATCTTTTTTTATTAATATGCCCCTGAAAATGTACACCACATAGAGCCAGGAAAATGCACTATGTACAATTCATCCAATAACTGCAATGATTGCAATTAAACTTGGGAAACTGCTTCTGAAGAAGTGTCTTGACCCGAAACGTCACCATTCCATCTCTCCAGAGATGCTGCCTGTCCCGCTGAGTTACTCCAGCATTTTATGTCTATCTTCTAATCCCATTAGAAATTGAGATAGAAATTAACTTTAGCTTAGTTGTGCTAAATGGGCACAATAGTAGTGGTTGCTAAGCCCAAAATGTAATCTAATTCATTCAAATGAACCAAATATTATGCAAATGTTATTACAATATCCATTTAGCACCGGTAACAAAAGATACATTTCTACCCCTGACAGGAATCGTTGAGATCTTCTAAATTTAAAGTATGGTGCTGTAAATACAGAAAACCCTGTGCATTCTCCTTCATGTGACTGTGGAATTTCTGCAGTATATGCCAAAGTGCTGTATGTGTGCCGTTATAGATGGGCCTTTGTACAGCATTCAATTAAGCAGAGCTAAAGGAATGTGACACGTGCTGCTCTGTAAACATGGCCATGCTAGTTTCCATCTTTCTTCTATGCCTTTATTATTTATTTTTTAACAAAACTTGAGACAAGGAATTACTTATTATAGAGCTAAATAGAAATACCGTGCCAGTAGCAAACAGGTCAAAATGTGCATGAAGGATAGTATTTCAATAAGTAAAATATGAATTTTGCTGTTTAAAACACTTGCACTCTTGTTTTCTGAATAATTAAAAAGTCAACGATTAAAAATAAAAAAAGCAAAACATATTCTCCAGAATCAATTAGCCTCATGCAGAGCCAAATGCACTTACTGGGTGGCATTTACGACCATGAAACAGTTAATTTGATACAAAACTACTGTTGGCATCATACCTATATGTGAGCATTAGAGAAAGTGCAGGCAGGATTTGCAAGGGTGATATCAGAAAACCAAGGGAATACATATCAGTAAAGAATAAACAGTCTGCGTCTCTTTTCTCTTGTGAAAATAAGGCTAAAATGTTTAGAATTATTCAGATTTTCACAGGGTGGACAAAGGGAGAATATTTCCATCTGTGGGGATGAACATAACTAAAGACCATCTATAGTGGAAAGTCAATAAATGTAATCAGAAATACAAAAGCAATCTCTACTTTAAGAAAGAATGGAGAACATTATCCATAGGGTGAGATTGAAGCAAATAGGATAGATGCATTTAGGGGAAACATGGACAGCCATATAAAGGAGAAGGGAATAGGTTACCTTGATACATTTTGCGAAGAAAAGACAACGGCTTTGAAAGGATTACAAATTATCACATGGACCGATTGCCCAAATGGCCTGTTTCTGTGAGGTTATTCCTTATTATACAATGTAAAAACCAAAATATTCTGTCACAAGACCCCAGTTGTTTTACTTTGGCTGCTGAGGATAAACAAAGGGGTCATTATCAGGAATGATGGGAATGGTCAGTGGGAACTGTGAAGGTTAGGCTTGCATTTAAAACGAGGATGGGCTAGTGAGATTGAACGAGAAATTATGGATTTGTGGAGCCCAAAAGAAGAACTATTACGATGGACAAGCATGCTTAACGAGCCCCTATCTGAGGAGGTTCTCAGGCAGTGGATTCAGTGGCTTAATTTCCTCAGGCAGAACATTTAAATTACACCAAAAAATGCATTGTGAAAGCGGTTTCTGTACGAGTAACCTTGCACTTTTCACATTCAAAGCCCGAGGTTATATCTAAATGCATGCAAGGCACCACTGGGTGCATATCTAAGGGCCTCCATTCTTAAATGCATGAAGCACGGAGAATCTGGGAAGTAAGTTGGAGACTTTGTGAACCAAATTTTCAGATTTTTAGCAAGGCGTTATCATAGAAATTCAATTAGCAGCCCACATAACACGCTGAATGTGATAGTATTTCTCAGTCATGAATTCAGTTAATGAAAATAAAAGAAAAATACCGATTAAAATGGATTTCAAAATTTAGCACTTTGGATTGAAATCAATATTATTCCATTTTGGCAGGAATTGATATAATTTTATTTTAGAAATATTCCGAGCCACCAAATTGTTTACTGTTTTCAACAACTTTAATGCTCTAAATATAACACCCAAGTACCACTTTATAACAACAGAGAGAAAAATAAATGGAAGGATTGGTTGCTTGCCAATGAGGCAATTATTATCAACTGCATATGTTTAGTCTGGGTAAAAATATGATTAAAAATGCTCTGTCACAGATATTGGCATTTGGTGAATTATTCAATATTTTGATAGTAACAAACATTGTATTAAATAACTCAAAAGGAACCCACTTCCAAAATAACTTTTTTTTTAAAAAGATGCCAGGCTCAATTTCTGTTGCAATAATAACATCTTCATTACACAAAGAATGTTTCTTAATAGCTGGACTATGCTGTTAAATACCTGTGAGCTACAGTGCTCCTTTATTTATGAGAGATGCCACAGCAACATCAGGAGAGGACCGGATGTGTGTTTACAAGTTACTATGCAAATATTGTAATCCAAATTGTGTCATCTTTGCTGTTAATTTGCAAAACAAGGTATCTCATTGACCCCCCCCCCCCCCCACCCTTTGAAATGCACGAAGCCCATGAGCCTGTGTGGTAGACACCAACTAAAGTTGCCTCAAAAAAGTTTTCATATTTCTTGTGTGTAAATATCCTCTTACCATTATGACAAAGGCTGGTTGCAGGAGAATGTTGTGCCTCCATTTAGTAATTTAATTGCTCATAACATCTCATTGCTCCATTTGTCAGTCCCTCAGTCCTGTCATGTGCAACAATTGTTGTGATCCTTTTCAGCAATACAGGCTCTGCCTAGATGTTTTTAGTATAACTGGATTGCTGAGTGACAAGAAGTATCTGAAAGAGTGAGAACTAGGAAAGAGACAGAGGTCTGTAGCTCAGTCTCCAAGTCAGAGAAGGGTGAGGCAGAAGGGACAGTTGCAGAAGGAATTGAGCTTGGTCAAAAGGTGCACGCTTCCTCCCAGGTGACTGACATAGAAAATCTTAGTTAGTGGGTAAGGCAGCATCTCTCAAGAAAGGGAATAGGTGGCGTTTCGGGAGACCCTTCTTCAGACTGAGAGTCAGAGGAGACAGAAACTAGAGGTATAAAAGGTATAGGCATGAAAATCTTAGTTTCTCAGTGAAATCCAGGTTAGCCGGGGGTTGGTGTTGGGTAAATTGAATGGATTAAAGGCCGATAAATCCCCAGGGCCAGATAGGCTGCATCCCAGAGTACTCAAGGAAGTAGCCACAGAAATAGTGGATGCATTAGTGATAATTTTTCAAAACTCTTTAGATTCTGGAGTAGTTCCTGAGGATTGGAGGGTAGCTAATGTAACTCCACTTTTTTAAAAAGGAGGGAGAGAGAAAACAGGGAATTACAGACCAGTTGGTCTAACCGGTAGTGGGGAAACTGCTAGTTATTAAAAATGGGATAGCAGCACATTTGGAAAGTGGTGAAATCATTGGACAAAGTCAGCATGGATTTATGAAAGGTAAATCATGTCTGACGAATCTTATAGAATTTTTCGAGAATGTAACTAGTAGAGTGGATAAGGGAGAACCAGTGGATGTGTTATATCTGGACTTTCAAAAGGCTTTTGACAAGGTCCCACCTAAGAGATTAGTATACAAACTTAAAGCTCACGGTATTGGGGGTTCAGTATTGATGCGGCTAGAGAACTGGCTGGCAGACAGGAAGCAAAGGGTAGGAGTAAACGGGTCATTTTCAGAATGGCAGGCAATGACTAGTGGGGTACCGCAAGGCTCGGTGCTGGGACCTGCAGGCAGTGAAGAAAGTGAATGGTATGTTCGCATTCATAGCAAAAGGATTTGAGTATAGGAGCAGGGAGGTTCTACTGCAGTTGTACAGGGTTTTGGTGAGACCACACCTGGAGTATTGCGTACAGTTTTGGTCTCCAAATCTGAGGAATGACATTCTTGCCATAGAGGGGGTACAGAGAAGGTTCACCAGACTGATTCCTGGGATGTCAGGACTTTCATACGAGGAAAGACTGGATAGACTCGGCTTGTACTCGCTAGAATTTAGAAGATTGAGGGGGGATCTTATAGAAACAAAATTCTTAAGGGCTTGGACAGGCTAGATGCAGGAAGATTGTTCCAGATGTTGGGTAGGTCCAGAACAAGGGATCACAATTTAAGGATAAGGGGGAATTCCTTTAGGACCTAGATGAGGAAAACATTTTTCACACAGAGAGTGGTGAGTCTCTGGAATTCTCTGCCACAGAAGGTAGTTGAGGCCAGTTCATTGGCTATATTTAAGAGGGAGTTAGATGTGGCCCTTGTGGCTAAAGGGATCAGGGGTATGGAGAGAAGGCAGGTACAGGATACCGAGTTGAATGATGAGCCATGATCATATTGAATGGCGGTGGAGGCTCGAAGGGCCGAATGGCCTACTCCTGCACCCATTTTCTATGTTTCTATGTTAAGTCCTGATATGAAGTGAGGATAAATGTGAGGCCTCAAGGATGCAACAAAGGAATGTCACCAATGTTCCCTGTTAATCATGAGGGAGAGCCCATCATTACACATCAGTTTACAACAGGGCTAGTCACATGCCCCTTTCTGAGCACAAATGATCAATGAGCAGCATAGAGTTCACCCATTAGACCCAGCGTGTTTAATGCAATTTAACTTAATGTTTTTGACAGGTAGTTCATTTGCAATTATTGAGTGCTACAAACTAGACTCAAGATGCAAGCAGACGTCCAAATCAACTGTCCATTCCCACCATGTACTTATTCAAAAGCCTCTTAAATGCCACCATCATATCCACGTCTACCACCACCCCAGGCAGCATGTTCCAGACACCTGCCACTCTCTGCTGCAACATGACTTCCTGACTCTTATGCTCAATACCCTGACTGATAATGTCAAATATACCATGCACCTTCTTTACCACTCTATCTATCTGTGTTACCACTTTCAGGGAACTATGGACTCGGACCCCACGATCCCTCTGTATGTCAATGCTGTTAAAGATCTTGCCATAAACTTGCCCTCTTGAATTCATTGGAGCCAAATTAAAAAATAAAAGTTTCGCATCCATATGATAATAATGTTGTAATATACAATACTTGAGGCTAAGGGCGAACATCTTTCCCAGTCCATTATATTAAAATGTGAGGAGGCAGTTTTTTTAATGACGCTAGCAATGTAGGAAAGCCAGGAACTTCAATAGGTGAGTCAAGAATGTTTATTTATCCCATGCACATGAACCGGAACAAAGTAGTTCTCATTTGCTGCGGCTTTGCAGGCTCATTAAATGCCACAACAAAACAATAAACAAACAATACGCTATTAATTATTCCAAGTAAAGTAGACCACATCAGTGCAAAAACTAAAGTATGTAGGGCAACCATAGTAATGCAAAGTCTGTAGTTGTTCACTAGACTAGTGGTGGTTGAGATAGGGTTGAGGTTAGCGTTGCACAGGGTTTTTCAAAAACCTGACGGTTGATATTTTTGAACCTGCAGTTAACAGTGCTCAGGTTCTTGCATCTTCTTCTGGATGGTAGGTACAAGAAGAGAGCATGGGCAGGGTGGCATGTCTTTAATGGCATTAGTTATCTACTTGAAGATGTAGAGGCATTTGTGAGCTTTCTTGTCAATGCATCAACATCAGATCTTTGGAGTTGAGTACTTTTAGGAACTTGAAGCCTTTGACTTTCTCCATCACTGTCCCTGCAATGAAGACATCTTTCCCTTTCTGAAGTAAGCATTAATAGTAAGATTAAACAAGAACTTACCAGTTTGAAGTTTGCTCGTTATTTTATGAGAGTTACGATGAGGGATTACGTGAAGAAGGCCGTCCCCATGCATGCGCGTCCTTCTTCAAAGCAGCAGTGTGAAGTCACAGACAACGTTGTTCAACTAACATAGTAAGATTATAGATGACTAGAACTACCAGATGATCTTTATGTTACGAGGGTAGGGAGCGGAGGGCACGTAATCCCTCATCGTAACACCTCGTAAAATAATGATCAAACTTCCAACTGGTAAGTTCTCGTTTAATTGTACTATTTTACTTCGGAGTCACGGGAGTGACTACGTGAAGACTTTTAAGGTCTGTGATTTCATGCCGAGGAACGAGTCCACGCGTCACAGCTGCATCAATTGACCAGGACGAGTGAGAAAATTAATGCATTCAAAACACGACATGTTTAACAATACTAGTGCTTTAATAACAAGAAAGAAAATAAACAGTGACCCCTCTCACCCAGGGGGAAACTGTGAAACAGAACTTAAAACAGAATCAGCAAAAAACCCGGATCTGGCGATAGGCTTATTATAAAACCTCTGATACGTCCTCTCATTCGACCATCCCGCAGCTGCCAGAATTTGGTCAAGAGGTACGTCCATATCCCTTGCTGCTGATGACGATGCAGCCCTGGTGAAATTAGGTTTAAAAATATCAGTGTCCACTCCTGCATACGTCAGAACCTGTTTAATCCATCTAGAGATGGTCTACACCGTAACCTGTTTGTGAGGTTTGGTGTAGCTGATAAAGAATGAGAGTTCCGAGCCTCTCAAGCTCTTGGTGACCTTTATGTATTGGGTTATAGATGATACTACGCACACTCGTGGATCTGAGGGGTATGCCATAAAACTCAATTTGAGCCCCTGGCCTGCTCTGCTTGACGAGATCCCGAACGAAAAAGGTGATGTTATTGCAGGACACTCTTAGTTTTTGTAGCGTCTGGACCCGTTGTGCTGAGGCCAGGGCCATGAGCATGACTACTTTCAATGTAAGATGGTGTAGGGACAGAGATCAAACTGGTGCCCACTGATAGAGCAGCGCGAGGACCAATGTCAATCAACGTGTTGTCAATCTGAAGTCGAACATGATGCCTGCTGTGCCTTTAACCCATAGAGTGCTCCCAACAACTCTAAATAGTTAATACCGTGGGATTGAAGCATGGATGCTTCCTGCAGATCCCATCTCGAGACGGTATCGGTAGCACCCCATCCTAGTGAACTGGCATCAGTCTGCAGGATAACTGATGGAATATTGACTAAAATGGTACTAGAGCAGCATTGAATATTGGCAATCCACCATTGTAACTCAGTCAGAGCCTCAGCTGGTAGCTGCATGGGTCTATCGAAACGACCTCTCTGAAGCTTAAGTGCCTGTTCCTTTGCACGCTGTAAGTTTTGGTAGTGCAAAGGCCCGAACTGAGCAGCTGGGAACTAATTTTCCAATTACCCGAGCCACATGTCTAATAGAAGGGTGATTATCAACAATGAGTTTCCTGCAGGCTTCAATTAACTCTAATTGCTTGCCCCGAGGCAGAGTCACTGACATGTGTACCGAGTTAATGGTGAATCCCAAATAGTCAATTATCGTAGATGGCACCAATTTAGACTTAACTGGATAGATTATGATACCTATCTTTTCGAAAATGAGTTTTGTAAACGACACAGATAATTCAGCTAATTCGAAAGTCCTCCCAATGACTAAAATGTCGTCCAATATGACATGACAGTATGATTCTGCGCTCTGAGTAACCACAGGACTGGTTTTAGCAATTTTGTGAATAGTCTTGGAGCTGAAGTTAATCCATTAGGCAATGCTTTAAACTGCCACAACTGATCCATCCAGTTAAACTTCAAAAATCTCCTGTGCCTTTCATGAATGGCTACTGAATAGTAAGCATCTTTGAGGTCAATTCTTGTCATATAACATCCCTTGGAAAACAGTTGTTTAGCAGTGACAAAGGTTTCCATTTTGAAATGTTTATACTGCACAAAGGTGTTAAGCTCTGTCAAATCTAGGATAATTCTACATCCTCCATCCTTCTTTGGCCTAGTAAAGATATTTGACACAAACTGATAAGACTCACGCCTCGCCCTCTCAATTACACCTTTATTGGACAAAGAGTCAAGTTCTCTTTGTGCACTAATACGCTTCTGTTGTGAAAACACAAAAGTACAGCCAGGTGTATGCTGAGTGGGTGGAGGCAAGTCAGAAATGAACTCAATTTGTAAATCTTGAATACTATGCAGTATAAACAGGTTAGATGTTATCCACTGCCATTCATGTAAGAAAAATTGTAATCTCCCCCCAACTTGTAATGTATACATTGCAGTCTCACTTACCTTAGAGTTTACCGGTGGTAAGGTCGCTGCTTCTGCCCCCGAGGTCTGGGGGGTAGGGCTGCTGGAGGGCGCCGCATCTTGAACATGGCCCGGCTTGGGCCCTGCCCTAAAAAAGGCCTCTAGCGTTTGGTGCTCAGCACCACGTCCACCATAGCCAGTGAACCGTTTGGTATGCAGAGGAGGGTAGGGGTACAGTCTCCGGAAAGACGATACTTTCGGAGGCACCTTCATGAGGCAAACAGCCTTTGACTCCTTCTTCTTTCGTGTGGTGTGCACAGCCTAAAGTTGTTGGACAACTTGTTCTATTTGATCTTCCGTTTGTGCATGTCGAGTTGATTGCATTAGTCGAAACAGGGCAGACCACGTGAAGGTTGCAATCTTCCACCCCCCTTTGACTCCTCATCGAGTTCTTTAACCTGTTTAGACAGGTCCTCTCCGAACAGGAGGTTTGGGGGTTGTATATTCCCCGGCTTACATAGCCCAGCAAATTTAGGATTTATAGCAGGACGGATGGCATTCCTTCTAATGCAATTGATTTCAAAATGTGCATTGCACATTAATGCCATCGTGTCCTGCTGTGCATCTGAGAGAAACGCCCCCTCCACTGACCTAGCAAAGGCCGTGATGCCCGAGGCGAGTAGCCAGAGTACTCTTTGGAGTTTAACATCTTGGGCTCGGATTCCCCCTCCAATGTGCCCCGAAATGGCTTGATTAACAATGGGGACACTCAGTGAGGCCCAGTTTAGTGGAGTGTTATACCTGGCAGTGGTCTCCTCCATCGTTTGTTCTTGCAGTGGATGGGAAGCCATGTCATTAATGTTCACAGCAATCTCTTCATCCAATGGCTCACCTGTGAGGGCTGGGACCGCAAATTTGGATGCAATAGACAGTACTCCTGATGGTCCCTCTAGCCCAACTGTGCCTCCATACTCTGGGTCAGCATAGTACTGACCTCGTACGCTCCCGTCATCTGACAGGGAGATATTATGCAGCCCTGACACAGGCGCTGCTGCCTCGGGTTCCATATACTCCCCGGGCTCCGATAGCTCCGTCCTTTGGAGCATATCGTGCTGGAGTAACCTCTCCACAAGGCTGTCCACATGGGCCAGCCTGCCGATAACACTGCCCTTAGAAGGAGGGGACTCTTCCACCTCCTGGCCAGACTCCTCTGAGTCCAGGGCTCTCACAGACTTTTTAGTGGCTTTTCTCCCCCGTGGAGTAGCCAAGGTGCTTTCTGACAAAACCAAGTCTGTAGCCACTGGCTGCTCTGCCAGCGGCCCTGGAGGCGAATTCGGCGGTCGCACGCTGCCCGCAGCCGTGGTCTTCCACAGCCAGTTTGGCCGCGGCTCGCCTCTTAGACATATCTCCCACAATCCGAAGCTGAAAATACGTTAAAACGAAACACACTCCGGACCGGAAGCAATGACTTCAGCTAAGTTTTTTAAAAACACTTACCTGAGTCTTTTAAACTTACCCGCTGGAAGGAGCGACGTGCCCGCCAGCCAGTCGTTGCGCAATGCATCAGACGTAATGACGCACATGCATGGGGACGGCCTTCTTCCCGTAGTCACTCACGTGACTCAGAAGTAAAATTCCTTTGTCTTGCTAATTTGTCTGAGAGCAAGATTGTTGTTCTGGCACCAGTTAACCAGATTGTTGATTTTGCTTCGGTACTCTGATTTGTTGTTACCAATTATTCATCCCATGACAATGTATCATTGACTAAATTAAAGATGGCATTGGAGCTGGTTCTGGCTACAGTTATGGGTATAGAGAGAAAGTAGAGCAATGAGCTGAGCACATAGCCCTGTGGTGCCCCTGCGTTGATGGTCAGCGAAAAGGTGTTGTTTCCAATGTGTACTAATGTGTACCCCGTTCCCTGATTCCGATGATGACTTTTGAAGTGATACTGGCATAATGGATGACCTTTTACCCATGAGGTTTATAATACCAAAAATATATAATTTTTGCTTCATTGTCATCTGACGTTAATCTCAAAAGAGAAAAATAATGAATTAAAAAGGATTTTTTCAAGTTGTGTACTCATCAAGAGAGAAAACAACTCCAAAGGATCAAAAGATTCATACTCTGAAGAGATCACGTAGGATAGAATGCTAAAATGTTACTGAAACTCCTTTAAGCCAACCAGAACCACGGATATTACCCTGTCAGATGGCATAATGCCAAATGTGAGGGATAGCATGCACGGTATGTGAGATTTGGTAATATCCTATTCACAATAATAAAGACCTGCTTTGTTGCCTGCCCTAAATAGCAGGGTTTATCCATTATGCAAGCTTCCAGCTCAAAGGAAACAATTCACAGCACAAAATAATTGCCACAGAATGTATGTTTATAATTCTTGTATATGTGAGGCTTTTTCAAAAAATACTGTAAAGGTACCACTAAAGGAATGATGGAGTATTTACCATGCATCCATGTATCTAATAATAGAATTTTGTGAGAGTGGAATAATTTTCACTATCAACAAAATAATTCTTAAATGAACAAGAAACAAGCCTTTGTTTACGGAATGTCAAAACAGCTAAAGTGAGGATAGAAAGCTGAATGGAAAAAGTTCTGCTTGATCACTAATTCCTTTAAGTGTGAAACTTCCTTCTGATGTGGGTTAGCAGAAGCAGGAAAGGAATATTAAGTAGAATGATGAAAAGCAAAAGAATAAGAACTTTGAACTGTAGATATTGATACCTCTCACAATCACACAAAACATAATGTATCAATGTTATTGCATTAGCTGTTTCTGATCAAAGATGAGATTAAATGCAAACATCTTAGAACCAGAATATTCAAACAGTAAAATCAACTGATTGTAAAAAGTAAAAGAACAGCCCAGTCCATCATTAAAACCGACAGATAAGAATTAATTTATTGTGTATTAAATGCTTTTGAAATTATATTACTGTCAATACGATTTGCAAAACTCACTTTTCTAAAATAATTTCTTCCTACTTAAGTCATGAAAAAAAATTACATTTCATAAAGTACCTTTAAAATTGGAAGAAATGTTAACAAAGAAATGTTATCCTATTGTCACAGTTGTTCAAGGACAAGTGAACTCTCCACAATATTTTTTCCCCCTGATATCTGGTTTTAGGATGGATTGATATATTCCTCCTCCATGACACTATGTTTTCTTCAATCTAACACTATCCTGGAGTTACAACGTTGTCTAGATTGTTTTCACAGTTCCTGGTGGGAATCATTATATTCAATACCACTAATTTTCTTAAACAGTCTCAAGCATAGACACTTATTGTGTTAGAATACAAGAGTTTCATACATGCAAAAAAGTAATTAAAATCACCACTGCATCTATATCTGCTACAAAGGACAGTAAAAAACTAAGAACTCAAGTACGGTTTTCTTTAATATCTTTCATTTATGCATATTTTGTATCTCTAGTCAACAATAATTATATTAGCATCTTCCCTTGGTAAGGATAACAAACTAATTAGGCGACAGTGGCGTAGCGGTAGAATTGCTGCCTTGCAGCGCCAGAGACCTGGGTTTGATCCTGACTATGGGTGCTGTATGTACAGAGTTTGCTCATTCTCCCTGTGATCGCATGAGTTTTCTCTGGGTGCTCCGGTAGGTTCATTCGCTTCGGGAAAAATTGTCAATTATCCCTGGTGCGTAGGATAGTGCTAGTTGTGGTGGTCGGCGTGGACTCGGTGGGTCGAAAGGACAGTTTCCGCGCTGTATCTCTAAAGTCTAATATTCCAATCTCTGATATGCAAGTTTACTTCCCACGTTAACTTCGGAAAGAAAACAACTGGTAATGCAACAATTACACTTCTGCTATCACAAATTTGGCTACTTTTGTACAAGTCAGGTCATCCACGTAGTTTAAGAAATATTGTTACCACAAAATAAGACGTACAGGATAAAAAATGTTTAAAAAGGCTCTTCTTCGTCATATCATGCGGCACAGACCAAAAAATATGTAAATGATAATTTGATTAGGCACAGATGTATTAGCTTCACAAGACTGACAAGGGACTAATCCGGTTGGGTCAGAATTAAAGAAATGCAAACTAAATATACAATAACAGAGGAAAGTTAGCTCGTCACATCAGAGCACTATCACTAAAATTAACAGAGTAATTGTGGTTTGTACTCTTGATTAACCAACTGCAAATTATTCGTTAATATGGGTGAGTGGTGAAAGAATCAAATGGGAATTGTTGGGCTTGTGAAAGAGAATTAGTTGAAGGACTACAGGGAAATACTAAGGGAGATAAAATAAACTAATGGGATTACTCTGCAGGGTGCCAGCACAGACTCAATGGGCTTCTGTGTCATAATAAATAATTAATTAGAAGTTTGTTGATCTCATTTTATGCATAATAAAGTTGAATATAATCAGCAGTTATTTAATTCAACATGTCTGATTTGATACAAATCCTTGGGAGCATACAAACAGCTATTAAGCACAACCAGATTATAGCATCCATTACAAATCAAAGATAAATACGCTTACCAAATATCTCCCCACCACTTGCATACTCTGTCACCAAATAAATCATTCTATCCGTCTCCATAACCTGTGGCATAAGGACATAACAGAAGCCAAACTTAATACACCAAAATTAAATAATAAATTTTGTAAGACAAGCAGGTGATGGTGGTTAAATAGCAATTAAATTAAAAAGTAGTCCCATTCAATTCATATTTATAGAATAAAATGATTGTTTACCTTTGTTGCTCACAATTAAAAAATACTCAAACCAAATAACAACATTCCAGCACGTTAACAGAACAAGTGATATTTAGACTGAGCTTGCTGCAATACGAGTTGGAATCTCAGTGCATAACAGTGCCTAGAGAGGGAATTCCGGTTATACAGGCTCTGTCACTTAATACCCAAGGTTTGCATGCATGCTTAGAAAAAAATTGAGATTTGAGGTAGATGTAGCAAAGAGATTAAGGGCCTGTCCCACAGCTATTTTTTCGGCAACTGCCGGCGTCATATCAGTGTCGCTAAAAGATTTTTGAACATTTCAAAATCCAGCGGCGACAAAAAAAATGTTGCGACACTTGAAAAAACACCGTGCATCAATACGTCATCACGCCACTAATTTTTCTGTGACCTGATATGTCAAAGATGCCGGCAGTTGCCGGAAAAAAAAAAATCGCCTAGTAGGACAGGCCTTTTATTGAGTCAGAACTTTGACGTCAGGAAAAGTTGAACAGATTTGAATTCAAGACAGCATAGAAACACAGCAACTTAATTTGATTAAAAAGACACTTTGTTGATACCCACAGAGCAGATTTCATACGCCATAAAATATAAACATTCAACACGACTAAATGTGGAAATAAGCCTAAAATCTTCAGTCAATATGTATAGTTAATTATGCACTTTCGCTTGTTTTTGAAAAATTACTAAAAGAGCAAGAATAAATGGAACAGAGACACAGGACAACAGTTTACACATGAACAACAATGAATGGCAGAATGCAAAGTGAGACTGAATTCCCAACTTTAATGCAAAACACTAATACACTCAGTAGGATTTGACATTTGCTGCAATGATCATTGCCTGTGGTTTGGAAGATCAACATATGAGGGTATTCACTGCAATCCCTAGCCCACAACAAGAAGAAAATAGTAAAAGCACATTTGAATACAAGTGAAGGTAGACAAAAATGCTGGAGAAACTCAGCGGATGAGGCAGCATTTATGGAGCGAAGGAAATAGGCAATGTTTTGGGTCGAGACCCTTCTTCAGACTCTTGTGAGCGTGGGGGGGGGGGGGAAGAAGAAAGGAAGAGGAGGAACAAGTGGGCTGAGGGAGAGCTGAGAAGGGGAGAAGGTAGGGACTACCTGAAATTAGAGAAGTCAATGTTCATACCGCTGGGGTGCAAACTGCCCAGGCGAAATATGAGGTGCTGCTCCTCCAAATTACGGTGGTCCTCACTCTGGCCATGGAGGAGGCCCAGGACAGAAAGGTCAGATTTGGAATGGGAGGGGGAATTGAAATGCTGACCCACCGGGAGATCAGGTTGAATATTGCGAACCTAGCGGAGGTGTTCGGCAAAGCGATCGCCAAGCCTGCGCTTGGTCTCACCGATGTAGAGCAGCTGACATCTATTGCAGCGGATGCAATAGATGAGGTTGGAGAAGGTGCAGGTGAACCTCTGCCGCACCTGGAAAGACTACTTGGGTCCTTGAATGGAGCCAAGGGGAGAGGTAAAACGACAAGTGGGTGGTTCGGGTGGGAAGGGACAAATTAACCATGGAGTTATAAAGGGAGCAGTCTCAGCAGAAAGCAGACAGGGGAGGAGATGGGAAGATATGGTAAGTGGTGGGATCACGTTGGAGGTGGCGCAAATGTCGGAGGATAATTTGTTGTATGTGACGGCTGGTAGGGTGGAAGGCGAGGACAAGGGTGACTCTGCCCTAGTTACGAGTGGGGGGGATGGGGAGTGAGAACAGAGTCATGAGGTATAGAAGAGACCCTGGTGAGAGCCTCATCTATAGTACAAGAGGGGAAGAAATGAGGACATCTCCGTTCCCTGAAGAATGAGGACATCTCTGATGTCCTGGTGTGGAACACCTCATCCTGGGTGCAGATGCGGCGTAGATGGAGGAAATGGGAGTTGGGGATGGAGTCCTTACAGGAAGCAGGGTGGGCAGAAGTGTAGTCCAGATAGCCATGGGAGTGGGTTTATAGTGGGTGTCGGTCAGGAGTCTATCACCTGTGATGGAGATAGTGAGGTCTAGAAATGGTAGGGAAATGTCGGAAATGGTCCTGGTGTATTTGATTGCCGGATGGAAGTTAGTGGTGAAATGGATGAAGTCAGTGAGTTGAGTGTGGGTGCAGGAGGTAGCACCAATGTAGTCGTTGATGTAGCAGAGGTAGAATTTGGGGATAGGGCCCCGGGACGCCTCGAACAAGGATTGTTCGACATACCCTACAAAGAGGCAGGCATAGCTAGGGTTCATGCACGTGCCCATAGCTACGCCTTGTATTTGGAGAAAATGGGAGGAGTCGAACGAAAAGTTATTAAGGGTAAGAACCAGCTCCGCTAGGCGGTGGAGAGTATCAGTAGACGAGGATTAGTTGGTTCTGCGGTCGAGGAAGAACCGGAGGGCTTTGAGACTCTCCTGATGGGGGATGGAGTTGTAGAGTGACTGGACATCCATGATGAAGATGAGGGAATGGGGGCCTAGAGAACGGAAGTCCTGGAGTGCACGAAGAGCGTTTGAGGTGTCTTGAACATAGGTAGGGAGGGATTTAACCGGGGGGGGGGGGGGGGGGGGGGGGGAGGAGATAGGATGGAGTCGAGGTATGTGGAAATAAGTTCGGTAGTCCATGAACAGGCAGAAACAATGGGTCTGCCAGGACAGTCAGGTTTGTGGATTTTGGGGAGAAGGTAAAATCCAGCCATGTGGGGCTGGGGAACAATGAGGTTGGAGGATTAGGAGGGCAGGGAGACGGAGTTGATGAAGTCAGTGATGGTCCTAGAGATAGTGGCCTGGTGTTCGTCCGTGGGGTCATGGTCCAAGGATAAGTAGGAGGAGGTGTCTGAGAGTTGGCGTGTGGCCTCAGCCTTGTAGAGATCAGCGCACCAGACTACCATGGCACCTCCCTTGTCAGCAGGTTTGATCACCCAGTCTGGGTTGTTGCAGAGTAAGTGGAGGGCTGTACGTTCAGGAGGGGAGAGGTTAGAGTGAGACAGGGGAGTGGAGAAGTTGAGGCGGTTGATGTCCCGCCGGCAGTTTAAAATAAAAAGGTCTAAAGCCCGTAGATGGCCATGAGGGGGAGTCCATGAGGAAGGGGTCCGTTGGAGACGGGAGAAGGGGTCATCACTGAGTGGTGAGGACTCTTTCCCATGGAAGAACGCTTTGAGGCGGAGGCGACGGAAGAAGGGCGCAGAACTCATTGAGGTGGGGACGGAGGGGAACAAACATGAGGCCTCTGCTGAGGACAGACCGTTCGGTATCGGAGAGGGGGAGGTCAGGGGGGATGGTGAACGCACGACAAGGATGGGGGTTGGGGCCGGAGGAAGGCAGGTGAGTGGACTGATGTCGAGGCGATGTCTGGTGGGGGTGGGTGTGGTGGTGGTCAGGGAGGTAGGGGGTATGAGGACTATAGTGTGGGTGGGGAAGAGCTGGGGTCACATGGTTTGAGGGGGAAGGGATACAAGTGACATGATTTCAGAATTGCAGAAACACATCCACTACTTGAGAATCTGTAAACACCAGACAATTTAAAATCTTGAAAGAAAAGTAGAAATGCATCATTACATGATATATTATTTTTGGGTCATATTATTTGATGTCACAGATTAAAAAGCATTTCACAAAGACTTTTGTGATGTAAGCAAATGCCTTTCATTCCACATGTAACTCACTAGAAGGGAAAAACACCCATGCAATAAAAAAATGTTATGATAATACAATGCAAAATCTGCATCAGAATCTGTACTGAAAAGCTGAGTCATCACAAGTCTCATGTGTTGTCCTGTAGTGCACATTTCTTCCGTATTGAAGAATTGCTGACTTTAACTATATTAAAATGTTATTTTTATGTTCAATGATAATGCCTGGAAAGAGATGGAGTGGTCTTTGTGAAGATTACTGCTGAGCAGATATTTACCAGAGGAAACTATGCTCTATGGCTATTCTCAGAGAGCATATTATCTACTCAATGACAGACCCATTTTGGTCTGCCAGCGCAGGGAGATGTCCACAAGGTGAACCATGCTGACTGACAATATGGGTGCAGAAATACATGCTGGGTGCAGCCACTGCATGGACTGTATCAGTGGGTAAAGACCACAATCCAGGGCCCTGTCACCATTGGACAAACAAGGTTTGAGCCTTGTGGTAATAGCCTCTCACGTGTTTCACTGGTGCATTGTTTAAGGATAAAACATTAGTGACATTAAAATACTGTAAGTGAATGAACTGAATTGTTTGGTGCATGTAGTGGGGATGATGACATATCAGACGGTATTATTCTATATTGTATTATACGGTGTTTTTGGAAAAAAGTATGCGCTTGACATAATAACATAATCTTTTTGAAATAATTCTACATCCCAACTCTTGTTCCATTGCTGTGCGGTTCCTCTGGGCATTTTTTGTAAATGTTGCTAGCGTTTATGAGGTATAGCGTAAGATGGAGCTTAACCTTAACCTCCATCGTTTCAGCCAGCGAGTTCCACAACCACACTCAGTTTGAGTCAAATGAAATTCTCAGATCCCCTTTAATTCTTCCACTAATTAACACAGCTATGTTCTTCAGTTACTGACCTCTCTGATATGGGAAACAGAGTCTCATCATTTTAGGCACATCAAATAAATCTCTCTAATTTCCCTTTGTTACAGTGGAATGAAATCCAACACGGACAGCTTATCCTCTTAATCTTAATCTTAACCTTAATCGTCCTGGCAACAACTTCAGAAATTAGCTCTGCACCCTCCCTGACGCTATTATGTTTCCCTCAGTTTGTTGACTGGAAGTGTGTACAGTCCTTCAGTGTTTTATACAGTTCTTGTGTGACCTCCATGTTCTTTTCGAGTTAGTTTGGGTCAGATTCCCAGAGCTATTTAGACCACGCATCCTTCCTTCGAGGACAACAATCTAAATTGGAGCAAGGCTAATTTTGAAGCCGTCAGACAGGAACGTGCAACGATTGAATGGGAGAGGCTGTTATCTGGTAAAGAGACCTTAAATAAGTGTGGGACTTTTAAAAGTAAGATAGGAAGAGTTCAGGGTCAGCATGTTCCTGTAGAGTGATGGGGAAGATTATGGGACCCTGGCTAACAAGGGACATTGAAGTTCTGGTCAGGAAAATGACAGAGGAACATGGCAGGTTTAGGTAGCAGAGATCAAGCAATTCGCTTGAAAAGGAAAAGGGATGTGGAAGTACACTTGAGCATAGAACATAAAACAGGCCCTCCATCACAAAGTCTGTGCAAAACTTTACACCAAGTTAAACTCCAAAGATGTACAGGTTTGAGGGTTATTTGGCATTTGTTAAAAAGTGTAAACTGTCCTTAGTGTATAGGATAGTGCTGGGTACGGGATTATCGCTGGTCGGCTTGGACACAGTGGACCAACTGGCCGATTTCCACGCTGTCTAAAGTCAAGTCTAATCTCCTCTGCCTCCGCATCCCTCCATTCTCTGCATATCTATGTGCCTATCTAAAAGTTTTTTAATGCCACTAGCGTATCTCCACTAGCATCCCTGGCAGCGTACTCAAGGCGCCCGTTATTCTCTGTGTATAAAACCTACCACATCTTTAAATTTTGCCACTTTCACCTTAAAGCCATGCCCTCTGGTCATCAACATTTCTACCCTGGTGAAAAGATTTTGACTGTCTACCCAATTTATGCCTCTCATAATTTTATATACTTCTATCATGTCTCCCTTCAGCTTCAGACACTCCAAAGAAATCAATTCAAGTTTGTCCATCCTCTCCTTCTAGCTAATATTCTCTAATCCAGGCAGCATTCTGCTAAACCTCTTCTGCACTTAATAAGAAATTAGAATGGCAAAATGGGGACATGAGATATTATTGGCTGATAAGGTAAAATAAAATCTCAAAAGGTTCAACAAGTATATTAAAATCAAAATGGTAAACTGGGGAGAGAGTAGAACTTAAGGTGGTAATCTTTGTGAGTTGTGGGGCAAGGTCTTAAATGGGTTCTTCTCTATATTTACTGTGGAAAAGGACATGAAAGATATTGAGTTCATGTAGGAGAACGGTGATATCCTGAAACATTATGAATGAGGAGGTGTAGAGGAGTGGTCTTGAAGTGCGTGAAAAGAGGATAAATCCCTCGGGCCTGACCAGGCGCATCCTTCCCAGATATTATATTCAAAGATAAAAATCAAGAGTTTTTCTTTCTCATGGATATTGTCTGACGAGCTTATTATTTCTATAATTTCTTGTTCATGTTTCAGATTTTGTAGTCTTCCAACTTTGTAAAATGACTTTTAATGATAAGCGGTTTAGTCACAATATTAGATATGTTATTAAGTTCCCTTAAAATCAGCACAACTAATATACCCAATTGTAATAGTTTATTAGAAAAAATAGCTGGAAATTAATCCTTATAGAAGGAGTAAGTGTCTCACCTGATATAACCTAATAATGTGAGGGTGCCTTAACATTTTCATGATTTGAACTTCTCTGAAGATCTTCTTCAAGTTTTCCTCCTCCAGCTGTGTCTTATCTACTATCTTTATCGCAACCTGAAAAATAGAAATTCTGAAGATTAGAAAACTCAAGAGACTTTGTGCTATTATCAGGGTATTTTAAATTGTATTTTCTACATATCTTGCAAAAGCTGCAGGTGATTATGGCCCTTTCCCCATAAATCCTTTCATTCTCAGACAGCAGGAGCATCTGACTGCAGCTTATTACTCTGGCAATTAATCCCTGCACATGTCACTAACACTTCCACAACAAAAGCCCATGGCTCTTCGATAAGGTGCAGGTTTTTTAAGCTGACACCAATAGATATGTCAATTCCACCCATCACAGGAGAAAAATCATGCAAATTACAAAAGGATTCAAAGAGACTATTAAAGTTGATAAGGTGTTCACCATTGTTAAAAGCATTCCTCCAAGCTATCACCATTGGTGAGCTAAAGACTATTGGGTGCAGCATATCTTCCAGCACCAATATCCTGAAAGGTGGACATCAGAATTTGTACACCTTCCTTTTCCAAAGAGGATAATTAGTACAAAACCTTTCATGTCACAAAATAATACGACCTACTATTATTGATATCACACAGTGAATAGATTTCCTATAGTAATCAGAGCAAGTTAGAGGATACAATTTTACTTTGTTAATGCAAGGTAAAATTACCAGCGGCTCTATATTGCATTGTTTAATAAAGGATAATTGCACAGTCAAAAGAAGCAATTCTTATCCATTTCAATGACCACCCATGGTGAAACTAACAGACTATTCTGCAGAGATACTGGCATCTGATTATTGTGTGAAGGCTACATGGAAACATTCTCAACTGTTTTTTTTCCAATTCAGCTTTTTTCTCTGCTTGGCGATTTCCAATGTAATTCTAGTTCCTGATAGCAGTGAAATACCAATACAGTCTTAATCATATAAATGGAGATCTCTAATTCATCAATCCTGTTAAATCCAAATTATGTTACGAAGATATGCACTATGGCAGAACTACCTGCACCCACTGTTGAGAGTACAGAACAAATAGAAAATTCCATTAGGGGCATTATCCCACTCAAAATGGTATGTGCTCAATTTACTTGTATAACTTTCCAACTGACTTTATCTTAAACCATGTGACACAAGGTAGAAATAAACTAATCGTAACTCCGATTTTAGAAACAACAAGATTAATACTCACTCTCTTACAAAAAATAGACCTTTAGTTAAACTCCCTGGCCTAGAAATTCAAAGGCCTATGTTTTTTCATACACTACGCAACTGAATTAGAGCACAAAACTGATCACTCTAGCACTGCCAAGTACATAAAATACATATTAAAAACCAATTCAACATTCCAAAATATCAATGCACAAGACCTTTTGCCATGCAACAACATCTACATGCATGCATTGCATATTTGACACCATCACTAAAACGCTAAAATTCATATACATGACTGAGAAACAAAGTTGGCTTCAATCTTAAAAACAGATTTTAAAGAAGGCCTGCTGGGGTTCCACTTGAAGGGACCTAAAGCCTAATCCTTTCTTGGGTCACTATTGGGAAATACAGCATGGAAGACAATAATGGATTAATCAACAGTGAACCTTGTGTGTATGGATTTTGCGGGTAATGTCTTATACTTTCTTTGAAAGGAGGGGAGATCCAACTACTCTTTTTTTCACATGTCCATGCCACAATGTCCTCGCAATCATTGGAGAAATAGAGCTCACTCCTCAGTCCAAAATGTCAATTCTGGCAACAGTTTAGTCAACGTAAGTCCATTCAAAACTGCTTATTAAGAGTTCCCATCACAACACTAGATCATACAGACTAAGCTTATGCCACTCATGCATTTTCTGGAATTATGTATGATTGCTGTACTTGACTACAATAAAGGCTAGCCAATTCTTTACATTTATGTGATTAGAAAATCTTCCTGCACAACCTTGTTATCATAGTATATCATGCAAATTAATTTGTAGTGCCAAATTAACAATAATATTGTATCTTTAATGTTGAATGAATTGTGCATCTTTTCTACACTGAAATATGATTTTAAAAAACTGAAACTAAGTATGAATAACATTTTCAATCCTGTCCAGATGGAGTCCCTGAATGGACTGAAATTCAATTCACGGAATGTTGGTGAAAAAAATATTTAACAAAAATATCTATTCAATGTGTTAAAGATACCAGCGACTGGTTATTAAATTATTTGTCTCTGTGCACAAATCTAATTTTAAGTAAATCTGTTTATTTTGTCTGAAATGGAAATGGTCTTCTTGCATGATATTTAAAATCTCTTGCAGTAAACAGATGAACGTGATCTTCATTGGGATACATTGCAATGAACAAATACTTATCAGTCCCATATCAATATAATCTACTCGGGGCCCTATATAAATATGTTGATCTCAGTTTAAAAGAGTCTGCGTGCTCATGAAAGTGGCCTTTGTGCTCTAAAACAAATCAATCAATTTCCAGAAAAGCCAGAATGTAACACCTGGCTTGTTTTATTAGCAAATAAAACCATTTACTCTCTTGGCCTCTTTCTCTGGAAATATATACTGGTCACTGTCAGTAGATCGAAGTATATCAACTGCCTGAGTAACTAATAATTTTCAAACATTCAAGAATTTGACAGCACATCACAAAATCATTCAACAAGCATTGACGGATTGCAAGAATCACTGACTGATTATCACACTCCTTACAACAGAAATGCTTCTCCCCCCCCCCCCCCCAATAATTGATGGAATAACTGACTTCAACTTCTACTTTGTTTATGTGCACATAATTCCATTCAATCAAGCCAGTGATACAGTTTACTGCACTAAGATATTACTATCTGTTCCCTTGCTCAAGACAACACTCGCTAAAATTGGCTAACACTTTACCACTGCAAGCAGAGTTTCATGAAAGTTTTCTAGTCAAATGGACTTTTAATCAATATTAATAGAATATTGACTGGCCTTGAGGGGGATACGACATATATTGCCTGAAGTAGATTCATATTGCCCGAGTCGAAGACGAGGGCAATATGGATCTAGTGAGGGCAATATATGTCGTATCTCCCGAAAGAGGACAGTCAATATTGTTATTATTACCCATTATCAGACATCTAGAGGAAAATCTGAACATCTCATATGATATGAATGTATCTATACATTTTGCAATATGCATTGCAACATTGTAAATAAGGGTACTAAAAACCATTCCAACATTGTAAATAAGGGTACTAAAAGAATGTAACATTTATGTTTCATTTATGTAATTTATGTAATTCATTTATGTGACAATGTGAAGGTCGAACTTTTAAATCGCGAACCTCTTCTCGCAACCGGCTGCCATTTTTTTTTTAAAGATAAATTTTAAATTTCGCACGCAGCGTCACGTTGCCGTCACGCAGCGTCACGTTGCCGTCACGCAGCGTCACGTTGCCAAGTTCCCGGATGTGAGACCAGGGGAATATAAGACTATATTCCCCGCTGTTTAAACAGGTAAAGTCCATAGGCGTTCGCTAGACAGGGGAATATAAGAAAATATTCCCCTGTTAGCGCTGCTGGCAGTAAAAAGGAAGGGAATATAATTTCGTAAAAGCATACCTCAGATGGATGATATGGGTAATAATAAAGTTTATTTCATGTTCATATGCTTTTGTTCAAGGCTCTGAAAAATATGAATTTTCCTAAAAGTTCAAATGAGGGCAGCACAGTTGTGCAGCTGGTAGAGTTGCTGCCTCACAGCACCAGAGACCCAAGCTTGATCCTGACCTTGGGTGCTGTCTATGTAGAGTTTTTATATTCTCCTTGTGACTGCTTGGGTTTCCTCTTGGTGCTTCAGTTTCTGCCCACATCCCAAAGACTTTGTAGGTTAATTGGCCTCTATAAAATTGTCCCTAACGTAGGGAGTGGATGGGAAAGTGGGATAACATTGATCTAGTGTGAACGGGTGATCAATGGTCGGCATGGACTCAGTGGGCCAAAGGCCTGTTTCAATGCTGCATTTCTAATATCTAAACTAAACCAAACTCTAAACTCACTTAAATTTGATGATGGTAGAGAGTTTCAGCATACTTACAAGTTAAAAAATCATCATTAATTCATACTATCATGTGTTGAAGGACATTTACCTCCTTCAAAAAGTGGGAGCTTAACTCTGGATTTTTACGTAGCTTCAAACCGCTGAAAGTATATACATTGATGCGTCATGGATCAGGAATCGTAAGCCACAAGACAGCTGACTTAATAACTCTTGTAAGAGGCTCAATGACAAAATGCAAGAATAGATCAGAAAGAAAATTCTAATCATTCATTTCGTTCATACTATACATGGTTTCAATTAATGTAATTAGAGAGTGGAAAAATTACATTTATTACTGCAGGTATTGGTGTTTAGACTGCAGTGTCATTCTCGATGTACAAATGCTCAGAGCATGAAATGAACATTTTAGTAAGCTGATTACGATACATTACTCATGAAACTGCCGACTGCAATGGAAAACTTTGAATGCAGGTTGGCAGCATCAAATAGGTGAAACAAAGGGTGTTGATTCTCAGTAAATAAACTTTATTCCATTGATACATTTTTATTTTTGGCTGGTGAAAAAAATTGCTTATTTGAAGAACAACTCCATTTAAATTGGAACGGGGGGGGGGGATTAGAATTCATTAATTCACTTGTGAATCTGAATTGGTGAGTGAATTATTACCCAGCTCTCTGGATGATCAATGCAAGTACTTCTGAGGAGGTTTCCAGTTTACTTTAGCTCACTGTTAAAAGAGAATGGGTCAAACTTACTTCCAGCTTCACTGACAATGACAAACACAAACGGACTGTTAAGAACCATTCATACACATAGATTGTTTGTGTTAGTTTCCGGCTACAACATAAATTGGGGTTCTCTATGGCTACCACTGAGTTTGGAAGGGAGTTGGAAGAGGGGTGCACAGAAACCAGACATCGCGCTCAAAAAGAACGCCGAGATTATAAATACTCTTCATTTTGAGTGCAGTCTAAACTAAAACTACCACAATCCTAATTTCTGAAGACATTTTAAGCCCCAAAAGGGGCATGGCTTTGCAGTCCTATTCACAACTTATTGTAATTTGTCCTTTTCTCCTGTACAACAGCAGTGCAATGCCTGTCAAAGTAGGATCAGCGTTAGTTAATGCCTTTCTGTCACATCATATTGCAAACTGCTCCCAGGAATTCAAGTTGATATCACAGTCTCCTTTTAATAAATATTGTTTGAACAGACCACTGTGAAATATGTTTCTCTGTCAGCCACAGAAAACAATCTCATGCAGCCTGTCATCAGATCTCCTTAGAGAATGCCATGGACATGCCAGCTGAACCGTAATGTCTTGATCTGTGCCATCATAGCATAAGCCAAGTTTTGAGAGATTGGCATCTGGCCATGTATTGTGCACAATGGTGCAGAAGTTGTCATGGTAGAAAATTGCAAGGTCTTTTAAAAATAACTGATCAGTTTCATAAAAGTTTGTACAAATGCTGTAAAGATTTTGGCTAACACCTTGCAGAATTCAACCACTATGAAACTAGTTCATAATTTTCACAAAAATATTGCTTATCACTATCTTTTAGCACAAATAGCGTATATGGATGCCAAGTTCACTTGCTGTGCTTCACATTAATTTCAAACTAAAGATAGAATGGATGCAAATATGCAGGCCATAGGCTTACTAATGTATAAACATTGGAATAAATTACTACTTGGAAATCAAATTACATTGCTCCTGGTTTTGTACACTACATGATACAATTTCTATGAAAAATAAACCATATATATAAATCAGGAATTTTCAACAGGGATCAGAATGTCCATGATTTTCATTGTATGTTCCTAAATGCATTTTAAAATGGGACCGGGAATGAAGGGCTGGAGCTATAAGCAGAGTTTGCGTAGGTGGGGTTTATTCTCACTGGATTAAAGGAGGCTGAGGAGCAATCTTACAGAAGTTTATAAAATGATAAAGGGCATATATTAGGCAGATATATCCCAGGGTCAGGGAGTCCAGAACTAAACAGCACAGTTTAAGGTGAGGGCAGAAATTTAAAGTGGAGCTGAGAGGTGGGATTTTCCACACAGAGGGTGGTGAAGATCTGGAAAAAGTTGTCAAAAGGTGGTGGTGGAGGAAAATACAATGACAATATTCAAAAAGCATTTGAACAGGTATTTGAATAGGCACAGAGGAATAAGACCTAATCCACACAAATGGGATTAATATTGATAAGCATTGTGGTCATCATGGTTGAGGTGAATGAGAAGGATCCCTTTCTGTGCTGTGTATTTCTATGATTCAAGTAAATAGTGCTCAAAAGACACAGACCCAGGGCAGCATCCAATACATATTGCAATACATGTGACAAAACAATTTCATTCAGAGCAGAGTAGGCTTTACAGTGTGCAGGCCATTCCTGTAAAACCAGGCTCTCATACCACCTGTGAGGCATGCTTCTGAACAGATCAAGAAGGATCCCTCAGCCTGACACTTGGGTCCTCTTATGTTATTTATTATTCCATCATGCATTCCACTCAGCTGGCACTCGATAATTCCACATCCAGCACCCCTCTTCAAGACCATAGACAAGGCGACCGTTTCACCAAACATTTACTCACGGTTCACCAAAGTTTGCTGGATCTCTGGGTTGCCAACCATTTTAACTCCCCTTCCCATTATGACCTTTCTGTCCTGGGCCGCCTCCATAGAGTGAGACCACACGTAAACTAAAGGAACAGCCGCTTGAGTAGCTTACAATCCAACATTATGAACATTGAATTCCATAAATTTACGTTACTAACCCTCAAATCGCACCCCCTACACATTTTCCTTCCCTGCCCCCTTTTTTCTCCTCTTTACCAGTGCCCCAACTAGAAGGTCGGCTGTAAACTTCCCCCCATCAACGAAGCGTACACTGCAAGGGCCAGGAAGCGAGCGGGTAAGATCATCTCTGACACCTCTCACCCAGGCCACAAACCTTTTGAAGCACTTCCCTCTGGGAGGCGACTCCGGACTGTCAAAGCCGCCACAGCCAGACATAAAAACAGCTTTTTTTCCACGAGCAGTAGCTCTACTCAACTGCCAAAAGTCTGTAGTCTCTTTTTGCTCTGGAATTTTATTTTATTCTTCACATTTAAATTATAATGTTTTATTTTTAATTGTCTACTGTATATTGTGTTGTTACTTGCGAGCAAAGCATCGGGGCAAATTGCTTGTATGTATACATATACACTTTGATAATAACATTTATTCAATTCAATTTGCACCCATTTCTCCCTTTCCCCCCCAACCTCCACCTATATTTAGCAATGTTACAACATTTTGAGATTTTAAAAATCAAGTCTGCAATTTATCCCATCAGATAAAACATAAAAAGAAGTTTAATTTGACACCTAATTCACTTTCATATCTTCAGTATTAAAAAAGTTATGGCCATTTTCATACTCAAAAATTAGCATCTTGTTCCCCATTGACTTTCCATTGATTTAACTCAAAAGTTGTGATCGAGGACAGTCAAAAGCCCATAACTTTCTTAAAAATTAAGAGAACTCAATGACATTTTCAGTTATTATAGATTGAAGCATTCTGAAACAAATATGAAACAATCTTACTTAGATGACCTGAAATTAAAGCATATAATTAGTTAGTTACCTAATTGTAGATAATTACAAAATTCAATTACTATATCTAAACATCTATCCATTTCTTAAGAAATGATAAACATTTTTAAATTGCCTAAGTGTCCAAATAACATTCACACAATAATCCACAATATAACATGATTTTTAAATCTAATTTTCATTAATTTATAGGCCAAATGGAAGGAATTTAGTGTTTAATTCCTGTAAATTAATGGCCATTTAAATCAACTTGCGAGCGGGTTTTAGTGGAACACGGTGGATTGGAACGTTGCGGTTTGCGGTGAATTTAACCCCCAGTCGGCAGGAAAAATACAGCCGGTTCGTATATTATTTTTTGTCCCCTTTTCACATGATGAAAATTTGATTAAATGCTTCCTAAGAAGCACGTTTTTATGTAAAAATAAACTGTGTACCTTCTTTTATCACCTACGTTAGGTCCATTCCGCTGTTGGCGTTCAGGGCTTTAGAAGATGATTTTAAACTACTCTAGTTAATAAATGATCTAACGTAGTTTTAAAATAGCTTCATATAACAAATGTCGGAGCGATTTCTCTTTAGTGACAAAATCGCCTGAGATTGATCGATTTGGACTGTCTAGGGAAAAACGGCATTTTAAACCCACCCCCCTCTGAAAGGCGCCAAAGTCGTGCACACGGGGAGCGGCAAAACTGCAGCGCCGCTCAAGGTAGGTATTGTAACATACCTACTATATTCTTTCCTCTGGCTTCACATTTTGCACATCTTCTATCCTTGTCTCCCATCTCACACTTTTTGCCTTTTCATCTCTGCCATTTGCCAATCACCGGCAATCCAACAACAAGTCCCCTCACCTGTATCCACCGATCACTTGCCAAACTTTGTCCTGCCCCCATCTCTCTCCAACTTCCTCTCCCATTACTTCAATCAGTCTGAAGAAAGGTCCAGACCCAAAATATTGCCTATCCATGTGTTCCAGAGATGCTGTCTAAATCAGCATTTGTAGTTCCTTGTGTCAACCCTTCAATCCTGCCTCCTTCTCCATCTCCCCACCAACATCACTACAGATCAACTCGCAACCGATTCTGTCTGCTTAACCTATGTTCCCATTGTCACCTAGTGCATTCTCTCCAATAATTCCTGGCAATCTTCTAGATTTAACCTAGTTTCCTTTGCACATTTTTAAAGACTAATGCAGTAGTGGACCACACCATAAGCCTCGAGCACCGTTGAACCACTATGCATCAGGCCTTTGGCCAAAGCAATCATATTGTGCAGTGACTGTTTAACGCATCATTGCAAATGCCAAAGTAAATCTCGATGTCTCCAAATGCCTTAATGTTCTACTGATTTTTACAGTAAAACAATAGTTACGTGAGTTGTCTCTGTTACCTCTAATCAAAAGATTCGCTTGCATCATGGAATGCATCACATTCAAAAGTTTTATAGCTGAGTTGCACCTTCTCTGCATCCATAACATGAAATACACATATGAATCAGATGAAGTTAATAGAAAAATATGAGAATCACAGAAATCAAGCTGATGTACCTGGGTCAAGAATAAAAATACCACAGGGTGTTCATACAAATATATGGACGTACTACGTTGCAAATAGTCACCTCGATACAGCAGGTTAATAGGCCATTATAAGTTGTCAATGGTGTGTAGGAAGGGGATGCGAAACGCCTAGAACTAGTGTGAATGACTGATCCATAGTCGGTGTGGACTCGGTGGGCCAAAGGGCCTGTTTCCTTGCTGAACCTTTCAATCAATAACATGGGTTACCTTCTGAACAAGCAATTGTACATTCGGAATTTGCAACATTTGAGTCATAGAGTGATGCAGCGTGGAAACAGGCCCTTCGGCCCAACTTGAACATACCGGCTATAAATAAAATGGAAATATATGCACTTTAGTCATTTATAAGACTCCTATTTTAGGGCATCGTTTCCGAATAAACAAATATTTATAATTTTCCAACATTCCAACTTTGCTTTGTTATTGCATGCTAGATGTGAAATTTAAGATCTAATAAATCACTATGGCAGGACAAAGCACCAAATAATATCACATGTTGATTAATACACCAAAAATGAAATAATGTAATTGCACTATCATGAGAACTATTAAATCTTTCAGTCCTCTTTAATAAAAATAACAATTTCAGTTCACTCAGAACATTTTTCTACCAAATCGATCATTCCATATCACTGATAGTCACTGAAACTAAATTTGAGTTTCACTGTACCTTAATTGGTACACATGACAATAAACTGACCTTTGAAACTAATAAAGAAAGCAAAAAACGTACAGGCACAATTGCATGCCTTTTTTCCCTGTGAAATGGAACATGCTTTAATGTAGTGCATTCCATAATGTTCCAAAATGCCTAATGGTCAATGTTTTTAAGGTGAACACTGTGATAATATAAAACAAGAGTGGCCAATTTGTACATAGCACCTTCCCACACACTCGCAAAGAGCTGCAATAAAACTGCACAGGATAAAAAACAAAAAGGGAAATCAATTGGCTCCCTATAACTTCAAAACGAGTTACAACCAAGGTATGCAAGGTATGTAAATGTTTGTCAAAATACTTCATTTTAACATTTATATTTCTATAAAACCTAAGTTTTTAAACACCAAACTGTTTGTTTTATCACAAAATGGATAATTATATTGAGGTGTGTATGATGTTGATTCAAAATTGCAGCACAGCATCCTATAAAAATAGTCATAGTTGTCACCTCGGTTTACCTTTATCTTCCTTTTAAAATAGGAATAAAGATCAAAGGCTTGGAAGCTTCATTTTATCAGTTTTTGTTACTGATCAAAATATTACTGCCAAATATAATTATCTTTTAAGCCATCCCCTATAGAAGTTACAAATGTTAACATTTTCAATTTTTTAGTCTCGGCAACTTTTGATAATTCTTTAGTCACATTCTTATTCTGCAATAGAAATGTATAATAATCCAATCCAACAATATAAAGCAATTATAAAACAAAACCATAGTACGTCTAATACAGTCCTGATATTAGATGCCTGTTATTAATTTTGCTCTGAAGAATGCACTGCCACAGTACATTTATCATAGCATTATTACATTATGCCAATAAAATCTACTGTTTCACTATGGCTAACAAGATTTTTAATATCTGCTTTGGCATCATGATTGTATAGTTTCACCTGTTTAAGGGGCAAGATTATTTTCTTTTAGTTGCTCCAATATTTTCCACAGTGATATTAACTCTCAAGCTAAGTATTGCTGAATAAATGGAAAGGAAACGCAAAAGAATGGACCTTTGATGCAAATTAAAACTGATTTGCTTGACACACTCATTCAATTCCCCTCTACTGCAAGACCACAGTAGCTAAATATTGACCAAGTGGTGGAGATGATTACACACACACACATTTGGTAATTATACTAAAGCTCTTCCAACAGGTGCATATAGACTTGTGCACAATTTGAGAAACACCTGATGTCCTTGCCAATATTCCTCCATCACATATGTCAAGTCGTTTACTGCCCCAAAACATCACCTATCCATGTTCATCAGGGATGCTGCCTGACCCTCTGGGTTACTCCGTCATTTTGTGTCTTTCAAGTCATTAATTCATTGTTTACAGTGTAAATGTGCACTTTAATGCATATACCGTGGGGCATTCACAGATGTAATAAGGTGCCATACAGATCTTTTCCCTTTCATTTCATCGTCCTTGCCAATACACGTAAATTAGGTAACTTACAGAAGTTTAACTTTTAGCACAGGCTCAGGAGTATCTGGAATGTGCTACAAAAATAGAAAACACTGGAAAGAATCACCCAGCGATGCGGCAAATTCTGCCTGTGTGAATTAGAGATGATGCAACTGATGGGAGAGGAGCAACTTTTCTCTGTGAAGGTATTATTTTCTGGACATGTTCATACCAATTTGCAGACCTTATCATCATGACTGTAATTTTGCACTTTAGATCCACCAGTGTTGGGCACATGTTATTGTCAGCAGTCTACAATAAGATGAACAAGTATCGAGGCCACCTCTCATTGTGCCTCGGTGCCTATCGTTGGTTTTGGGTAGTAGAAGGCAGATGGGTGGGTGGATAGTTTAGCCAATGCAATAGTGAGGCCAATATAACATCTGCAGACTTGATAGGATGGGGGTAGGTAGATAGTGAGGGGAGAGGTACATGCCTTTCCCCTTTCTCGCTCGTTTTCTGCAAGCTCTTAATAAAGATACTCTAAGCTTTCAGTAAAATCCTGGATGTTTCTCCTCCAGTTTGAGCACTCCTGGGCCAGAAGTCCCCAAAGGTCTGTGAGAATGTTACATTTTGTCAGGGAGGCTTTTAAAACATGCTTGACTCGTTTCCTCTGTCCTCCCAGTAATATCTAGCCATGACAAAGCTCAACAGTACAGTGCCTGTTTCAAGAGTCAGGTGTTGGGCATGTAAACAAGATGGCCCATCCATCAGAGTCAGCTGTGTATAATTAGAGCCTGTTGCTGGGGATCTTGGTCCAGAAGAGAATGGTGTCACTGCTTCACTTATCCTACCAATGGCTTTAGAGGATTTGTGGAGAGAGCATATGTTGTTCGTCTTCAATACTTAGCTGTGCCTGATATAGGGAAGCTGCATCTTTGAATCATATAGGAAGCCAGCGCTGCCTGTTAGACTCGGAAACGTTTGTCGAGTTGGAGCTCCTAATCTTCAAGCATTTTTTTTCAGGTGGTTAAAGTCGTTACTCGTGCTCTGGATGCAGTGTAGAACCTCATCAATGATGTTTGTTCCAGGTGGCTCCTGGGAAATGGAAAATGGTCCACTATAAAACCCTAAATACATAATCTTAGCAACTAATCTTCTTTATTGTATCCTCTCATGAACGCAAGATTAAATACATGGTTTCACAGTCCAATTCATACTTTACAGCCTCTGATACATTTATGAAACAAGCTTCTAAAACTTAAATTTGTTAACGATTATCACTTCTTTGCCTAACCAGTCTGTGTTCTACTTTTTTATTGTTGATCATATTTATAAATGTTATACATCGTAGTACTTCACTTAATAATTTTACTTTAGAATAGAGGCCCTAATTTTATGGTCAACTTTGCAATAATGATTACCTTTTGTTTACAAAACAATTTAATACACAACTACAGATGTTGGTTAATAACTAAAATGACACAAAGTGCTGGAGTAACTCAGCAGGTCAGGCAGTATCTCTGGAGAACAGGGATAGGTGGGGTTCTAGGTCAGGACCCTCCTTCATACCGTTTCAGTCTGCTGAGTTACTAAAGCACTTTGTGTCATTTCACCTTTGAACTAAGCACCAATGGTGCTGGTCTGCATCAACGGGCCCTTCTTCACCAGGTGCCGCGCTGTCTGGTTGACAAGGCTGTTTTTGCGGCTTATGTTGTAGGCCCTGGCTGACAGCTTTCTTCAGATGCCGCCACCGACAGGACGTGCTCCATCACCATGAGGCTCCCTCCCCTCTTACCAGCTGCCGCTTCTACCTGTCGTCTGTTGCTTTGTCTGCTCTCTCCTCCCCCCCCCCCCCCCCCCCCCCCCACCCCCTCTAGTTTCTCCTTCTCACCTGCATTAACCGACATCTTCCACCTTGGAATATGTCGGCGACTCCGGGGAAGGATGAGGAGGCAATGGTGATGGGGGGGGGGGGGAAATCGGGAGAATAGACAAAGCAATGGGAGAAAGATAAGGAGGAGGCAGCGGTGGAGGGGGGGGGGGAGCGGTCAAAGCGATGGAAGACAGAATGAAGCAGAAGCTGGTGAGAGGGGAAGGACCCCCACGGTGACCAAGCTCGTCCTGTCGTCCTGGGGCCTACAATGTGAGCCGCAAGAACAGCCATGCCCACTGGACGGTGTGGCAGAGAGTGAAGAAGGGCTCCCTGGTTCACTTTGTGGAACATGTCGACTCGGCAAGGACCTGCTCTCCACTGCCTCCCTTGTTCGCTCTTGCCTGCCCAGCGAGCCCGGGTGAGAATTTCATATCTATGAAACGGACGGGAAGCTCTCGCCATCCTCCAGTTGCAATAACACGGGTCATTCAGGAAACGGGACCACCTATTGTGAATTGTTTACACAAGTGTGAGTTTACATAACTCGCCTATTACTTAAGTCGGGGAGTGCCTGTATAAGAACTTCGATACTCTAGTTTAATGGTTGCTGCAGTACTTTTATAGAAATTGTTTATAAGTACAAATCAACATTTCTATTTTTGGAAGGCTGCAGAAACCTTAAAAAAAAAAAATCAGAAAATAAACATGAAGCGAAATACAATAGATGATAGCCAAATTAACTAAAATAGAAAATGCTAGAAAAGGTTAGCATCATGCAGTATCGTTGGACAGTGAAACAGTTAATATTTCAGTTCAATGACCTTGCATACTCATCTTTGCAACCATTTTGATGAAGGTCAGAGAAGTGAACTGTTAAGTCTCTCCACAGATCCTGCAAAACAAGCCAAGAATTTTCAACATGTTTTGTTTTTATTATGCTTGCATAAACTCCAAAGTCTTCTTGTGATTATACCACTGAAATAAAATTACTCTATCTTTGTACAACACACCCTAAGTTAACTTGGAATGCATGCACACAAATATTTAGAAAGTAAGATCCAAACTTCAAATCAGATACATTTGAACTATGAATGTGTGAGTGCACTGTGCCAAATCTAGTCTTTTCAAAGATGCACAAAGAATATTTCATACTTGGATAAAATAAAATTGTTAATTAGAATGATTAATGTGAAACACACTTAGTATGAAATAGGCCAAAGGAAAACATCAACAGGACTGTGCCACAGGAAAAAGGTAATTAAAAATAAGCAGGCAACCAGCTATGTTTAGTAATTTCTTTTTTCACAAACTAGTATTAATGCATGTTAACTGACCACTAAACACTGTTTCCATTTTCAAAAGAGTAATAATGCTTCAGGTTGAACAACAGGAACTTGCAGTGTACAGCAGTATTTCCTGTTGTTTGTCTTTTGACTAGCTTGGTTCCTTTGAATGATCAGTGTTACACAATTTGTGAACAATGCGCAACAATGCACTGCATTAACAATTATTTTTAAAAGGTGATGAAACTATTTCTGAAAATACTCGGCAAGATTAGTTTATAATAGTAACTAACGTCACCAATCATTTAGCTGAAATCATGTCCAAACAAGGCCAGGTTAGATCTAACTTCAGCAAATCCACCATGGATATACAGTGGCTTATCTTTGATTTAAAATACCTGCTCAAAGCAAACAGGGAAAAATATGCAGAACATATTTTTTCTGCTATGATGCCATTTCTCAGAAATTATATGGGGATTCTGCATGAGACAATTGTTCCAAAGATACCAATTAGGAATTCATACAACAATATTCCACTGCTACCACAAGCACTTTGATATCTTGAACTTACGTTTTACATATGTGAGGTAAATATGTGAACAGAAAACTTTTTTTTTTTAAACATCAGCATTTAAATATATTATTTCCTCTTAGCAGAACACTCTAATTTCTACACAGATCTTTTTAAGTTTTAAGATTATATATGTATAGCGATAGCATTATTAACGAAGCAATTGCAAAGACCCACGTTAATGTAGCCAAATAAATGTCACCACTCCACAGCAATAATATGCTGACCTACAAATGCTATGTTGACTGAATAGCTACCAGAAACCATGCAATATAATCACATGCTTTAGTGTCAGGCAATCTCTTGAGCCAACAATTCCCAGTACTACCCCTGGAACAATTTAGTACTGGCTACAAACTTTCCCAGCTATCTTAAGCATTCATTCCTCGCTTCCAAAGGCTGCATTTTATTTTAAAATTATGCAGTAAGCTAAATTAGATTTTCATAAATGGTACTGACGACCGTAATCTAATGGATATAAAATATAATTGGCATCATCAAATCAATCAGATGTAAATTTAAATAAAACATGCTTCTTACTTAAGAATGGTGAGACTATTTATTGTGAACCAGTATTTCCAATTCAACAACTCTTGTCTTGTGATCTAGGTTTATTAACACAGTTCAGGAAAAATTGCATTTCAGTCAAGGCAGTAGTCATGCTAATAAGTTTCACATATTAATTTCTTAATCCATCCACCCATTTTATCATTGTGCAACTAACATCTGTGACTACTGTTGCAGAACAGAGAAAATAATTTCTTGATACACTATGGAGATTAAAAGGGAAAAAAATCCGTCAAAATGTATTTCTTGACTCATAATTGGGGGTGGAAGATTGCAACCTTCACGTGGTCCACACTGTTTTGACTAATGGAATCAACTCGACGTGCACAAACGGAAGATCAAATAGAACAAGTTGTCCAACAACTTTAGGCTGTGCACGCCACACGAAAGAAGAAGACTCATAATTAGAGTCAGATTGCGCAAACTTTGCAAGCATGAACAATGTGTTAATGAGTGCTAATGCTAAACTTTCTGATTGTTTCATAAGACCTGACAAAGATTGAACATAACCAGCCTGACCTTGAGCAAAACAATGAATCAGATTCAGATTAATTAATTGAAATATATGCCAAGGTGCAATAAAATTTATGTTCACGTGAAGCTCAGAGTATACGGTATGCACACAGTAATGGTAAATATAACAATAAACAAAATGACCAGTGAGTAATGGAATAACCAATTGAAATAGAGTTAAGAGTACATAGCAGCACTCTGGGAAGGTGGTATGAAAGAGATGATTGGTTCAGGAGCGTGAGAGTAGTGTGGAAGAAGCTATCCTTAAGACTAGCAATCCGGCTACTTTTCTCCAATAATTAACTGGTATATCTTATATCAACAACAGACTGTTGGCATTAATATTTTCGATCCAAGTCAAATTGATAATGTGGCCAATTTTTGTGAATAGGTGCTAGTTGTTATACTTCATTTCCACAAGCAGTGGCACAATCAGCTATTTAGAAAGTTGTCAAAGTTCGTTAAGAAGACAACTGCAATAGCGGGATAGGTGATTTCATTGCAATGCTAGCTAATGTTTGAGATATTTACAAAGGAAATGAATAAAGGAATTAAATAATCCAAAATGATGTTACTGAAGGAAGGTGAAAGTCAGCCATTATTTCATTTAAATTTCCATTCCAATGCAGTGAAATTAAAAAAACTACATTTCTATAGCATCGGGGATTTTCATAATCACTCTTAAAGCACTTCATTACTTTTTTTTTAATGCTATCCCTACAGTTAACAAAGACAAATGGCATCCAATTGCACACCACAACTTGCTCTACAGATTATACTTGCCAAGTACAGATCCAAATATTGTTTTAAGTATGATGAAGAATGTCTGATTCTCAAGTTCTGATGAAGGGTCGTTAACCCGAAACATTAACACTGTTTCATTTCTTACAAATGCGGCCTAACTTGCTGAGCATTCCACATTTTTTGTTTTTTTATTTTGCCTCTGCTACTCTTCGAGGCAATGAGTTCCACTTTCCCCACATCCCCTGGGTGGAATGTTTTTCCTCATCTTTTCTCATACTTTTGCCAATGTCATTAATCAATAGCCCTGCTTTATTAAGATCTTTAATGATGAAAAGGTTACTTCCCATTCTCTATTCAAACCCCCAGTAATTTTATGCAATCAAATATCCCCTGATTCTGCTCTGACACAAAGAAAATAACTCAAACTTATCCAATCTTTCCTCATAGCTAAGAGATTATTTTTTAAATTTAATTGAGAGGTAAATACTAACCAAGATGTTTCATGGTTCTATTAGATACTATTAGATTCTTAACTTCAAATCAAAGTCCATTGCTGCAGGTACAGAATCATACCCACTGCAATGGATGTTTGTGTTAAATCTAATTGTGTATTGTGTGTTCTTTTTAAGTGTATCGCTGCTGGCAAATTCATTTCACTGCACCTTTGGGTGCATGTGACAAATAAAATTGACTTTGGCTTTACACGCAACCAGCAAGGAACAAAGTGCATCTGGTTTATCAAATGACTCTTCATAGGCTGGCGCTTTAACTTTCTATAAATTTCACTGCATGCCAAAAAAAGTCTCATAAGACAGTCCTTATGATTATAAAAGTCTCAAAAGTAGCAAATATTCATAATATTACATGATCCAATGGATCAAGATTCTTTCCAATAACGGTGGATGTGGTAACTTTATTGTGTATTAATTTTTCCAACATACCAGAAAGAATATTAAGTTTTGAGAAAGATCAATAACTTCTTACATTCTATGTACTATATTATTGCCTGATCGAAGAATAAAAACATTAAAAAATACATAAATGGGTCACGCAAAAAGGAAAGGGACAAGGTTACAAGTTAAATTAAGTCGTTTTTATATTATCACGCAAACTGGAGGAACGGAACATCATATTCCACTTGGGGAGCTTACAACCGAATGGTACAAACAATTAATTCTCCAATTCTAGGTACAAACCTACAATCAACACTTTTTTCTCCTTCCTTCACCATCTTTTCCATGTGCTATACCTGGACTCACTCATTTCTCCCCTTCCCCCTCCCTTTCCACTTATTCCTCTGGCTTCAGCATTCACTTCTTCTATCCTTATCTCATTCATTCTGTCTTTTCATCTCTGGACTTTCAACCATCAAAAAAATCCCTCACCTGTATCCACTACCACTCGCCTGGTTTTGGCCTGCCCCACCTCTCTTCCAGCTTTCTCCCCCGCCCCCACCACAATCAGTCTGATGAACTTAACCATTTTCTCCAGAGATACTACCTAATCCGCTGAGTTACTCCAGCACTTTGCATCTTTTATTGTATAGCAGCATCTGCAGTTCCCTGAATTTGCTTCGTATCATTATAATTATCAAATCATTATTCAGTGACTGAAAAATACATGGGACATGTTTGCCGGAGTGGGCAAGTTGGGCCGAAGGGGCTGTTTGCACGCTAGTATCACTCTATCACTCGATGTGTATCAACATCTGCTCTTGACAGTCTTTTATAACAATTCACTCCCTACCTCTCATTGACAACTCACAGTGCTAAAAAAAAAAATTCAAGAGTTAAGCATTAGATAGCTTCTGGTACTAATGATGCTCAAATTGGTACAGGTGAAATTGAAAAGTTAAAACTTATCCTGCAAAAAACAAAGCTCTACAGCAAAATAATCCAAACAAAAACAAAATTAGCCATTTACATTTAACTGTCAGATTATATAATTTAATAATCATATCCAAAAAGATGTGACGTCAATAGAGAAAACTAATTTAAAAATCATTATTCTGCTTCTGTAAAAATAAAATCATATTTAGCAAATTGATCTGAACTTTTGCTCTACTGTTCAATACAGAGAAAGAACCACAATTTCACAATGATCTGTATGCATTTAGGATCCTAATTATCATACAAAGTTCAATGTAATTAAATGAATGAAATATGATGCCCATCTACAAATCCTATTATTAGAAGTCTTAAGAGGTAATCCAGAAGTGAATCCTCTTATGCAATTGCCATTATGCATGAATTAGTTGCACAGCTTGTCCTTGGATGAAACTAGCCTTTACAAATTATCAGTCTAGTTTATACATTATTTTCTTTTCTGGATTTCTTTCCAGAATCCAGTAGGTGGTGCTGTAAAGGTGACTATTTTAGCTAAGATATACTCCAATTAAAACAATACTTCAGCTTTATCAGGGGCTTTATCACTTGGGGCTTTATCAAGTATATCCAAGTACACAGTGGGAACCTACGGAAGAAATTGCAGGAGGCCTGGTTGATATCAATGCATTAAAGAAAAATCTGGGGATTATATACTAGTAATCCTAACATCTGTGGTAGGATGTTACTGGAGGAGATTCTGAGGGATAAGATATACATGCATTTGGAAAGATGGGGTTGATTAGGGATAGTCAGCACGGCTCTGTACACGGGAGAACATGTCTCACAAATTTAATTCAGTTTTCTAAAAAAGTAACCAAGAAGTTCAATGAGGGTAGGGCCGTAGATGTAGTCCATGTAAATGTTAGCAAGCGCTTTGATAACATTCCGCATGCCACACTGCTCTGAAAGATTAGATTGCATCCATTCCAGGGAAAGCTAGCTGATAGGATACATAATTAACATACATAACAGATTTTTATTCCCCAGTATTAGGGAATTAAGAACCTGAGGAGATTGTTGAGGAGGGGAAAATGTAATAGGAATCTGTGAACTTTTTCTACAGGGGATACGTATGTGGATGAGCTGCCAGGGTATCTGTACAATAACAACATTTAGAAGACATTTTGGACAGGTACATAGATAGGAAAGATTCAGAGGAACATTTGTAAAACACAAGCAAATGTGACCTGCTTAGATGGACATACTGTATAGAGCAGCCTAGGCGAGTTGGGCCACAGGGCACATTTCTGTGCTGTATGATTCTATGAAAGGTAACGTTAAAGATTATAAGAAAGGAGCATAATTGATTTATTGCTCTTTTTTCAAAGAAGAAATTAAATCAAATTCTGTTTACCCATTCATGTCAGGATAAAAAAAATCTTATGGAATGCAGAACAGCATTCTGATGTCTGGCAAACATCAAAACAAATTATCTGCTAATTTGTAAATCCTTCGCAAGAACATATAAACATAGGAAACAGGAGCCGAAGTAGGCCAGTTGGCCCTGAAAGCCTGCTCCACCATTCAATAAGATTACAGCTGGTCCAATCTTGGCCTCCACAACACTTTCCCATTCTGCCTCCACCATGTTCTCTGGCAGCTTGCTTGAACAGACTCAACATTTCTTCATTGCAAGAACCAACTTACTAAATCTATCTGTACTGCCTCCAATGTCAATCACATGGTCCTGTAAATATAGAGGCCAAAAATATATGTAGGTGTGGTCTCACCAATACCGTGGAAAGAATTGCCATAATCATATAGGGGAAGTGATAGAATCTGATGGGGTCTGAGAATGCAAGCAGAACAACAATGGGATTAATGTAGGATTAATGACAAAGGGTGGTTTATGCTCCATATGGAATTGTGCTGAGAATTTTTCCAGTGCTGTGTATCATAAGGGACAGCACTGAAAAAAAGCGCCTTAACCCAAGTCGTCACAGAACATAAACTACCCTTTGGCACTACATTAACCCTGTTTTTATCTGCTCACATTTTCATCAACTCCCGCCAGATTCTACCTCTTCTCTTACACACCAGGGATGATTTACAATTGCTAATTAACCTACCCAGGCCCCACATTTTTAGAATGTGGGAAGAAATCCATGCAGTTACAGGGAGAACATGCAAACTTCGCACAGACAGAACTTAAGCTCAGGATTGGACCCGAACCTCTAGCACTGCAATTCTACTTGTTGTGTCACCATGGTACACCATAACGTGCATCAAAACCTCTCTTCTTTTGCATTCTTTACTAGTTCAAAGGTCAACATTCCATTAGTCTCAAGATAAAACAAACAGCTAGAGGAACTCAGCGGGTTAGGCAACATCTATGGAGAAAAATGCGCAAACCATGTTTTGAGTCAAGACTCTTCTTTTGGAGTAGGGGTGAAACAGCTGGTAGAAAGAGGTGAGGGGATGGGGGTTGGGTTAGTGCTGGCAAATGATATGTGGATCCACTTGGGGGCGGGGTCAATTGACAAATGAGACAGATGAGAAAAGAGTGGACATTATCATAAAGACTAGAGGTGATAGGTGGAGAAAATGTAGGGCTGCAGATGAGGAGAATCTAATAAGAACGGATTGTGAGGAGTGAAATGCAAAATCATCTGGGAGTGATGCTGTGTTTATGTGCAGCCTGTGGGGGAAGGGTAATGAGGAGAGGGAAAGAAGCTAGGTGACAGGGGTAAAGGGAATGGAAAAAAAGGTGTGGATGTAGGAAGATCAGCAGGGGAGAAGGGAGAGGAGGACCTTTACCTAAAATTGGAGAATTCACTGTTCGTTGGGTTGTTCGTTCCATTGGGGTGTAGGCTATGCAATGTAGTACGCTTGGATAGCAAAATATGAGGTGCTGTTCTTCAAGGTTGCATGTGGCTTCTGTCTGGCAATGACTAGAACAGACTGGTCAGTATGGGAAAGGGAAGAGGAATTGAAGTGGCTTGCAACCGGAAGTTCCAACTGGGCCTGGGGTATAAAGTCCAAGTGTTGGTCGAAGAGGACACCCAGTGTCCACACCGATCTATCCAACATAGATGAGGCCACATCAAGAGCACCAAATGCAACAGACAGGTTGAACATAGCACCTTTAAAACCGACTTGCATGGAAGGGCCGTTCTAGTCCTTAAATGGGTGCGAGGGAGAAGGTGTAGAGATAAGTCTTGAACCTCCTGCAGTTGCAGGGGAACTGGAGAAGGTAAGGGGTAGGTGGGTGATCTTGTTATACCTGCATGGCAATATTTTACATTTCATACACTTACATTTTCAGGTCCCATTGAACTACAACATTTTGTGGTGTCATTCCGTGTAAATAATAATCTGTCTCTTCATTCTCATTTCCAAAATATATAACGTCCCACTTTTCCAACAATAAATTCTATCTGTCAACGTCTTATTCCCTCAGCAAGTTCTTTGTATCCTCCTTACAACTTACGAACTTTTTTCTTTCAGCAGTAAATATGGCAACAGCACACTTGATATCTTCATCTATGTCGTCAATGTGGATTATAAATAGTTATGGCCACAGGACTGATCTCTGTGGCACCCCCACCATCCAAAAATAATCCATTTATATTGATTCTCTCGCTTCTTTTAGTTAGACACACCCCTATCCATTCTAGCTAGTAATAACTTGATTTATATCTTCCCCCCCCCCCCCCCCCCCACACTTTTAAAGAAAAGGTATGATGTTAGTGGACCTCCAACTGAAGAATAAAGGAATATAGTCAAACATTCCATAATTTCCATCCTTCCTTCATTAGCCTAGAACAGGGGTCGGCAACCTTGTTCTGCATAGGGGCCACGAGCGGATGGCGGGCCACATACCACGTGTTCACATAGATCCCGCCCCTTTGAGGACACCACCCAGAGCACTGGCCCCTAGTGCTAAGGACCATTGCCTTGGCTCTGTCCTGAAGGCGGTGGCTCAAATACTCACTCACTCGTCCCCGTCCTATTGACAACCCCAATTCCGACAGTGAAGCCCAGACACAGAAGGTGTGCGGCCGTGATGGCGGCTTTGCGCAGAATGCGGTACAGCCAGGGCTCGGCCCCATTTGGGTGCTCTGCGGTTCTGCAATTGCGGTCGCCAGCGTAGGCCTCCTTGCGTCACAACGCCTGGGCGCCTAGGCCCCGGGAGATACCAGAGATGAAGGAAGTCTATGGGCAGGATGACTACGGAGAAGGAAAAAAAACGCTTGCGAGCCGGTTAATTTCAGGTTACGGGCCGCATTCGTCCCGGGGACCGTAGGTTGCCGACTGCCTACCTAGAATATTAATTTTGTCTAGATATTTATCAATTTTAAAATTGCTAAAGCAATTAATGCTTCCTCTTTCTAGGTTTATCCCATCCAATATTTCACACACTTTTACCTTAACGACAGAGCAGCATTGCCTTCCTCTTTTGCAAAGCATTCATTAAGAAACTAATCCACACATACCACATTTGCAAACAGATGACCTTGCATTTTTATTGCTGTGAAAAACACTGACAACTAACAATTAAAATGAAGTTATAATTACATTCTTTACAATATATGAAAGTAAATTCTAGTATAAATCTACACTAGACCCAATGTCCTAGAGTCCAAATGTTCAACACTAACAACTAGCAATAAAAATTAAGATATAATTACATTCTTTATGCGTACATTAAAGTAGATTGTAGTACGAATCCATGCTGGACCCAAAATTTTGTTCTGTCAAAATAGATTTAACACAACCTTTCTCTTTCTTGCTCTACCATATCCAAAATTATGTATTTTCAGAAGCAGCACAGCTATCATAAAAAAGCAACCTTCATATAAAGTCAAGATATATTTGAGCGATCCGATTAGCTTAGCTGATTATGACTGCACACATACTGAAATATAAATACATGTCATCATACACCCTTCTTCAATCAACAGTAAGTACATATGAGCAGGCATTAAATTAGCACTGAAGTGAGCACAATGTACATCATAGAGGCATTGCTAAATTCTGCTTTGGTAAAAAACTTAGCTGCTAAAATGCTTTGCGACACACCAACAACCACACAACTTATAAACCAATTGTTGAAAAAACCTGATTTCTTGGGGAAGTAGTTTACTATTTCATTTGATTTACTTTAAATATAATATTTTTGTGAAAATGCAGTATTGCAGATCTTTATAAGTGTAATATTTTTTAAGGCATTAATGACTGGCGTTTAAAAAAAATTAAAGCATAAATAATTGTTCTGCTGACCTCATTAACATACTTCCTCACCATCTTTCTTCAAGCCACCACCTTCACTATAAATTTCTTCTCCAATATACCATACTGGATAAGCAGAATTTATTCTTTGATATACAGTATTGGATAAGCAGATATTATTCTAATTAAATATTGGGAAGATTATGGCATTCAAGAGCAAAAAACTCTGCTGGCTAGAATTTTCCCTCTGTTCCCAATTACTTGAAAATGAACAAGACTGTTTACAGCCTAGATCTCAGAGTTAAACCACAGATGAGCTGACCTTCAGACTACATATTAACGGCATCACTGGCCGCCTATTTCCATCTCATAGCATCACCTGCTTCAGTTTATTTAGTGCTAAAAGCTTCATCCATGTTTATGTCACCCAGAGACTAGCCTTCTTCAACGGATTCTTAGGAAACCTCACAAACTTGCCAACCCAAAATTCTGTCCCCATAACATTTGAAAGACATTTGGACAGCTAGATAGGAAAGGTTTAGAGGGATATGGGCCAAACGGAACTAGTTTAGATGGGGCATTTTGGTCGACATGGATGGGTAGTGCCAAAGGGCTTGTTTCCGTGCTATATGACTGGCTAAGTTTCAATCATTCATCATCCCTGCGCTGGCCTTCAGTTAAGAAATATAGTACTGTGATTTTTAAAAGACAATAGACAATAGGTGCAGGAGTAGGCCATTCAGCCCTTCAAGCCAGCACTGCCATTCAATGTGATCACAGCTGATCATCTACAATCAGTACCCCGTTCGTGCGTTCTCTTCATACTCCGCTATCTTCAAGAATCCTATCTAGCTCTTTCTTGAAAGTACCCAGAGAATCGGCCTCCACCGATTACTGAGGCAGAGAATTCCACAGACTCACAACTCTCTGTGCAAAAAAGTGTTTCCTCATCTCCGTTCTAAATGGCTTACCTCTTATTCTTAAACTGTGGCCCCTGGTTTTGGACCCCAACATCAGGAGTATCCAAGCCTAGCCGCTCCATTCTCTCAGCATATGACAGTCCCGCCATCCCGTGTATTAACCTTGTGAACCTACGCTGCACTCCTTCAATAGCAAGAGTGACCTTCCTCAAATTTGGGTACCATACTAGTCACTGCCTGCCATTCTGAAAGAGACCCTACTCTTTGTTTTCTGTCTGCCAACCAATTTTCTATCCATGTCAGCACTCTACCCCCAATACCATGTGCCCTAATTTTGCCCACTAATCTCCTGTGTAGGACCGTATCAAATGCTTTCTAAAAGTCCAGATATACTACATACACTGGATCAATCCTCAAGACTCAATCCACATTTCAAATTTTCTCCAAGATCTCACTCATCTATATTTCAGTTGGACCTCTCATTGACCAGAAATTCAGATTTTTTTTGTATGGCATATCAAAGATACGAAATGCCAAATTGATCACAAAATGCAAATAGCATATCTGATAACCGTGCTAAAGCTGTATCATAGTATTACCTTGACTCACTGCGGCCTCTGAGCATGCAGCAGTTGTTTAATGTTAACACAATGCAAGTATTTAGTCGATTTCAAATGTATTTATTTATATTCTCCAATGTGGGCATTAATGACAATTTACTGTCCATGCTTAATTTCCCTTCAGTAATAAGGCATCATCTTGAATCGCTTCAGTCCTTCTGGTAAAGTTACACACACACATAATGAGTTTGATTATTGAGCTCTAGGATTTAGATCCAACAATACAATAGTGGTTTTAGGAAAGCACTTGGATATGCAGAGAATGGTGAGATGGGAATCATTTACAGACAAATGAGATTAGTTTATCTTGGCGTCATGCATTGCTCAGACATTACAGGCTAAAGGGCCTGTTTCTGTGCTCTACTGTTCTATGTTCTAATATTGAAGGAACGACAAAACATTTCCAAGTCGGGATTTGGAAACAAAGTTACGGGAGATGATGTTCTCGTGCATCTGCTGCCCTTGCCTTTCCTGAAGTTGCAAATTTAGGATGTTCTGCTGCAATATCTATAGAGAGTAACTGCCAAGAGATTTATGGATACCAAACACTACAACCACAAGTATGCTGATTGTAGAGGGATGAATATTCACCAGCCATTAACACCCCAATCTGTTTGTGGGCTCAGTCTTTCGATCCCCCATACTCCTTGACTTTTCTATCAACCAAAAATCTGTCTGTCTCAACTTTAAAGATATTAATTGATTCCACCTCCACAGCTCTCTAGGGTAGTGAATTCCAGAGTCACCGAGGGAAGAAATTCCTCCTAATTTCTGTGCTCAATGAGTATGACCTTATTTTTTAAATATAACCCATCTTCTAAGCAACCTTCCCAAGTCTTGTATGTTTCAATAAGATTACCTCTCACTCCTCTAAAGTACAGGCCCTACCTATTCAACTTTTGCTTGTTTGTCATCTACATCCTAGGAATCTAACTAGTTAATCCTTTTTAAACTACTTCCAGTCCAATTATATTGTGCCTTAAATCTCCATGTAGTATCCATGCAGTATTCCAGATACGATCTCATCCATGTATGTCTGCCGCAAGACTTCACAACTTTTATATTCCATACCTTTTTTAATACTTGCAACATCAGCAGGCCACGTCAGGCTTCATGCACAAAAATACTAAATTTTCCCTGTTCAGCTTATTTTACTGTCTCTCACAAATTAAACAATACCCTCAAACATTATTTCCCTTCCATAACATCATGTTGACTTTGCTAGACTGTTATGATTTCCAAAATGTCCTGTTATTATTTGTATTGCAGCATTACTCTAAAGATAGACTTCAGGCTAACTGGTCTATAAGTTTCTTGCTTTCTGCTCCTTCCTTTCTTGAATATCGATGTTACATTTATGGTATTCCAATCCACTGGAACCGAGAATTTTGGAAGTTTGCAACCAATGCACTCAATGACAACCTGACTTTAGTCCCATTTGTTTATCTATTATCTTTCCCTGTAGATTATGATAGCTTTTAGTATCTCCCTTTTCTCCCACTTGATTTTCTACTATCATTAGCATGCTTTTAACCTCTAATTATTCAGTCTCTGCCATTTCATTATTTCTCATTATTAATTCCCTTGTCTATTCCTCTAATGAACCAACATACAGCTTAGCGTTTCCATATTTATTGCTAGCTTACCCATAATTATTTTCTCCTCTTTACTTTCTTTAGTCGACTTTTATTAATTCTTAAGATTTCTCTATCCTAGCATTTTACTATATTTTGCTACATTATTTGCCTTTTCTTTCAACAATGCCATTTTAAATTCCTTAGAGAGATCATTCTTCGAAAAGTCCTTATTTCTCAATGGCATATATCTTTGTTGTTAATAATGACATACCTCAAATGCTGTCCCTTCTTATTTATTGTCTTGCCTTTAAATCCATTTTCCCACTCAACCATAGCCAACTCTGCTTTCAAACCTTTCCAAACACTTTTCAATTTAAAATACAATTTTTAGGCCCACATTTCTCACTCTCAGAGTGAATATGACATTCTATCAGGTTAAGACCATTCTTTCCCAGAGATCTTTTGCTATGAGATGATCAATTAATCATGTTTCATTGCACACAAACAGATCTAAAATAACCCATTCCTTGATTGGTTCCATGATATTTGGTTTAAGAAACTATTCTGAATTCACGCTCAAGGCTATTTTGCAAATTTTAATTTATCTCTGCTATGTGGAGGGTTTTTGATTTCTCTCTGCTATAAGGCTGCATAAGATGTTCATGATTTTTAAAGCACCCTTCTTTCCTGCCACCATCCTATCCCTGGTTAAGATATGTCATTGGTGATTGGAGATTGTTGATAGTGTAGGACTTAGCAACATCTATACTACTGAATTGCAAGGATAGATGGTTAATTCCTCTTTTGTTAGAAATGGTTACTAACAGGAACTTTTGTGGTGCAAATGTTACCCATCATCTGTCAGCCTGATGCCTATTTTGCTGCAGATCTTGCTGCATGCAAATATGGTTTGCTTCATTAACAGAGGAATTACTAATAGGCATGAACACTGTGCAATCACTGTCAAACATCCTCACTTTTGACATGATGCAAGGAAGCAGCTGTATATGACTGTGCCTACATCACTACCCAGAGAAAACCCTACAGTTACATCCTAGTTTGACTATCCCCAACAACATAACAATTTTCCTTGCAGGAGGATAGGATTCTAATCAATAGAGTATTTTGTCCTTGATACACATTAACTTCATTTTTATCAGATTCCTAAATACCACATTCAATTAAATGCTGTCTTGATGTCATTCTCACTTCATGTTCAGAATTCATGTGTATGGTCCAAGTTTGGCTAAGGAGCTGAAGAGGTCTGGAGCTGAATATCATACAGAAAACAAAATTGGGCATCGGTTTGTAGGTCACTGATGAATGTGCCACTTGATAGCACTGTCCATCCACTAACATAAAGCAGATTGATTGGGCAGACAATAGCTGGATTAGATTTGTCCTACGTTTTACGAACAACGGATGTTTGCCAATTTTCCACAGATGGCAGTAGATGCCTTTGCTGTCATCATTATAAAAGTTTAACTACCAGTGCAGCTAGTTCCAAATAACGTTTTGAGTGCGGCATGGTGGCGCAGCGGTAGAGTTGCTGCCTTACAGTGGCAGGGATCCGGGTTCGATCCCGACTACGGGTTCTGCCTGTATGAAGTTTGTACGTTTTCCCCATGACCTGCGTGGGTTTTCTCCAAGTGTTCCGGTTTCCTCCCACACTCCAAAGATTACAGGGTTTATAGGTTAATTGGCTTGGTAAACTTGTAAATTGTCCGTAGAGTGTGTAGGATAGTGTAAGTGTGCGGAGATTGCTGGCCGGCTCGCACTCGGTGGGCTGAAGGGCTTGTTTCCACGCTGTATCTCTAAACTAAGTACTCCAACCAGATGTTTTCTGGTCTCGCAGCCTTCAACCTATCAAGTGTTCTCAAATGTTTCTTGTTATCATCTGGATAAAACAAAATGGGGAGAGACTATTTCCGTGATACTTGGGATTTCAGCAAGAAACATGATGGATAATTCACTCTTGTTGAAATATGGCAGAAAATGGTTCACACTTTTCAGTGACAGTAACATGCTGGACACAGTTATTTCTGAGGACAGGGTGATCTTGAAGTTCCTTGCTTAGGAACCCTTGTTCGCTTCAATTTGAAAAATTAAACATAACAGAAGAAAGAATGTCAACCAGTCCTTACTTCAGGTGCTGGTGGATATTCTGCTATAAGACTGGAAAGCATGATAGTGCAACAATTAGTGTTACTGCCGCACTGTTCCACTGACCCAGGTTCAATCCCGCTTTCAGGTTCCAATGGCATACAGTTTGCACATTCTCCCAGTGATCATATGGATTTTTGACAGATATTCTAGTTTTCTCCTACATCTCAAAGATGTGTTTGTAGCTCAAATGTTCAAGAAGGAACTGCAGATGCTGGAAAATCGAAGGTAGACAAAAGTACTGGAGAAGCTCAGCGGGTGAGGCAGCATCTATGGAGCGAAGGAAATAGGCAACGTTTTGGGCCGAAACCAAGGGTTTCTCCAGCACTTTTGTCTACCTTGTGTTTGGAGCTCAATTGGTTGCTGTAAATTACTCATGAATGTAGGTAAGCAACAAAGAGGAAATTGATGGGCACTTGTGAGAAAGAGTTACATGGTAACAGGGAAATAAGAGGGGTAGAAGGTGAGGGGGAGGGGGATGGAACAGTTGGGATTGCTCTTCTGGGCACCAGTATGGACCCAATGGGTCAAATGGCCTTATTCTATCTCATAGGATGCAAAACAGAAGGCAACCATACATTTTTCAATGATCAACCAGGTGTTTCCAATGTTGTGGACAACGCCTGTCTTTCGTTTGGGGCTGGTCCTCACCAGTCCATGCAACAACTCCCAGTTAAATGTAGAATGTTGTAGTACAGTACTTCCACTTGAACAGGTCCCACAGCACCAAGGGATAGTACTTGTTATTTCACAGCTTGCATTATTGTTTAAATTATATAGGCTCACATTAAGTGAACGCACAGAATGCCAAGTCCATTCCCATGACATGTATGGTACCTTGAATATCAAATGTGTAAGAAATTCCTTCCTCTCTGGACCTGTACAAACTAGCACTGCTTGGTGCATTTTAACCAATAATTGTCTCTGCCCTAAAATTACTAAGGCACAAAGTCTGCACCGTTACCTTCACCACTATACTTGGTACAAATACAGCAGATGATTCAATTGCAGCATTTATAAGTGAGCTTGTTCAGTATCACAAATCCTTTAAATTAAATGTGAGGACAAGGGCGAGGAATCAAGCTAAAGGGGTGAATAGTCTCCTTCCATACTGTGATCATTCTGCGATTTTATGACTATGTTAATCCAGTTACTATGTCTCAGTAAACAGATCCATGTGTTTAGGAAAAAGATGAAAATGTTAATTATGCTAATTTTAATGAACCATACGCTTTAGTTTTACTTTCTGGTAGTTTTTGAAATACTGCCCAAGTAAACGAAATACAGGCAACAATTTGCATACAATTTTGTAGTTATAAATTATATCAACTGCAAAATTACTGTTTTTCATCCAACAAAATTCCACATTGACAAGCTGTAATTAACATCCTCATAACTTTCAATGTACTATACACATATATGATTTACATTAATCTCAACACAAACATCTAATTTCTAATTAACACGGGCATCCTCCGCCTTTCACGGGGGGATTGCATTCTTAGAATACTGTCCCTATCACAATTGTCCATATTATCTGCGCATACACAAAAAATGTGAGTTGAAAACAAAATTGTATTTGTTTTTTTTTTACATAAAATTAGTGAAAACTAATTTTTATTTTGTATCTCAGATTTCTTTGATATATGTGTTTTGTGAATTACGCAAGGACACATCTCTATTACCCAAACTGCTGCTAATGCAGGGATTACCTACCTGTACAATGGAAAACAGCATCTTAGGGTCGGCCCATTTGCAGAGCTTTTAGCAGTCTATAACACTGTTTCTATTAACTCAGACCAGCAATTACTACCATCATGCACTTGCTTATGTAACACAGTCTGCTAAAACACATTAAAACACATTAATTTATGTTGCTTAACAGAAATAGGCCACCCACACAAAAAATTTGCAAGACAAGGCTAACCAGCTTCATAGCTCAGTGAAAACAGTTCAGTCAATGATGGTTTATAATAAAGGTACTCCTGTGATGTTAATATTTACATGCATAGGTAGATATTAGAGAAAGTACAGATTTACAAATGAAAAATATTTAGGCAAATGTTCAAGTGGCAGTAAAAAGTCTGACCAACCAAAGACATCTGCATGATACTTATTTGCCAAGGAAGACCAGGTTGCCTGGAGACAGGAGAGAAGGCAAAATTCTGCAATGTAACCTTTAGCTTGAGTAGTAGACTGTTTTGAGCAACCTGGTGTTAATACCATTCAGCCAATTGCCATGTTTGGATTGTTGTGGAATGATTCTTTATTTCTATTGCATTGAAACATTTAAAATGGATGAAGTATAGCAGATAATATCACCTAAAACAGCACGATAAGCTAAAGAAAAGGCCATTTGTTAATCCTGCCACATTCACATAGAATTCCTGTAAAATTACTCCACAAGTTCATGAACATATAACTGAGGGGATTGAGAGAAAGGGCCAGACAAGGGGGAGGAGAAGGAAGGAGATGTGCGTAAATGGCTAAGAAAGAGTGATTTAAAATTAGATGACGCTGTAAGCCAACCATGCAACATGTAGTGCAGAATTACAATGGAGATGGTGAATATAGATGTTATAACCACTTCAGTATTTATTTCAGGTCCATGTATAACTGCACATGCATAAAATGAATTGTTCACATCAATGATTTTTAAACTTTGTTTTTTCGTAAAAGGTTTTGTAACTGGATTCAAGTTTCAAAACTGAGATCAATGTGTGATGCAAATCAACAAACCAAAACAGTCACAAGCAGGGGTTTAATTAGCCCAAAACGCATGGCTCAAATTATAAAGTAATCTGTTCTAAGCATCACGTCTGAAGTGGAATAACATACAGTTATAGCAGAAGTGAACACTTTTATATACCCAATTAGCTGCCACGTAACCACATTTTATTTTTTTTATGTCACAACGTGCTGGGATAGCTCAGCGCATCAGCAGCATCTATGGAGAACGCGGATTGACAACATTTTGGGTCCGGACCCTTTTTCAGATTTCATTATTGATATCATTTTCAGTGAACTTTCATCAGCTCAGCAGCCATCAATTCTACAGACATCCGTCTTTCTCATTATAAAAAACATTATTAGAGTACAGTTATTGGTTTATTGGTATTGTTTTATTATTCTCACTTGTACCAAGATACAGTGTAAAACTTTGTTTTGAGTGCTAGCTGGAAAACCATACCATGAGGACAACCATAGCATACATGAGTTGAATGAAATAGTGCAAAAAGAGAACAGAAGCAGATTCCAGAATACAGTATTACAGCTACAGATAAAGTACAGATACAAAAGTGAGTGTTAGCTACGAGGTAGATTGGAAGGTTAGGAATACATCCTTAGCATTTTAGTGGTCCATTCAAGAATCTGATAAGAGCAGGGAAGAAGTTGTTTTTGAATCTGGTGGCATTTGCTTTCAACCTTTTGTATAGTCTGCCTGGTTTTTTTGGGAGGGGGGGTGGGGTGGGGGCGGCGGAGCAAACGGTCCTTGGTTTTGTTTGCTGTTCAGAGGAAGAGCAAAGCATAGATGGTGTCAATTGAGCTGGTTTGCATGGACTGTGGTGCGTACCTCTCTGTGATTTCTTGCAGTCATGGGCAGAGCAATTGCCATACTAAGCTGTGATGCAGCCCAATAGAATGTTTTCTGCAGTGTATCTGTTGAAATTGTTAAGAATAATTGGACACATGCTAAATTTCCTAAGTCTTCTGAGAAAGTAGAAGCATTGGTGTGCTTTCTTGGCTGTAGTATCAACTTGGCTTGATCAGGACAAATCGTTGGTGATATTCACACCCAGTAACTTCAACACCATGGATACAGATTGAGGTGTGTACTCCACTCCACTTCCTGAATTCAATGACCAGCTCTTTAGTTTCATTGACAAGAGGGAAGTGTTGTAGTCTTGACATTTACACTACCACGCACTCTATATTCTTCCTGTACTGTCTCATCATTGTTTGACATCAGTATGGTGGAGTCATCTGCAAACTTGTTAATGAGTTGGAGCATAAGGGTCTAAGCACAGCCTCATGGGCACCAGTGTTGTGAATTATCATGGAGAGGTATTGCTGCCTTTTCTTACCGATTGTAGTCAATGGGTCAGGAAGTCAAGTTGAGAAATAAATGCTCATAGCAATTTTATGATTTTTGAATTAAGCTAGGCATTCATAGATAAGTTTCTCCAAACTTCATGATACAATAAAGATAAATATAAACAATCCCAAAATTAAGGCGACAAACTTATACGAGATGTAGATTGACTTTCCAGAGTTAAACCAAACATGTTTATACAAGTTCAACTTAATATGAATAAGCAAGCCTTTTCTCCTTTCCTTCAAACCTGAAATGAATTCAGCCGCACATTTGTCAAGATTACATAATCTGCCTTGGACCCCCAAACAATGCTTCAAAGAAGACAGGCTACATGCAATTATTAATCTCAAGGTACAGTTAAATCACTATCCATGAGAGCTAAATGTTACTCGTACTAGAAAGAAGGACAATTATTCCAAAGCTAACAGCCAAGGCCCTATGAGATAAAGGAGACAGTGTTTCCTTGGAGGATCATATTAAAAAGATGTGTTCATTTGATGTTGTGCCAAAATGCATTATAATCCTCCCTGTTATGAAGTTTTCTTATATATTTCCTTTCAAAGCTCTTCCAAATCCTATCTAATAACATGGCAATTTGTCTTGCCCAGTTTATCAACACATGTGATGCTGTAAAATGTCAAAAAATGGTTCACACATTACTGTTTATATGCTTGTTTATACCGATGTGTAGTGCTAATTTCACCATCTCCTGATAATCAAATCTCCTCCTGTAGCTTTAGGATTCATTTCTAATTTTTAAATCAAATCTTTCCTGCAGTGGCTCTGGGAAAAAGTACGCCCATTTTTATCTGTGGGACGAGGTAGACTTTCCGATCACAGACAATGTCAATATTGAGCCTAATTCTTCTTCACAGGCACTTTCGGCTAAAGACTACAAAAACATCACTTATGCTTCCTTTATCTGTCAAATTTACTTTGTCAGCTGGTATATGCTATCTTTATTTTAAATAGCAAAATGAAACTACCACTGGCAATATTTAACATCACTATTACAGGTGTGCTCATTGTCTTCAAAGAACACAAGTGAATACATCAAAGCAATATATATCAGAATATTTAAGATATTATAGTTCAGGTACATGATAACATCACACCTAAGAGGGTGTCACACTTCGTAATATTTTGTATCTGTATAAAAAACATTAATAATTGCCGCATTTGACCTTTCTAATACATGGCCAACTTCAAAATACCAATTAAAAGTATTTGATTCAATGACCAATGGCATATGGAAAAATTGAGCTATCAAGATATATTTATTCAAATTTAACATTCACAAAATGTAAATCCTATCATCTATATAGGAGGATATAGCTAACAATACTCAAATTCTGAATAGTGAAACCACAGTTAAAATAAAATTCATAACAGTTTTAGAAGATTTTTTAGAGTTTCTCATTTTGAATCTGAAAGAGAAGAAGAAAAATAGGGGAATGGATGGATACACAAGGAGATTTCAACTTTTAGTCTACTCTGGAACAGCATCACTATTTGTATTTTCAAAAATAATCTTAATTCACAAACGTAAATCCAAGAAATACAAAAAAGTGCATAGCTTTCTTTACAATCAATGTTATCCATTCTATTTATTCAGACCCATCCTTCCCAACATCAGAAATGTGTAGAAACTCTGTAGTGACACTTGGTGCCTGCACACTGATTCTACATGCAGCTTGATGCAGCCACACACAAAGATGGCCATCTTGTCAAGAGCAATGCTGAGTAGGCTTTTCCCTTCCATTGTGTGGGGGACTTGAGCTTCGCGACCAATTGTACATTCCATCTTGGATCTTCAGACGAAAGAAAAAATGGCTTGGATGACTGCCAGGGTGGTGGAGTGGGTTATGGGTCATGTCTGCACCAAATAGAACAACACCAAGACCACCTTGCACCCGATGACCAGGTGCTTGCCAGTTATTGAGAGAGAACCTGTCTACTTGCCTGTCTACTCTAGCAAAATATTGTTACACGTCTCAGCCGCTCCTCGTTCTTCGAATTTCAAGTTCTAAATATCACCTGTAATCTGTCCTGGACCAGCTACATTGAAGCAATGGCCATGAAAGCACATCAATATCATGACTTAGAAAGTTCAGCATGCCCCAACAACCCTCACCAACCTCTATATCCAAGCTGTAATCCATTGCAGGAAAGTTTTGATCTGAGTGTTCCCACTGCCTGCATCATCATCCTTTTTTGTCCATATCCTTCCTGATGGATTCGGCAAGGGTTTTATACAGCACACTAAAAAAGATAGGTTAGAATGGACAACTCTTCCTTACTCCAGACTTGATGGGGATGCTATCTGTTTCCCATCCATTGATTTGGATTGTGCTACTTACGTCTGTGTAGAGCAGTCGGATCCAATTCCCTTCCCAAAGCCCATTATGGCAAGCAGCATATCATGTAGATGAATACATCATAAATCATGTACAATCTAGAATTGTACTGATTTATACTACAGAGAAAGGCATATATTTTTACCTTTTGAATGTAGTTTATGCTGTTCATAATACATTTAGTTAATGCCTTTTTTTGTTTTGATGGCTGCGGGAAGGGGGGGAGATTGCTGTTACTGAGGAGTACTGGATCAAGAGAACAAAACACTCTATCAGTTACCATTATCAATGTCAACCTTAGTTTTCAAGGTAATGAGATAAGTTGGTAGTTGTAGCCGAATCACAGCCTAAACAGATATCCACTTTTGCACACATTCCAACAAGTACAGGTATAACTACTGGTACCTAACAACTGTAAAAGCTCTGACATATTTTCTCTTTCTAATTCCCTGATGCTAACACAAGGTCAGCAACTGAGGTCAGTTAATAGAGTGCAAACCAGAAAATGAACTGGAGACTTCCAGGTTTGTATGATTCAGTTACATGGTGCCGTTAGTAATACCAATTAGATGAGTTCATTACTTCTCTGTATGTGATGATATTTATGATGTTTCATAATTTCCACTGTATATGCATACGGAAATGCATAACGAATATTTTGGAAATAACTACATTCATAGGGAATGCCTGTAAATATGAAGTTAGCGGAAGTGTTCAAAACTAATGAGGACCTTTTCAAAATTATCCCCAAAATGAGATGCTTCTAGGCTTTGAAACAGCAGGTTGTGTGCATTTTGCAACATAACACTGTATAGCATAAACCTTTTATGTCACTTTCTGTTTATCATCTGGAATACAAATAAGGTGCATGGAGTAGTTTCCTTTTATTAATATGCAATGACATTTCTGTTTGCAATTATTCCCATAAACAAATTGCATCAGCAAAATAAACGGGTGCTGCAGTGAGCCTCGGGAGCAAATTAATTGCAGATCCACTTAACAGGTCCGAGACTTGAGAGGAAAAATGCACATAAAAGGTTAGTCTTGCACTATGAAAATTGCCAAGCAACCACTACCCGAGGTGTTCATGTTCAGAAATAAATCTTTTTTTTTATCATCCAAAGAAAAATCTAGACTTCTGATCAATGTAAATGTACCACTTACATAACATACAAAACATGGCAAACACTATTTTTCTTTATCAAAAATTCATCTGAATTACTTGATGACCAACAGCAAGTCCTCCAATCAATGAACAGCCACAAAGTTATATTGGCTTTAAAAATCCAACCATTATAATAATAAAAACTGAAGCTATTATTATATTAACAATTTAACAAATAATCATCCTTGATTTAAAACCACTTCATGGTCGAATTGCTTCATTTTCCCCACAGTCTCACAATCCTATTATGTTATCTTACTATCTGATTGTCTCTGACTCACTGGAGTTTAGATTATTTATCTTTGAATAAAATTAGGTATGTTAATCCCAAATTTCCTAGGCACCATAAATAGGTAAATGGTGGTATATAAATTGATTACTTTGTTTAGTTTTTTTAGTTTTAGTTTTAGACACCCACACAAGTCACGGGGAGAACACACAAACTCCGTACAGACAGCACCCGTAGTCGGGATCGAATCCGGGTCTCCAGCGTTGCATTCACTGTAAGAAATTTGCTCCGCCACCGTGCTGCCCGTGTGTGACCTACAAAGGCAAAACTGGAATTTGCACATTGATGTAACCAAAGATCTGACAGGCTTACAGCTCATTGGCTTTTACAGCATCGTGTTATTAAAAATGGTAATGGTTGATCTCAGAAAATGCATTCCTAGTGTTGTAAAAGCACTTGATACTTATGCTGCATTTTTGCAAAATATTGTGCATATACAATTTGCAGATATACTTTAATTTTCTTTTCTTATCACTTCCCAAACAAATGAGTCAAGCATAAAATTGTTCGTGAATCATGATTTGATAACTATTCAGAAAATATCAACAAGAAGCCGTCAGCAAATGACTCTTAAATTGCGTCTCAAATTTCACCACAGTAAGGTATTTTTAAATATTTTCCAAGATATCTCCATGTTGAAGTGAAAATCAGTGTTCATTATATTCTTTAAATATTACATTAAAAATTGCAAGTTATTTGCTGATACCAGAAACAATTGCAAACAGCTATAATTATGTCACCAAGTTTAAAATTCATGACTGCAGTGGATACCAACTACAAGATGCAGTTCAGCAACTCATTCAGCTTCTTCAACAATGCAGCTGACCTAGGTGTCCTTGTTATTTATATGTTCCCAGTGATGAGTGTTGGGCCAGAGAAATGGCAAATGCGGTGGACCTGTTGCAACGATAGGCAAACAAGGCTGTCATGGAGGCTAGAGTTGATGTACGGCATGATGCTGGATGGCAGTTTTATGAGTTAAAATAATCAGAATTGGATGTGAGGAAGTAGAGGTGTCGCAAAACATTCTGGATAACAAATCATCAATTTAATGACATTAAATGCCCCTTTCAGTAAGAAATTGTACCTGCTTCAATCATTTTAATATTTAAGTGACAATTTGGGATGAAAAAAATTCCAAATGCTGTACATCTAAAAACGGGAAATGATGGATGCACTCAGCTGGTGAGGCAGAATCAGTGGAAAGATAGAGATAATAAAGACGTCATTGATCTGAAACATTAATTCTGTTGCTCTCTCTACAGATGTTGCTTAACCTGCATTTTTCATATCATTATAATTAGGATAATCTAACTGTATTTCTTGCGTATGATCAAGTTGTTACAGTTAATTGCATAATTTAACTACAGCATATGATGCATTATAATTCAAACCTAGGAGAACTTCCATAATGCAAACTGAAACCCACAAAGTACAAATCTTGGATTATTCTATTCATTAAAATTGCAATCAAAAAACATTTATTACACTTCATACTCTCTCCTACAGCATCTTGGTCATGTTCACAACAAAAATAATTTGACATTTTTAGCTATATAAAGAATAGTCCATGAAAGATTTCATGGGGCCATTAAAATATTTTGCAAAACAAATAGGAAAGGTTTCTCAAAATTCATATTTTCAATTTGTTTTTATTAACTCCTTCTGTTGGTGGGGCACCAATTTTGAACAGTTATTAAAAATCTATGATAAGTGTGTAGATAACAGGAAAAATAACAGCATTAACACAGGTGCAAGTGTAATCTTGGAGAGACAAGAAAGTAAACATCCACTACCAGCCCAGATCCTGTGTAACAATGGACTATATTGATTCAATTAATAGTCAAGGTGCTCAAAAGGCATTATAAGCAGTAATAAATGGTATTCCATACAGAGAGTGCATCATCAGTAATATTCAGGTGCAGTTTCCAGAAACAATTGTACCTAATTTCATTTAAGTTTAAAAATTACAATGATCCGGTGAATATAATTTGCCTGAACTTTCAGAAAGCTTCTGTTATGATCCTCACAATAATCTGCTGCAATGGATAAAGTAATATGTTAATGCCTATAGCAAGAAAATGTTGTCTATACATACAGTTTGTTTGTAAGCTGCTTACCAGCTTCATCCTCCAGGAAGCAATGTTAACATTCTTACTCCATTTGATATTTCATAATGGAGTAGATATGCATGTTTGGTGATTGATCTCCAAGATTACATTCACCCATTGCTTCATATCATGTTTGCACTGTGTGTGAGCAGATTTAGAGCTATAAATAAATGCACATCAAAGGAAGTAGGAATGTAGCCTACAAATACAGAAAAACTGAGAGTTTTTCTGGATCACATTTAAAAAAGCTTAAAGGGGCTGTCCCACTTGGGCCAGCTAATTCGCGAGTTCAGAAGAGTGTCTTCGACCTTCAAGCTCGAGGGCACTCGCCTGGAAAGCCTCGAGCTGGATTGACCGTCCGCGTTGAAACTGTGAACTGGATCGACGGACCGCACACACACACATACACATCGCAAAGGCGGGGGAGCGCTGTCTGAAATTCACACCCGTGATGAAGAAGAAGGTAAAACGGCTGCACAGTGTAAGGTAAGTCCTTTAGAGGGCGCGGGGGTTCGGGGGGGGGGGAGGAGTGAGGGAAGAGGGGGAGAGAAGAGGGGGAGAGAAGAGGGGGAGAGAAGAGGGGGAGAGAAGAGGGGGAGAGAAGAGGGGGAGAGGGAGTGGAGACACTTTTAAGAAGTTTAATAAAGTTTAGCGGGCATTTTACCTACTGGTCGGTATTCCTTGGTCCTGAAAACTCCAATGAGCCAATCAAAATGCCCGGTTAGCAAAGGAGATTGCCTACGGCTGCCCTCGACTGCCTGTAAGTAAATAGTGACCCCACTCCACTACACTACGAATTAAAAATACCCATGCCGACCAAATTTTACTCACGGAAATATTTTCAACACGCTGAAACATTTTCCGCAACCTAGCTGAGGCCACGAGTATTCGGGAACTTCCCTCGAGCATGAAGGAGAGTTCCTCCTAGGACCTCCTAGGACCACGTGTCGACCATGTTGCGAGTTTGAAGGTCGAAGACACTCTTCTAAACTCGCAGATTAGGTCGCCCAAGTGGGACAGCCCCTTAACATCCAGTGCATCAAAGATATATAGAGTGCAAAGAGGGCCACAAGATTTCCAATTTAGCTGTATTGCTACTCAATAAGGCAAGACTGCAGTGATTTTATACCCTTGCTACAAAGGAGATTTCACCATAGCATTTTAAGTTTTTTGTACCTATCCAATTCCCTTTTGAAAATTAACAATGATTTAGTTTCGATCGCCTTTTTAAGATAGTGACTTTTAGACTAAATTCTGTGTGGAAATATATTTATTTAAACTCTAAGCTTTTTCCTCCTGTCTTAAAGGTTTGGCTTCCATCAAATTGCTAGTGGAAGCATTTTTTTCCCCATCAATTTCAATCATCACTCAAACTTCATAATTTTGAATAAAATTATTAAAATACCTTTTAATCTACTTAACAATCCCATTTTTCAAGTCTTCCCCCATTCTTGTTCCTGTCATTGTGCTGGTAAATTTCCTCTGCATCCCCTCCAATGCTTCAACCTCCTAACGTGTGATGACTAGAACTGGACACAACATTCTATCTAACATACAAAAACAGTGATTTACAATAAATTAATATAATTGACTTCTCTGTATTTTATACTTCTATTTATAGTAAAGCCACACATTGAAAAAAATTAATACCATTTGAATTTATAGAAACAGAACTCCCAAAATGTCTAGTTTGTTTTATACTTTTCCAGGCTAATACAAAGTCTTTAAGAATGATTATGCTACTATTCTTCAAGAATGGCTGCAATAATCACAGACAATTGCATTTTTGGTCATAAGGTGATGTGATAGGAGCAGAATTAGGCCATTCGGCCCATCAAGTCCACTCCACCATTCAATCATGGCTGACCTATCTCTTCCTCCTAACGCCATTCTCCTGCCTTTGCCCCATATTCCCTGGTTTACTCTCAGAGATATTAGATTTATATTTAAAAAGGTCAATCTGAAGACAGGTCTCGACCCAAAACATCACCCATTCCTTCTTTCCAGAAATGCTGTTTGTCCCGCTGAGTTACTCCAGCATTTTGTGCCTACCTTCGATTTAAACCAGCATCTGCAGTTCTTTCCTGTACCTAAAAAGATTAAGGTGCAGAAAAAACAAACTTTATCAGATTACTTTTTGCTAAAGTTACGTTTCCCAAGATTATTACTTTTTTTTTCCAACATATTCCTTTTTTTAAAATTATTTAAGATTTTAAATGGTATCATGCAATTCCAAACATAAAATTGATAAAAATGCCTTTTCATATTCCCACCTTGGACACAGCTATTCAAAAGACTTTACAGAAACAATAGATCAAGTTATTTCTTGCTTTTTGAACTATGCTGCTCATTTCCAAAGTTTCAAGTTCCAGGCATATCTGCATTCCCAACAAACAAGCAGCAAATAACAGTAACTGATGCAGACACAAAAGATGAACAGCAGATTTGATCTTGCTAGCTTCTCGCTGGACGACTTGGACAACAGGAACACTTAAACAAGATGCTGTTCAATGAAAATAGCTCTACATTCAGCACAATCATTCCATCCAAATTCAATGTCAAACTCAGGGAACTGGATCTCTGTTCCGCTCTATGCAACTAGATCTTCAACTTCCTCATCGGCAGACCTCAATCAATATGAATTGTGAATAACTACTTGCGAAGCATCAGTGTAAAAGCACATTAAGGCTTCATGCTCAGAGCATTTTCTTTGTGCTTCTGCTCATTCCGTACCCTGGACTTTTTAACCAGAAACAGTTGCAACGTCATCTTTAAATTTGTTAAAGATACCACCATCATTGGGCAAATGATGCAATCATTGCAACAATGAGTTAGAATACAACAGGAGATTGTCAATCCAGTTGATTGGTGCTAGAACAACTACCTTATTCATAATGTTTAGCAAGACCAAGGAGGTGACTATTGACTTCAGGAGGGAAAGCCGAGAGACGATAAATCAGTTTTTTCATCAGCGGGACAGCAGTGGAGAAGGTCCTGTGTGTACACATCTCTGATGAACTGTCCTGGGTCCAATACAATGATGTAACTGCAAAGAAACCTCACCAGCAACTCTACTTCTACAGACATCTGCGAAGATTTGGCATGTCACTAAACAATTTATTGAACTTCTGCAAGCATACAGTGCATTCTGAAAGCATTCAGACCACTTCACTTTTTCCACATTTTGTTACATTACAGCCTTATTCTAAAATTGATTAAATTCTTTTTTTATCATCAATCTATACACAATACCCCATGTTAAAAAAAGTGAAAACAGGTGTTTAGAATTTTTTGCAAAGTAATTAAAAATAAATAACAGAAATATCACATTTACATATTCAGCCCCTTTACTCAGTACTTTGTTGAGGCACCTTTGGCAGCAATTACAGCCTCGAGTCTTGGGTATGATGCTACAAGCTCGGCACACTTGGATTTGGGTAATTTCTCCCATTTTTCTCTGCCGATCCTCTCAAGCTCTGTCAGGTTGGATGAGGAGCGTCGATGCACAGCTATTTTCAGATCCATCCAGAGATATTCGATCGGGTTCAAGACTGGGCTCTGGCCTGGCCACTCAAGGACATTCACGGACTTGTCACGAAGCCACTCCTGCGTAGTCTTGGCAGTGTGCTTAGGGTCGTTGTCCTGTTGGAAGGTGAACCTCTGGCCCAGTCTGAGGTCCTGAACGCTCTGGAGCAGGTTTTCATCAAGGATCTCTCTGTACTTTGCTCCGTTCATCTTTCCCTCGATCCTGACTAGTCTCCCAGTTCCTGCCGCTGAAAAACATCCCCACAGCATAATGCTGCCACCACCATGCTTCACCGTAGGTATGGTATTGGCCAGGTAATGAGCGATACCTGGTTTCCTACAGATGTGACACTTAGCATTCAGGCCAAAGAGTTCAATCTTGGCTTCATCAGACCAGAAAATCGTGTTTAGGTGCCTTTCGGCAAACTCTAAGCGGGCTGTCATGGGCCTTTTACTGAGGAGTGGCTTCTGTCTAGCCACTCTACCATAAAAGCCTGATTGGTGGAGTGTTACAGATATAGTTGTCCTTCTGGAAGTTTCTCCCATCTCCACAGAGGAACTCTGGAGCTCTGACATGCACTGTCAACTGACCGGGTTCTTGGTCACCTCCCTGACCAAGGCCCTTCTCTCCTGATTGCTCAGTTTGGTCGGGCGGCCAGCTCGATGAAGTCCTGTTGGTTTCAAAGTTTTTCCATTTATGAATGACGGAGGCCACTGTGCTCTTCGGGACCTGCAATGCTGCAGAAATTGTTTCATACCCTTCACTAGATCGACACAATCCTGTCTCGGAGGTAGGTCTATGGCCAATTCTATCGTCTTCATGGCTCGGTTTTTGCTCTGACATGCACTGTCAACTGCGGGACCTTATATAGACAGGTGTGTGCCTTTCCAAAACATGTACAATCAATTACATTTATAACTTGTGGACCAATCAAGTTGTAGAAACATCTCAAGGATAATCAATGGAAGTGTCATGTCAAAGGGTCTGAATACTTATGTAAATGTGATATTTCAGTTATTTCTTTTTAATTACCTTGCAAACATTTCTAAACACCTGTTTTCATTTTTTTATTATGGGGTATTGTGTGTAGATTGATGATGCACAAAATGAATTTAATCCATGTTAGAATAAGGCTGTAACATAACAAAATGTTGGAAAAGTGAAGGGGTCTGAATACTTTCTGAATGCACGGTATGGTGAAGAACATACTGACTGGTTGTATCATAGCCTGCTTCAGTAATTCAAACTCAAGTAAGAAGGAGGCTGCAGAAAGTGATGGATATTGCCTGGTTCATCATAGGTACTGACCTCCTCACTATTGAAGGGATCTACAGGAAGCAGCTAGTATCATCAAAGACCTCCGTACCTTCCTGTCCACATTCTCATCTCACTGCTACTGTCACAAAGAAAGTACAGGGGCCTGAGAACCTCAAACTCCAAGTCCAAGAACAGCTTCTTCCCATCAACCATCAGGCCATGCTCTTGAACTACGCTGAACAACCCAAACAACCACGGACTTTGTACTACTTGGGTTATATTACGTATTTTGGCTTGCACTGTCATGGTCTCATTTACCTGTAATGGCTGATAATTTATTGTATACTTATTTGTCATGTTGTTGCATTTGATGTGCCTGTATTGCAGTGTCCAGTAAGAATTTAATTGTGCCCGTCCAAGTACATAAGACAATTAAACACTCTTGACAAAGCTACCTTAATTTCATAATTTATTAAGTAATGAAACATGTAGATATAAAAAATTACTATATCTAGGGATAGAGCACTGTTATGGTAACTGTACAGGTCTAAAAGCCCAGAGGTTTTTATATCAGCACGGCTTTCATAAAATCTGGTAATATGAGAGATAATACTAAATAGTTGCCATAAAAACCAAAGATTAAAACTATCAGATTAACATATTGCACAATTATCCAGTGATACAAGGATGGGGAATTTGCCATCCATAATTCAGTTATTCTAGTTCATGAGGCCTCAACATTTTACTTATACAAATGATTTGGATGAAAGTATATAAAGGATGATTGCTAAATTTGCTGATAACATAAAGATGGAGAAGAAATGCAAGTTATGAAGAGGAAATAAGGAGACAATAAAATATTACAAATAGGTTACAAAAATGGGCAGATCTAATATATAGATTGTGGGGGAAAATGAAAAATAAAAAAATCATGTCACATAAATGGTGAAAGAATGCAGAGCTCTGTGTGTCTGAATGCATGCTTAGCTAAAGGCCAATAGGCTGGTACAGCCAGTAATGAAAAAAGCCGCTAGAAGAATATTGTTAGTTATTACTAGGGGAATGGAAGATAAAATTAGGGAGTTATATTTGAGTTACATCAGACACTGGAGCCACTGCATCTTCTTTACACAAGGATGAATATCAATGCATTGACAACAGTTTGTTAGAGGTTTACTAGATTAATATCTGGAATGGGCAAAATATAAACAAAAAATTCTGGAAATACTCAGATCAGACAGGATCTGTGAAACGAGAAACAGTAAACTTTTGAGTCTTTTCAGAATGATTTTTTTTAATGATGAAAGGTTTGACAGGCCTTGCATCAACAGGAGCGGGAGGCACTTGATTGAAGCATATAAGATCTAAAGGATCCTGTCAAGATGGAGAAGATGTTTCTTCATGTGGGAGAATCTAGAACATAGGGTCACTGCCCATCGGTCCAACTCAAACCAGGCCTTTTGGCCCAATTTTTTTTACAAAGATTAAATGTAAGTTTAGTTTTAGAGATCCCATGTGGAAACAGGCCCTTCGGCCCACCGGGTCTGTGCCAACCAACTATCACCTGTACACTAGTTATCCCACTTTCGCATCCTATACACTGGGGGCAATTTACAGAAGCCAATTAACCTACAAACCTGGGGTACACAAAAGGCTGTGATTGTGATGGGTGTAACTACACAATCAAACTATATTCAATGTCAAATATGCGACACTTTGTGTATATTTATGAAGACAGTGTTGGCTCATTAATACTCTTTTTTTCCAAGCAACAATCCATTGTTATTGGTCAAGAAGTAAAAAAAGATAATTTCAGTCTAATAGACAATAGACAATAGGTACAGGAGTAGGCCATTCGGCCCTTCGAGCCAGCACTGCCATTTAATGTGATCATGGCTGATCATCCACAATCAGTACCCTGTTCCTGGCTTCTCCCCATATCCCCTGACTCCACTATCTTTAAGAGCCCTATCTAGCGCTCCCTTGAAAGTGTCCAGAGAACCGCCCTCCACCGCCCTCTGAGGCAGAGAATTCCACAGATTCACAACTCTGTGTGAAAAAGTGTTTCCTCATCTCCATTCTAAATGGCTTACCCCTTATTCTTAAACAGTGGCCCCTGGTTCTGGACTCCCCCAACAATGGGAACATGTTTCCTGCCTCAAGCGAGTCCAAACCATTAATAATCTTATATGTTTCAATAAGATTCCCTCTCATCCTTCTAAACTCCAGAGTATACAAGCCCAGCTGCTCCATTCTCTCAGCAAATGACAGGCCCGCCATCCCGGGAATTAACCTTGTAAATCTACGCTGCACTCCCTCAATAGCAATAGTAATAATATTTGTTCAATTGATGCATCATGCATATTCATATATTCCGATAACAGCCCACAGCAAGATCTGATCACAACACCAATGTAGCTGTTATATGATTGAAAGAACATTATTTCTCTTATACAATACTATTAAAAGAGATTAAAGCTGTTTCAATTATCGTGAATGCTGCAGATAATCCCAGTTTCCATAATTACTGGCCCGTCCATTTATTGGCATGACTATTGTTTCCAAAGTCAATGGAAAAAATAGAATTTTACCTTTGTTTATGATACACCTTGAGATCAAAAGATTGATACATTTCCGGGAAAATATATTACTATTTTGCAGATTAGCATGTAAAGCACTGCATCATCATCATACTCTATTTGCCATGTAAATGTTATAAATGAGGCTTAAAAAAAAATCTTTGTTTAACAAAGCTCACAAATGATTTGAATATCTTATGGCTGTATAATTATGGCTGCCGAAGATCTAACCAATTTAGAATCAATGACATGAGTGGAAGAGAAGTAACTTCAAGTGGGTTTTTCCATTTTTCACACGAACACTCATGTGACTCTTTTCAGCCATATCAAATGTTGGAAAAAACCATTAAGAGTCAAGAGTGTTTTATTGTCATATGTCCCAAAGCAGAACAATGAAATTCTTACTTACAGCAGCAGCAGAGCAGATTTAGAAACACATTTCTCAATAGATACTACAGTAAACAATCATGGGAAAAAAAAAAATAGTAAACTGATAATGATAAATTTGTTAAACATACAGAAAACAGATGAATTTGTAGGGTTCCCACATCACTATCCAGCAAAAGCATTGTGAAACATATGAAGAGAGCAGCCTACAGAATGTTTATACTTTATATTAATAATAAATTAAAGTATACCAAAGTATAATACTTTTAAATAAAACAATTTTAGTGAAATGTCGATTATTTGCCAGGTTTCTGCACCTGGACGTTCAGGCGGGACATTAATATGTCAATGTGCACACTCATATCTCCTTGCTCACAAATTGGTTATTCATGATTTCATCTCCCTGCCACCAGCAGCATGGAAACACAAAAAAACGATGATCCTCACAGCTTTAAAAAGTATCGCAGTTTTGCACATCACATCAAATTGTCAGCTAAATTCCTGAGTAACATGAGTTTCTCAGCTGCTAGGATGACAAATGCCATTGTCAAATCAACTATCTGATTGAAACAAATGGCAAAAGGAGAACAGTTCTTGATACGGTTTCTTACAGTGACGCTAAAATTGTCACTGATGATCCATGATCGGGTTATGGTGAAAAAGGAAAGGGCATTTAACATTAGGGTGGAGATATGAATCATAAAAATATTCTCATGATTAGAATGTAATGAAGCAAAAAATAAATTGGCTTTTACAAATCCTTTTGCAAATTAAGCAGAAGGATGGGGAGCAAGTGCCAGCAGCCCACTTCACATACGCAGCTCCACATATCAAAAAACATAAGCATTAATGACCAAATGTTTAACTGTTCAAGCCACCATAAAGGACATTTCAGGCTGTAAATTCTATGATATGCTCACCTATTGCTTCCTGATCACCCACACAGTGCAAGTCAGGAGTGCGATAGAATATGATAAATGCTGAACAAGCGCAATATGAAAAAAGTTAAAGAATGAATGTACAACTTTTTAAAATATTAAACATTCTCCAGCTCAGACTTTCAAGAACTATTCTTCTAATTATCTCAAAATTTGATCCTGATTACAATCAGCTTAGCTCAAGAAATCGTGCTCATTCACAAACTTTACAAAAATTTTGAAAACCACTGGAGACACAATACTAAAACATCAAGCTTAAGTAGGCTTTGATCTCCAAGGTGCATTAAAATTGCTTCTCAGTTCATAAATTTATAAAATAGAATCAGAACCAGGCCCTAAGGCCCAGAGTCTACTCCACCATTCAATCATGGCTGATCTATCTTTCCCTCTCAACCCCATTCTCCTGCCTTCTCCCCGTAACCTTTGATACCCTTACTAATCAAGAACCTTTCAATTTTTACTTTAAAAATACCCAAAGCCTTGGCCTCCACAGCCGTCTGTGGCAATGTATTCCACAGATTCACCACCATCTTGCTAACTAAATTCCTCCTCATCTTTCTAAAGGTACATCTTTTTATTCTGAGGCTGTGTCCTCTGGTCCTAGACCCTCCCACTAGTGGAAACATCCTATGTGTTTTGAAGCATTCACACCCACTCTATCCAGGTCTTTCATTATTTGGTAAGTTTCAATGCGATCCCCCTCATCCATCGAGTACAGGCTCAGAGCCGTCAAAATCTCATCACATATTCTTAGTTAACATAATCATAGTTTGACTTCTTGTGTGTGATCATAGCTTCATAGTTTGTTCTTATAATCAAATAAAAAAGGATCACAAAAAAAAGAGCAAATCAGTGCAGTGACTAAATGTTACAACTACTTTAGAAGACTTGAAAATCTGGTCTGTTTTTAAAGAACAGCAAAATTAAAAACAATTAATCCAGAATATAATCATACCATTCAGTTTGATAGATTTACACACATTTAGTTCACTTACCCTATGCTACTCAACAATTCAAAACAATGATTAAAAAAACCAAAAACAATGACACTAAAGTTAAATTTAAAATCTTAGTAGTGACCTAATTAACAAAATGGGGTTATCTGTCAATTAAAAAAAAAAATTTTGCTTAATAATATCTAAAACCAAAGAAAGGTAATTTCAGAATTTTGTTATTTCACTCATTCTTAAATGACATGGTTAATTTTGTAGCTATTGTGATTGGCTTTTCAAACACAAAATAGTATATTTGGGCAAAAAGCAAACTGCTGGAGGAACCCAAATCTGTTCCTGCAACTCAGTATTTTGTTACCCTCAATTTCAATGGCCAGTAGTGAAACTAGCAGCCATGTTCATAAGACAATAATGTCTGATTATTGCGGGAAAGTTACATGCAATGAGCTTTTTCTTCCAACTTTGTTTTGTTTTGCAAGACAGCTTTTGTTTTCTGCTCGTCAATTTCAAAAGTAATTTTTAAATGGTCCTATACCTGATCAAAATTGTGTTCTAACGAATTTGGCTTGCATATTGCAAAAAAATCTTCTCAATTCATCACTTGTGTTATATCCAATTTATGTTATGGAAACACACGTCCCAGCGGAATTATCTGTACTCTATATTGTGGTTATATTCTCAAGTGTTATTACAGCAAAGTTTAAAAGTTAAATTGTTAGCATGCCTAAATTGTTGTAAACTAAATATTGTTATGAATGTTAAAATGCTAGATTGAAATTACTAAGAAAATCGAAGCTGTTGTTTAAAGAAGTAAAACAAGTAGAGGAAATGGGATATTAAATTTCTGCAGTCTGCATTGTCCCTGTTTGTTCTACATCAGTAATGTTCCAAGAATACACTATTTTGCGTCATAGTTTCAGAGTTAACAGCACTGATTTATGAGATGGCCAATCTTAGGTTTAGCTGAATTTCCAGATATTATTGAACTGTTTTATGTAATGTGCAGTGCAGAGCCATATTTGTATATATCATGTGCCAGATGTATGGCAGTTCCATCAACCCTTCAAAGGCTATAAATTAATTTTTCAGTTAAAATATAGCATGGAAAATATTTGTCAGCAAAACTAATTATACGGTCCTCACAGATCAATTTTAGAATCTTAAACAAAATCATACTGCTGGAAGAACTCAATGAGTCAGGCAGAAGCTGCAGATTGAAATTATCAGACAACATTTCAGGTCGGGATTCTTCCTTAAGACAGACCTGGTAAAAGGTTCCCGACCCTAACCATTGGCGGTCCATTTCACACCAAGGATCATAGCTTATATGTTCTCAAATTTAGATGGAAGAAACTGCAACAATAACCTGTATATATAGTGTGTTTAACATAGCACAAACTGACTTAACATGTTGTTTAATAGAAACTTTGTCAAATCAAAGTTAATAATTGGAAAAATGATTTATTACAGTGCCCTCCATAATGTTTGGGACAAAGACCCATCATTTACTTATTTGCCTCTGTACTCCACAATTTGAGATTTGTAATAGAAAAAAAAAAAATCACATGTGGTTAAAGTGCACATTGTCAGATTTTAATAAAGGTCATTTTTATACATTTTGTTTTTTTTAGTCCCCCCTTTTCAGGGCACCATAATGTTTGGGACACAGCAATGTCATGTAAATGAAAGTAGTCATGTTTAGTATTTTGTTGCATATCCTTTGCATGCAATGACTGATTGAAGTCTGCGATTCATGGACATCACCAGTTGCTGGATGTCGTCTCTGGTGATGCTCTGCCAGGCCTGTATTGCAGCCATCTTTAGCTTATGCTTGTTTTGGGGGCTAGTCCCCTTCAGCATATAAAAGGCATGCTCAATTGGGTTCAGATCGGGTGATTAACTTGGCCACTCAAGAATTTACCATTTTTTAGCTTTGAAAAACACATTTGTTGCTTTTGCAGTATGTTTGGGATCATTGTCTTGCTGCAGAATGAACCGCCAGCCAATGAGGTTTGAAGCATTTGTTTGAACTTGAGCAGATAGGATGTGGCTATACACTTTAGAATTCATTATGTTACCATCATCAGCAGTTGTATCATCAATGAAGATAAGTGAGTCAGTACCTTCAGCAGCCATACATGCCTAGACCATAATACCCCCAAAACCATGTTTCGCAGATGAGGTGGTATGCTTTGGATCTTGGGCAGTTCCTTTTCTCCTCCATACTTTGCTCTTGCCATCACTCTGATATAATTTCATCTTCATCTCATCTGCCTACAAGATCTTTTTCCAGAGCTGTGGTTGCTCTTTTAAGTATTTCTTGGCAAACTGTAATGTGGTCATCCTATTTTTGCAGCTAACCAGTGGTTTGCATCTTGCAGTGCAGCCTCTGTATTTCTGTTCATGAAGTCTTCTGCGGACAGTGGTCATTGACAAATGCACATCTGAGTCCTGAAGAGTGTTTCTAATCTGTCGGACAGGTGTTTGGGAATTTTGTGGAGGTCTGCCAGTCCCTTTGCGATTAACAAGCTCACCAGTGCTCTCTTCTTAATGATGTTCCAAACAGTTGATTTTGGTAAATCTAAGGTTTGGCTGATGTCTCCAACAGTTTTATTCTTGTTTCTCAGTCTCAAAATGGCTTCTTTGACTTTCATTGACACAACTTTGGTCCTCATATTGATAAACAGCAATAAAAGTTTCCAAATGTGATGGAAAGACTGGAGGAAAGACAAGGAGCTGAGAGCTCTCTGATACCTGCAATAAGGAGGCATTTAAACACACCTGAGCAATTACAAAGACCTGTGAAGCCATGTGTCCCAGACATTATGATGCCCTGAAATGGGGGGGGGGGGGGGGGATATGTATAAACACAGCTGTAATTTGTACATGGTGAAAGCAAAATGTATAAAAATACCATTTGATAAAATGTGACAATGTGCACTTCAACCACGTGTAATTTTTTTCTATTACAAATCTCAAATTGTGGAGTACAGAGGCAAATAAATAAATGATGGATCTTTGTTCCAAATATTATGGAGTGCACTCACTGTACATGGTTATCAGGTGTACGCTCAACAAAAATAAGCAAAAAGTGAAGGATAAGGATCTAAATAAACATCACACATGAAACATAAATTTATATGTTATGATTTTTATGTTGCAATTTGATAGAATCCTTTTCAGCCTTTACAAAGTATTAGCATGATGTTCTTCAGATATAATAATTTTCCATTATTTTTAAGAAAAATGAAATCTGGAATTATTCATCACTGCACTGTGTAGCTTTACTCATCCCAGGGTTAAACATTTTATTAGCAGCTCTCAGCAAGCAGATAAACTTGTACACACCTGCCTGTGCCAATCAAGAACTTAAATGGAGAAGGTAAGAAAGTCAAGTGTTTTACTGTCAACTTAAATAAACAATTAGAATAAGAATCTAAGTAGATTTAAATAGAATAGGAGCGATTCACATTGGTTTGTAACTTCCATCCGATGTCATAACTTAAACGACTAATAAAATTTAGGTTTAGATACCCCGAGAACAAGGTTTGTAAAAAGAACATTAGAACAGTAAAGGTCAAAACAGACTAAAGTGCAGATGTGTCTGTGCGACGTGACCATCCGAGGGAGACAGTCCATGGGGGTGGGGGGGCATTCAGCAGGGCCGGTTCAGAGCCGCTATAGCTCTGGGAATGAAGCTGTTCCTGAGTCTGGAGGTGCGGGCGTAGGTGGTCTTGTAACGTCTGCCAGAAGGGAGTAGTTCGAACAGTCCATTACAAGGGTGAGAGGAGTCTTTATGAATGCTGACGGCCTTCCTGAGGCACCGTGGCTGGTAGCGATGTCCCAATAATCTTTTGCGCTCTGTGTACGACGCGCTGAAGAGCTCTCCTCTCCGCCTTCCATAAACTGATTTACCACAAATACTATATATGTAACATATTGCACAAACATAAATTATTATATTTTGATTTTACAGGGTTGGTTTAAAGTATTTTGCTTCATTAGCTCAAAAAATACTTAGAATCGCACTGTCCTGCTTACACCTTATTGCTGACAAGTCTCAACTTGTAATTTTTATTTCTTCATCTACCTCTTTAAAAAAAAAGGTAAACAAAGCTGGTCTTATATTGTGAAAAACAGTCACCGTAATAGTAGCGCTCATGGGCCTGTCCCACTTAAGCGATTTTTCAGTGGACTGCCGGCGACAGTCAAGTTGCCGGCAGTCGGCTGAAAAACCGGGAACTGGAACGGTGACTGTCAGAGTGGAACACACATACAAACACATCGCTTCCTTCATCAGCCCGTGTGAATTTTTTAGACAGCGCTCCCCCAGCTTGCCCCATCTAAAAACATTCACACGGTGCAAAGTCGAGGTGATACAAACACACACGCGATGAACAGGAAGGTTGGCACTTTAAAAAGATGGCTAAAGCACAGTGTACGTTAAGTCCTTTAAAAGAGGTGGGGGGGGAGAGAAGAGGAGGAAGAGGGCGGAGAAGGAGTGGGGACAACTTTTAAGAAGCCAGAGATACACGGCTGTGAAGCTCGACGGACATTTAACATCGGTTATCCTTGGTTCTGAAAACGTACCTTTTTTTTCCCCCGATGAGCCAATGAAATTCACCGGTCAGCACCTGCTCCAACCTACGAGAACCTCCGAGAACCTTCGACCTCCTGGCAACCCACTAGGACCTCCTGCCAACCCACCTACGGCTCGAGAATTCTCGCTACTCTCCGTGGCGGCTTCATTCTAGTTGCCGCTAATTTTTCAACATGTTGAAAAATTCATGGCAACCGTAATGAGGCTACAACTAGTTCCCAGAATGCGGGAACTCCTCACGACCATAAAGGCGACTCCCCGGTAACCACCCGCGAACATGTGGCAACCATGTGGTGACTGCATAGTCTCCTGCAGTCGCCTAAAAAGTCGCCTAAGTGGGACAGGCCCATCAGATCCCTCGAATTTAGGATCTGTTTTTCTGTCTATCTATTATTTCCAATATAGGTATAGCATGTTCAGTGGAAAATAAAGAGAAGATTTTGGAGTGGGGTGCCCAATATTCTCTATTTTTGACACAGCTTCTGTAGTGCTCTGACATTTTGATGGGATGTTTTTAGCAAAATAACCAAAATCTGAAAAAGCTTCACTTTCTCTTTCCCTCAATGCTGATTTGCATGCTGCAAAAAAGCACCCGCAAGAAGAAAAAAACAAAAAAACTCATTATCTGTTATGTTCATATCTTTTTCTTTATTTTTTGTTTGTTTATTTTTGTTAGAAGTACAATAGTCTGGTACTTAAGTACCTAATACATAAATACATATTTTCATTCTTGTACAACTTCATACTTTTGGTTCAATAATACAAGAACAGTGAGAGAAAAAAGAAATAAAGAGTGTCGGAATACATAGACAAGCGAGTAGAAACAGAAAGCAAAAAATAAAGGACAGAGATGAGAAGTTAAAAGATTGAAAGAAAAGGAAAAATTAAAGAAAAGGGAGATTAGGAGAGATCTACCTATCTCATATTTTTGCCCATCCGTCACCCAGTTCTAAACCATTTAATTTCTAAGGTTATGTTATGTTGCACCAGTTCATATCTGTTTCAAAGCACTAATTAAACATCTGGAAAAACAATAAACTGCCAATTTCCTTAATTTTCTGCTTAAAATGTGTCTATTCCAACAATTCCTGCCATCTCAATGTACAACTCATAATTTTCAATATACCCCTTGGAATTATTTCAACATGTCATCATTTTAAAAAAAGGTCACAGTGGCAGAGTTTCTGCCTTATAGTGTCAGAGTCACAATTCGATGCTGACCACAGGATTCTGTCTGTATGGAGATTGCAGGTTCTCCCTGTGATCATGTGAGTTTTTTCTGGGTGCTCTGGTTTCCTCCCACATTCGAAAGGGCCTGTCCCACTTAGGCAATTTTTAAGGAAACTACCGGCGACTAGGCTGTCGCCATACGGTCGCCAGGGTGTCGCCTGCACGGTCGTGAGTAGTCTTCAGTCGCCCAAAGAGTCGTAGCATTTTTCTGGTCGCCGCTGAATTTTGAAATGTTCAAACCCTCTTGGCGACCATGGGCTTGTCGTAGCTGGTCTTCTCCTGACGTAGGTGCTGTCGTAGGATGTCGTAGGTTGTCACCAGGATGGCGTAGGTTGTCGTCGGTGCTGACTTTGATGAATTCCATTGTCGTAGTTGCCGGCAGTCGCCTAAGTGGGACAGGCCCATTAGTCCAGTCGCCGGTTTTTTGGCGACCTGCTACGACTATGACAGTCGCCTAAAAAAAAAAATTGCCTAGTGGGACAGGCCCTTAAAGGCGTGCAGATTCTGTAATTGACCCAGTGAATCGGATAGAATTCGTGTAAGGGATGATTGTCGGTCAGCATGGATTCGATAGTCTGTTCCCATGCCGTATCTTTAAATTAAACTAAACAAAATGCATCTCTTTTCATTTCAGTCACACTATTGAATTATTTTGCCAAATGAAAGGTTCCTTTGTAAACCTTCTTATATAACTATGTGACAGATGAGCAAGAGCAGCACTTTAAGCAAAAAATAATCTAGCAATCATCTTAAACAAGGACAACATAGAAAACCCTGTAACAAAGAATATTTGTTTAATCCGTCATATTTTATAGGTAAATTCAAAAGATTATTCTGAGAACCAAACATATTAAACAACATCCAATTTTTCAGAAATCTCTATTTATCACAATTCAATTCAAAAATGTGTCACCTTCATGAACGTTTTTGTCCATTAATTATGGAAATGTAGTATTTTGAATAGATGATTTTCCATATTGAGAGATATGAGATGATATGATATGAGATATGAGTAAGTTTATTAGCCAAGTATGTACACACACAAGGAATTTGCCTTAGTGCTCCGCTCACAATTAACAACACGACATACAGTAACAATTACGAATAACACATAAAACATTATAGCAACATGTTTATCAAATACAGGGTGATAACTCAACTCAACAAAATGTAATTCAACTTCCGCTAGAAATATTATTTCTAAATACTAGAGTACTAAAATACTAGTACTATTCCAGTACTACATTTGCACCAAATTAACAGGCTATTTCTTCATGTCATAATTCCAAAATAGTACCCAGTGATAACTTTCAGTGATAGAATTGTAATTAGCATCTTAGCACGCCTCAGTGTTCATGCTACAAGTTGTCAAAAAACACCAGCTCGAATGGGTCAGTATGGGTGTCAGGGGTTATGGGGTGAATGATTGAATGGCGGAGTAGACTTGATGGACGAATAACCTAATTCTGTTAGGCATTGACAATTACAAATACATACTGCTGATCAAATTCAATACTGCAAAAAATCTACTTCCAAATTGGCTTTTTTGTTCATAAACCAAAAAAGGAGCTTCAACAACATGACACATGATTTGCTGCTTGATTTATTATCCCTACAGTTTAGTGTCTGTCTATTTAAACACTGCAAGAAAGGAAAACTTTCCCATTTTTCCAAGAATGATGCCCACTACTTTGAAAAAAAAGTGTTGCAATGCAAATCTTAGAAACGGTAATTTATAAAATATGACAATATTTTTTAAGACAGAGTTTGCAAATGGTCAAAAATAACAGAAATTTCCCATTGTAATGTAAAAATATGAGTAATATGCCTCAACAGTCCTTCGCACTTAACCAACTGTAGTCAGTTAAAACTCAAATTATCCCGTTATTTTCAGTGTATCATTTAGAAATACATGCATTATCCACAAAATAAATTTAACATTTTTAGCATGTGACCTATGTGGTAATCCACATGGGAGAAGTGGCATGTTGAGAAACTTGAAAGACTGACTCTGAAAAGGCCACCGGAAAGGTGCAATTTTTTTTTTAAATGACACAGTTATTTTCTGCACGCTAATTATCTACCTTTGGCTTCCTATTTAGCATTAGTACTTCCTTTGCATACAACTGCAAAAGCAATTGAAATCTTGCACAACTCCTGGAAGCTATACCTTTATAGCATGCTGATATCATGCAGTAGCACAGAATATTGGAGAGATTTTAAATGCAGTGTTTTACCATTCTTATTGAGAAACGTAGAGCTGCCCTCAATTATAAGAAAGTAAGTTTAGTCACATTATGAAATGTCTTTCATTCATCTCACTGTAAAAACTGTAGAATCTCTCTACAGAGGATAGTGACTTCAACAACAAAAAAATGCATACCATAAAGTAACTTTAATCACGCTGCACTGGTTGGTATGCAGGGAGAAATCAGACAGTGGATACATTTATCCATAGATCTATGAATTAAACTCTCCGCCACATACTTTTCTATTAAAAGCTCAATTTAAACAGTACTTAACCAATGCAGCCATATTTATCAAGGGGAAAATCCTTAAAACTAAAAACAACAAAAAAGTTAATATTTAAGAACTATGTGGAAATAAAGAACAAAGCATACTTGAGAAAGTCTCCCTCTTTAAATTATTTGTCCTACATTTCTGATGAGCAGACATAAGGATAATTTTAATCAAAGGATTTGCTAGACATCTATATACTATTAAAAGTCTCATCTTGTATTTACGTATGTATACGTGTGTGTGTGTGTGTGTGTGTGTGTGTGTGTGTGTGTGTGTGTGTGTGTGTGTGTGTGTGTGTGTGTGTTTTTCTACCTTTGTCAAAACGCTACGCGGTAGCACTTATATGTTTACATATGTGAGCCAGAAATTTCCCCTCCATGCAGTAATCAGGTTCACTTAAGATTTCATCCTATATTTCACAAGTTATTGACGATTCAAGTTTTTAAAAAGGCAAAAAACGGTTCTCACACACAGCCTTTTTCCCGGATTTTCCACTGATGATGTCACAATGCCACTCACAGAGCACCAATCACAATGGGCTCTCAACATGTCGCGTGCCACAATGACATCACAATGGAATGTTGGCAATGGTAACCGCAGTTTCTCAGACAGCCTTTTTTCCCGGAACTTCCAGTGATGATAACCACAATGGCCTCTCAAACTGTCGAGTGCCACACCCCCCCCCCCCCCCCCCCCCGGATTTTACACCCCCCCCCCCCCCCCCCCCCCCCCCCCCGCACCCCCCACCCCCGGTTATTCACACCCCCCACCCCCTCCCCCCAGGTTATTCATGACTAACAGGTTTTTTTTTAAACAAAACCGTGTTTTAAAACACCAGCTTCCAATGACATCACTATGCCCCCCCCCCCTCCAAATGGTACAGTGAAACAGAATATTCCACCACCCTCCAGTGATGTCAGGGAGAGCGCCTCATCTCAAAAACAGCTTCATCAGCACACCGTTGGCGGAGCAGATCCAACGGGTCTGCACTTGGTCTAGTTAGCTTATAAAGGTGCACTGAAAAAGCTGTATTGAAATACATTGAAATAATGTCACTAAGTATCCTAGATTAATAACCATGACCTTGACATTCCAGCAAGGAATAAATACATGAGACTGCTAATATAAAATAATGAGGGTTAATTCACATACCAGCTTCAACCCTACATCAAAGCCTCTTTTAACTGCAGACCTGGTTAATGTGTACACTAAAAACTACACTCTCAGAGGTCATACTGAAACTACCTCAACCAAAGTTCAAACCAAAAACTGCAGCATGAGAAGCATTTTGCAGTTCAATTTCAAAATAAAGCAAGGACACGTGAAAGCTCCCAGAAAGCAAGATATAAGTAAAAAAGTCTTTAAAAATCTCTGTGGATAATGCAAGAAATGTTTTCGATTAAAGATAAATGTAACTAAGATTTGTGTACATTTGTATCCTAATATTATCCTTCAATCATCACAAAACAAAATTTTACAACACCGTACTGGTTATTTAAACCCGCAAAATATAAGACTGGGTTTTGCGTATTTACTACAAGTCAATTACCCAAAATTAACTATGGAAGTAGTTCCCTTTCTATCGTTTAGATGCACAATGAAAATGTTCTGACTCGTATTTAATGTTTAAATCTGTGTAACTTTATTGATAATTTTGGAGTTTTTTCCAGAGCCATTAAGAAAACCCAATGACTAGCTAAAAAATGTAAAATAACTTCAGTTCACAAATCATCAGTGAAATCTATTTTGACGGTTGTGAAAGTTATTCAAACTGATGGACACAATATACAGATGCATTCTTAAAACAAAGATCTACTATGGAGCATTATATGAATTGAGGGAAATGCTTGTCTGCAACCTTGGGGAAGGAAATCTGTCTGTTGGAAACTGCAAGATTTCAAAAATATATCATGGAAGTATTTGCAACAGCGGGATTGAAACATATCTTTATTACCAAAGCAATTAGCATTTACCAACACATATTCTTCATAACCAAAGGTTAGGTTTTTCCAGAAAAATCTGGTTATTTGTAAAGAAAGACAAGAGAAGGAGCAGTTATATGTAGAGATTAGAGGACATGTTTATGTTTTTTTAAAAGATGTAGCATTTAATTTGGTTCAGACTTGCTGAGGAATTTTAGTATTCAATATAGTGACAAATGTCACTGCTTGCGAAAGATTTGTTTTGTTTTCAACCAGTCCACTAATCTCTCATGTCAAGTACAGTAATGTCAGTACTTCAATGGTCTATCTTGATTTTGTCCTCAAATCTCTGGACATTAAAGGAAAGAATTCAACAGCAAAAAATTCTAAAAGGTTTTGCAATGATGAAAAGAAGGTTTATTGCCTTTGTTTTGGAATTCGTGACATATGGTCATCGATTCAAATTTGTCACATTGAAAGTATAAGAGGTTAAAGATTTAATTTAATTTAGAAATATACTGCAATTAAAAGCAATACATGGAAATTAATCTTTTAAAAGAAAGCCGGATACATTTCCGAGGGAAAAAAGCTACATGACTGTAGGAGAAAAGGACATTTTTCTTTGTTCTAAAGTAGAACATATTTAAGTTGCAACGCTAATGCAACAAAACATTTCAAGGTGCTTTAAAACAAATCAGACACTCTGAAAAAAGGTCTCGACCCTAAACGTCACCCATTCCTTCTCTCCAGAGATGCTGCCTGTCCCGCTGAGTTACTCCAGCATTTTGTGTCTATCTTCAGTTTAAACTAACATCTGCAGTTCCTTCCTACACACTTAATCACATGCATTTCTGGTTTTACACCACAGGGTTCCTAAATCTAAAATCAATGTGTTTGCTGGAGTACTGAAACATGCGCCAATTTATACCAATCAATCATCAGTAATTGCCATTCCACCAATTCCCAAATATTTGTAGCTATACCCTCCAAAACATATCATATGACACCGTACCATGATTTTATTTCCTTCACAAAACATTCTGAGGGAGAGATGCTTTTGTCAACACTATAAATTGTAATGAAATATGCAGGCTGATAGAAACAAAGCACTGAAATGTTGGTGCGAACATCCCTTTCCATTGATGCTATTACCTTAAAACTACCAGACTAATTTTAAAGATAGACACAAACTGCTGTAGTAACTCAGTGGGTCAGACAGCATCACTGGAGAAAATTGTTGGGTGATGTTCCAGGTAGGGACCTTTCTTCAGACAGATTATAGGGGGGGGGGGGGGGGGAAACAGGAAAAAAAAGCTGGAAGGCGAGTAAAAAAAGACAAATCAGGGCCAGCAGTAAATGAATCCAGGCGAGGAGGTTCCCTGGTAGGCTGGAGACAGATGTGAGCCCAAGAGAGTTACACAGTTGTGAATTATGGAACTAGTTAACTGACTTTTAGCAGAGGAAGGGGTGAAAGGGGGGGGCGGGAGGGCATTTGTAGAATTCACCTATGCACCTCCCCTTCCCCCCACCCCCCTCCCCGCTGTGGCTAGCCAACCTCCTTGCCCATCACCTGTTTTTATCCTGTTTTGCTTGGCTTCCAGATTTCCCCCCACTCTCCCTACTACAATCAGTCTAAGGAAGGATCCCAAGCCGAAATGTCACCGATCAATTTTCTCCTGAGATGGTGCCTGACCTGCTGAGTTTTTTGCCACTTTGCTAATAAATCAGCATCTGTAGTTCTTTTTTTATTGTAGACTAATTTAATTACATTTCATTCATGTGTTTAGAAGAAGTTCTGTAATAAGTGGGCTTCCTATTTCACCCATAAGGAGCTAAACAATTTATAGAGCATGGAAACGGGTCGATCAGCTGGAGTCCATAATGACCATAAAGCATCTATTTACAGGTTCCTACACAAATCCAATTTTATTCATCCCAACACTACCATCAGATTTTACCACATCCTCATTAGGGAGATAATTTAAAGTGGCCAATTAACCTACCAAACATCTTTAGGACAAGGGAGGAAACTGGAACAGACAGAAGAATCCACTCAGTTCATTGGATGACTGTGCAAGCAGCTCCAGAGGTCAGGATCAAGCCATGGCCACACCTCTACTAGCTGCACCATTGTGCTATACAAATTTGTCACCATATAACTTTAAAAAACTGACAGGAACCAGTCCAAGCCATTTTCTCGAGAATCTCCAGAAAGCGACACAGTGGCACAAATAATAGAGCTGCTGCCTCACAACACTAGAGACCAGGTTCAATCCTGACCTGCAGTGCAGATTCTAATAAATTTGCACATTCTACCTGTGACCTCTGGGGTTTTGATTTTTTTTTACACTGGTAGGTTAATAATAAATCAATGTCACAAATTTACCACTTTAATTTCCCTTAATGTGCAAGTGTATGTTAGAATCTGTTGAGAATGTAGAGAGAATAAAATGGAACTGACATTAGCTTTTTGCAAATAGGTAGTTGATGGTTGGTGCAGATTTGGTGGGCCGAACGGCCTGCTTCTGTGCTTTACATATCTTTGTCTCAATTTCTCTATGGTTTGAAGAGTACATTTTAAACCTTTCTTCAGGACAAAAAACTGCATTTGGCTACAGTGTAAAAGTCAAAGCTTTTCTTGAAAATTAGCATCATTCAATGATCAACAGTTTCAACATTGACATTGCTTTATAAAGTTTAACTTTATTTTACAACAAAGTTGTAAAGTTTAACGTTTATTTTTGCAACTGGAGTATGATGCAGTTCAGCAGTCATATTTAAACACTGCAAGCTCATATTATTTTTAAACTGATATTTGTAATAATCAATTCTAATACAATTTTCAAAATTCTCTCTTCATTCCAAGCTTTAATGTTCCAAATTGGAAAGTAATATAGTCAATAGTCAGATTTATTCGTCACATACACAATAAAGTGCAGTGAAATAAACTTACCAGCAGCGGTACAATAAAAACAGAACACACAATACACAAATAAAAAAATAACAAACATCCACCACAGCATTTACCACTGTGGTGGAAGGCACAACGTTTAGTCAGTCCTCCTCCATTTTCCCCCGTGGTCAGGACCACAAACCTCCGCAGTCGCCACTGCGGGCGGGCAGATGTGCAGGCAAGGTAAGTCCCGAATCGGTGCTTCCCTACCGGAGACAGCGGCTTCAAAAGATGTTGTAGGCCGCGGCCCGGCTGTCAGAGCTCTTCTCCAGGGATCCCCGGCGAGGGATCTCGCTACGGATGGCAAGTCCCCGCCGCGCCCGCGATTAGAAGCACCGCAGACCATGGCTTCAAGCTGATGTAGGCCGTGGGCCGGCGGACGGAGTTCTTCTCCTCCGGGGATCCCCAACGAGGGATCCCAGGCGCCGAAGGCCTTGCCCACGGCTAGAAGCACCGCAGACCGCTGCTTCAAGCTGACGTAGGCCTCGGGCCGGTGGACGGAGTGTTTCTCCTCCGGTGTCCCCAACGAGGGATCTCAGGCTCCGGATGCCGCGCCAGCTGGAACCTCCGCAGACCTTCAGGCTTCAGGCTGCCGCGGACCAGCAATTGGAGCACTCTCTCTGGCGACCCTCAGCGAGGGCTCGCCCGCTCCGCGAAGTCCACGCTGCACCCGCTGCTGAAGCTCCAGGCCCGACTCCGGGAAAGGCAGCACAGATCCTCGTGTTAGGCCGCGACGGAGGCGACATGGAAAAAGTCGCGTCTCCGTGGAGGAGGCGACCAAAAGCAGTTTCCCCCTTACCCACACCACCCCCCAACACAAGACACAACGAGAAACATCAAAAACACACATTTGGACATTCTAAAAAAAAGAAGAAAAATGACTAACACGATGCTGGCAGGGCAGCCGTCTCGCAGCGCCTCCATCAGTAAATTCCAGAAATTCCCATGTGCAATCCCCATACGCAAATGGACACTACCTGATTTGAATAATTATTAAAACACGGTATTAAAATGCTACTTTACACCTTTGTGGCTAAACCACACAAGATGCACCACAGACCAGTTGCTGGTTTCCAGTGTAATATTTATCTATAAAGTCTGACTACCCCATCTTTCTCTGTCACTCTTCCATTTTCTAGGTCAATTCAACTATCCTCACTCTCATCTGTTCAATTGTGACCATGTGCAGTAAGGATTTTTCAGAACTTCATCGGTCAAGGCAACAAGAGGTGAAGTCAACAAACAAAATTAGATCAGAGAGTTTATCAGGGGAGAAACTAAAGAAACAGTTCAGTATTAGGCTTGTACTACAGAGAACTGATTAATTCTTATATAAGAGTTGATTCTACAAATCTCCAATCTTCGAGGGTGAGCCCTAAAATATAGCAAAAAAGGTTTTCTTAAATTCAGCAAAAAATGAAAAAGTCAAGGTCACTTTCTGTCATTCATTATGTCAGTTGAAGAATTACTCTTGCATTGTGTAAAGGTTCACACATCATAAAATCCCAGCCTTTTTCTAAATATTACTCCCAAAAGAACCAATCTGCATTCAGATTCAGAAGTCATTCCAACATTTCTAAAAAATGTTACTTCACAGTCTTAGAAAAAAAAACTAGGTTAGGATGTCAGCTCTTCTTAAATGAAGCTAACTATGCATGTTCAAATACTACACTTCACATCCACTGCAGCTCTGTTCCATGTGCCTAGCTATCATGGGGGGCTGAAACATGCATTTTGATTTTTAACTCCACCACCTGTGAAATAAAACAGTGAACAGTGCAACTACTTCGAATGGATGGCAGATGTCTGACTATACAGTTAAAGGCAGAACACTTAACAGCACTGATGTACAAAAGGAATCGGGAATCCTAGTCCATAGCTCCCTGAAAGTTTCAACACAAGTAGGCTGAATGGTAAAGCAGACATATGGTATGCTTGCCTTCAACAGTCAGGGCATTCCGTATAAGTCAGGAAGTCACATTGGAACTTTATCAGCAAGGTTTCATTGGAGTGTTGTGTGCAGTTCTGGTCGCCCCATTGTAGGAAGATTGTAGAGGCTTAGGGGAGGGTGCTGTAGAGGTTTACCAGGATACTGCCTGTATTAAAAGGTATTAGTTGTAAGGAGCGACTTGGATTGTTTCTCCAGAGCGGAGACTGGCAGGAGACCAGATTGAAGGTTAAAAAAAAGACAAGCATAGATCAGGTAGAGTCAATCTTTTTTTCCCCCCAAGATGGAAATCATCTATACCAGATGCAATAGCTTGAAAGTGAGAGGGTAAAATTGTAAAGAAGATGCGCGGGGCAAGTCGATGTTGCACAGAAACAGCGGTAGGTGCCTGGAACATGGAATATGGATCATGTACAAGCAAAAGGGATCAGTTTCAATTAACATCATGTTCAGCATGTTGCGGGCTGAATGGTTTGTTCCTCTGCTGTACTGTTCCAAATACAATGATACTATCCAAATTGCAACACGTTTCAATTAACTATCCAGAGAAAGCACAGCAACCGCCTCAAACATTGATAATAAGCTGAATAATGTGTTATATTTGTACTATAGCCACATACTCAATTTGATGCTGAATTCCAAATGTCTGAGCTTCCAAAAGGTGCAGAGACAAATTTAACTAATGATAGAAGATAGACACAAAAAGCTGGAGTAACACAGCAGCATCTCTGGAGAAGGAATGAATGATGTTTCGGGTCAAGACCCGAGATGTCTTTAGATGCTATGCTTCAGCAGAAATCTGCCCCAATGTTTTTAAAATGTACTCTTATAAATCAATTACAGGATTTGGCATACCAGTTAAATAATGTAAATCGTATGAATCTAGTAATTGACTTCTTACATCGACAAAAACATGGGAACATTCATTTTTATATAAACTAATCTAATCCTTCTCTCCTCTAAATCTACTGTTAGTTTTATTCACCAGAAGACAAATGTGCTCAGTGCTATAAGGGACTTTTGTTGCCATCCTCAACAAACAGGAGTAGTAATGTGATGTTACAATATTCCCAAAATATCATAAATTTCACTAAAACCAGAATTCTCCTCATCAGAAAAGGCAAGTGAGTGCAATTAATGAAGGGGAATAAAAAAAAAACAGTTGAAGGAAAGGGTTAAGGGGGGGTGTCTTGATAAATGTATAAAATTTAGAGACTTCAAGTCAGAAATTTCAACCAGCCGTGAATTATTCTCCTTGGCATTTTATGTGACACTTTTGCCAAGATTCACTAAAAATAAAGTGTATTCTCTCACGATTTGAATTCCAGCAATCATATCCTCTGAATTTTGTTTTTAAATTGGGACAAAATATTACCGTAATTATCTCTCATAATGATAAATCTGTCTCATTCAAGATGCATAAAGATTCGTAACTGATGATTTGGAACTGATTAAATCCAACTTGAAATGGCCATGTAACAGTACTGAGATATATGCACATTTTAAAATCATGATTTGCTCAGTTGAACATTGATATACTCCCCCGCTTCGCTTTACATACGTCATCCAATAGAAACCGAGAATGGTTTTCCCATTTCATTTTGCAGCAATCAGTTTTAAAACTAGCCATTATTATTAGGGATGGCAGATATAACTTTCAAACAATAAAGATTATAACAATATACCTCAACTTCCAAAAAAAAAGCACGAATACAAACTTCAAAGTTACTCTGTGACAGCAGCTGAACAGGAAGTTGTCAGGTTCTACTGCATAATTGTGATGAGATAACTGATCTTGGGCAGGATGATGGTAGCATGCCACAAATACATCAACAATCTTGGGACAAGTAGGGGAAAATGAGTCAGCGGTTCTACTCCTGATCTTTATCTTGTGAGCTCAGTTAGAATCATACATGCAATTTAGTGAAGGCAACCAGGCTGAGCTGCGATGCCTTCAGGCGGCCAACACAGCCTGCACTCAGGCTTGAATAATGGCCACTTGTGTAAGGCATACAGTGCCCTCCATAATGTTTGGGACAAAGACCCATCATTTATTTGCCTCTGTACTCCACAATTTGAGATTTGTAATATAAAAAATAAACACATGTGGTTAAAGTGCACATTGTCAGATTTTAATAAAGGCCATTTTTATACATTTTGGTTTCACCATGTAGAAATTACAGCAGTGTTTATACATAGTCCCCCATTTCAGGGCACCATAATGTTTGGGAAACAGCAATGTCATGTAAATGAAAGTAGTCATCTTTAATATTTTGTTGCATATCCTTTGCATGCAATGACTGCTTGAAGTCTGCGATTCATGGACATCACCAGTTGCTGGGTGTCTTCTCTGGTGATGCTCTGCCAGGCCTGTATTGCAGCCAAATTTAGCTTATGCTTGTTTTGGGGACTAGTCCCCTCCAGTTTTCTCTTCAGCATATAAAAGGCATGCTCAATTGGGTTCAGATCGGGTGATTGCCTTGGCCACTCAAGAATTGGCCATTTTTTAGCTTTGAAAAACTACTTTGTTTCTTTAGAAGTATGTTTGGGATCATTGTCTTGCTGTAGAATGAACCACCAGGCAATGAGTTTTGAGGCATTTGTTTGAACTTGAGCAGATAGGATGTGTCTATACACTTCAGAATTCATTATGCTACTACCATCAGCAGTTGTATCATCAATGGAGATAAGTGAGCCAGTGCCTTCAGCAGCCATACATGCCCAGGTCATAACACCCCCACTACCATGTTTCACAGATGAGGTAGTTTCTTCGGCACACTGCAGGAAGTGTGTGTTTCTAAAAGAGTGAAGAATGAAGATGAAATTCACCAGGATGTTGTTTGGAACAGAGCTTTTAGTTACAAGATTGGAAACGCTGGATATATTCTCTCTGGAGCATAGAAACATAGAAATTAGGTGCAGGAGCAGGCCATTCGGCCCTTCGAGCCTGCACCGCCATCAATATGATCATGGCTGATCATCCAACTCAATATCCTGTACCTGCCTTTTCTCCATACCCCCTGATCCCTTCAGCCACAAGGGCCACATCCAACTCCCTCTTAAATATGGCCATCGAACTGGCCTCAACTACCTTCTGTGGCAGAGAATTCCACAGATTCACCACTCTCTGTGTGAAAAACGATTTTCTCATCTCGGTCCTAAAAGACTTCCCCCTTATCCTTAAACTGTGACCCCTTGTCCTGGACTTCCCCAACATCGGGAACAATCTTCCTGCATCTAGCCTGTCCAACCCCTTAAGAATTTTGTAAGTCTCTATGAGATCACCCCTCAATCTTCTAAATTCCAGCGAGTACAAGCCGAGTCTATCCAGTCTTTCTTCATATGGCAGTCCTGCCATCCCAGGAATCAGTCTGGTGAACCTTCTCTGTACTCCCTCTATGGCAAGAATGTCTTTCCTCAGATTAGGAGACCAAAACTGTACGCAATACTCCAGGAGTGGCCTCACCAAGACCCTGTACAACTGCAGTAGAACCTCCCTGAAATTGTACTCAAATCCTTTTGCTATGAATGCCAACATACCATTTGCTTTCTTCACAGCCTGCTGCACCTGCATGCCTACTTTCAATGACTGGTGTACCATGACACCCTGGTCTCGCTGCATCTCCCCTTTTCCTAATCGGTCACCATTCAAATAATAGTCTACCTTCCTGTTTTTGCCACCAAAGTCGATAACCTCACATTTATCCACATTATACTGCATCTGCCATGCATTTGCCCACTCACCCGTCTATCCAAGTCATCCTGCAGCCTCCTAGCATCCTCCTCACAGCTAACACTGCCCCCAGCTTCGTGTCATCCGCAAACTTCAAGATGTTGCATTTAATTCCCTCGTCCAAATCATTAATGTATATTGTAAATAGCTGGGGTCCCAGCACTGAACCTTGCGGCACCCCACTAGTCACTGTCTGCCATCCTGAAAAGGACCCGTTCACTCCTACTCTTTGCTTCCTGTCTGCCAGCCAGTTCTCTATCCACATCAATACTGAACCACCAATACCGTGTGCTTTAAGTTTGTATACCAATCTCTTGTGTGGGACCTTGTCGAAAGCCTTCTGAAAGTCTAGTTATAACACATCCACTGCTTCTCCCTTATGCACTCTACTAGTTACATCCTCAAAAAATTCAATAAGATTCGTCAGACATGATTTACCCTTCGTAAATCCATGCTGATTTTGTCCAATGATTTCACCACTTTCCAAATGCGCTGCTATCCCATCTTTAATAATTGACTAGCAGTTTCCCCACTACCGATGTTAGACTAACTGGTCTGTAATTCCCCGTTTTCTCTCTCCCTCCCTTTTTAAAAAGTGGGGTTACATTAGCTACCCTCCAATCCTCAGGAACTACTCCAGAATTTAAAGAGTTTTGAAAAATTATCACTAAGGCATCTGCTATTTATGGGGCTACTTCCTTAAGTACCCTGGGATGCAGCCTCTCTGGCCCTGGGGATTTATCGGCCTTTAATCCATTCAATTTACCCCACACCACTTTCTGGCTAACCTGGATTTCACTCATTTCCTCCATCTCATTTGACCCGCGATCCCCTGCTATTTCCGGCAAATTATTTATGTCTTCCTTAGTGAAGACAGAACCAAAGTAGTTATTCAATTGGTATGCCATGTCCTTGTTCTCCATGATCAATTCACCCGTTTCTGACTGCAAGGGACCTACATTTGTTTTAACTAATCTTTTGCGCTTCACACATCGATAAAAACTTTTGCAGTCAGTTTTTATGTTTCCTGACAGTTTTCTTTCATACTCCATTTTCCCTTTCCTAATTAAGTCCTTTGTCCTCCTCTGTTGGTCTCTGAATTTCTCCCAGTCCTCTGGTAGGCTGCTTTTTCTGGCTAATTTGTACGCTTCATCTTTTTCTTTGATACTATCCCTGATTTCCCTCGTTATCCACGGATGCGCCACCTTCCCTGATTTATTCTTTTGCCATACTGGGATGAACAATTGTTGTAGTTCATCCATGCAGTCTTTAAATGCCTTCCACCGTCAACCCTTCAAGAATCAATTGCCAGTCGATCTTGGCCAATTCACGTCTCATTCCCTCAGAGTTACCTTTCTTTAAGTTCAGGACCCGTGTTTCTGAATTAACAATGTCACTCTCCATCCTAATGAAGAACTCAACCATATTATGGTCACTCTTGCCCAAGGGGCCACGTACAACAAGGCTGCTAACTAACCCTTCCTCATTACTCAATATCCAGTCTAGAATAGCCTGCTCTCTCATTGGTTCCTCCACATGTTGGTTTAGAAAACTATCCCGCATACATTCCAAGAAATCCTCTTCCTCAGCACCCCTGCCAATTTGATTCACCCAATCTATATGTCGATTGAAGTCACCCATTATAACGGTTTTACCTTCGTTGCACGCATTTCTAATTTCCTGTTTGATGTCATCCCCAACTCCATGACTACTGTTAGGTGGCCTGTACACAACACCCACTAGTGTTTTCTGCCCTTTAGTGTTTCGCAGCTCCACCCATATCGATTCCACATCCTCCAAGCTAATGTCATTCCTTTCTATTGCGTTAATCTCCGCTCGACCCAACCACCTTTTCCTCTCTGTCTATCCTTCCTGAATATTGAATATCCCTGGATGTTCAGCTCCCAGCCTTGGTCACCCTGGAGCCATATCTCCGTGATCCCAACTATATCATAATTATTAATAGCTATCTGCACATTCAACTCATCCACCTTATTACGAATGCTCCTCACATTGAGACACAAAGCCTTCAGGCTTGTTTTTACAACATTCTTGGCCCTTTTACAATTATGTTGAAAAGTGGCCCTTTTAGATGTTTGCCCTGGATTTGTTTTCCTGCCACTTTTCACCTTGCTACCTATTGCTCTTAACCTCATTTTACACCCCTCTGTCTCTCTGCTCACACATTTAAGAAACCCTCCACTTCTTATTCTCCGTTTGTTATTTTTTTCTTCTTTCCTCCCTACGTGTTGCGTCTGACTGCTTCTCTTCTCTGCCTCCTGCCTCACAAACGGACTACTTGCCTTCTCTATTTGAGTCCCTCCCCCCAACCGATCTAGTTTAAAGTCTCCCCAGTAGCCTTTGCAAATCTCCCCGCCAGGATATTGGTTCCCCTCGGGTTCAAGTGCAACCCATCCTTTTTGTACAGGTCACACCTTCCCCGTAAGAGATCCCAACGATCCAGAAACTTGAATCTCTGCGCTCTGCACCAGTCCTTTAGCCACGCATTGATCCTCCACCTTGCTCCATTCCTACTCTCACTGTCGCGTGGTACAGGCAGTAATCCTGAGATTGTTAGCTTTGCGGTCCTTCTCATTAACACTCTTCCTAACTCCCTAAATTCTCCTTTCAGGACCTCCTCTCTTTTTCTACCTATGTCATTGGTACCTATATGTACCACGACCTCTGGCTCCTCTCCCTCCCATTTCAAGATATCTTGGACACATTCTGTCACATCCTGAACCCTGGCACCAGGGAGGCAAACTACCATCCGGGTCTCCTGACTGTGTCCACAGAATCGCCTATCTGACCCCTTAACTATAGAGTCCCCTATTACTGCTGCCCTCCTCTTCTTTTCCTTACCCTTCTGAGCAACAGAAGGCAATAGGAGGCTTGAGGGGTGATTATATGATTATGAAGGCATAGATATGGTAGATAATTATTTTTTTTCAATGGTTTGGGACTCTAAGATTAGAGTGCAACAGTTTTTATAACTCTATAGAAAAATGCAGTGGAGAATCACAAAAATATAGGCTGGCTGGAGAATTTCTATTAGCAGAGACTAGATGTTTATTTGAGGCATTGCAGAATGAAGGAAGATTTAATTTAGGTGTACAAAATTAGGGTAAGATCAGAAATCATGAACAGGATTTATTTCCCTTGGTAGTGCTTCATAATTAAGGAACATGGACTGATAAGGAGCCAGATTAGGAACATTTCCATTTAAGATTTGGAATTCTGAAACTTGCCTTCTGAAGGATTGGTGGAAGTAGAAATGCTCATATTTAAAAGTTACTGAAAGCACATCTGAAGAGCCATGCTGTGTAAGGCTACAGAGCAACATCTGTGAAGTTTATGATGTCCCAAAATGCACTGGGAAGTTAACTGAATACTTTCATTTTTGTCCAATAACAATGTACAAATAGCCTCTTGTGTAAATTTCAGTAAGAACGAGTCATCTTGTGGCAACTTCAGCTGACAAAAAGATGACTAATTATTTTCAGACACTTAGTCTGATGAGTCAGAAACTTAACTAATAGTTTGCTTCAACACAACACAATTTAATAAGTAACATGCCCTGTAGTAAATACATCATAATTATAATCTTTCAAATTACCATAGCTATTTTTTCACTGGATTAAGATCTGGTAATATTTGTCACATTTACAGGCTTTTATCCTTCAACAGTAACCAGCACCCAAAATGGGAACAGTCCATTTATTTCTCCATCCTATTCTATCAGCAAAATCATGTCTAATTTCTGATCTAACTCTATATAACTGCTTCCCCATTTCCTTAATCCAACAATTTTCTATTTTAAATGATTAATTTGACATTGTATCAATTGCTGCTCATGACAGCAGCTTCTCAACCTTTATTTCCACTTCAACTGTGGAAACAGTTATGGTCAAGAGTTATACAGTAAGGAAATTGGGCCTTTGCCACACCGAGTCTGCATCAACAAGCACCCACTGAAAATAATCCCATTTTATTCTCTTCACAATCCCATCAACTCCCACCCCCAGATTCCATCACTCGCCTATGCCTTAGTGGCAATTTAGATTTGGATAGTGGCTGGTTAACACATCAACCCATACAACTTTGGAATATGGAAATAAACAAGGGCATCTGGTCATAATGAGAACATGCAAAATTAATTCAGACAGCTCCAGAGGAAAGGATTGAATCCAATTTGTTGGAGGTGTGAGGTAGTAATCTAGTAGCTATGCTACAACTATTTTGCTTTTATACTTTTAATACAACTCCTAACTTCAGTCTCAATAGGGTCTAATTTTGAGACTAATCCCTGGTGTTCACACAGAGTGTCTTTTTCATCAGAGAGTTGTGAGTCTGTGGAATTCTCTGCCTCAGGGGGTGGTGGAGGCCAGTTCTCTGGATACTTTCAAGAGAAAACTAGATAGGGCTCTTAAAGATAGTGCAGGGGATATGGGGAGAAGGCAGGAACGGGGTACTGATTGGGGATGATCAGCCATGATCACATTGAATGGCGGTGTTGGCTAGAAGGGCCGAATGGCCTACTCCTGCGCCTATTGTCTATTGTGTTAGATTTCCCAACAAATGGAAACAATTTTGGATAGTTCCTTGCATTCATTTCAAAAGAACAGACAGTACACGCTGAATACCGCCTGTAGCTGTTAACCTCACCATAATGTAGCACTAAGTAGACAAATTTCCCTCTCCTGGTCCTAAATCGGAGAATTAAAAAGGGTTGCATCAATTATGCAAATGAGCAAAATCTTTTCCCAATATGATTACACAATTGAATGTAGAATCTCATAACAAAATGTGATATATTGTCAAGGTTACCAGATAGAATTCAATATGGGAATAACATTTTCACATTTAAAATACTGGAAGATCGTTGCAGTAATGGAGTTAGCCAAGAACTTTTACACCCAGAGAGTTATTGTGAGAAAGGGATTGACAATTTCTTAGTATTCATGGGTTACCATTAAAAATAAATTTAAGTAGAATATTTCAGGTCTTGTACCACAAGAGTATAGCATTAAAGACTGCGAGATTATTTTTTACAAATCAGTCTCAAACAATGTAACTCGATTTCATTCATTTCTATTTGAATGAACAATATGGTATTAAACATACATATTTCATCATATCCTCTTGCATCCAATCGGATGGGAGTCGTCAAAGGAATTCTAAAGAAACGTATTACAAGGGTGCTTAAATTTAACAAATCATTGATTAGCAAACTTTCCACATAAAGTTACACTTTTGCTGAGTTACGCATAGAAGAATAAGTACACAACTGAACTTCTTTTACACAAATCTTCAGCAGAGTGGAAGAGAAACAATTACGGTAGTTAAATTGTGGCTTAAGCCTTGAAGAAACATTTTAAATTGGATCTATTTCTAAGAGTCCTTCAGGATCAAGCATAATTTGGTGCACATCTGCACATATTGAGGCGGCCACTGAAGCCAATATTGTCCGCAGATGCTAACATTTTTGGAGCTGGAATTGCTATGATAGGTAGGTAGATAATTTGTGAAGTGCTGTGAAGCTGCAGGTTTAACATCTGCAATGTCACAGAAAGCTGTGACATTGCAAAATTCCAAATCTCAGAAACATAAAATGTCATGTATCACCTCTGCTTGGTGGACCATATGTTTACGACAAGGTTTGATGCCTTTGGTCTTCATGCATCTTTTTCTTTAGATAATGCCTGCACACTGAAGGCAAACATCAAATTCTAAATTTGGTGAGAGGTAGCTCTAAAAACGTGGGAACCATGCCATCCCTATTCCTTGGCACTATAAGAATCCACACACCTGCCCACGCTCGCAGCTGCACACCAGTTCTCGCTCCCGGTGTAGGCTGCAGACCCAGCTTCCAAACACACACCTGGCCACATTCCCTCCTTTGTTCCCACTCTTGGCACACAAATGATGTGCCCAGTAAATATATGATGAATGCATTTCAGTTAATCCAGTGAAGACCTGTAAAGAAATTACACGAAAAGCTAATTGAAATTGGTGAAATCTAAATGGCTGCACTTCTTCCAAGGTTTCTCTACAATGGAGAAACCAAATGCAGATTGGATACCATTTAGTTTAGTTTTGTTTATTGTCATATGTACTGAGGCACAGTGAAAGGCTTTTGTTGCATGCTAACCATTTTGCAGCATGATTCTGTTTGTCAGACCCCAAACTTCCAGTTGCCAGTCACTTTCTCTGTCCTCAGACCTCCCATACAGTTCCAACAAGACTCAATGCAAATATGAGGAACAGCAATTCATCTATTTTCTGGGAATGCTGCAGCCTTGGGGGTCTCAATATCGAATGGAATAATTTAAAGTAAATAGCCTGTTCCATTTGTAAACTTTGGCCAATTCAGTTATAAGGCTATCTAGCTCTAATCTGCACTTGGTATTTTACTCTGAACAGATACGGTCTGTTGTGCTGGGTACTTACAGCATTCTCCTTTTGGCTTCAGTCTCCAGCTCTAACCGCCCACATTAAGCTATCAACCAAAGGTCTCAGTGAATATTAGAATAGCCTCAGCAACACTGACCTCTCCTATACATCCCTCTCACATCCTCTCAGCAACATAAAACTAAAATGAAGGGTTTTCAACCTAAAATATTAATCATGGTTCTCTTTCCACAGATGATAAACTGCTGCATTTCCACCATTTTCATTTGCGTTAATGAAAGCAATTCTATTGCCTCTAGTCCGTGGCTTTGAGAAAAGGTCAAGTAAAAACATTCAACTGAGAAAATAGGAAAACAAGTTCATAAATAACTTCAAGGTAAATAACAATGAACTGGAATTTATATTTTTCCAACAGAAGAAAATCAAACAAACATCACAAGCAAAGTTATCATGGGTACCACACTAATGACATTATATCACACATTTATTTTTTTATTATTCCTTTTAAAGACAAGCAGGGATGATTAGAAAGCACCAACTTTTTTTTCTCTGTCTCAGCTGCGAATTTAGCTGAATCGTTAAAAAAAAATACTAAGCAAAATAATTAACAAATGAAATTCACAGCATTGACAATAGCTATTGAAAGTACACAGTTTATATGCAAGGCTGCTAATTAATTATTTTGTACAATAATAATTCCACAAAAAAATTTAAACATTTTTGTGTCTGCTTTAAAGCCAGTATAAACTGTGAGTTACCATATTTTCAAAACTGCTATAACCATGCTCCTTCAAACAATACTGCAGCTCCCAAAACAGAGCTCATTTCAAAGATGGGAATTTGACCATTAGACATAAAGTAAATAAACTATCGTCTCTCCATCTCACACGCATGCCTTGTACACGCACACATATGTGGATGTGTTAAAAATATGCTTCATACATGATAATTTCGAATTTTCACAACTGATTATCTATTTAGAAAATCACCAAACAGTTCTTAGCCATTTTATCAATAGCACATCCATAAAAGTGCAAGTTGCACTAAAACAATTATTACTACTAATATTTCTGAAGTTTGAATTGTGAAATAACAGCTAACAGCTGCTACTGTCATTAGTTTGATTTCCAGTTTACTTTGTTACTGCGTTATTTTAACCTTGTGTATATCATTAGTGAGGCCACACTGGAATACTGTGCAAACTTTTGGCCAGTGCTTTTAGGAAAGGTTTCAGGCAATTGCAAGCCCAAAGGATAACCGCAGACAGTTACATCCTAACATCAGAACATTTTCAATGGAAAAAAAGGTTGAGGATCTTGGTTTTCAACAAGGACAAGAATGAATAAAAGCATTGCAAGCGGACTATTATATTTGAGCTACAAGTAAAAAAAAAAATACATATACAATTACAAACTTATTTGTTAAATGTTAACCAAGTAGTAGTGGCATCAACATCTTATGGAATTAGATGGCTAACAATAATTATTTTAAAACAAAGTTCGAAAAAGCAAACTAGGAAAAAAAATTACAGACAAATAACCCATTATCTACTATAAAAATTCAGTGTGCTCACTTTTACTCAGACATTATTGCTGTAGCAATGTCGGACAATTATAGGCAGCAATCCAAAAATTGCTTTGTGAAAATGTACTCTCTCAACCTCACACATCATAAAAATCCATTGAAGTGCACAAGGAGTTTATTTAGGAGCTATTTGAGGACACTTAAGTAATCCTGGATTAGCAGTACTTTAAATGACATACTTCAATTAACCTCTCAAAGATTTAGCAACTATAATCTAATCAAGAATATATCAGATAATCTTTGAGGTACTCATGTTTATTGAGTTTCTTAAAAATTTAAAATTTATGGTATATTTTTTTCTCCATCTTTTCTTTCCCACTTATACTTGCTCCAACTACGACAATTCTCAAAATTAATACTTGTTTTATACACTTCAAATATATTTGATTACGTGATAAACACACAATGGTTCACTTAGATCCATGATACCTTTTTCCTCTTTGGGTCTGACAAGCTCACAATATGAAAATATGGACCAAAACATTATCCAGATTTTACCGGAAAGATAACATCCATTGGCAATAGGCAATAGACAATAGGTACAGGTGTAGGCCATTCGGCCCTTCGAGCCAGCACCACCATTCAATGTGATCATGGCTGATCATCCACAATCAGTACCCCATTCTTGTCTTCTCCCCATATCCCCTGACTCCGCTATCTTTAAGAGCCCTATCTAGCTCTCTCTTGAAAGTATCCAGAGAACCAGCCTCCACCGCCCTCTGAGGCAGAGAATTCCACAGACTCACAACTGAAAAAGTGTGAAAAAGTGTTTCCTCATCTCCGTTCTAAATGGCCTACCCCTTATTCTTAAACTGTTCTGGACTCACCCAACATCGGGAACATGTTTCCTGCCTCTTGTGTGTCCAAACCCTTAATAATCTTATATGTTTCAATAAGATCCCCTCTCATCCTTCTAAATTCCAGAGTATACAAGCCCAGCCGCTCCATTCTCTCAGCATATGACAGACACGCCATCCCGGGAATTAACCTTCTGAACATACGCTGCACTCCCTCAATAGCAAGAATGTCCTTCCTCTATATATTGTTAATATATTTTCTCATATGCTGTGATAGTAGCCAAATTTATTGACGAACCTTCAAGAAATCAGTTATATAAACCTGCAATAAAGAAATTAGGGTTGCACTGTGTCTTTCCAATTTCATGCTTGCCTTCAGGCTCAGGAAGATGTTTTTCAGAATTCCCTTTCAGAGGTGTGGGAGGGTGTTTGGAGAGCTAAATTACCTTTTCTTATTACTTTCTTAGTATTCCTAATAATGTAATACATTCATACACCTAAATTAATCAAGGTAAACTGCTAATTTCAGATTATTTTATGCCTGCTCAGAATTTCTTTAGTTTAAGAATGACCACACAATCCTGTGAATTTATGCATTAATAAAGCACTACTTTCATAAGAAATCTTACCAAGCACATTTGCTCAATTTTGACCATTTATTAATAGGTAATGTATTTTCTGTTACTACAGATAATCATACTCCATTGATGTGGTTTTATCTAGTAAATTGAGCCAGGGTGCATTCTAGGTTCAGAGACCAGAACAGAAGGTGCTGCATTCAAACTCATTTTGCTGCCAGCCTCTCCATGATATGAATCTTTGACAGATAAGATCAATATTAAATCAGATTCTGACTCAATACTTTGCTACTTTAAAAAACTGTAGAACAGAAAATCATGGTCAAATATTTTTTCACATTTGAAGTAAAATATCGCTTAGCTAATTTGTAAAAAATAGAGATTATCTGTCCATAGAAACCAGAACAGTTTTAGTAGCCACTAGACAAAGTGGGACCCGTTGGGTCCCAGTCACACAGGAGGCCTGGTCCCACAACACAACCCATTCACCAACGCAATAATCCACTACTCACCCGTTCCCCCAACGAGACCCGTTCCTCCAACACAATATTCCACCACTCACCCATAGCCCCTAACTCGGCAGGCACGGCTCATTTCCCCTCATCCCCGAGTACTCCCTCCACCTCCACAGTCCATCCATAGACTTGACGGAGCTAACCTTACCTCAAAGGGAACATAGCAAATTTAGTTTAGAGATACAGCGCAGAACCAGACCCTTCGCCCCACTGAGCCCACGCCAATCAGCAATACACTAGCACTATCCTACACACCAGGGAAAATTTACAACTTTACTGAAGCTAATTTTCTTTCCCGCTATTATCACACTCTTGAACAGACCTCTCGTGAGCTAGGATACATTCCTGATCTCAAAATCACGTTCTCGATGGCTGTATTTCTGTATTCGTTTATTTTTTCACTGTATCTCAGTATGCGTGACAATAATAATAATCTAATAATATCATATATTTTAAATAAAGCATAATCTAGAAAAAAAAATATTCATCCCTTCTTCTGAACTTCAGTTCCAAGTCAGCTTCTGAAATTTTGCGCAATTAGTATATACACGAGGATACATTTCTTCCACAGCAAGATGTGTATATATTCCTGTAGATAAGAGCTATCAGGAGGATGCACAGCAGTTGTTTTCTATTATTCTTACGGCATATTGTTAGAAGGAAAAGTAAAGTTGCAAAAAACATTGGCTTGACTACAGTTAAGACTATCACATGTAGCTTTGAAGTACCTTTTTAAAAAAGGACATCAATGTTGTAAAAAACAGAATAGATAAATCAGGTAGCTTGCATAAGTAGGAAACTATAGCTACAAGCATTCATTTGTTATTGGGTCTGTTATCTAAAACCGAGCTATCTGAAAGGAAGTTAGATCATTTAAAAAATATACTAAATAGCTTTGATCATATAAACAAAGAAAGACAAAATTCTATACTACTGCCAAGGTATCATAAAGCAAAAAAATATCACCAAGGCAGCAAGGACATTAGGAAATCAGTCTTCATACAATGGAAGGTGGAAAGTTCTCTACCACAGGTAGAAAAAGTGGATATATATTTAAAGCAGAGTACATTGGACTTTGAGGAGGGAGCAGGTAGTGGGGTTAATTTTAGACTGGAATTGCTACATGTGACACAACAGTCTCGTTCTGTCCTTATGTTTCTTTCTGTATAATCTTTCATGGCTCTGTGCTCCAACGTAGGTTTGAGACATAAATTGCTCCAGATCACAGAGTACAATGAGGCAAGTGGAATAAAGGGATATGGGGAGATGGCAGGCACGAGTTATTGATTGGGGACGATCAGCCATGATCACAATGAATGGCGGTGCTGGCTAGAAGGGCCAAATGGCCCCCTCCTGCACCTATTTTCTATATATGTTTCTATGTCCCACATGGGCGACCTAATTGGCGAGTTGAGAAGAGTTTCGGAGAGTTTGAAAAAATGTCATGTTGAACTATGTAGACCTCCTTCGACTATGTTGAAGACTAGCTTCGACTAACTTCGGAAAAATTGGACACTGAATAGTGGAGAGTGAAGACGACCTCCTTCGATCTCCTACGATTTCCCTTTGACTATGATGAAGACTACCTAGACTACCTTCGACTACCCTCGATTACCTACGACTAACATGCGACCTACTACTAAACCTACGAGTAAAAAATGTATCGATTCTTTCCATGGCGACCTTTTTTTACTCGCGGGCATTTTTCAACATGTTGAAAAATATGCCGTGACCTAGCTGAGGCCTCCAGTACACGGGGACTACTCTCGAGCATGACGGAGAGTTACAAAGACCTCCTATGACCTCGTGTCGACCATGCTGCACGTATGAGTCGAAGGCAAACTCACCAGAACACGCGGATTAGGTCGCCCAAGTGGGATAGCCCCTTAATGGTTACCATCACATTTAGAAATCATAGAAACCTTTTAAACTTGTTGTTTTGCTTTATTGGAAGTACAATTTTTTAAATAGCAGTGCGAATTAGAAATGTTTGAACCAGTATTGGCCTCTTTAGGGGCATTACTCAAACAAGTAAACGCAAGAAAATTAATTGTAAATGACTTATTATTGAATTTGTTCATTGGACATGGACATAGTATTTATTATTCATGTCTAATTTCGCACGGTCTTTGAACTTAAACTTCTTAAATCATAGGATACTGATCCAGCAACAATGAAGAAAATGACAAAATATGTCCAAGGAGGTATTCCAACCATAATAACAAAGGGTTCGATTTCACTCTAATGATTCAGCCCAATTCCAGAGTTAAAGATAAGTCTATCACGAAGACAGTGAATTATAACAATACCTAGATTAGATCTCCCATTACATAAGAGCTGTGTTGGTATACAAATCTAATTTATATTTCCTAGATTGTTGAGTGAAACAATTTCTGTTTTAGTATGAATGTTCTTAAGCATTCATTGACTGCAAAATCATTGCCTCATACTTTATTTGTTGATTTGCTCTCCAGTACTGCGATGCAAAATTGTTTATAACTCAAAATGAAAACAGATATGTCAACAAAACACTTTCTTCAGCATAAACAGATCCATTATTAACAGAATTCTACAATAACTAGCATGACAACAGATAATGCATACACATAGCTTCCATCCAACATTTACCCATTTTTGTGGCTTTTCTATAAAAAAGGCTATTGTTCATATCCCACATTATTTAAAAGCAAAACGATCTGACATACAGACAAGGTTTTATTCAATGGTGCTCAACCGTAAGTTTTTTTTTCAAAGTACAAAAATGGAAATTGGGAACCAATGCTTTCTCAGGGCAAATAGAAATTGTGATCTCAAAATCCCATTCAGGATTTGAATGTAGTTGTGGACAGTCTACACACCATACCACAGTAATATATAAAAAGCCACAACACACAATTATGAATATGAAAAATACATAATTATGCTCTCATCTATATATAACTAGACCAAGTGGGATCCGTTGGGCCCTGTTCCCCCAACGCAATATAGCACCACTCAAATCTGTTTCCCCAACGCAATATTCCACCACACACCCATAGCCCCCAACTGCGCAGGCATAGCACATTTCCCCTCATCCCCCAGAACTCCCTCCCCTGCCTCTTCTTTCCCCTCTCCTCCCCCCTACCCTCAGTCACTCCCTCCCACCCTCCATAATCCCACTCCCCTCCCTACACCCCCTCCTATCCCTCTATCTGCATCCTCATTCCCCTCCCCCACTCCTTCCCTCTCCTTACAACAATGTTACAAATCTCTCACTGGACTCAAGTCCTGACTTTGTTAACATTGTCCATAACCCCTCTCCCCTCCCTACCCCAAGTGAGACCCGTTTAGCCTCGTTCCCCTAACGCAATAATCCAGTCTGGAGCGGCGGGATGGGGAGGAAGGAGCGCACTCCAGGCCCAGTTCGTGTCTGTGTCCGTGTCTTTGTCCAGCCGCGCTCAGGGCCCTGGGCTGTGGTTCAAGCTCTGGAGCTGCGGTAGGGGAGGGAGGATTGCAGCTCCGGGCCCAGTCTGTGTCTAGCTGTGATCAGGGCCCTGGGCTGTGGTTCGAGCTGGTGCGGGCGGGCCCGTGGGAACGCTTCTCCCTCTCCCTACCTCCTCCTGCGCTGGTTGCCTCTCCCTCTCAATCCCGCGCGGCATTTTAAAATAACTGAAAGTCAGTCAGTGAGTTTTTGAGGCTGCCGTCTTGACCTGCAGGAGGGGGAGGGAGGGAGGAGCGCGGCTCCGGGCCCTGTCGGTGTCTGTGTCCAGCGTGCTTTTATTGGGGACAGCAAGTTTATAAAAATGTAAATTAGATCCCATTGCTCACCAGCCCCCCTATCCCACCCCCACCATTGTAGCGCTATCGTGTACCATTTTGACGTAGTTCCGGGGTCACCACACACACATGCAGAATCACAACCAAGATGAGAGTTTTAGTAATATACAGATTACTAAAACATGCATCTTGTTTGTTTGTGTGTGTGTGTGTGTGTGTGTGAGATTTCCCGAAACTCCGGCAAAATGGTACACGATAACGCCCCAATTTTTGGCCCACCTTACTCACCCGTGTCCTGGGATGACCAAGATTTGTTCAGATTGATAGTATATTTTACAAGTTATTGACATTTTAAACTTTACAAAAAAAAAATTACAAAACCACTTTTCCACTTGCCCTGAACATCAGCCGCGTTCGACGTCACAATGGGATTCCAAATTTAATTTGCATTCTCGATTTTCATTGACATTGATTTTATTCTAAAAAAAACGTAGTTTTAATCCAATTCTTCCTTTTTCATTAACAGCCAACATTGTTTCTATTTTAAAGAAAAGAAAACACGATTTTCATTGAGAATTTCATTTCTTTTTTAAACATCGCGATTTTCATTGTTTGGGGGATGGGATACGGGGAGGTTTCATTATTTAAAAAATATTGCAATTTTCATTGTGGTGGGGTGGGATTGGGGGAGGTGGGGAGTGGGAAAGCAAGGTGATAGAGGGAGAGGAGGGGGGTAGGGAGGGGAAGTGGGGGATGAGGGGGGGGGGATAGAGGGAGAGGAGGAGGGAGTGGGCGAGGTAGGGAGCAGGGGATAGAGGGAGAGGACAGTGGGGGAGGTGAGGTGGGAGAGTGGGATAGGAGGGAGGTGAGTGGGGGAGCAGGGGGATAGAGGGAGAGGGGGAGAGGGGGGAGGAGGCCAGGGGAAAGAAGAGGGAAGGTGAAGAGGAAGGGGAGGGAGTGCTGGGGGATGAGGGGGAAGGGAGGAGGATAGGGGTAGGAAGAGGGATGGCGAGGTAATGGAGGAGGGGAGGGGGAAGAGCGATGAGGTGAGGGAGGGGTGAGCAGAGGAGTGTTGGTGGAGGGTGAGGAGAGGGAGGTTAATGGAAATGAGGAATAGGGAACTGAAGAGGAAGAGTGAGATGCGTTCACATTGATCTTATATTTTACAAGTTACTGCCATTTTAAACTTTTAAAACGTCTGCGCAGTTGGGTGGGGGTTGCTGTGACTCATGTCACAACGCGGATCTCTGGTGTCACAACGGGAACCCGTCAGCCGCGCCAGCGTAGTTGGGGGCTATGGGTGAGTGGTGGAATATTGCGTTAGGGGAACGGGCCCAACGAGTCCGCACTTGGTCTGGTACCTTATATTCCTGAGTGAGTATGCTACTTGTGTAATCTAAATGTATGATGTGTCCTCAAATGTTACATTAATGTGCAACGAAATAATCAAATGGGATATTTACACAGAAACACGTTTATAAGATTAAATTTTGCACCTCTAGGCCTACTTGAGTATAGTAATGGAGGTTTACCACTGACAAAAGATACACTTCCAAGACAATAATCAAGATATAGGCAATCTTACAATGGCCTTGCATATCATTAATGATCAATTTCTCTCTGATAGAACGATGTGATTCCTTTAAAAGTAATATTAAATGCTTGTCAAAATTAATTGTCCCAATACCATAAATAAGGAGGAGTGAATGAAAGCTACTTATCCAGCACAGGTGCCAAGTAACCTATGGCCTACAAAATGCTTAATGGTTTGGGCAACTCTCTATTGACACACATCAGGAGAGACTACAGTCTTTATATGGTTATCAAAGTGCAATACATTATATTACTGAATTTTCAAATAGAGCTCATAAGCTGCAAAACATTCTTCTCTCCATAGATGCTGCCTCACCCGCTGAGTTCTTCCAGCATTTCTTTATCTACCTTCAATTTTTCCACCATCTGCAGTTCTTTCTTAAATAGATCTTGGAGAAGACTGAACCAGCAGGCAACGGCACGAACGAATGAATGACCGACGGTGCCGCCACCGGTTTCACCCCAGTGGTGGAAATTTTCTTGTAAGTTATACTATGTTAACACATTAGTAATATCATTAATATTGTCGTGTTAACATAGAAAACATCATTGTAATCACGGTACAACTAGAGAAAATAGCACGATCTTTTAAACGGCAAAAAAAGGCTGATTTAGGCACTCAATCGTGAAAAAGGCATTATCCTGGTGAAATCATCAAAAAAGCATGAAAAGGCACATGGCATCTATAATCATTAAACACACTTGAGCCTTGAACATAACACATTTGCCTGGGATACTGGATGAATCTGTGAGTCTTTTCCTTTCTATCAGTATTCCATTTTTCTTATAATGTACCCACATTGGACAATGTACACTCCAGCGAGAAGTCAAACAGCTCAACTATTGCTCAGTTGTTTACATCTTCAATTGCTGTACTTTGGCCAGAAGGTATAAAACATGAGAATGTTCTTCTGTTTGTGACTGATGCAGCTCCGTACATGAAAAAAACTGCTCGTGCTCTTAAAGTTTTATTTCCCAAAATGTTGCATTTGACATGCTTAGCTCAAGGACTTCACAGAATTGGCAAGCACATACGTAGCTTATTTCCTAATGTCGATCGCCTAGTTTCTAATGTCAAGAAAATCTTCCTCAAAGCACCGTCACGTGTGCATATGTTCAAGGAAATGGCACCCGAGATTCCGCTACCTCCTCAGCTCGTTTTGACTAGGTGGGGTACATGGTTCTCTGCTGTACTCTACTATGCTGCAAATTTTGAAAAAAAAAAATTGTCGACTGATTTGAAGAAGAATCTGCTGCAGTCAGGATCATCAGTGAAATCATGCATAAAAAGTTCCTCCACCGCGATCTTGTATTTATTGCTTCCAATTTTGCAAACTTCCCACAAGCTATCACTTCCCTTGAGAAACGTGGCAAAATATTAGTGAATAGCCTGCAGGTTTTCAACAAAGTAACTAACCATATTCGTAAAATTCCTGCCGATGTTGGTAAAGACATACAAGGAAAATGTGTGAGAGTGATTTTAGCTGACAAAGATCTTGAAGAAATACAAAACATAGCTAAAGTTCTCAAAGGTAGTTGTAATGCACAAGATATCAACATGAATAGAGTCTGTAGCTTGTTTCGGGTATGCACCAATGACCTCAGCTGAGGTAGAAAGAAGTTTTTCACAACTAAAGAATATTCTGTCTGACAGACGGCATAGTTTAACACCAGATAATTTGAAACAAAATGGTGGTAATTATGTGCAACCAGGCAACTTTGATCATTTAATGTAGTATACCTTTATATTATCATTTTAACCATATTTTGGTGGTGGAAATTCATGCCTTTTTATGCCTTTTCTTGTCAATAAATGCTTTTTTCGTGCCTTTTTTGTAATTTTATTATGCCTTTTTGCCTGCCTATATCTGATTTTTTTAGTGCCTAAACATCCTGGCTCTATTAATTATCAAATGTACTGAAATCAGAACAATTAAATTCTTACTTGCAGCAGCATTACAGGGCTGTAAACACAAAAAAGCTTGAAGTTCTGAGTGCAACCAAGACAATTCATAATTCATAGTTTAGTTGGTGGTTGTGGTGTTCATGAGCCTGATAGTTGATGGGAAGAAGCTGTTCTTGAACCTAAAGGTCAGTTTTCAGACTCCTACTTTCTTCCCAATGGCAAGGGTGAAATGAGAGCATGGCCAGGGTGGTGTGGATCTATGATAATGCTGGCTGCTTTAGACCCCTTCGATGGTGGGGAGGTCAGTACAGTACCCATGATTGACTGTGCAGTGTCCACCACCTTCATTCCTGGCATTCAAATTGCGGAACTAGGCCATGATGGTACCAGTCAATATGCTCTCTACTAGTTCCACAGAGTATCCACTGACAATCCAAATCTCCTCAATCTTCTAAGAAAGTAGAGGCATTGATGGGCTTTATATATAATTGCATTAATATAATGGGCCCAGAACAGATCTTCAATGATGTGCACACCCGTCATCTTGAAGTTGTTGACTTTCTCCACCACCGACCCGTCAATAATGACAGATTTGTGGATCCTTGACCTCCCTCTTCCAAAATTAACAATCAGCTGCTTGGTCTTACTGACGTTGAGAACAAGGTTGTTTGTTCTGGCACCATTCAATCAAACAATCCATCTCCTTCCTATACTCTGACTTATCATTAACTGTAATTTGTACGGTGGTATCGTTGGAAAATGTAATGATGGTTAGAACTGTGACTGGATACACAGTTATGGGTATAGAATGAGGAATGCAGGGCACTGAGCACACAGTCCTGAGGTGCCCCTGTTGTGATGATTATCGAGGTGGATGTATTGTTCCAAATGCATACCGATTGTGGTCTGTTGATGAGGAAGTCGAGGATCCAGCTGATGTGCAGAGACCCAGTTCCCTGAGCTTGGTAACATGTTTAGAAGGGATGATGATGTCGACCGCCGAGTTGTAGTCGATGAACAACAGCCTGACGCGTGTTCTTACTATCCAGGTGGTCAAGTGCAGAGTCAGAGAGATCCCATCCCCCATTGATCTATCATGGTGGTCCGCAAATTGTAGTGGGTCCAGGTTCTTGCTAAGGAAGGAGTTGATATGCACCCCAATCAACTTCTCAACCCAATTCATTTATCGCACTACTAACCTGATCTCCCGGTGGCTCAGCACTTCAACTCCCCCTCCCATTCCGAATATTTGAATTTGAATGCCTTTTTATTGTCACTATAAACATGTACAATGAGATTAAAAGCTGCTCCTACTCAGTGTAAAAACAAAAAGGGGGAGGGGGAATACAGATATGTACACAGTTTCTGTGACGCTATGTACATATCTATAAAAGACAATGGATAAATAGAATTACAGTTACAGTACATAATCTTGCTATCCTGGGCCTCCTCCATTGCCAGTGAGGTCCAGTGCAAATTGGAGGAACAGAACCTCATATTTCGCTTGGGTAGTTTACACCCCAGCGGAAAGAACATTGACTTCTCAAATTTCATATAGTCCTTGCTTTCTCCCATCTTCCCCTCCCTCTTCCCAGCTCTCCCACAAGCCTGTCTCCGCCTCTTCCTTTCTTCCCACCTCCCCCCGACATCAGTCTGAAGAAGGGTCTCGACCTGAAACGTCGCCGATTCCTTCTCTCCATAGATGCTGCCTCACCCGCTGAGATTCTCCAGCATTCTTGTCTACCTTAAATACAACCAATAATCATTACCGACTTGGTAGAACCCACAGCTGTTTTACACAGTATCAATTATTCTGTTTGATTTATTTCACATAATCTCATACTGCGCTGTCCAGTATATTTCCTTACAAAAAGGATTTTTACCAAAATAAATTGACATTTCTAAAGCTCATTTCAAATGCTGAAATATTCATCATAATGTGCAAAACAAAAATACTGAACAGAAATAAAGATAATAAGATGGTTGAAATCACAGAGAAAGTTTTTTGATGAACTAAAAGTAAAATGGGGTTAAACAGAGAGATGTGTAGTAAGGAACTGTAGATGCTGGTTCAACCAAGGATAGAAACAAAAATATGGAGTAACTCAGCAGCATTTTGTGCCTATCTTCGGTGTGAACCTCACAGAGCGATTGGCAGGAAGAGTAATAATATCCGGAAAAAAAAGGCCCGCGACAATGTATGTGAAATGGTTATGAAAAAAGCAGAGGTTTCATGCAGAGATAGTGATATCACCAAGGAAAATGATATGGTTGTAGAGAGATTTAAAAGTATTGACAAGGTTATGGCGAAACAGTATTGCGTATGGAGTAATGGAAACACGATTGAGGACGTAGGAGTGACAGTCAAATGAATCATAACTTGCTGAGGCTGGTGATGAGAAACCAAGCCTTCTGGTGATAAAGGCGTAGATTTTTGATTTTGGTAGCACAAGATATCAGGAAAAGATGGAGCTAAATGTTACTGGGCAAATGCTATTAACAGAAAGCATGTGAGAAAAGTTGCACAGCAATCAGGTGAACAACATATCATGGTTCACATTATCTAACATAGATTATATAGTAAGAAAAGTGATCAAGCCAAGACTTGAAACATGTAGGTATTGGTAGAATGTAGCATAGCTTCAGTTTTCCCAGCTCCTGTGCTGAAGGAAACTCAGCTCAAGTACGATTTCATCAAGGCTGTGTAATTGAAATGTGTCGCAAAATGTTGTTATACAGATAATAAGGGGAAGGTAGGAGACATAGTGACTGAGTTCGCTTTTAACAGTAAACATAAAATAAATATGATTATTATATTAGCAATGAGACTGCTGGAATTATTTGCAAAAAGTTCGCTTCCACATAGTTCTGTTTAAATGTTCACATTATGCATAATTGAGAACCGTAAAGATAAAATTTGCACAAATGAGAAAGATCACAAACTGCAACCATTGACATTTAGATGCCCAATAACAAATTTTAAATACCAGAAATAAGTAATTTATTTTTTTTAATACGATTATCTGAGATTGGGCTTTACTCTTTGCCGTTCTATGCCTCCCTCCTCTATTTTTCCCAAAGCTGTCACAAGCACATATTCTACCTATGTGCAAAACTGTCGTGAGTGTGATGTCAGTCACATCAGTAATGATGCAGGAACGGCAATTGTTTCCCTGGAAATACAGAGGTATGCAAACTGGTTCCAAATGGTATGTATTTATGACAAAATGAATAAGTTATAATAATGGCACAGATTATAATTATGGACATTAGTACCAACAGCAGTGAATTTTAGATTTAAGAGCATAGGGTGGATTGTTGTGGGTGTTGCATCAACTAAACCTTGCAAAATTACCGCAGCCTTATTTTTCCAGCTTTAGCGCAAAATATTGTCAATAAAATAGAATAACAGCAAATATTTAGTTTGTCTACAGTAGAAGATAAAAGCTAGTTTATGTAAAAGAGAAAATTCTTGCAAACTAACTGCGAGTTGCTTACAAACAGTGATGAGAAAATTTCATGATGGACAATAAGGAAAAAGTTGAGCAATTAAGCAACTACTTTGTGTCCCTCTTCGCAGAAAAAAAACAAATAGTCGTCTAGCAAGAAAAATAAATTCAAAGATATCAGTATTAAAGAAAAACTCCACTAGAGAGGTTAATGAGACTAAAAACATAACTCATGGATCTGATGATCTAAAGCCAAGACTCTTCAAAGATGTTGTTATACAGAAAACAAGTCTCTGGCTAATTCTTTGGATCTGTAACAATCTCTGTGGATTGGTCGGTGGCCAATGTGACCCTACTATTTAGGAAAGAGCGAGAAAAAATATGGAATACCAACCTTATTAAGCTTAACATCAGTAGGAAAATTGTTAAATTCTAAAATGAAGGGTGGTATAATGGATGACCTTGAAAACCAAAATAGGAGGAAGCAGATAAAGCATGGGAGAAGAATCCATGAAAATCTATGAAAGAAAAATCATGTTTAAATAATCTAATGTAATTCTTTGGGGGTGTAATGAATAGAATAGATAAGTGGCAACCAGTGGATGTGCTGTATTTGGACTTCCAGGAGAATTTCAATAAGATCCAACACAAGAAATTGGCTTATTTGTGTTAAAGGTCAAAATAAGGAGTATGCCACATGAGACTGAGAAGTTCATGTTCTTAGAATCATAGAATCATAGAAAATAGATGCAGGAGTAGGCTATTCGGCCCTTCGAGCCTGCACTGCCATTCAATATGATCATGGCTGATTATCCAACTCAGTATCCCGTACCTGCCTTCTCTCCATACCCCCTGATCCCTTTAGCCGCAAGGGCCACATCTAACTCCCTCTTAAATAAAGCCAATGAACTGGCCTAAACTACCTTCCGTGGCAGAGAATTCCACAGACTCACCATTCTCTGTGTGAAAAAAGATCTTCTCATCTCAGTCCTAAAAGACTTCCCCCTTATCTGTAAACTGTGACCCCTTGTTCTGGAGTTCCCCAACATCAGGAACAATCTTCCTGCATCTAGCCTGTCCAACCCTTTAAGAATTTTGTAAGTCTCTATAAGATCCCCCCTCAATCTCCTAAATTCCAGCGAGTACAAGCCGAGTCTATCCAGTCTTTCTTCATATGGAAGTCCTGCCATCCCAGGAATTAGTCTGGTGAACCTTCTCTGTGCTCCCTCTATGGCAAGAATGTCTTTCCTCAGATTAGGAGACCAAAACTGTACGCAATACTCCAGGTGTGGCCTCACCAAGATCCTATACAACTGTAGTAGAACCTCCCTGAAATTGTACTCAAATCCTTTTGCTATGGATGCCAACATACCATTCGCTTTCTTCACAGCCTGCTGCACCTGCATGCCTACTTTCAATGGCTGGTATACCATGACACCCAGGTCTCGTTGCATCTCCCCTTTTCCTAATAGGCCACCATTCAGATAATAATCTACCCTCCTGTTTTTGACGCCAAAGTGGATAACCTCACATTTATCCACATTATACTGCATCTGCCATGCATTTGCCCACTCACCCAGCCTATCCAAGTCACCTTGCAGCCTCCTATCATCCTCCTCACAGCTAACACTGCCCCCCAACTTCGTGTCATCCGCAAACTTGGAGATGTTGCATTCAATTCCCTCATCCAGATCATAAATATATATTGTAAATAGCTGGGGTCCCAGCACTGAGCCTTGCGGTACCACACTAGTCACTGCCTGCCATTCTGAAAATGACCCGATTACTCCTCTCTTTGCTTCCTGTCTGCCAGCCAGTTCTCTATCCACTCATAAGTGATAGGAGAAGAATTAGGCCATTTTGCCCATCAAGTCTACACTAATATCCAATCATGGCTCATCTATCTTTCCTTCTTAACCACATTCTCCTGCCTTCTCCCCATAATCCTTGACTCCTGCACTAAGCAGAGAAGATAAATTACTTCAATCAGAGGGTGGTTCATCTAGGAATTCAGAAAACAAAGATTGATAGATTTATGAAAGTTAAGAAAAAGTTGGAATTGTATTGGTTTATCATTGGTACATGTACTGAGATACATTGAAAAGCTTTGTTTGCATGCTATCCAGTCAAATCATACTATACACAATCACAATTATACCGGTGCCCAAGAAGAGCAAGGTGACGTGCCTCAATGACTATCGACTAGTGGCACTAACGTCAGTGGTGATGAAGTGCTTTGAGAGGTTGATCATGGCGCAAATCAACTCATATCTCGAGAAAAACCTGGACCCACTGCAGTTCGCTTACTGCCACAACAGATCAACGGTGGATGTGATCACGCTAGCTCTCCACTCCGCTCTGGACCACTTGGACAACAAAAACTCATATGTCAGGCTGTTATTCATTGACTACAGCTCGGCATTTAACACAATCATCCCCTCCAAGCTGGTTACCAAACTCCCAGAACTGGGTCTATGCGTATCACTCTGCAATTGGATCCTCGACATCTTCATTCACAGACCACAGTCTGTCTGTATTGGTGGAAATGTGTCAGCTCGATAACAATCAGCAGGGGAGCACCTCAAGGCTGTGTGCTCAGCCTCCTGCTGTACTCACTCTGTACTCATGATTGCGTAGCCTGTCATAATGCGAACTCCATCATCAAGTTCGCTGACGACACCACTGTTGTGGGACGTATCACTGATGGAGGCGAGTCAGAGTACAGAAGTGAGATCGACCGGTTGAACAAATGGTGCCAGCACAATAACCTGGCTCTCAACATCAGCAAAACCAAGGAACTGATTGTGGACTTTGGAAGGGGTAGTACGGGGACCCATAGACCCGTTTATATCAACGGGTTGATGGTGATGAGGGTCAAGTGCTTCAAATTCCTGGCCGTGCGTATCTCCAATGATCTCTCCTGGTCAGAGAACACGGATGCAATTATAAAGAAAGCACATCAACGCCTCTACTTCCTGAGAAGATTACGGAGAGTCGGTATGTCAAGGAGGACTCTCTCGAACTTCTACAGGTGTGCAGTAGAGAGCATGCTGACCGGTTGCATCGTGGTTTGTTCGGCAACTTGAGCGCCCAGGAGCGTAAAAGACTGCACAAAGTTGTAAACATTGCCCAATCCATCATCGGCTCTGACCTCCCCACCATCGAGGGGATCTATTGCAGTCATTGCCTCAAAAAGGCTGCCAGCATCATCAAAGACCCATACCATCCTGGCCATTCACTCATCTCTCCGCTGCCTTCAGGTAGAAGGTACAGGAACCTGAAATCTGAAACATCCAGGTTCAGGAATAGCTACTTCCCCACAACTATCAGGCTATTAAACTCAACTCAAACAAAACTCTGATCGTTAATAGCCCTTTGCACTTTATCTGGGGGGGGGGGGGGGTGGTGGTGGTGGGTGGGTGGGTGTGTGTGTGTGTGTGTGTGTGTGTGTGTGTGTGTGTGTGTGTGTGTGTGTGTGTGTGTGTGTGTGTGTGTGTGTGTGTGTGTGTGTGTGTGTGTGTGTGTGTGTGTGTGTGTGTGTGTGTGTGTGTGTGTGTGTGTGTGTGTGTGAGATATATGTCCTATCAGGGACACATGACAATAAACTCTCTTGAATCTTGACAATTAAGCCACACCCTGTGCAACAAATAGTACAAAAAGAAAAATACCAGAGTGCAAATTATAGTATTACAGCATTGTAGCATTACAGTTACAGAGAAATAGTGCAAGGTCCACAACATGATAAGTTGGAAAATCAGGACTACATCTTAGCTTAAGGGAGAACCGTTTGGTAGAAGAATCGTTTGGGAAGAAGCTGTTCCTATGTTTGGTGGTCATGCTTTCAAGCTTTAGAATATAGAAAGCGCAGGAAAAGTGCAGGAGGTAAGGCAGATCAGCTATGATCTTTATGAATGGCACTGGCAGAAGGTTGAAAGGCCAAAACAGTCTGCAGCTCCTATGTTCTAATGCAACAGAGCATTCTGATAACCACTGGCAAAAAATGAAAGAAAGTGACCCATTCAGGTGACCCATTCAGGTCCCTTTGTGCTTGCTAGAAAGAGGCCCAGGGTTATGCCATCATTGGTACTCGGGTATTTGAAAGCAAGAAAGTAGGTTGAGATATTGCTGGATAATAAATATGCCCAGACAACTGATTTTATCACGTTTATGTCCTTTATAAACAGTGCTTGGCAGTGGCGTCCCCCACGATGTGCAAGAATTAACTCAACATGAAGAAAATATAAGGCCGTAATTTTCAGGAGCAGTGAAGTCTGCTTTGAAATTATTAATTCAAGTTGTGAATAATTCAGTTATATAGCAAGAAAAATGTAAATTATTTGCAGTAGCATGAAGCATCATGAAAAACATGTTTAAGTATTAACAATAATAAACTGTAACTACCATATTTATTTTTCTTTCAAATAGAGAGAGTTGCGATGTCTCCATACTTTACCATCACTCAAAATTCGCAATACGAATTAAATGATTGTCTTAAATTATTAAATGATTTGCCTGCTCAGTCTCGGATTTTCAGAAATCTAACACACATATTAAAAAATGACTGAGGTTGATTGAGAAGCACTGAAGTAAAACCAGAGCTATTCAATTTTTTTGGCATATGCTACCCTACCCGTTTTCAAGTGTTCCGTCTCATTAAGTGTGCCACTCAGACCTTTCTGGTCAGCTCTCTGCCAGCATAACTCAAAGTCAACAATGCATCAACATTCCCTCAAAGGAGTACCACATATTTCATTGGCTTTCATCCCATTTCCACAAAATCAAAATAAAATCCTTTCTTGGCACTGTCATAAAATGGAACGTTCCACCTCAGGGGTAGAAAATAGGTAGAAAAAACCCCTCAGAGATTCTGTTCCTGAACGAGGAAAGGGTATTTCAAGGAAGCCAACCATAGAATCACCTTGACTGCAGCTGTGCGCAATCTGTAAATTAGACCACCTCCTCTCTCCACCCACAAAGGAAAACAAGGCTGAAACATTTGCACAGTTTGGCAAAAAAAAGTTTCTTGACATCACATACACAGAAATATTTTCATCTCTCCTGAATACAATGACATTCCAGCAGCAAAATGAAAACCATCACGAGATTATGTAATGTTCACAACATTGGAAACATTGATAAGATTCTCCCACAGCCAAGGCAGATGATTCACTCTGGGTCACTCTTTTCACATCTTTATAGCTCAGTGCAAAGCAGCACAGACAGAAGTCTAGAGTAAGTCATGTGTCTGTTCACTCAGTCCCAAATTGATGAACAACACGAGAGAAAAAGACCAAATTACAGGGTTTAAAGGTGATGCCACAGAACATCTATAGTCAAAATAAATCCAAAAGCAATTCCAAATTTTAAAAAGTGCTGAAGGAAATAGCAAATGCCATAGCCTTTCAACATATCACTGCACCACAACACATCGCCGATTAAGCAATAGTCAGTAAAATAATAACCACATCTGTAATATGATTTGGTATATCTGCTCTCAACTAATTATCGTGGTTTAATTGGATTGCCTAAATAAAATATTGGTGTAGAAAGAAAAGAAATGCTCTTAAAGTAGTCATTCCCGTTCTTTTTTATTTTTGACCTTTTCCAGATTCTGACAAGAAAGCACAAATTCCACCCCAAATTTGCAAAACAATGTTATGCATGAATGTCTCAGAAATGAATGAGTCTACAGTTAGGCAATGACACCACATTCACCAATTGTTGAAAAGATTCCTAGCGTAGATATATAAATGTTGGTCTTAATATACGAGTGTACGTCAATCATCATGGCACAGCAGATTTTCTAAAAAAAGGTACTTCAAAAATCAACCGGACCCCTGACCATATGCTGCATATTAAAGGATTTTCTAGTGCAGAATGAACTACAACTTCCAATATCAACAATTATAATAAATGATATTAACATAATTATCTTGCACTTTATCACTGGCTCATCTGTAAATAATGTGGACAATTATCTCAGAGTCACTTTAAAAATAAACTGTCTCAATGTGAAAAAGTACAGCACATAAAAAATACTGATGACACTTGCACAGATAAGGATGCTGCCATATTTGTACCTTTCAAAATGAAAATGCAATCGCACCCTACTGAGAAAAGTTGATTGTACCACAGAAACACAACAGAAAGCCTATTCACGTAAAAATAACAAACAAGTTTATGTGATACATTGTTATTAAACAAGACAAGAATAAACAATGAACTGAAACTGACATTTCCTCTTTAGCTATTGGTAAATATAGTAATGTACATCAATTGACAAATGTTTAGCCTCCTCTTCATTTACAACCTCTAACTATTTCAGCGAGTCCAAAACTTCATTGTAATAAACATTTTATGATTAAATTACAAAAATGTATCTATGGCAATAATATCGGTTCGAAATAATAACGTGATGTAGCTATACTTTTTAATTAAATCGCGCACGTCCTCAGGTCACTGTTAAAAAGCAGTATAAATTATCACAAGTCACCAGAACCATGATCGATGTACATAAACAATAAATGGATTATGAAAATGATTCTAATCTGATCAAACCCGGACTATGTTAGGGATGTTTTAAGTTCATTTCGGGACTGAAAAATAACTGAATGTTGAACTCTGTACATTGAGCGCAGAGCACTCATGCAGTGCGTCGCGAGTTAGTTACTTTAAGAAGCGTGTAGGGTCCATTCTCGACAAACAGTCCTCGGAACTTCTGAAAAAAACTTCTTATGGAAGGAAAAAACAGAGGTGTGGTGGACAGGCTATGGAGCCGAGACCAGGCCGAGTTGACAGCGCCAGCCCGGCCTGACCCCCTCCGGCCAAACGCCGAATAAAGGGACTGCACTGACATCTCCAGCAACTGAAGGGGGAACTGAACAGGAAACCTCCATTGGACAATGAATCCAAGTTGTGGGTTGTGTGAGTGTGAGGAGAAGGGCGACAGAGAGAAGGGGGCGAAGCAGGGAAAGGAAACACTTCTTCCCTGACTGGACCACTGACAGCTGTCAAAGCCTTCACCCTGAAACGGACCACCTCAGGGGGGCAAACCTTCCCCCTGCTCGCCGCACAGAAGGTGACCGTGATCCGGTGTGGAGAGGGGAATGTGAGGTGAGAACACGACGTTACACATTATACACCGACTGCAATGGGCGAGAGAGGGAGGGGAGGGGATGGAGAGAGATAGAGGGAGAGAGAGGGAGAGGGGGGAGAGAGAGAGGGGAGAGGGAGGGAGGCGATGCGTTACTTTAGCCTTGGTGACGATGTGAGTGGCCAACTTGACCACGGCGAAGTTGCCCTTGCCGATGGTCCTCTCGATCTCGTAGTAGCCGATCCTGGCCGAGCCGGCTTTGTGCTGCTGCTGCTGCTGCGGCGGCTGCTGAGGCGGCGGCGGCGGCGGCGAGGGCTGAGGGAGGCTGCCGTTCCTCGCTGCACCGCCCGACGCCATCTTGTCGAAAACACCAGCGGGCGCGCGCTCGCGCGGGGCGGGAGAGCGGGGGAGGGGGGGCGGGGACGTGCGCGCGCCCGCGCGGGGGGAGGAGCCGGGGGGAGGGGGAGGAGCCGCGCGTCACCGCCGCCGCTGCTGCTGCTGGTGGAGGGGAGGGGGAGGAGCTACCCGCCGGCGCGGGCGCGCGCTCCCCCCTCCCCTCCCCTCCCCCGCGCGCGCGCCCGCGTCCCACCCCCACCCCCCCCGTCACGTGACACCCCCGAGCCTGGGAGCGTTGACGTCAATGCAAATGAGCCGAGAGTATCCTGAAGGTTATTTCCGATAAGAGACTCTGCATTGCACTTTAAGGGTGGTTGTATTCGGAGGCGCGGAAGAGCTGCTCCCTCTTGCTTGCAGGGTGAATATTCAGAGGCTGCAAAAGGTGATCAAAGGCTGAAGGAGCTGCCAACCCTTGCTTGTGCAAAAGGTGGTCAGAGCCACAGAGAGCTCCTCACCCTTGCTTACAGGGTCAGCACTCAGAGGCTGTAAAGGGTGGGCAGAGGTACAGTGTGCTAACCCTTTGCACTTGCACAGGAGAAAGGCACAGAGAGCCCCCTGCTTGTGCAAAAGGTGGTCAGAGATGCGGAGCTGCACTCTGCTTCTGCAGAAGGTGGTGAGAGGCACAGAGAGCTGTCACCCTGCCTGCATGGTGAACACGAGGAGCCTGCAAACCATTAGCTGCTATCCTTCACAATCCTATGCATTTAAAAAAAAATTAAACAAACTCATCTTACACCAGTTCTGAGTAACTAAAAAAACTAAATGCAAAATAACACCTCTTTATTTCCGTAAGCCAGCATCTGCAGTTCCTTGTTTATCTCAAATGCAAACTACTGCAGTTGCTGGGAAATCTGGAAATACTTTGCAAGATAAACAGCGTCTGTGGAGATTGCCGAGTTAATGTTTCAAGTTACTGACCTTTCATCTGTTCCGATGTAACGTCATAGAACGGCAAAGATGACCATGCTTCTCCAAAGACTGCAGTTGAGAAGAACACTTGTTTTTTTTCATCCAAATGTGTTTCAAAATGCTGAATATGCCAAGTGCATAAAGAAAAAAATAATAATGTTTTAAGTGAGGTGCGCCTCTTGGTTAGCAGCCTTAGTTTATTCAGCCTTTTTCACCCAGAGAGTTTATTCAGCCTTTTTCACCCAGAGAGTTGTGAATCTGTGGAATTCTCTGCCACAGAAGGCAGTGGAGGCCAATTCACTGGATGTTTTCAAGAGCGAGTTAGCTCTTAGGGCTAACGGTATCAAGGGATATGAGGAAAAAGCAGGAACTCGGTACTGATTTTGGATGATCAGCCATAATCATATTGAATGGTGGTGCTGACTCAAAGAACCGAATGGCCTACGCCTGCACCTATTTTCTATGTTTCTATATCTATATCTGTAGGTCTATATCTCTCGTTTCCCTGATCCCTGACCAGCCTGAAGAAGGATCTCGACCCGAAACGTCGCCTATCTCCTTCGCTCCTTAGATGCTGCTGCACCCGCTGAGTTTCTCCAGCCTTTTGTGTACCTTCTATGTTTCTATGTTTATTTCAGTTGCTAATAGACCTTTTATGTTCTGAACATTTCCATTTTTGTTTCAAAATGCAAAAATTGCAAACTTTTTGAAGGCAACATTCTTCCCTTGCTCTTTTTCATGAAGGCTCAAGCTATTTTAAAAGCCAGTGTTACCATTCAATTCTACTTGCCCTGGGGTCATGAGTTAAATCCCACTGTGACAGCTTGTATAACAGAATCCAATAAATCTGAATGATTGCAGGCTAGCACCAGAATATAACCATGCTTTTGAATTGTCATTAAATACCCAGCTGGTTCGTTAACAACCTTGAGGCAAGAAACCTCCCCCCATCACCATCCCTATACATAACTTCAGATTACATGGTTGTCTCTTAATCCCCTGTGGACAAGTGGAAAGGAGCAATAAACATTGGTTTATTAGCATCGGACAAACACCAAGAACAAACCCCATGATTTCCCTAATTTCACAAAGCATAGTGGCCTATTATTTGTCAGTTACCAGCAGCGGGGTAAAATGGAAACTTCTAACAATGTAGAAACAAATCACTGCAGATGCTGGTAGATGCACAGAAGGACAAAGTGCTGAAGTAACACAGAAGGTCAGGCAGCACCTCACCGTTTCCAGTTTTCTTCTCACCCCCCCCCCCCCCCCCCCCCCCCCCCCCCCCCCGACAATCTGTCTGAAGACGGGTCTTGACCCAAAGTGTCGCCATTCGTAAGTTTTTGGAGCAGAATTAGGACTTTCGGCCCATCAAGTCTACTCCGTCATTCAATGATGGCTGATCTATCTTTCCCTCTCAACCCCATTCACCTGCCATCTCGTAGAATACTCATGCAGGTCACGGGGAGAACATATAAACTCTGTACAGACAGGACCTATAGTCGGGATCGAATCCAGCGCTGCGAACACTGTAAGGCAGCAACTCTACCGCTGCGCCACCGTGCCGTAGTGTGGAGGAGGCGAGGTGCAAGCTCCAGCCTGAACTGCCCTGGCCGAACCCCTCTGCCTTGACGGCACACAAAAGGCTGGAGAAACTCAGCGGGTGCAGCAGCATCTAAGGAGCGAAGGAGATAGGCGACGTTTCGGGTCGAGACCCTTCTTCATACTGGTCAGGGATCAGGGAATCGAGAGATATAGACAGTGATGTGGAGAGATAAAGAACAATGAATGAAAGATATGCAAAAAAAGCATCGATGATAAAGGGAACAAGCCATTGTAAGCTGTTTGTGGTGTGAAAGTTCACAACCCCCTATGCCTTGACATTGTGAAATGGTGCTGAAGAGGAATTTAGAAGATTGGGGGGGGCATCTTATAGAAAGTTACAAAATTCTTAAGGGGTTGGACATGCTAGATGCAGGAAGATTGTTCCCGATGTTGGGGGAGTCCAATACAAGGGGTCACAGTCTAAGGATAAGGGGGAATTCCTTTAGGACCGAGATGAGGAAAACATTCTTTACACAGAGAGTGGTGAGTCTCTGGAATTCTCTGCCACAGAAGGTAGTTGAGGCCAGTTCATTGGCTATATTCAAGAGGGAGTTGGATGTGGCTCTTGTGGCTAAAATGATCAGGGGGGATGGAGAGAAGGCAGGTACGGGATACTGAGTTGGATGATCAGCCATGATCATATTGAATGGCGGTGCAGGCTCAAAGGGCCGAATGGCCTACTCCTGCACCTATTTTTCTATGTTTCTAAGAGACATCTCTACATAACAGTGGGAACACAAAATGCAAAATCTCTGCTTTCCTTACTAGGTTTGGGTTTATCATTGTCACACTTACCAAAGTACAGTAAAAAAGCTTGTTTTGCACAGATTAGATATACCAAACATAAATACCATCAGGTCAAACTCAAATACAATAGAAAGAACAAAGGGGAAGATACAGTGTGTAGCTAAATTTAGCACATCAGTTCCATAGACAAAAGCCAAAGTCTACAATGGGCAAATCGGACAGTAACCTTGCTTTTGGAAGGATAATTCAGAAACCTGATAACAGTCCAATGGCATGAACATCGAATTCTCCAATTTTAGGACTCTGGACTCACACCAATGTCTCTCCTACCCCCACAAACCTTCTCTGGCTTCACAATTTGCAACTCTTCAATCAGTCTGCCCCTCACACCCCCTGCTTTCTTCCAAACATCTGCCTATATAAAAAGAACCTCACTTTTGCCCACCTATTAGCTGCCAAGCTTTAGCCTGCCTCTCCTCTCTTCCGTCTTTCTTCCCCCCAACCACGAGTCTGAAGAAAGGTCTCAACCCAAAATGTCACCTATCCATGTACTTCAGAGATGCTGTTCGACCCACTGAGTTATTCCAGCATTTTGTGTCCTTCCCCGATTATGCATGTTGTGGACAATATATTCAAAAGTGGATTACACACAAGCATGCCAAATGCAGGTGAGATGTCAAGTGGCTGCATTCGTTTTCATTGATTAATAGCCAGTGGAGGTGACACAAGATTGCATTCATGCTGATACAGCAAAGCCCATGCAACCTTGAGCAGCACAGACTGAATACACAAGAAAAGAAACCAAGACACCCTGATCTTGAGGTGGAGCAGGCGGCATGTGCCAATATTAATGCAATGATAAAGTCACAATGGGAAGAAACAAAGCTAACAGAGGACTCAGAAATGTACTTGAACAGCAGCAGATAGAAATCACAAGTCATTATAAGACCAGTCTAAAATAGATAATGCCTCCAGGAGTGGAGTTACTAATGGACACAGCGCCAGGACTCAAGATTGGAGCAAAGTATTCACCCTGAAGGCAAGGTGGAATAATATTGGTGACAAAGACTGGTGCAAATATGGTCACCAGTAATGGGCCTGTCCCTCTTGGCGATTTTTTAGGCAACTGCCAGTGACTGTCATAGTCGCAGCAGGTCGGCAAGAAAGCGGCGACAACCTACGTCATCCTGGTGACGACGTTTGACAGGAGAAGTCAAGGAGAAGTCAAGCTATGCTCATTGGTGTCAAACCCACAGTCGCCGAAAAATTTTCAACAAAATCTTTGAAATTTTTACAACATTATTTAAAATAAAACTGAAACCGATCGCAGAATTGATTATTTTTGGAACAATGGAAGACAGCTTTGAGCTGACTTTGTTCCAAAAGAGCTTCCTTAATTATGGCTTAAAAAAACGTATACTTAAATTCTGGAAAAACGCTCCCACACCAACGATAAAAATGTGGATTTCAAATATGTCCAAAATGTTACACCTCGAAGATATGAGATTACGCCTAGCAGGCAAATCAGACCATTTCCAAAAGATTTGGTCTCCATTTATCGACTTATTACAAGCATAGGGTGAAACACAACTTTGAAAATAAACGGTTTCAGGACCTGTGAGGGGTGTGTAAAGATACGAAGTAGGTACATCCCTTTTATCTTATTTTACTTTCTTATATTTTCTGTTTTCTATTTTTCTCTTTCTTTTTCTTTTGTTTTTTTTTTAAAATTCTTTCTTGTGTTTTACGCTTCTGCGGGTTTTTCCTGATCACTCACGCACTTACTATCTTATCTAACTTTCCCTATTTTTCTTCTTCTTAAAATTTAAAACAAGAAGTGGTACATGAAATGTATTATGTTATTTTTGGCTTATATCACTGTAATGTACATTACTTCTAATAAATAAAATAAAAAATTAAAATTTTAAAAAAAAGAAAATTTAACGGCGACCAGAAAGACGCTACAACTTTTTGCACGACTGAGGAGACTATTTCTGGCGACCACCGGCAAACATGTGGCGACAAACTAGTCACCTGTGGTTGCCTACAATATCGCCTAAGTGGGACAGGCCCATAAGCATCCAGAGGGTTTAAGGAGAACACAGACCGTGACTCCTATCATGCATGTTATCAGTCACCTATGTCTGATCAATGTTGCTGAGGAAACATCAAGTGAACCAGTCCACAAAATAATCTGTTGAGAAAACAACCCAACAGTATTGTTCATAACTTGTGCAAAGGGATTTCAAGGTCCAGACAAACGGTGGGGTGTGTGTGCTCAGCAGGAATATAGATGGGGGTGATCTAATGAAGGACAACCCCAAGATACAACTCTCAAAATGGGAAGCAATGGATGGATTCATAGCAAAGGCTAAAAAAGGAAAAGGAGAGGAGAGGGACAGTTTAGTAAATTAAAGGAAGCAGGAAAGTCTGGATACAAGACAACACAAAAACTAATATAGGTGAACAGAGAGAGCTACAAGGTAACCAAAGTAGAGATTGTTGTCATTGCATTCAGATTCAATTTCAGATTCAGATTAGTTTATTGACATATACACCAGGGTGTAATGAAATTCCTTGCTCACATGAAGCCCATGGAATAAACAGTGTACACATAGGAACAATAAATACAATGATGAGTGCAAAACAGCAGAATGGCGCACGATTGTAGCGCAATCGGATGTAAGGGGGGATCTTATAGAAACATATAAAATTATAAAAGGACTGGACAAGCTAGATGCAGGAAAAATGTTCCCAATTTTCCCAATTTTGGACGAGTCCAGAACCAAGGGCCAGTCTTAGAATAAAGGGGAGGTCATTAAGAGGTGAGAAAAAACTTTTTCACCCAGAGTGTTGTGAATTTATGGAATTCCCTGCCACAGAGGGCAGTGGAGGCCAAGTCACTGGATGGATTTAAGAGAGAGAGTTACATAGAGCTCTAGGGGCTAGTGGAGTCAAGGGATATGGGGAGAAGGCAGGCACGGGTTATTGATAGGGGACGATCAGCCATGATCACAAGGGCCGAATGGCCTCCTCCTGCACCTATTTTCTATGTTTCTATGTTTCTATTGCAAAAAAAATGTAAGTGCAATAATGGGATGGAACATTGGCTTTCCGTTGACTGGATAACACAGAATCATTTCACTGGACACGTGACAATAAACTAAACTGAACAAGTACTTTTGGATAGGCATATGGATATGCAAGGAATGGAGGGATGTAGGTTCAGTCAGGAAATGTTAACTCTGTTTCTGTTTCTGCAGGTGCAGCCTGACTAACACTTTCTGTTTGTATTTGTGATATCAGTAACGAGTGCCATTAATGGGGATATATACAGACAGAAACATAGAAGCAGGTATAACAGCAGTTACCTTTTTGATTCTGATTTTTTTTTTTGTCAATGTGGTGTCCATATTTTTGAAGGTTTACTGCAACGTAATGCATTCGATAAATACAGAAATCAGAAAAGATTGAATCACTGAAATTGATGTGCGGATCAATTGTTTCAGCACTGTTTCTTAAATTAGTTGATGTTAAGCACTGGTGGGGTGCAACACTCCTGAAATTCTACCATAGCCTTAGACTTCTGATACTAAACTAAACTAAAGTTACATAAGAACTACATGTTCATATGGAAATGTTCACTCACTTTGTACTTTTGTTCATATGTTCCAATCAGTCGGTTCCAGAGATAAAGAAATAAATTAGATTGAAATTCCTGTAAAAATCCACAATTAACGTGTTATAAATTATTCATTGGCAAACTCATTCCTAACCAGGCACTCTGTACCTTATGGGGGGTTACACAAAATGCTGGAGAAACTCAGCGGGTGCAGCAGCATCTAAGGAGCGAAGGAGATAGGCGACGTTTCGGGTCGAGACCCTTCTTCAGACGAAGGGTCTCGACCCGAAACGTCGCCTATCTCCTTCGCTCCTTAGATGCTGCTGCACCCGCTGAGTTTCTCCAGCATTTTGTGTAACCCTCAATTCTCCAGCATCTGCAGTTTCTTCATTAACACTCTGTACCTTATAATCATTTTTACAGCACATTGTGGTGTAAACTTAATTTTACAGTAAAGCGAGGAGGTTTGGAGAAAGTTAAAGAAGGAACTGCAGATGCTGGAGAATCGAGGGTACACAAAAGGCTGGAGAAACTCAGCGGGTACAGCAGCATCTAAGGAGTGAAGGAGATAGGCAACGTTTCGGGTCGAGACCCATCTTCAGACTGGTCAGGGATCAGGGAAACGAGAGATATAGACAGTGATGTGGAGAGATAAAGAACAATGAATGAAAGATATGCAAAAAAGTATCGATGATAAAGGGAACAAGCCATTGTAAGCTGTTTGTGGTGTGAAAATGAGAAGCTAGTGCGACTAGGGTGGGGGAGGGAGATAGAGATAGAGGGAATGCCATGGCCCGAGGGCTGAGGGAGAGGTGGGAAGGGGAGGAGGCCACCAAATTCAAGTGCAGTTTCTTACCACTTCAAGCAGGGTACAAGGCCACCAAATTCAAGTGCAGTTTCATACCATGTCAAGCAGGGTGCAAGGCCACTAAAGACAGCGAGTCATGACCTCTCCCTCCTCCATCTGGCAGAGACTGAGCCACGCCTACACTTCTGGGTTTTATAGTCCCTCCCGCCCTCCCACCAGAAGGGGCGTGGCCTTCATGGCGTGATTGACAGGAGAGAGAATCTCAACATTTTTAAAACACTAATAACTCTTTTATTTTTCATCAATGGGAAAAATCCTCGACACCTGATGAGCGGAGGGGGACTCTACGTAAGATGGCCAAAAATCACAGGAAGTGGTCAAGATTAGACTTTTAATTATATAGAAGGCAAGGCAACTTTAATTAGGCAAGGCAACTTTAATTAGGCATGGCAACTTTAATTAGGCAAGGCAACTTTAATTAGGCAAGGCAGCTTTAGCATTTCCGAACCAAAGGCAACGCAGCTTTAGCATTTCCAAACCAAAGGCAATGCAGCTTTAGCATTTCCAAACCAAAGGCAATGTAGCTTTAGCATTTCCAAACCAAAGGCAACGCAGCTTTAGCATTTTTCCGAACCAAAGGCAACACTGCTTTAAGCATATCCAAACCAAAGGCAACACAGCTTTAACATTTCTAAACTATATTTTCAAACCACATTAAGGTCACTGACTGGTCAGTAAAACCACTCACAGTTTAGTAGACATGTGTTCAGTTTTATTCACAGCTCAGACTGAGAGACATGACCCTCTCGCTCCCCTATCTTGCAGAGACTGACTGAGGCACTCAACACTTCCGGGTTTTATAGTCGTGGCGTGGCCTTCAGGAGAGAGAATCTCAACATTTTTGTAAACACTAATAACTCTTTTATTTTTAATCGATGGGAAAAATCCTCTTTTCCTGCGCAGCGGAAGGGAACTCTGAGTAAGATGGGCAAAAATCCTCTTGTCCTGCGCAGCGGAAGGGGACTCTGAGTAAGGTGGGCAAAAATCACAGCCGTAAGTGGCAGTGTTTCTTCTAAAATCAATATACAGAACAACAGGAAGTGGTCAAGATCAGACTTTTAGTAATATAGATTTTAGGCAATAATGATCCTGTGTGGAAAGAAAATAAGCCCTGCTTTGCAAGGCTTTGTGATGTAATATTCCTGGGTACAGGTCACATCAGTAATGGTTCCGGAAGAGATTGGAGCTCGTTCATTTTTCATTGTGAAGATAAGTCCATTGTTCATTGGGAAAATAACATGACACAAAAGATTGCAGATGCCGAAATATGGAGCAAAATCAATCTTTTGGAACAAACTTTGTTCCTCCAAAAATGAAGAACAATCCTGGGCTGGCGTAACTCAGCGGGTCAGGCAGCATCTCCGGAGAACGTGGATAGGTGACGTTTCAAGTCGAGACCCTTCTTCACACGTCCGTCAGTGCCAGTGGAGGGAAATGGATAGTCGATGTTTCGGGTCGACACCCTTCCTCTGGACCACTGAGGAACCACATGTGGCTGTAGTAGCAAGTCTGCTTGAGAACATGGTTGATGAGATGGGGCGTCACAGGAATCACTGAGGGCGAGTGGTGAAAGAGGGTCTCACACAAATCCTGTCGGAGAGCAAGATTCTTCATCGTATGAACCATTAAAACCAGCAAACCAGTTAATAAAAAATCAATAGCGTTTAATGCATACATTTCTAGGAATACTGAGTCCAAGTGCATCAACAGTTTTGTTAATAGAACTTTGCAGAAGGGGCCTGACCCAAAATGTCACCTATCCGGTTTGTCCAGAGATGCTGCCTCACATTGAGTTACTCCAGAATTTCTTGTCTATCCTTGGCATAAATCAACATTTACAGTTCCTTTTTATTGCATTAACAGTTTTGCTTATTTCTTTTCTTCAGTCCCCTGTTCCACTTTATTGGCAGCTGCAGAGATTTACAAATTAATTTATTTTCTGCTTTTCAATTAAAAATCAAGAATTTGGTTTAACTGTTGATTTAATAGCTGGCTTACACTGTTGCGATGAAGATTGATATATAGCCACTTCCTTGTTGGTCTTCCAGAATAATGTTGGAGGTGTAATTCCCAGAGAGGATAGTATAAATCGTCAACTGGCAGAAAGGTTGAGGGGGGTCCAAGGATTCTATATTAATTCTGTTCTGCAATTGCTGGGGGTCAGTTGATTATCATTCCTTCAGAAAATATGAATGTAATCCTGTTCTTCTATTCTTTGCGTTGATAAAACAGGCATTCCAATATGTGAAAATTCATTTTCTGTATCAGAATTGTCATTTTTTCAAATACATTTGAATATTGAATAATCCAGTTAAAGATGGGATCTTGGGGCGCTGTGGGTAGAACAGTGGTGTGGATTAAGGATTGGTTAAAGAGAGTGGGAGTAAATGAGTCACTTTGAGTGAGAGCCTCTGACTTGTGGTTGCTGTAGAGAACAGGGATGTGCCTCAGCTATTCACAACAAAATCAACGAGGCAAAATGTATAGGAAGCAACTGCAGACGCTGGTTTATACTGAAGTTAGACACAAAATGCTGGACTAACTAAGTGGGTCAGACAGCACCTTTGGAGAAAACCAGTCAGAACAAGGGTTTTCACCTGAAACATCACCTGTTCCTTTTCTCCAGAGATGCAGCCTGACGCGCTGAATCCAGCATTTTGTGTCTACAACATTAACAAGGCCGCTGTGCTTAATGTGCCTAAGTTCGCTTCTGAGGTTTCAGGGGATATAAGCAGATTATGGGGCCATGCAGATGCAATATAAACAAGGCAGAGTATTTTTATAATGTTGTAAGACTGAAAGGTGGCAGTCTTCAAAAGGTCCTATGTGTTGAAAGTTGAAAAGTTTAGCATTGCAATTGGAAAGGTGTGGCATGTTGGCCTTTAATGCAAGAGGATTTGAATAAATGAGTGAGAAATCTTGTTTTAATTATATAGAGCCTTGGTGAGACTGCACTTATTGTAAAGGTCTGGTCTTCCCACCTAAGGAAAGCTTTACTTGCAGAGAAGGCGTGCAGCAAAGATTAACCAATTGGATTATTATGGTGAAGATGTACACAAAATGCTGGAGTAACTCTGCAGGACAGGTAGCATCTCTGGAGAGAAGGAATGGGTGACGTTTCAATAGACAATAGACAATAGGTGCAGGAGTAGGCTATTCGGCCCTTCGAGCCAGCACCGCCATTCAATGTGATCATGGCTGATCATCCCCAATCAGTACCCCGTTCCTGCCTTCTCCCCATATCCCCTGATTCCGCTATTTTTAAGAGCCCTATCTAGTTCTCTCTTGAAAGCATCCAGAGAACCGGCCTCCACCGCCCTCTGAGGCAGAGAATTCCACAGATGGGATGAGATCCGTCATAAGACTGAGAATCAGGGGAGAAGGGAACTAGAGATATGGATGGGTACAAAGAGACTGTAAGGTGTGAAGATGACAGATCAAAGTAGACGATGATCAAGGAAATGTAGAACGGTTCATTGTTGGCTTAGTTTAATTGCAAATTGTGGAGATTGGTACTCTCTTGAATTTAATGAATGAGGGGTAACCTCACTGAAATATACAAAATTCTTATCCACGAGATGCAGATGATGTTTCCCACTGGCTAGGATTTCTGGGACTAGGGATTAAAGTCCCAAAATAAGGGCGTGACTTTCAGGACAAAGGTGAGAAGAAATGCCTTCACTGGGTGAAGTTTTTAAATTTTCTGTCCATGAAGCCTGAGAGGGTCAGTAGCCAAGTGACTCCAGGGCAGAGATCAATAGATTTTTAGATGTAAATAGAATCACAGAATATGAGGTTTGTGCAAGAAAGAGGTACTAAAATAGAGCCATGATTTTATTGAATGGTAGAGCAGACATGAGGGCCAAAATGGCTTACTTTTAATTCTATTTCTAAAGTTTGTACAAGATACAAGATACAAGATACATTTATTTGTCACACGTGCCAGTTGGAACAGTGAAATGTGATCACCATACAGCCACACAATAAAAGAAAGAACACAACACGTTAGAGTTCAACATAAAACATCCCCACACAGCAGAATCAAAAGTTTCCCACTGTGAGGGAAGGCACCAAAGTCAGTCTCTTCCTAGATGTTCACCCGTGCTCGGGGCCTCCGGATTGCACTGTGACTCGCACTGTGTAGGATTGCACTGTGACTTGCATTGTTAAGGTCTGGTTACCTAGTGTAAGTGGTGCAGCGGTAGAGTTGTTGCCTTACAGCGCCAGAGACGCGGGTTCAATCCTGTCTGTAAGGAGTTTGTACGTTCTCTCCGCGACCTGCGTGGGTTTTGTCCAAAATCTTCGGTTTCCTCCCACACTCCAAAGACGTACAGGTTTGTAGGTTAATTGGCTCGGTATAATTGTAAATTTTCCTTGGGATAGTGTTAGTGTGCGGGAACCGTTGGTCGGTGTGGACTCGGTGGACTGAAGGGACTGTTTCTTCGCTGTATCTCTGAACTAAACTAAGTTTGTTGTCTATTGTATATTTATTTGGTGTGTTGTGTTAATGGGTCCAAAAGCTGCAGCAAGTAAGAATTACATTGTTCTGTTCGCTGTGCAGATGACAATTAAACACTTTTGACTCTTAATTTTATTTGGGTACAGGCTTATATCTTTTAAGAATTGCTGACTTTTATTAGCATTCCAATCAAAATCGAATGCCCTGGTGTAGATCTCTTTTGATGCCCTCATAGCTAGTAGCAGAATAATCTTCATAAATGGATGGCATTTCCTGTAACTGTTGAATAATTATACAAGATAAGATTTTTATCAGGTATTTACATTTTTCTGAGTTAAATATTGTGGTTGCATTTTAATTTAATCTGGTCCAGACATGGATCCAGCAAGTTTAATGTTGCTCCGGAGTTTGATCTCTCTTTCTGCAAAGTTTGGTGCAGTGTAGTTGCACATACTTTGCGAGCAAAGTTATCCACTTGCTTTGTTTGCCTTTGGTATTCCACAAACCATTCCCCAGACGTGAAAGCAGACATCAACCGACCAGCAGTCTTCTGACAAGGCTCCTTCGCAACCAATGGTAGACTGCTGATTTATATGGCTGCCCTGTAGAGGATAAGAACGATTAGATTTCCAGCAGTAATGTTTGTGACTTCGGGATATCGTAAAGCACTTTAACAGCTAATTAAGTGTTTTTGAACTGCAGCCCCAGTAACAACCGAGGGATACAGAGCAAGAGTACACTAAACGCAATGAAACTCCAATGAGATGTTGGGCTGGAAATTCCTTCACACAGCTCTAGAAAGCAAAGTCATTCCCTTGAGAGTCAGCTTAAGTCCCTAATTTGAGGAAGGATTTGAGTGCAGCGTAGGTTCACGAGATTGATCCCTGGGATGGCGGGACTGTCATACGATTCAGATAGAAAAGACCAGGCGTGTATTCACTGGAGTTTAGAAGGATGAGGGGGGATCTTATAGAAACATATAAAATTATAAAAGGACTGGACAAGCTAGATGCAGGAAAAATGTTCCCAATGTTGGGCGAGTCCAGAACCAGGGGCACAAGTCTTAGAACTAAGGGGAGGCCATTTAAGACAGAGTTGAGAAAACACTTTTTCACCCAGAGAGTTGTGAATTTGTGGAATGCCCTGCCACAGAGGGCATTGGAGGCCAAATCACTGGATGGATTTAAGAGAGAGTTAGATAGAGCTCTAGGGGATCAAGGGATATGGGAGAAGGCAGGCACAGGTTGATCAGCCATGATCACATAGAATGGCGGTGCTGGCTCGAAGGGCCGAATGACCTCCTCCTGCACCTATTTTCTATGTTTCTATGTTTCTAATCCCGAGTACAGTAAAACACAAAGTGTTGGAAAAATCCCGGCGGGTCAGGCAGCGTCAGTGGAGAATCGACACAAAAGCTGGAGTAACTCAGCGGGTCAGACAGCATCTCTGGAGGAAAGGAATAGGTGACGTTTCGGGTCGAGACCCTTTCTCTCCAGAGATGCTGACTGACCCGCTGAGTTACTCCAGCCTCTTGTGTCTATCTTCGGTTTAAACGAGTGTCTGCAGTATCTTCCTATACACAGCATCAGCGGAGGGAATGAACAGACAGTGTTTTGGATCAGGACCCTGCTGATTTAGTGCGGTGGGGGGAGGAAGCTGGACATGAGGTGGGGGCGTGACAAAGCCTGCCAAGTGATAGGTGGATACAGGTGAGGAGGGTTTTTGATTGACAGATGCGTGGACAAAGGCCAGAAATGAAAAGGAGACAAAAGGATGTCAGACAAGGGGAGAAGAGGCATGGAATGTGAAGACAAGAGGAGATATAGGAGAGTGTGGGGCAGAGAAGTGTGGGAAATGACGGGAGAAATGGGTGAGAGCTGTTTTGCTCCCATTTCTGAGGAATTCTACCTCTATTTTCTATATTCTTCAGTCAAGACAAGTTTATAGTCGCAAAAGGACACAAAGTACTCAACGAGTGACGTCAACTATCCATGTTCTCCAGAGATGCTGCCTGACCTAATGAGTTACTCCAGCACATTGTATCCTTTTGCGACTGAATCAGCACCTGCAGTTCCTTGTTTCTACAAGTTCATGGTCGTGCAAGAGATGTTCCATCTGGTTGCAAAGTCACGGTAGGATTAGGGTCGAGAGCGGTTGGTTCAAGAACCTGATAGTTGTAGGAAAGTAGCATATTTTTAAAACATAATGCTCGTCAATGAGGACAATAGTGCACATGTTAAGTTTGGCTTCAGTAAGTATTTTATAAACTACACGTCATATTCAATCACAAGGCAAACCCGAGTTTTACGAATCGTATTTTCTATGAAAATCATGTTTCTTAAAATGTCAGCACTCAAATAGTGTTCTTTGTCCCCACTGCCATCCGGAATCTTTAATAGCCTCGAACGGAACCTCAGCGTGCCACTTAGGCGGCAAACTGGCACAGCAGCAGAGTTGCTGCCTTACAGAACAGCTCTCCCTGTGACCGTGTGGGTTTTCTTCGGGTGCTCCGGTTGCCTTCCACACTCCAAAGATGTACAAGTTTGTAGGTGAATTAACTTCAGTAATAATTTTTAAATTGTCCCTAGTGTGTAGGATAGTGCTAGTGTGCAGGAATCGCTGGTCAGAGCAGAATCGGTGGTCCGAAGGATCTCGACCCGAAATGTCACCTATTCCTTCTCTCCAGAGATGCTGCCTGTCCCGCTGAGTTACTCCAGCATTTTGAGTCTATCTTTGGTTTAAACCAGCATCTGCAGTTCCTTCCTACACTCTGCACTAAGAACATAAGCATTGTTCTTCACTAGCCTGCCCAGGTCCACCTGACCCCACTAGGAGCACTCTCCCACCTTCCTCCCACCTTATATCATCCATTCATTCAGTAGCAAGGCCATCACAGCTGTTGCTTACAGTATGGAATGTCCCTTTAAAAACCAACTGCAAAGACTTTACCTATTGCTTTTCCATTGACTTAACACAAAAGTTGTGATCGAGGACAGACAAAAGCCCATAACTTTCTTAAAAATTAAGAGAACTGAAAGAAATGTTCAGTTATTATAGATTGAAGCATTCTGAAACAAATATGAAACAATCTTACTTGGATGACCTGAAATTAACGCCTTTAATTAGTTAGTTACCCAATTGTAGCTAATTACAAAAATTCATTTACTAGAACTAAACATCTATCCATTGCTTGAGAAAATATTAACATTTTTTTAAAAGCCTAAGTGTCCAAATAACATTCACACGAGAATTCACAATATAACATGATTTTTAAATCAAATTGTCATTAATTTATAGGCCAAATGGAAGGAATTTAGTGTTTAATTCCTATAAATTAATGGCCATTTTAATCATCTTGCGAGTGGGTTTTAGTGGAATGCGGTGGATTGGAACGTTGCGGTTTGCGGTGAAGTTGGCATGAAAAACACTGCCGGTTCATACATTTTTTTTGTCCCCATTTTGCAACATGAAAATGTGATTAAAGGATTCCTAAAACTACGTTTTAATGTAAAAATAAAATGTGCACTTTATTTTCTCCCCTACGTAAAATCCTTCCCGTTGTCGGCGCTCACGGCTTTAGAAGATGATTTTTAAATTACTCTAGTTAATAAATAATTTAGCGTAATTTAAAAATACCTTCATGAATGAAATGTCGGAGCGATTTTTCTTCAGCAACTAAATCGCCTAACATGGATCGATTTGCCCAGTCTGTGGAAAACCGGCACTTTAAACACGCCCCCCTCTGAAAGGCGCCAAAGTCACGCACACGGGGAGCGGCAGAACTGCAGCGCTGCTCAAGGTAAGTTTTGTAATATACCTATACCTTGTACCTTCCGAAGAGCCCACCCAGGGTCTATACTGGAAGTTGGCCAATTTTATACTAGACAATTTTAACATATACCAAGCCAATGAATCTACAAACCTGTACGTCTTTGGAGTGTGGGAGGAAACCGAAGATCTCGGAGAAAACCCACGCAGGTCACGGGGAGAAAGTACAAGCTCCGTACAGACAGCGCCCGTAGCCGGGATCGTACCCGGGTCTCTGGCGCTGCATTTTGCTGTAACGCAGCAACTCTATCGCTGACTGTCCTTATCATCATAAAACAGAATGAAACCTGTACTTATACTCTGACTGATGAAGGCCAATGTACCAAAAGCCTTTTTGACCACCCTATCTACCTCTTTCAAGGAACTATGTACCTGCACTACAAGATCCCTCTGCTCTACAACACTACCCAGAGCCCTACCATTCACTGTGTAGATCCTGCCCAGGTTAGACTTTTGAAAATAGAACACCTCACGTTTCTCTGTTTTAAATTCCATCAACTATTCCTCAGCCCACCTGGCCAAACGATCAAGATCCTGCTGCAATTTTTGCCAACCATCTTCGCCGTCTACAATACCACTCACTTTAGACCCATCTTTCTGTTTGCTTTGATGAAGGAATCCAGTTACTTGTCACTTAACCAGCTTCCACGCATCATGCATGATAAGCCAAAAGCCCAGTGACCTTACTCAGCAGGAAGGTCATCCATGTGAGTGCAGGCACAGAGCCGTTACGAGGGTGGAGTGCCCAGCATGGTTATCAGCTCCGCAAAGTCACAACCATTACAGCTGCAAACCCTCGCCTTTCTATTCTGCGACTATGTGCCATGCTCCTTATCAGCTTTCAGTGTTACAACTTACTGTATATGTTCGACGGATACTGATGCATTTTAATGTAGGCTGTCTTCGACACTGGGGGAAGGGAGAACACTGTGTGATGTGATGAGGTACTTATATGCAATTTACATAAAGATGGTTTTATCAAAAATGTTGCTTAGAAATTCAATCACCTAGCATTTTTTTCAGTTGCAATTGAAATCTGATTTTTTTCCCCCCACTGAAATAAACCACAAAAATTATAATTTTTGGGGTCATTTGATGTTACCTAAATGCAACCAAATACATGCAGGTATGAGTCACCCTTGCCCCTGATGTGGTGTTGTTCCCTATACAATGTTCCTTTTAAACAGTACAGGATGTCATCTATATATTTTATATAATACATAAAAACAGTTTCTATCCACGAGTAGTTGCTCTACTCAACAGCCAAAAATCTGTAGCCTCCCTTTGATCTGGTATTTTGTTGCCTAACCAATTGTGTTTTATCATTAATGTTTTATTATTATTAATGTTTAGTGTTTTCTGAGTCATTCGTAACTGTCACTGTATGTCATTTGGTTACTTGTGGGCGGAGCACCAAGGCAAATTCCTTGTATGTGAATGCTTGGCCAATAAACCTACTTACTTACTTACATGCCGGTTCTAGACCTCCCCATCGAAGAACCAGTCAAGTTGCTACTGTAAGGCTGCTACTATAATGAGAGGGTGGTACGGTGGCACAGCCGGTAGATCAACCACCTGGCGGCTCCAAAGACCCAGGTTTGATCCTGACCTCGGGTGCTGTCTGTGTGAAGTTTACACGCTTTTCCTGTGACCATGTGGGTTTCCTCCAGGAGCTCCGGTTTCCTCCCACATCACAAAGGTGTGCGGGTTTGCAGGTGATTTGGCATCTGTTAAAATAAAATAGTATCAGTGGGAAATTGATGGCCGGCATGGACACGGTGGGTCAAAGGGCCTGCATCAGCATTGACAGGACACAGGCCTGATCCACACTGTTGTTGCCTCATTCCACTTTAAAGTGGGTTAAGGATGTGCAACCCTCATTCAACACATCCTTTCAGCTGCACTCAAGTTTTGAGATGGACACAAAATGGTGGAGTAACTCAGCAGGTCAGGCATCACCTCTGAAGAAGGGGGTCGAGCTGAAATATCACCTATTCCTTTTCTCCAGAGACCCCCTGAGTTACTTCAGCATTTTGTGTCTACATTCAGTATAAACCAGCATCTGCAGTTACTTCCTGCTCAGGTTTTCAGATCCGTGCAACATTACAAGCTGACAACAGTAACTTCCATTTGTGAAGTATCTTTAAAGTGATAAATGACCCAGTGACAGTTACCAAACAGAAAGTAGAAGGATATGTTAGGGTTGATGTGCAAAGGTTAAAAGAAATGATAGAGAGAGCAGATCATACAATTCTTGTGGAGAAGTTAACTGAATTAACTTTGATCAGATTGGTCAAAGAGATAGATGTTAAAGAGGGGCAGAGAATGATCCCTGAGTGTAGGGACTCAGTGGCAGTACACTTGGCCATCAGGAGAGAGATGAAAATGCAAAGGACAGAATTGGAGGAATGCAGAGATGTTATTGGTTATCGGGTTGAAGGGGATGACAGAGAAAGGGAGGGGCAAGATCCTGGAGGTCTTTGAAAATAAGAGTGAGAATTTTAAATCAACACATTGCTTGTCTGTGTAGTTCAGTGTGGAGGAGATGGGGCAACAGACATTTGGGTAACATTAGCTATGAAGAGGATTGAACTAAGAGGCATTTCACACCTACGATTGTGGATCAGATGCACTGCCTGCGAGCTGCAGACCAACACCTCCACTACATGTGCAGCAAGGAACTGCAGATGCTGCTTTCAAACCGAAGATAGACACAAAAAGCTGGAGTAACTCAGTGGGTCAGGCAGCTTCTCTGGAGAGGAGGAATACACTACTTGCCCCAGCTGGGCCAGATAAATCACAACTGCAAAGCAAGTGTAGAAAACCTAAAATCAAAGCAGTGGGTGGTGAAAATAAGCAGAAAGGTTTTCAGCGTTTGTAAAGAGAAAGAAATAGATTCCTTTTTTTTCATGTTTGTCTTTGCTGCATACAAACTCAACAGCTGTCTAATTTAAAATTGAGATCATGTGATTTGGAGAAAGCGGTAAGGGGAAAGACGAACAGCAATGGGAAGTAGAAACTGTCACAGATATGGGTCAGGAGGGCCAACAGACGTTTATTGGCATATGTACCGAAATGCAACAATGAAATTCTTACTTGCAGCAGCAGCAGCATGACAGGGCTGTATTGAGGAATATTGGACATCTTTAAAGGGTAACAGATTCATACAGCGTGAAATCAGACCCTTTGGCCCAACTTGCCCATGCCCACCAACATCCCCCATCTACACTCGTCGCACCTGCCTGCGTTTGGCCCATACCCCTCTAAATCTATCCTGTCCATGTACCTGTCCAAATGTTTTTTTTATTATATTAGACTTTAGACTTTAGAGATACAATGCAGAAACAGGCTCTTGTACCCACCTAGCCCATGCCGATCGGCGACCACCCCATCCACTAGCGTTATTGTGGCCCCAGAGCAGAAGCGTCCACGTCGCGGGGCTGGAAACTGGAAGTATCCTGAGCTAATTCTGCTACCACCGTCATCTACTGCGACAAGTGACGGCTCCCACTGATTGTCGCCGGAAGCTCTCGTCCTTTTCAGGACGGACAATGACAGCGAGGCCAACATTTGTAACAAGATGGACGCGAGAAGAAGAATAAGCACTATTGTTGCAGTTAGAATGAAGGATTTAACCGAGACCCACGTGAAGTGGGTAGAAAAGATACCATGGCACGATTTCACAGAGTACCACTTTGCTCATAGGGACCGAGAACAATATTTATCCCTTATCTAAATAATTTAAACAGATAAAAGATGATTGTTATCACCTTAACTTTGCTCATCTGAAAATAATCCATTTATTCGTCCTGTGTTATATGATTCCATAGTCACCCCATTTGTGTCAAAACATTATGCTGAACCCCATGAGATCAGGCAGGCAACATAGGGACATGTGCCGATAAATGAAGTGGTTTAATTTAGCAACATGCCATCTCAGACATGGTGGGCTGAAGGGCCTGTTCCTGTCTTGTTCTGTTCTCTGTTTCTCGTGATTTATTAATCTTCTGCTACGGACATTATTGTCTGTTCTGATGTCCATATCATAAGATACTGCATTAGCTGGGTTATGGAGTACCGTGCTGTGTTATGGAGTACCATGCTGTGAAAGAACCAGGAAAATAAAAACTTTAGATCGATACAAAATGCTGGAGTATCTCGGCGAGACAGGCAGCATCTCTGGATAGAAGGAATGAAAACTTTAGTTTAGTTTAGTTTGTTGTCACGTGTTCAGTGAAAAGCTTTTGTCGTGTGCTGTCCAGTCAACGGAAAGACAAAGACTTTCTTCCCTCCATTAAATTTCACTTTACACAGAAACATAGAAATTAGGTGCAGGAGCAGGCCATTCGGCCCTTCGAGCCTGCACCGCCATTCAATATGATCATGGCTGATCATCCAACTCAGTATCCTGTGTCTGCCTTCTCTCCATACCCCCTGATCCCTTCAGCCACAAGGGCCACATCCAACTCCCTCTTAAATATGGCCAACGAACTGGCCTTCAACTACCTTCTGTAAATTCTTAATTACACTGCTCTAGAAATGTTCAAAGCAAAGGCTTGAGGCTGGCTGTCTCTCACGCAAACGCTGCCTGGGTAGGTTGCTGCATGCTGTATTAGTAAACGCTGCAGTGTAGGTGGCTGTGAATCAGATATGAAATTCTGTTTTCAGACACTGCAATAGCTGTGTTATGAAGTACCAGCCGTGACAGCACCATGCAAACCCCCCCTTCCTCCCTTCTCCACCCTCTTACCCCACCCTCCGCTCTCTGCCCTGTGCCTCACCTGGACTAGCACCTCTTTCTCCCCTCCCCCTTCCCCTTCCACCTACATTCCTTCCTCTAGCTTCACAGTTGGCAACTTTTGTCTCATGCCTTCTGTCTTTTCATCTCTGGCCTTTGTTCCACCATCTGCCCATCAAAACACCCACACTATTACTTACCCCTCCTCTCTTCCAGCTTTCTCCACTTCACCCCCACCCCCACAATCTGTCCGAAGAAGGGTCCCACCCCAAAATCTCACCTATCCATGAGATGCTGCCTGGCCAGCTGAGTTACTCCTGCACTTTGTCTTTTTAAAAAATAAACCAGCATCTGCAGTTCTTTGTTTCTACTATATCTGCCTATTGCAAGAAATCTATAACACTGGCACACTGTTCAAAAACCAGCCTGCTATCCATTTCATTTTCTATTGTTCATTCTTAATTCCTGAAGATTTATCAGTGTTTAGGGTCTCACTAGATTCCATGCTCTTTAAATATCCAACAATTTTTTACACAAAGTGGCGGGGGGTGTATGGAACAAGCTGCCTGAGGAGGTAGTTGAAGCAGGGACTATCCCAACGTTTAAGAAGCAGTTAGCAGGTACATGGATGGGACAGGTTTGGAGGGATATGGACCAAATACTTCAGCAGGTGGGATCAGTGTAGCAGGGACATACTGTTTCCATACTCTATCACTTTATATGACTGTTTTACAAAAGTCCGTGGCTCAGTACTCTGACAGTGTGGGTCAGTACACAAGACCAACTCTTTGCTCTCCTTGTGTCCTGTGGATGTTGCGTTCTACTCAGCTGCTTCCGAAATGAATAAATCCTTGGATCCATGTTCCTGATTTTCTCAATGCCGTTTTTCCTGTCCGCTGCCTTGTCAGACTTGAAACCAGCAGAGATGCCATTTCTTTCGTGCCATTTTTCAGGTGCGTTTTCTACATCTGTCTCACAGGATGTGCTTTCGGTATCCATGGTAACCGCTGTGGTGTTAGGCGTATGTTAGCGAAGATAATTTCTGCAGCCTGCTTCTCCCACTGATATTTCTTATTTATGTATCATAGATGATGTCAGACCCAAACAACAACTGCATTCTATCTGCATTTTCAAAGTCCAAAATCATTCAAGGTGGTTCATGAGCGAGTTATTAAAATAAATCATTGAGGGGATATTTGGGAGGACGTTTAGTTTAGTTTAATTTAGTTTAGAGATACAGCGCGGACCAAGACTGCGCCGACCAGCGATCCCCGCACACTTACATTAACCTACGCACACTAGGGGCAATTTACAATTTTACCAAGCCAAATCAACCTATAAACCTGTACCTATTTGGAGTGTGGGAGGAAACCAGAGCAGCCGGAGAAAACCCACGCAGGTCACGGGGAGAACATACAAACTCCGCACAGACAGCGCCCGTTGTCAGGGTCAAACCCGGGTCTCTGGCGCGGGAAGGCGGCAACTCTGCCGCCGCGCCACCTTGCCGCCCCAAACGTCCAAAAACTTGGCAAAAGAGATAGATTTTGAGCCACATCTTAAAGGAGGGAAGTTTTGTAAAATAAGTGAGACGCAAGGAACTGTAGATGCTGGAATCTTGCGTAGGATACAAAGTGCAGAAGTAACTCAGCGGGCCAGGCAGCGTCTCTGGAAAACATGGACAGGTGAGGTTTGAGGTTGAGACGCAAAATATCTGCCCTCATCTGGGTGCTGAAATCTTTTGCTTCCCAAACAAGTAATGATTCAAGTCAAGTCAAGTCAATTTTATTTCTATAGCACGTTTACAAAACAACTCTCGTTGGCCAAAGTGCTTTACATTGGTGGAGGTACTAACGTTATACAACAGTGGTTCATAGATTAATTACATAAATAAATGCATACTTATAGCCCTCACTCAGAGGACATCAAGAAAGGCTTGAGAGTAAAGAATAGTTTTTAGTCTCGACTTAAAGGAGTCGATGGAGGGGGCAGTTCTGATGGGAAGAGGGATGCTACAGTTCCACAGTCTAGGAGCTGCAACCGCAAAGGCGCAGTTGCCCCTGAGCGAATGCCTAGACCACGGGATGTTCAGTAACCCCAAGTCGGCCAATCTGAGGGACCTGGAGGTGGTGTGGTGGGTAAGCGGACTGATTCACCATGTTGAAAACTATAATACACTCAATAAAACTGCTATCAAATGCAGCTCTGCACAAAACCGAACATTTAAGTCAAAGAAAACACGAAGGCTGTGAGTAAGTTTCCCCTCCTGCAGGAAATTGCACCTCTCTCCGAGTTATTTTGAGGTTCCCCAGAGAATTCCAGATGCTCCAGAAAAGGATCCTGGTTTTCCTGCTTTCCCCGACTTCCTCCTTGTCCAGCCCTCCCGCAACATTCAATGCAATAAACCGCACCACAGAGAGAACAATGGAGACAATCTGACCCACTTTCACGATTGCACTGGTCCTGCGTTCCTTCTGTCTCGCTTACTGTAGGGAACCAGTTTCTTAAAAGAGTAGTGTCCAGTTTAGTTATTAGAGTCTGAAGATGGGTCTCCCATTCCTACTCTCCAGAGATGCTGCCTGTCCCGCTGAGTTACTCCAGCATTTTGTGTCTGCCTTCTAGTTTAGTTAAGTTTAGGTTAGAGATACAGCGCGGAAACAGGCCCTTCCGCCCACCAAGTCCGCACCGACCAGCGATCCCCGCACACTAGCACTATCCTACATACATTAGTGACAATTCACAATTTTTTACCAGAGCCAATTAACCTACATACCTGCATGCCTTTGGAGTGTTGGAGGAAACCGGAGCACCCAGGGAAAACCCACGTAGGTCATGGGGAGAACGTACAAATTGTGTACAGACAGCACCCAAAGTCAGGATTCTTCTTCGAGTCCGTTGCAAGATCAGATGTCGTTCTGCCCGTATCTGGCGCAGGTCACAGCTGGTCGGGTCGGTTCAGCCAGGTCCTGGGGGCTGCACTGGGGGGCGTCGTCACACTCCAGTAGGTGGGACATTGTCTGTACTGCTCCACAGCTGCATGTGTCTTCTGCCTGGTAGTTCCATGCTTTCATAAGTGCTTTGCACCTCCGTTGTATCTCACATTGTATCTGATCTCACATAGACAGATCCCACGTTGTATCTCACATTGAACCCTGGTCTCTGGCGCTGTAAGGCAGTAACTCTCACCGCTGCAGCACTGTGGTGAGACTAAGCACTTCTTCTTTTGCCGTACACAGCCTAAAGTTGTAGTACAACTTGTTCTATTCGATCTTATTTGATTGTGCGCGCCGGGTTGATCGCATTCGTCGAAACAGGGCGGACCACGTGAAGGTTGCAATCTTCCACCCACCCCAGACTAAACACGGGGGAAATACAACAAATCAGATTATATCATCAGAAAGAGGGCAGCATGGAGGCGCAGCGGTAAGAGTTGCAGTAAGAGACACGGGTGTTTTCCTGACCTTGGGTTCTTTCTGTTTGTGTGCAGTTTGCACGTTCTCCCTGTGGCCGTGTGGGTTTACTCCAGGTGCTCCGGTTTCCTCCCGCACCTCACAGTTGTGCAGGTCTATAAGTTCATTGCCTTCTGCAAATTGACCCAGTGTGTAGGACACGAAGCTCGGATAACAGAACCAATGTACGGGTGATCGTTAGTCAGTGCGGACCTGGCGGGCGGAAGGGCCTGTTTCCACGTTGTATCTCTAAACTAATCTTAACTAAAGTATTAGAAATATCCTAATCTGATGACATCATGTGGTGTGGAGAGATTTGCTCTTGCAGTGACATTATAAATGTGTCCTTATACATCATTTAACTTTTACAGAATGCATAAAATGCCATTCCTTCCTGCAGGAATACTCACCTATCCCTGTTCCTCTAATTCTTCTGCATACCACTAAAAATATATTTGAATTTTAATTGAATTTTAAAAGCCTGAATCAAGGGATTCTCTTGAATCTTGAATTCCAATTTGATTCTAAGTAGATCTTAGGTGTTCAATCAGTCTGAAGAAGGGTTCCGCCCCAAAACATCACCTGTCCATGTTCTCCAGAGATGCTGCCTGACCCGCTGAGTAACTCCAGCACTTTGTGTCCTTTAGTTTATTAACCAGTATCTAGAGTTCCTTGTTTCTATCAAGATCTTAGGTGTGTTGTTCTACAGAGAGACCTTGGGATGCAAGTTCATGCTTGGCTAAAAATGATGACATAGATAGAAAAGAAGGCATTTGGTATGCTTGCCAATGCTGTGGCATGAGTATAAAAGTAGGGATATCCAGTTGTAGCTATACAAAGCTGTACAAAGTTAGACTGCACATGGAGTTGCATTACGAAGAGCGCAGAGGAGAACTAGGACCAGAGGGCACAGCCTCAGAATTAAAGGTCGTTCCTTGTACATTCTCCCAGTGTCTTCTCCGGGTTCTCTGGTTTCCTCCCACACTCCAAAGACTGAAGAAGGGTTTCGGCCCGAAACGTTGCCTATTTCCTTCGCACCACAGATGCTGCCGCACCCGCTGAGTTTCTCCAGCACTTTTGTCTACATCCAAGGCTTTGGTAAAAGGCAAGTAGGATAGCGCTAGTGTATGTGCTGTATCCTAAAGTGAACTCAAGACTAATAGAGTCTTAGATTTGGAAAAGAAGGTGAAAAGGCTCGGTCAAAAGGGAAGGTGAACGAGACAGCTTGTGCAGATATAAATCATGAGGCAAAACTAACTTGACTTTCTGCCAATAATTGTTTTGCAATTACGCCATCTTGCAACTAATTTTAGTGAGAGTTAGCATCAATCTCAAGTTGGACGCTCCTGCGTTGAAACAACTCGAACAATGAGGGCTGACGATTCGAGCCACCTTGCCCTATCGACCCACGGATACTGGAAGGAGATGCATTGTCAAGAGCTTCCTGTTTGCAAGAATCACAGTCGCAGCATTGTTGTACTGTTGTAGCGTCCAGGAGCGAGGGGAAGCTCTCTCAGACACTTGTCCTGCTCAATACACTTCAAATTGTAGGTGTCAACCGTTAAAAGGTTTCGTTTTTTTTTTAGTTTTAAAGATACAGCGCAGAAACAGGCCGACCGGCCCACTGGGTCCACACCGAGCAGCGATCCCTGCACACTAACGATATCCTACACACACTATGGACAATCTTTTACATTTATTCCAAGCCGATTAACCTACAAACCTGTACATCTTTGTAGTGCGGGAGGAACCTTGAGAAAACCACTGGAGGTCACGGGGAGAATGTACAAACTCCGTACAGACAGCACCTGTAGTCAGGATCGAACTCGGGTCTCTGATGCTCTAAGGCAGGAACTCTGCTGCTGCGCCACCGCACCACACAATGCTGGATCAAATATTAATTTTAAGTCGGGGAAACATATGGATTCGCGAACCAAGGGTGATAACAGATATGGAGGAAAAGTGGATGTAGAGAGTTAGATCACAGATCAACTATGGTCTTATAGAATGGCAGAAAATGCCCGAGGACCTGAAATGTTATCCCAATATTCTTTTGTAGAGACTGCATTTAAGTTCAACTAGAAAAGGTTTGCACTGAAAAACATGAATCGGAAGCCTCCTACCAACTGCTTATGGCCCTGTCCCACGGTACGAGTTCATTCCAAGAGCTCTCCCGAGTTTGCCCTGATTCGAACTCGGAGATTTACGGTAATGGCCGCTCGTCGGTACTCGGGGCTCTCGTGGACATTTTTCAACATCTTGAAAAATCTTCCCGAGTCTTCCCGCGCTTACCTGCCGTTAGCGAGTCTTCCTGAGTACCTGCCGTTAGCGTTACAAGCCGCTAAGAGACGTCCCCGAGCTCCAACGTACCCGCTACGTTCATTCTCCATGCTTACCACGAGTTTGATTTTTTTTTAACTCGGGAGAGCTCTTGGAATGAACTCGTACCGTGGGACAGGGCCATAGGTTACTGATCACAGGTAGGGTGGTGACTGGGTTATGATATTTGATTTAGAATATAGAACATCAGACAGTACAGCACAGGAAGAGGCTCTTCGGCCCACAATGTCTGTGCTGAACATAATGGCAATTTAAACTAATCTGCTCTGTCCATATCCCTCCTTCCTTGCATATCCATGTGCCTATCTAAAAGCATCGTAAATGCCACTGTTGTATCTGCCTCCACCACCACCCCAGTCAGTTCATTTTTTTCAACTTTTTGTTATTTTTAGCATCTGTTTAAAGTTTGTTTTTATGTTCTTCTGTTTGTTTAATGTGGGGGGCGGGGGGAGGGATCAGGGGAAACTTTTTTTCAAGTCCTTACCTTCCCGGAGATGTGATCAAGTTTCGGATCACATTCTCCGGGCTCTGCGGCCTACCATCGATGGAGTTGAAAAGCTGCCTCGGACTGTCGTGAGCCCCACCGCGGGACGCGAACTTACCATCGGAGCGGATCCCTTGCCTGGGATCGCTCCCACCGCGGCCTGCGGACTTACCATCAAGGTTCATCCAGCCCCGACGCGAGGTTCGATCGCTCGGCGCGGGGGAGCTGACATCCCCCCGATGCGGGAGCTGATCGCCTCGACGTGGCGGGCCTGAACGCTGCCGGCTACGGGAGTTAAGACCGTCCCGTCAACGGGGGGCTCGAGGCCCCCGCCCAAGGAAGAACAAAAGGAAGAGACTTGAACTTTATTTCGCCTTCCATCACAGTGAGGAATGTGTAGGAGTCACTGTGGTGGATGTTCATGTTAAATATGTTTTGAATCTGTTGCTTTTAATTGTATGACTGACTTGGCCAGTGAAATTCCTCATATATTGCAAAACATACTGGGCGAATAAAGTCTGATTCTGAATCTGATTCAAAGACGTGCAGGGTTGTAGGTTAATTGGATTCTGCAATTTGTCACCAGTGCGTAGGATAGAACTAGTGTACGGGTAATCACTGGTCGGGGCGGACTCGGTGGGCCGAAGGGCCTGTGTCCGTGCGATATTTCTAAACTAAACTAAACTACTCCAGATGCGGGCTAGCCAAAGCCCTGTAAAGCTGCAACAAGACTCTGACATTCAATGCCTCAACTGATGACGTCAACCCTACTGTGCACCTTCTTTGCCACTGTCCGCGTGCTTCAACACCTCCAAGCCAAACATGGGAAGGCACAGCATTCACCGCTGCTTCCTTCCACTTCACACGTGCCGCTGCTAAATGCTCACTCCCAGCTCCAAAATAAGATCATCTTTGTTCTCCCAAAATCTTCATATCTCAAATGGTGGAAAGCTATTTATTTTTGGAGCGAAGCCGCATGTTTACAAGTTTTCAAAGAAAGTTGATTTATAGTAAACTAACAAAGTATTAAAGATCTGAAGATTCCGTTGGACACAGTTCAAAATCAGTGATTTTGTCCCATTATAACTTCCACTAAACTTCTTATCAGGGAAAGGCTGTTGTAATGATATCAGACCCCATGAGTTTCAAAGTTACAGAGAAATTCCTTTTATGGTTTATATGAGCAGGGCAGTCATGCCAACATTCCTGAAACTGGGAAGTCAAATTGGGCCACAATATCTCATTTTCATGAGTCTATTATTGGATTGCAGAAGGTAAAATCAAGGGTTTCCTTCAGGTGCAGTTAGACAGGTACATGGATAGGACAGGTTTGGAGGGATATGGGCCAAACGCGGGCAGGTGGACTAATGTATCTGGGACATGTTGGCCGGTGTGGGCAAGTTGGGCCGAAGGGCCTGTTTCCCCACTGTGTATCACTCTGTGACTCCATGACTCCATGAGTCACAAGAAGATTTTAATAGAAAGAGACAGCATCAGAGGCTGGAGTTGAGGGAAGTCTTTGCTTTTCCAATGTTTACATGTCCAGTGCAAGCAGATGAGTTTCAAGGTGCAGCCTCAAATCTCAGCATACATTACAAACCCTCATCAACCTGATTTGTTTAATTAACCATGAATAATGGACGTATGATGTATCAGGTGGGGAGCCTGTTTCTGCGCTGTACCTCTAAACTAAACTAAGCTATGTCTTCCTGTACCTTCAGGTCACCCAGAACTGTTTGAATCCAAATACCTGATAACTCACTTCCCTGTGCTTGGTCACTCATGCCCCAGCAATGCTTTGATTGTAATATCCTTCTGCTTAAATTCACTGGGATATATATCTCACTGAGCCTGAGGGCACATATTCTAGAGTTTGATTGAGTTAGACATAGCTCTTAGGGCTAACGGAATCAAGGAATATGGTGAAAAAGCAGGAACGGGCTACTGATTTTGGATGGCCAACCGTGATCATATTGAATGGAGGTGCTGGCTCGAAGGGCTGAATGGCCTACTCTACCTAAAGGGTCGGTTTCCACGCTGTAAGACTCTATGAATCTAGGACCAGCTGAGTAACTCCAGCATTTTATGTTTTGCTTATATTATGAATATTCCCTTACTGTTTATAGGATAAGAATCATTGATCCACTGGTACAGTTCACTGGCCCCCATCTCCAATCCAATTAATTGCATTAAGGGTGCATTCATTAAAATTACTCACTTAGTAATTTCCTTTAGTAAATATGATCATAACATTGGATAATGAAAGCTCAGTTAAATGCACTTGTACTCAGAGCTATCAATTCCTTCTTACAATGATCACATCAGTGAGAATGACATTCTGACTGGAAGAATACGTTTCACCACTTTAATTATGAGTCAATATCCAGATGGGTTGTCATTTATAATGTAACCAATGCAACTTAACCAGGCTTTGAACGATTTCTGAAGAGACACACAAAATGCTGGAGTAACTCAGTGGATCAGGCAGCATCTCTGGAGAAATGGAACAGGTGACGTTTCGGGTCGGAATCCTTCTTCAGACTGAATCTGAGTCTGAAGAAGGGTCTCGACCTGAAACATCACCTGTTCCTTTCTGCAGAGAGGCTGCCTGATCCAGCGGAGTTACTCCAGCATTTTGTGTCCATCTTCGGTATAAACCAGCATCTGCAGTTCCTTCCCACACACTAAACATATTCTGACTTACTTTGTCACAAAGGTTTTGAATTCCTCAAACAATGCAGCTTCCTCCTATGAGTGATGATTTCTCAGAAGATAATTCATCTATTCTAGGTAAAAAATATATATATATCTGGGAAAAGATTATCTCTGGCAATGCTATGAGTAAAGTCCTGTTTCGTAGCTGTAAGTGCACTGTAACCAAGGGAACGGCCTCCACAATTGTCTTAAATCCTTAAAGCACCAGCACGCTCTAATTTTCCATGCGTTGCCCCCACCCCCATTCGCTTGTGAAGCTTACACCCCAACTATATGAATATTGACTTCTCTAACATCAAGTAGCCCTTGATTTCCCTCTCTCTCCATCCCACCCCCCTTCCCAGTTCTCCCGCCAGTCTCACTGTCTCCGACTACATCTTATCTCTGCACCGCCCACTCCCCTGACATCAGTCTGAAGAAGGGTCTCGACCCGAAACGTCACCCATTCCTTCTCTCCAGAGATGCCGCCTGTCCCGCTGAGTTAATCCAGCATTTTGTGTCTACCCCCCTGTTAAAGCTCAGCTTGTTTTCCAACGTTAACCTCAGTCAGAAATGGAGTTAGCACTTCCATTGACGCCGGTGTATGGAAGAGAGACCCAACACCCCCATGTTCTCAGTTCCCCAATGGGGAATGCCAACTTTTAGTATCGCGTCTCTCCAGCTAAGTATCCTGATTATGCATCCAGGTTAGGACACAAACGCTGGAGTAACTCAGCGGGTCACTCGGCATAACTGGGGGACGCAGATATGTAACGTTTCTGGTAGGGACCTGTATATCTCCTTACTAAAATCCATAAGCAGGAATACCCTGGCAGACCCATTGTTTCTGCCTGCTCCTGCCCCACCAAACTCACCCTGAAATACCTCAATTCTATTTTGCCCCCCCTTGTCCAGTCCCTTCCGACCTCCTTCAAAAAGACCTCGCAGGCTGTTTTTTTTTTAACTTTTTACCCATGTCCTCCACAGATGCTGCATGACCTGCTGAGTTACTCCAGCACTTTGAGTAAGATTCCAGCATCTGCAGTTCCTTGTATTTCCAGCAAGATATATTTTGGGAGCCTTGCCCCCAATTGTAGTCAGACTGAGCTGTTCCTTACATAAAGATATCGCAGCGACGGACCAGAGCTCCATCAGAATCATCAGAACTCGCCGGCGCGCCAACGCACAGCGGCAGAGTGCCCGCCTCACAGCGCCAGAGACCCGGGTTCCATCCTGACTACGGGTGCTGTCTGTACGGAGTTTGTACGTTCTCCCCGTGAGCTGCCTGGGTTTTAGACAATAGACAATAGACAATAGGTGCAGGAGTAGGCCATTTGACCCTTCGAGCCAGCACCGCCATTCAATGTGATCATGGCTGATCATCCCCAATCAGTACCCCGTTCCTGCCTTCTCCCCATATCCCCTGACTCCGCTATCTTTAAGAGCCCTATCTAGCTCTCTCTTGAAAGCATCCAGAGAACCTGCCTCCACCGCCCTCTGAGGCAGAGAATTCCACAGACTCACAACTCTCTGTGAGAAAAATTGTTTCCTCGTCTCCGTTCTAAATGGCTTACCCCTTATTCTTAAACTGTGGCCCCTGGTTCTGGATTCCCCCAACATCGGGAACATGTTTCCTGCCTCTAGCGTGACCAAGCCCTTAACAATCTTATATGTTTCAATGAGATACCCTCTCATCCTTCTGAACTCCAGAGTGTACAAGCCCGGCTGCTCCATTCCCTCAGTATGTGACAGTCCCACCATCCCGGGAATTAACCGTGTAAACCTACGTTTTCACCCGCTGCGCCACTGCGCCGCCTGTTACTGACCCCTCAGCATCCTTCAGCATCAGAGCCGAACCACATGTACCAACGGCACTCTTTGCATCAGTGTCCCACTCTTTACACTTGTCTGCAGAAAGGAAGTGTTGCGAGTGAATGGAGACATGTAGAAAGCAGCAGGACATGTGGGTCAAGTCAATGATGCTGCCTTGCAAGAGGGGCTGTGGGCATGGGTAAACTATTCTTGCATTTAACAATCTATTGCCTTTTAGGGAACAACACAGCGGATCTGGTTTCAGTTCCACCCTGTGACGCACCAGGCCCACAGGATACAATGGATGGGCCTCAACATTGACTTGAATTGCCCGCTCCTCTGACACTCAGAGGAGCGTAGGTGATCCACATCTCTCTACATCTCCCTCCACCCCATTCACTGATCCATCATCACGCACACCCCTCCCCCTCCCCTCCGCCCCTCCCTCACCCCTTCCTTTTTCTCTCAAACCACCCCTTCATTCCTTCCCCTCCCTCTATCCCCCATCTCCCCTACCTTCACCCTTCCTCCACCAACCCCCTCTCCCCCCACAACGCACGCCCCTTCGCCCTCCCCTCCACCTCTCCCTCCTCCCTCCCCCCACCCCTCCCTCCACCCCCTTTCACCCCTCCGTCTCACCTCCCTCCTTGCTCTACCCCCTCCCCTCCTCCCTCCACCCCTCTCCCCAATCCCCCACTTTGCACAGTCTCAGCCAGCCTATTTGACAGTGAAATATTTGTCACTTGCGCTGTGGTGACGCAGGTTGCCTGGGTAACTGTGAAATTAACCCGAATAATCTCACCGTTACTCCTAGCAACAAACTGCGTTCATTTAAGTGGGGAAAGAATCCAAAGGAACAAAAAAAAAGTCCAGTGACCAACGTATCGCAAACAATGCTTTAATGAAGAAAGAAGAATCTGCAGGCAAACAGTTTCATATTTAGTGCTTGTCACATGGTTACAAAACAGCTTCCAAAATTAATATATTATTTACCGTGTCCTTTTGATCCTAAGTCACCAAACACCTATAGGTTTAAATAACTGGTGTGTGTTTATCCTAATGTTGCTGGCATCTCATAATTTAATAATTTCAGATTAAAACATTTCATATAAGTGAAATTTTAAGAATAAGGAGTAAGCCATTTACAACGGAGACGAGGAAACACTTTTTCTCACAGAGAGTGGTGAGTCTGTGGAATTCTCTGCCTCAGAGGGCGGTGGAGGCAGGTTCTCTGGATGCTTTCAAGAGAGAGCTAGATAGGGCTCTTAAAAATAGCGGAGTCAGGGGACATGGGGAGAAGGCAGGATCGGGGTGCTGATTGGGGATGATCACATTGAATGGCGGTGCTGGCTCGAAGGGCCAAATGGCCTACTCCTGCACCTATTGTCTATTGTCCATTGAAGCAATTAATTAAACGTTAAATGGAGCTGTGAACGGATTTGACTGGTTAACTACTGGAGGTGTAGTTAATAGAGGCAGTTTTCTGTTGAGGACAGAGAGGATGGTGAAGCCATCTGCTGGTTAGCTTTAGATAGAACAACAAATATTGCTGGAAACACATGGACCTGCAGATGCTGGGGATCTTAAGCAAAAAAGTGCTGGAAGAACTCGGCAGGTCAGGCAGCATCAGCCTGAAGGAAGGACTTGACCCGAAACATCGCCTGTCCATTCCCTCCACGGACACCGCCTGCCCCGTTGGGTTCCTCCAGCCCTTTGTGCTGTGCTAACAATGTTGGGGGTTTCTGTGACTCAACACATTTGTGAAACTACCCTTTGATTCCATAGATAGACACAAAATGCTGGAGTAACTCAGTGGGACAGGCAGCATCTCTGGAGAGAAGGAATGGGTGACGTTTTGAGTCGCGGCACCTTCTACCAAACCTGATTCCAAAGTTTCACAGTTTCACTGTCACAATTAAATTCAGTTAAAAATAATTTTATTAATAAAAACTGATAAGGCCAGGAATACCCAGTCAGCATCTGTGGACATAGAAACACTAAACTATCTGCTCCATCCCAAGAAATCGTAAAACATTGCAACTCTGAACCATTGTATTGAGTGACATTAGTATTATCATTATTAATGTATTGCATTTTTGTTTGTTATATATTATTCTTGTGTGTTCGGACCCATTGTGCTGCTGCCAGTAAGAATGTCATCGTCCATTGACGGTACATATAACAATTAAACACTCTTGACTCTAGTTAGTTAAACAGTCACACATTTAGGAAGCATCTCTGGAGAACATGGATAGGTGATATTTCGCGTCTCTACCTCAAACCTCACCTGTTCATGTTTTCTAGAGATGCTGCCTGGCCCGCTGAGTTAAGGGCCTGTCCCACTTACGTGTCCTTGGCACGCAAATTACGTGACCTCGTGGTCGCATTGAGGTGCACGGGCATCGTGTGGCCGGTCCCACTGAGAATCGCGGAGGGGTATGTAGTTGTGCGTGACATCGTGCAGGGCTCCGAAATGTTTGTCGCGATCTAAATCTTCTCACGCCAACGGCCTGTCGCGTAACTGATGGCCAAAGTAGGACAGGCCCAAGACCCTGGCGCGACGCAACCTCTCACCTCCAACAGCAGCAGAAGCGGGCAAACGATCGCCGAGCTCGGCCTGGGGCTCACGGCCATTGCGGTCCGGATCCGCCCCCACTCCTACTCCCAGAGCGGGGCCAAGAAAATTGAAGATAGACACAAAATTCAGGAGTAACTTAGCGGGACCGGCAGCATCTCTGGAGAGAAGCAATGGGTGACGTTTCGGGTCAAGACCCTTCTTTCAGACTGAAGAAGGGTCTCGACTCGAAACATCACCCATTGCTTCTCTCCAGAGATGCTGCCTGTCCCGTTGAGTTACTCCGGCATTTTGTGTCCATCTTCACGCGCTCCAGACGGCTGTGCAGGCGAATGAAATCGCGCGCGACCTTTGCGGGACCGTCACGCCTCAACGCGACCAAGATGTCATGTAATTAGCGTGCCAAGGACACGTAAGTGGGACAGAGGCTTTACTCTGGCACCTGGTGTCCTTTTGTGTATTCAACCCAAAGTCCAATTGAATGGTAGTCAATGTTGTCTTGTGTTGGAGTAACTCAGCGGGTCAAGCAACATCTCTGGAGAAAAATGATGGGTGACGTTTCGGGTTGGGACCTTTCTTCAGACTGAGACCCAGCAGCCAGTTTACACAGAGCAAGGTTCAAAGAATGTGATTTAGTGAGACTAGCAGAGATAAGACCCTGTTTTCCTTTACCCTATCTCTTACACCCATCCGACTTTGTTTCACATCTCACCCAAAGGACAGCATCACCAAAAATACGACACACCTCCAGTTCTGCCCTGATTCTGTCCTGTGTTCAACAAAGGAAAGATATCCATGAGTCATGCATGACGTCAACTGGAAATTATACTTCATGTCGGCATACCTCAACATTTTATTCTAATTTACATGAACAACAAAACACACAAATATACAATGTATATTTTTTATTCCTCCAATACCCGCGATAATGGGCAGGTGATATTGTTATTGATATATTATTGTCACATACACTGATATAGTGTCCTATTCATAGAGTCACACAGCATGGAAATAGGCCCTTCAGCCCAATTCATCCAGCCTGACCCAAATGCCCCATTTGAGCTTGTCTAATTTGTCTGTATTTTGCCTACATCCCTCTAAATTTCTACTATCCATGTACCTGTCAAATTCTCTTTTGAATGTTGTTAGAGTACCTGCCTCAACTACCACCTCTACAGCTTGTTCCATATACCCACCCACCCTCTGAGTGAAAAGTTATCCCTCAGGCTCCAATTAAACCTTTCCCCTCCCACCTTAAACCTATGTCCTCTGGTTCTTGACTCCCCTATCCTGGGTAAAAGAGTGCCTGCATTGACCCTATCTGTTCCCCTCAAGATTTTATGCAGCTCTATAAGATTACCCCTCCTCCTCCTTGCGCTCCAAGGAATAAAGTTCTAGTCTAGCCCTACATCTCCCAATACTTCAGGCCCTCAAGTCTTGGCAACACCTTTTCTGCGCTATATCCACTTGGTTCAAATGCCATTCAGCCAAATCAATTATACCTGAGTACAATCAAGCCATACCCAAGTACAATTAGTGCAAAGAGAAAGATAACAGTGCAGAAAATAGTGTTAAAGCTTTATAGCGCTACAGAGAAATAGTCAGTGGCCCACAATGGGATTGTTTAGATCAGGACTACACCCTAGTTTATGGGAGGTGCACTCGCTAACAATAACCAGATTTCCTTTATCATCGTTACTTTTTTGCATTTCTTTCATTCTACATCACTCTATATCACCGTCTATGTCTCTCGTTTCCCTCCACCCTAACTCTCAGTCTGAAGAAGGATCTCGACTCGAAACGTCACCTATTCCTTTTCTCCAGAGATGTTGGCTGACCCGCTGAGTTACTCCAGCTTTTTGTGTCTATTATGGAAGGGCCGTTCAGTTGGCTGATGACGGCGGGGAAGCAGCTATTCCTGAATCCGTAGGTACTTGCTTTTTGCCTGATGGGAGACGGGAGAAGCGGGAATGACCGGTGTGAAAACATTCCTTGGTCATATAATCCTTGGTCTGAAGAAGGGTTTCGGCCCGAGACGTTGCCGATCTCCTTCGCTCCATAGATGCTGCTGCACCCGCTGAGTTTCTCCAGCATTTTGTGTAACCCTTGGTCATATTGGCTGCTTTCCTGAGGCAGTGTGAATTGTAGATGGACTCAATAGTGGGAAGGTTGTACCGGTGCATATAAACTCGACCTGACTTCATCTGAATAGCGCTAGAAAAACTATCCAGGTCCTTTCAAACCGATCGCCTCCATATTACATCGTGCTCTGCATTACAAGCAGAATTTACCGCGATTTTCGCATTTTAATTTCATTATCCAGCCTGGGGTAGTTTTGCAACCCTTGGTCAGGGTGGAGCAGGAATGTATGAGGCAGGAAGGAGCTAAAATTAAAAATATTCTAACTCAACACAGTTCTTGGCTACGGTGGAGGTTACTCTAGTCCAATGACAACACCATTGTGACGTAATCCCTCTGAAGAAGGGTCCTGACCCAAAACATCGCCTGTTCATTTCCCTCCACAGATGATGCCTGACATATCTATGAAAGTAAGCATGCAGGTACAGCAGGCAGTGAAGAAAGCGAATGGCATGTTGGCCTTTATAACAAGAGGAATCGAATATAGGAGCAAGGAGGTCCTTCTGCAGTTGTACAGAGCCCTAGTGAGACCACACCTGGAGTATTGTGTGCAGTTTTGGTCCCCTAATTTGAGGAAGGATATTCTTGCTATTGAGGGAGTGCAGCGTAGGTTTACAAGGTTAATTCCCGGGATGGCGGGATTGTCATGTGCTGTGGGAATGGTGCAGCTGGGCTTGTACACTCTGGAGTTTAGAAAGATGAGACGGGATCTCATTGAAACATATAAGATTGTTAAGGGTTTGGACACACTAGAGGCAGGAAACATGTTCCCGATGTTGGGGGAGTCCAGAACCAGGGGCCACAGTTTAAGAATAAGGAGTAAGCCATTTAGAACGGAGACGAGGAAACACTTTTTCTACAGAGAGTGGTGAGTCTGTGGAATTCTCTGCCTCAGAGGGCGGTGGAGACAGGTTTTCTGGATGCTTTCAAGAGAGAGCTAGATAGGTCTAGCCAACATCTTGGATGTTGGCTAGACCAATCAGTACCCCGTTCCTGAGAAGGCAGGAACGGGGTACTGATTGGGGATGATCAGCCATGATCACATTGAATGGCATTGCTGGCTCGAAGGGCCAAATGGCCTACTCCTGCACCCTATTGTCTATTGTCTATTGTCTATTATTGTCTATCGAGTTCCTCCAGCACTTTGTTTTTTTTGCTCAAGATTCCAGCATCTGCAATGCCTTGTGTCTCCAACTTAACTTGTCTTCAGTTATGTGCAACTATCCTCCACTAACTGTATCTTTATAACTTTTACCTTGTTCTGGTTGGGAGAAGTTACTGTAGATTCAGTCGTAAACTCTATTCACTCCAGTCGTTGATCAGATATTTCCTGAAGATTGACCCAAAATGCTGGAGAAGCTCAACGGGTCGGGCAGCATCTCTGGAGAATATGGTTAGGTGACGTATTGGGTCGAGACTCTTCTTTGCACAGTGAAGGGGTGGTGACCTGAAACAAGAAACGGCCAGGATAAATCAGAGCCGGCAACAGATGACCTCAGGCAGGGAGGTTCCCTGATAGGCAGATTGTTGGCTAGGGACGGTGTGATCCCAAGAAGGATAAATCGTTGTGTACTGTGGAACTGGTCTTTTAGTGGAGATGGGGAGGGGGGGAAGTGAGGGGGGGGGGCAAGGAGGGGGGCAAGGAGGGGGGCAAGGAGGGGGGCAAGGAGGGAGGAAAGGGGGAGAGGACTGTTTGTAGAAGTAACCAAAAATTAGAGAATTCAACGTTCATACCGCTGGGTTGTAAGCTACCAAAACAAAATATGAGATACCATTTTAAAAGTTAACTCTTTTACTGTACAATGAAATGTTAATATGCATCATATTCCCTGTCCCACCTCTACTCATGAATGACATAGATTCTGACGGGAATTTATGAATTAAAACTCTAACATCATGATACACAAGTTGCAACTATTTCGATGAGAGATACAAGTAACTGCAGATGCTGGAATCTTGAACCAAATAACAAAGTGCTGGGGGAACCCATCCGGTCAGGCAGCATCTGTGGAGAGAAATGGATAGACAACATTTCATCTGATGAAAGTCAATGTCATTGGAATAATGTGAAATTGCTGCTGTTTAGTTTATTGTCAAGTGTACCATGGTACAGTGAAAAGCTTTTGTTGCGTGCTAAGCAGTTAGCGGAAAGACAATACATGAGCCATCTACGGTGTACAAATGCATGATAAAGGGAATAACATTTAGTGCAAGGTAAAGTCCTAGTGAAGATAGTCCCAAGGTCTCCAGTGAGGTAGATAGTAGCTCAGGACTGTTCTCTAGTTGTTGATAGGTTGGTTTAAATTGCCTGGTTACAATTCCGTTTGGTGAAACCTCTTTCACAGATGCTTCACACAGTTTAGGCAGGGCCGGCCTTAAGCCAATTGGACCAATTGCTCCCAATCAGGCCCCGCGCCTAAGGGGGCCCCGCGATAGAGTAATCTACTCTCGGCTCGTCAAGTACACACAACAACTTATTGCAATATATATGTTACACCACATTGCAGGTTCTACAGAGATTTATCTGGTTTCTGTAAATATGAGTAAAAGACTAAGGGACATCGGCAGAACATCTTTGAGTGGCAGTAGGATGAGGGGTGTAGCCAGGGCAAAGAAGGCCAAAGCAGAAAAAGGAGAAAGGTGCATCAGAGAAGTATTTCAGCAAAACTTACTCAGGAAATGCAGAAGAGCAAGTGGAGCCACAACACAGTGACGAAGATGACACCGGAGGAAGCTAGTCTGAAGAAGTTATGCAAGGCAATCAAAGTGGGAACTTATTTACTGAAAGTGAGATCGGCCATTTTGATAGTGTTGAATTTGACAAACAAGGAAGCTCGCCTGTTGCCGTGACTGCTGGTGCCTCTGAGGCCAGGAGAACGGGAATTCAAAATCTAGCCAGTTTTGTAGAATTAAGAGATGATCCTGCAATATGGCCAGAAATGATGTCAGGGTGTCAGGGACTACTTAGTGAAAAAAGGACCACCTACAATGATAGTAGAATTTTTCCCCAAGAATGACAGTGGATCACATTTTTCAAAATTTCACTGTAAAAGAAAACTGCCAAATGGTGAAATTGTCCATGGCTAGTATACTCTGCATCAAGTGATAAAATCTTCTGTTACTCCTGCAAGCTTTTTGATAATAACGCAGCAAGTGCACTTGCAAGTTGTGGTTTTAATAACTGGCCGAACATTCATACAAGACTAGCTGAGCATGAGAACTCCAAAAAGCATTTGCAAGCTATTTCAATATATGTCGAGATTTGGATTTACCAGCTTCTGGATAGAAGCGGCCTTTGAGCGGGTTCTCGTGGGGAAAGTTGGAGAGAATCAGCTTGGGGGGGAAACCAAGTAGTTGAATCGTAGAATCTGTGGTTTTATAGCAAGTCTTCCACTCAAAAAGCTCTGCAGTAATCAAAGCCCGAAAGGGTAGGATGGGGCTGAAGCCCAAAATTTAATGCCTGGACTGGTTTTTCGCCAATGGTTATTGATTTTCCAGGATCTAATTAATTAAATTGCTTTTTTTTTTCATTTCACAGTCACTAAAACAAGTGGTATTCAAACAGGTACTTTTCAGAGGTGATCTACACATTTTGTTTGTGACCAGTAGGCTTACATGTATGCAATTTAATATTAAAATGTAGCTTAGATCTGTTTGGTCCATTAACTCCCAGGCACTCTTTAAGCGGACATTTTGATGAATTTCCATTCTACCAAAGAGATATAAAGAATACAATAGACTTTATTTGTATTCCTATGATTCTACAGACCTTGGCTGGTAACCTGGGCCTCACCAACATTGTTCCCAACTGGGCCCCTCCTAAGGCCGGCCTTGAGTTTAGGCTTCTTGTTCCAAATCTTGTTAGCCAGGGATTGGTTTGGATTTCCACATCCTTGGCTCAACAGTGTGTGGATTGTGCTGTAATGTGGGAAACACAACTGCCAATTTGTACAGAGAAACTCCCACAAAGAGTAACCTGATAATAAGCAGATAATTGGATAGAAACCAGATAATCTGTCTGAATGTCACCGGTTGAAGATTATTGATTCTGGGTTGGATAATTCCACTCCGCTGCAAAATAGTTCCATAAGTGATTGGCGCAGAATTAGGCCATTCGGCCCATCAAGTCTACTCCACCATTCAATCATGGCTGATCTTTCTTTCCCTCTCAACCCCATTCTCTGCCTTCTCCCCGTAACCTCTGACAGCCGTACTAATCAAGTTCCATGGAATCTTTCACATCCACTGACATAAGCACCCAGAGCCTTGGTGTGATAGACCATCCTACAGACAACACTGAAGTTTGTTGGAGTATTCTGTGACATGCCAAACATCTATAAACTTCTAAGTGGGTGTGCCTCCTTTGTGAATCCATCTATGTGTTAATCGAGGGCAGGAGAAAAGTTCTCCAACAAAACATTGCCTCTCTTTGGCACCATAAGGTCATAAGGAATAGGAGCAGAATTAGGCCATTCAGCCCGTCAAGTCTACCCCGCCATTCAAGCATGGCTGATCTATCTCTCCCTCCTAATGCTTTTCTCCTGCCTTCTCCCCATAAGAATCTTGATTAGTATCCTGATCAATTAAATCTTGAGAAATGTAATCTTTGCTAATCACTTTGGTCACTGAACTTTTTTTTCTTGTTTATTATATTTTGGTCTCCTAAATTTGATGAAGGACATCCTTGTGATTGAGGCGGTGCAGCGTAGGTTCACGAGATTGATCCCTGGGATGGCGGGACTGTCATATGAGGAAAGATTGAAAAGATTAGGCTTGTTTAAGAAGGATGAGGGGGATCTTATAGAAACATATAAAATTATAAAAGGACTGGACAAGCTAGATGCAGGAAAAATGTTCCCAATGTTGGGCGAGTCCTGAACCAGGGGCCACAGTCTTAGAATAAAAGGGAGGCCATTTAAGACTGAGGTGAGAAAAAACTTTTTCACCCAGAGAGTTGCAAATTTGTGGAATTCCCTGCCACAGAGGGCAGTGGAGGCCAAATCACTGGATGGATTTAAGGGAGAGTTAGATAGAGCTCTAGGGGCTAGTGGAATCAAGGGATATAGGGAGAAGGCAGGCACGGGTTATTGATTGGGGACGATCAGTCATGATCACAATGAATGGCAGTGCTGGCTAGAAGGGCCGAATGGCTCCTCCTGCACCTATTTTCTATGTTTCTCTGTTTCTCTATTGTTTACAGTATTATATTGTTATTATATTGATGACAGAGTATGTAAACAAATGTTTACCTACCATGTTGTGCTGCTGAAAGTAAGAATTACATTGTTCTGTCTGGGACTTCTTAGGCCCCCTTCGGTCATGGCTGACCATGGGTGTCCCCAGGGGCTCGGAGGACGCCTGTGCGTGACTTTGTTTAATGTGGGGAGACTGGTGCACAGGCAGCCACCCCACGGTCCTTGACAGATCTGGGTCAGGATCCAGTGGCATGGAGTCCAAGACGACCGGAGACCCTTTTCTGCTGCAGCCTTCATCCGCCTTCCTGGCCGTTGTGACACTCCACTAAGGTCAGCCATCGTTCTCCGCCCGTTCCACCGTTGAGGTCTTGGTTGGATCGCTCTTTGTCAGGGACCTCCCCCTCGACCTAACTACCGTGGGTGGCCCTACCAGGGGCATCGCTCCAGACGGCATCGATCTCAGGATCTCAGGACCACACAAGCTTCTCCACCACGACAAGGTGACAATCCATGGAGAAGAGAATATGTCTGGGACATATGACAATGAAACGCTCTTGCCTTTTACACAGGTGTAAACCATCTTTAAGATCACAATTCATAAAAAATTCCAATCAACTCTGATGGAACAGTGGCTGTTCATGCTTGTGGGAATAAGTGTGAATTCTTCCGCTCTGCTAATGTTGGCCTTTATTTAGGCGGTAAAGCTGTGTGGTATTAGAGTGGGATTTACCAGAGTGCCATTATTACAGTGTATAGTTTCAGGCTCCAGCTAGTGTTGGGTAGAGCCAGGTTGCCTGGTTACCTTATAAAGCTTATAGGTTTCATGAACACATTTGGTTCTATGAACCCTGCCGCATGCTTTCAAATCCCACGCAGGGACAAAGAAACTCCAGCCTCTCTCTTTACAGAGTCCACCGATTATTTCATTTTCCTTCTTGGCAAACGTGTTTGGTATTTTCCCTTAAATTTCCTGGCAGCAGGTCTGAGGCAGATCAGTGTTGTGACTTACTGTAATAACGTCACCCCTTCCTTCTCTCCTGAGATGCTGCCTGTTCCGCTGAGTTACTCCAGCATGTTGTGTCCAGAATGGATATGTTGGTAGTTTTTAGTTTAGTTTGGAGATATATGGCGCGGAAACAGGTCGTTCGGCCCACCGAGTCCTCGCCGACCAGCGATCCCCGCACACTAACACTATCCTACACACACTGGGGACAATTTACATTTATACCGAGCCAATCAACCTACAGACTTGTACGTCTTTGGTGTGTGGGAGGAAACCGGAGCACCCGTAAAAACTCCGTACAGACAGCACCCGTGGTCAGGATCAATCCCGGTCCTCTACCAATTGAGACTGAGATTCAGCCACTAACCCTTCTCTCACCCTGCTCCTCCTTTTGAACAGATACTCTCACAACGTTTAAAAAACGATTTGGGCAAATACATGGATCGGAAAGGTTTAGAGGGATGTGGGCCAAACGCAGGCTGGTGGGACTGGTGTAGATGGGGCATCAGTTATCAGTCCATCAGTTATCGGTGTAGTTTATTGTCACGTGTGGCGAGGGGCAGTGGAAAGCCTTTGTTGCGTGCTATTGAATCAGCGCAAAGACAACACATGATTACATTTGAGCCATGTACCGTGTACATGATAAGGGGATCACGTTTAGTGCAAGGTGAAGCCAGCAAAGTCTGATCAAGGGTAGTCCGAGGGTCACCAATGAGGGAGAGGGCATGTTGGTCAGCATGGGCAAGTTGGGCCGAAAGGCCGATTTCCACGTGTATGACACTATGACTCCTGCCCCCTCTAGATTCCAGTCTGTTCCTTCTATATATCGAGTGACTGGAAATCCAGCAAAAGAGATTGAACTTACATCAATTGGTGAGGACTTGGAGATGGTTTCAATGTGCGTGGGGTGGGGGGGGGGGGGGGGGCGCTGCCTTCAACATGGCTGTGGCCTTTGAATCTGCAGCCTTTGCAAGTCCTGCATTGTGTACACCATCCTCCTCCCCCTGAACATCAGGCCTGGAGGTACTGATCTCATTTCCCACAGAGCTGTATAAAAACAGAACTTGCATTATTCCTGGCACGTAGATGAATCATGATAATTATTGAGGAGGGTGCGCGATGACTAAAGACTTCAGGACAAAACGAGATGTTGAGCCCTGGCTCAGAAATAGCTCGCGGTTGCACGTAAACAAAGGATGTGTGAAGTCTCCTGGTGTCTCGGTGCACAGGGAGATGTGGGGGTGGATGGGGTAGAGAGGAGACTGCTGATCATTGTCACCACAGATCAGAGACGCACTCTCCTCCCTACTCCAGTATGACTCAGATGTCCCGTCACCTGTTCAGTGCCACCACTGAGTATACTTGGGTCACAAAGTTTCCAAAATGTGCAGGAAGGAACTGTGGATGCTGGTTTGAACCTGAAGTCTGAAGTTTAAGTCTGAAGAAGGGTCTCGACCCAAAGCGTCACCTATTCCTTTTCTCCAGAGACGCTGAGTTACTCCAGCTTTTTGTGTCTATCTTCACAATATTTACAGTGAAGTATAGTAGTCAATGCCTTCTATGTTCTGTGTGGCGAAGCAAAGCAAGAATGTCATTGTCCTATCAGGGACACGTGACAATAAACTCTCTTGAACTTGAATTTGAACTTGAAGTGCCGTCCCTGTGTGTCCTCATTTTGACTCTTTAGTTTTGCCTTAGTCAAGTCGTCCTTGACATAGAAACATAGAAAATAGGTGCAGGAGGAGGCCATTCGGCCCTTCGAGCCAGCATCCCCGCCATTCGTTGTGATCATGGCTGATCATCCGCAATCCGTGCCTGCCTTCTCCTCATAACCCTTGATTCCGCTAGCCGCTAGAGCTCTATCTAACTCTCTTTTATGCCATGTTGTTACTTGTGGGCGGAGCACCAAGGCAAATTCCTTGTAGGTGAATACTTGGCCAATAAACTTACTTACATACTTACTTTTAAATTCATCCCATGAATTGGTCTCCACTGCCCTCTGTGGCAGAGAATTCCACAAATTCCACAACTCTCCGGGTGAAAATGTTTTTTCTCATCTCAGAGTACACAAACCCAGGCCAGTTAACCTACACACCTGTACGTCTTTGGAGTGTGGGAGGAAACCGAACATCCCGGAGAAAACCCACGTGGCCACGGGGAGAACGTACAAACTCTGTACAGACAGCACCCGTAGTCGGGATCGAACCCGGGTCTCTGGCGCTGCAAGCGCTGTAGGGCAGCAACTCTACCGCAGCGCCACCGTGCTGCCCTCGTCTTTTGGCAGTGGTCACTGAAAGGTCTGAGTAATGGGAAAGATAATTCACGTTACTTTCAACAGAATATATACTTGTGCTAGTTATTCCCTTTACAAGAATTCCCCAGCAGTGGTGTGGAATGGCTGGGATGTTACTAAACATCGGTCTGAGAAGTATCCCAACTTGAAACATCAACTATAATCAACATCAACAGAAATATCTTCTCCAGAGATGCTGCCTGACCCGCTGAGTTGCTCCAGCACTTTGCGCCTTTTTTTTTGTTGGCCAGCGCCTGCAGTTCCTTGCGTCCACTCGCTGGCCTTCCCCGGGCACCCGCCGTGTGAGAGAACCCACGCCGCCCAGTGTTCCGATCTCTCCGTGCAACGGGTTTATCTTCCCCCAGCACTGGCCCTCGCTCAGTCAACCAGTGAGGCATAAGGGGAAGTGAGCTTCCTGGACAAGTGTCAGAGACTGCCGCCCACCTGTGCAAAGTGGTTAGTGTTCTCAGCTTATGGGAAGCCTTGTGAATCATGGCCTGACTGTTAACCGTGGGCTTGGCCTGGTTTCTGGACACTTTCAGCCCCCATCTCTCTGCCGTCTCAAATCGGCGCGTTAAATCCTGTGAATCCCCCACAATTTTGCTTACTCATAAAATATAGTGTTTAAAACTTTCGCTTTCTCACGGCCACACATCTCCGCTGACCCCAGTGAGGGGGGAGGTGAGGGGGATTTCAACTTCAGACTTGAAATGTACAACGTGGAAACAGGCCCTTCGCGCTGACCAACCATCACCCTGTACTATCCCACACACTCAGGACAATTTACAGAAGCCAACTGACCTACAAACCGGCACGTCTCTGGAGTGTGGGAAGAAACCGGAGCACCCGGAGAAAACCCTGGAAGTCAAAGGAAGAATGGACAAACTCCGTACGGACAGCACCCGTAGTCAGGATCGAACCCGGGTCTCTCGGGCTGTGAGGCAGCGACTCTACCGCTGCGCCACCGTGCCACTGTGCGGGCTCCGAGCTGCAATGAAAAGACCAGGTCCCCACACCTCCTTTCTATCACCCACTCCTTCCATCCCATTCTCCTCCATCTCTCTGACGGGCGGACTTTCCAACATGTTGGAGATGTCTTCCTTGTCCTAAACATGGATTCTTCTCCGACGCCATGGACAGGCCTGTCAACAATGTCTCCTCGGCTTCCTGCACTGCCTTCCCGCCTCTCCTCCCACACAGCACGGCGGTGGAGTTCCCCGCTGTCTGTCCTCACCTTCTGCCCCTTCAGACTTCACCTTCAGCGCATCTTCCTGTGCAGCCCCTGCCACCTCCAGCACGGTGACGCAGCGGGTGGAGCTGCTGCCTCACAGCGGCAGAGACCATAGTTCGATCCTGACTTTGGCCGCTGTCTTTATGGAGTTTGCATGTTCTCCCCGTGACTGCATGGTTTTTCTCCAGGTCACAGAGTCATAGTGATACAGTGTGGAAACAGGCTCTTCAGCCCAGCTTGCCCACGTCGGCCAACATGTCCCAGCTACACCAGTCCCACCTGCCCGCATGTGGTCCATATCCCTCCAACCCCGTCCTATCCATGTGTCTGTCTAACTGTTTCATAAATGTTGGGATACTCAACCAGGTGCTCTGGTTTCCTCCCACATTCCAAAGTCGTGCAGGTTTGTAGATTAATGGACTTCTGTAAATTGCCTGCTATCTCATGTATCTTCTCCATTCATCCCAGCGCTGCAATTTCAAACTCTTCTTTTCCCAATTTTCTGCCTCTCCATTGAAACTTCAACTCTGTTTCTCTCTCCACAGATGCTGCCTGACCTTCTGAGTATTTCCAGCATCTTCATTTTGAATTCAGATTTCCAACATCTGTAAATTGTCTTTCAGATTATCCGTGGGCTTGACGTCTGTGCTCTGTCCAGGGACCATCTCCCAGGAGTTCTCCTCTCTGGCTTCTCTTATGGACCAGGAATATCCCAAATAACTACCTGAAGCAGTCTTCACAACAATCCAGCCAGGAGGAAAAAGGAGATGAGGAGGAGATTTTTGTTAGTCACAGGATGGTGAATCTGTGGAATTCATTGCCACAGATGGCTGTGGAGGCCAAGTCAATGAGTATATATTTAAGGTGGAGATTGATAGATTCTTGATTAGTATGGGAGTCAGGGGTTAGGGGGGGAAAGCAGAAGAATGGGGTCGAGGGGGAAAGATAGATCAGCCATGATTGAATGGCGGAGTGGACTAGATGGGCCAAATGGCCTAATTCTGCTCCTGGAACATGTGAAAAATTATGAAATGCTTCAAAGTAACTGATGTTGTCTGTTGCCAGGGTGATAATCGAGCAGAGCAGTTGTAGAAACCAATAAAATCTAATTTCAGAATCAATAGGTGGAAAACTAGCAATAAAACACAAAGTGCTGGAGGAACTCAGTGGGTCAGGCAGCATCTGCGGAGGGAATGGACAGGAAGCGTTTTGGGTCGGGACCCTTCTTCAGGCTGATTCTACAAATGTTCACTCAATAGACAATAGACAATAGACAATGCAGGAGTAGGCCATTTGGCCCTTCGAGCCAGCACATGTTCACTCATGAGAGAACAAATGCAAGGGTTTTGCTACAGGTGGAGAGCCGCATGGAGACAATAATTCCTAACTGCACGCAAACACGTGAAATAAGATGGTGTGCCCTTCAGTGGAAAAGCTAAGCTCAGTATTCAGCACCACATCTCTTCCACCACCTACTGGAGGAACATACAACTGCAAGGCCTGCTGGTTGCCTTCGCATTACCAACCATGTCCATTTATTGGAACAAGGAACTGCAAATGCCGGTTTACCTAGTGGCCCACAAAGTGCTGGAGTGAATGAGTGGGCCAGGTAGCATCTCTGGAGAACATGGATAGATGACATTTTTGGATCGTGACCCATGTTCAGACTAAGAATCAATTTGAAGGCAGTGCAGCATAGGTTCACTAGATTGATCCCTGGGATGGCGGGACTGTCATATGAGGAAAGATTGAAAAGACTAGGCTTGTATATACACTGGACAAGCTAGATGCAGGAAAAATGTTTCCAATGTTGGGCGAGTCCAGAACCAGGGGCCACACTTAGAATAAAGGGGAGGCTATTTAAGACTGAGGTGAGAAAAAAAACTTTTTCACCAAGAGAGTTGTGAATTTGTGGAATTCCCTGCCACATAGGGCAGTGGAGGCCAAATCACTGGATGGATTTAAGAGAGAGTTAGATAGAGCTCTGGGGGCTAGTGGAGTCAAGGGATATGGGGAGAAGTCAGGCATGGGTTATTGATTGGGGACGATCAGCCATGATCACAAAGAATGGCGGTGCTGGCTCGAAGGGCCGAATGGCTTCCTCCTGCACCTATTTTCTATGTTTCTATGAAGAAAGGTCCCGACCCTTTGGGTCTCGACCCGAAACGTCGCCTACTCCTTCGCTCCATAGATGCTGCCTCTCCCGCTGAGTTTCTCCAGCATTTTCGTCTACCTTAGATTTTTGTGATTTATTTTGGAAAATGAACGTTTGCCTCATTGCTCCTGTACACTCATGCTCAGCTGCTAAGGGTCCTGAAATAAAGTGATTGGGTTTGCAGGATGTAACTACTCCACACACCCACTCGGGAAGATTTAATAGATGCGACTGTCTGATTTATGTTCTGATGGTCCTCTGCAGTGAGTCACTGAAGCAAGATTAATCATTAGCTCCGTGACTCAACTGTAACGCAGAGAGATAGATAAAAGATTGCACATATCATGAGGCATTGTTCGAGAGTATAACTCATAGTTCCTGCTCCCCATCCATACCAATAACTCTCACAAATGAAATAAAGATTGCTCGGTAGATTTTATTAACTAGAGTGAGGGGGAAGAGCTGAAAGCGTATCTCGCTTTCTTCAATCTACTTGTACCCAAACTATCATAGAAACATATAAAAACATAGAAAATAGGTGCAGGAGTAGGCCATTCGGCCCTTCGAGCCTGCACCGCCATTCAATATGATCATGGCTGATCATCCAACTCAGATCCTGTACCTGCCTTCTCTCCATACCCCCTGATCCCTTTAGCCACAAGGGCCACATCTAACTCCCTCTTAAATATAGCCAATGAACTGGCCTCAACTACTTTCTGTGGCAGAGAATTCCACACATTCACCACTCTCTGTGTGAAAAAAAAAATTATCATCTCGGTCCTAAAAGACTTATCCTTAAACTGTGACCCCTTGTTCTGGACTTTCCCGAGATCGGGAACAATCTTCCTGCATCTAGCCTGTCCAACCCCTTAAGAATTTTGTAAGTTTCTATAAGATCCCCCCTCAGTCTTCCTTGAAGCAGAAGGTCATTCCGCCCATCCAATCCATGTTATCCCCAGCCAAGTAATCCTCTGCCCTGAAGACAGACGCGTAAAGCTGGAGTAACTCAGCGGGACAGGCAGCATCTCTGGAGAGAAGGAACGGGTGTCTTTTCGGGTCGAGACCCTTCTTCAGACTCAGTCTTCAGTCTGAAGAAGGGACGAGGCCCGAAACGACACCCATTCCTTCTCTCCAGAGATGCTGCCTGTCCCGCTGAGTTACTCCAGCTTTACGCGTCTTTCTTCAGTTTAAACCAGCATCTGCAGTTCCTTCCTACACAATCCTCTGTCCTGTTTAGTTCAGAACTGCAGAGTGGAATTCTCACAAGAAATGGCCAGAAGTTAGGTTTAGATTTGTCACGTGTACTGAGGTACAGAGAAAAGAGTCAAGAAAGACAAGAGTGTTTTATTGTCAAATGTTGTGAAAGACCACAGTGAAATTCTAAAGGGCCCGTCCCACTTACGTGATTTTTTTCGGCGACTGCCGGCACCCGTCATAGTCGCAGCAGGCCACTGAAAATTTTCAACATGTAGAAAATCCAGCGGCGACCAGAACAAGGTACGACTCTTTGGGCGGCTACTCACGAGAACATTTATATGTTCTCCCAGTGTCCTGTGTGGCTTTTGTCCGAGATCTTCGGTTCCCTCCCACAATCCAAAGACATGCAGGTCTATAAGCGAGTTCGGTATTCCGAAAAACCCAAGGAATCATGGGATTTGTCAACGGTCATTTGCGATAAAGAAAAAGCGAACGAAGCGCTGGCTGTATAAACTGTATAAATTCTTATCTTTATTCATAATTTATGTGTTCAAAATATATTTCATCTGAGGAACGGGGGTGCCAGGTAGGGGGAGAGCGGGGTGCAACAGCGAGAGAGAGGGGGCAGATGCCAGTGGGAGACAGGTGGAGAGACATTCTCGGCAGCTGAACTGCTGCTTGTGTACAGACCTGCGTCTCATCCGTAGACAGAATCGATCCCGGGTCTCCGGAGCTGCAAACGTGGTTGAATTGCTATTGAACCGTCCCCGTCCCCTCCCGAGTGTCCCATCCCTGTCCGGGGGCGGCCGGAGATGTCCGGGGTGACCCTGGACTGACGGGACACTGGCCTGGAGCAATGGCGGCCACAACCTTACAGCCAGCGCAGAGAAGAAGCGCTAACTCCAGCTCAACTCCGCCTGTCCCGCCGGGTTAACCGACAGCCCTGGACTGACGGTCCACGCTGGCTGTAAGCCTGGGGCCGCCACTGTCTTTTAGAAAAGAGGTGAGGAGGAACTTCTTTAGTCAGAGGGTAGTTAATCTATGAAACACATTCCCCAGAGGCTGTGGAGGCCCAGTCAGTGGATAATCCAGGGCTGCCAACTCTCACGCATTTCTCACGCTCTCACGCTCATCACAAATTTCTCACGCTCTGTCGTGAGAAATTCTGTGATCAACGAAAATTTCAAAACTCATCAACTGCATGGGCCGCTGGTGTTGGAGAGCCGGCGCTGAGGGAGGGATGGAAGCAGAAGCAGCAGCGGGGACAGATGCGGATGGGGAGCCGGGGCTGGCGAGTGTTTGCCGGGCTGGCGAGTGTTTGCCGGGCTGGCGAGTGTTTGCCGGGCTGGCGAGTGTTTGCCGAGCCATGGAGCAGCCTTAGTTCAAGAGTCCCGGGCCATCGGAGGCGTCGGAGGCATTGGAAGCGTTGCGCCACTGTCTGAGAGTCTTTGCGCCAAATTTGCCCATGGATCAGGCTGCGGCTCGGTGCATCCTGGAGGACAACTGAGGCCAGTTGTCCATGATGTCTGGATCCCAATGCTCAGCACCTTGTGTTTCGGAGTTGGCTAATGTTATTGATTTGTAATTATCCTGATTTGTAATTAGTTGACAAAACCTTAATTTATTATTCCAGAATATCCAGGGGGATGGGATAAGTGTAATATTAAAATGACGTGCAAGGTGTCAGGCTGTCTGTCACAACATACAGCCCCGATAACCCATTATTTCCTTCAGTTACATATTGGGAAGGTAGCACTATTGTCATTAGCCACAACTATTATGTTTGTTTACCTCACTGACTATTTCTAAACCCCCACCCCCACCCAAATTCCTTTGACAGGTTGAATAGAAATGTCCCCAATCTCATTGTTTTATTAATTGAACACGTAGATGAACATCCTCAAGGAGTGTAATCAGATGCAAACTGATTCAGAGGCGATGTTTAAGAGCTTGTTCAAAGAAGGGGCATATTTTAAAGGAGTGACAGAGATACTTGCAGGGCAATGTGTGAGGAGATTATTATTTGTCTTTAGTTTTAGCTTGAACCAGGACATCTGAAGATTCAAAGTTTAATATAGTAATTGTGCTGATACTGACTCCAACCAACCACGTAATGAATATTCCGGATGTTTTATTTTTCTGATGCCATTTAAATTTCATTTGGATTTCAATCACTTCATTGTAAAAGTAATTGGGAATGGGGAGCATTGGAACAAAAATTTGCCCTCGGTCATATTAACCGTAATATAATAATGTATGCATGTTGGTAGGTGCAATCAAAACAAATATCTTTTCATCATTGTTATGTTATGAATACCACAGAAAATATTATGCACCCTCATATTAACACATTTAAAATAATAATATTGTTTAAATATATAGTTATTAGATTCTGCATTTTGGAAAAGTCCCAGCTGAGAGTAAGACAGCAAAATACTGAAAATATTGGGGGTGAAAATGACTTCAGGACAGTTTGTTAGGAAAATGAAGAAAATGGTAACAGAATACTTATACAGCTGAATTAATATAATTTTATGGATGAGAAATTGTGTTCAACCAATCGATGACTTCTTTGACAAAGTAACTAGCATGTTAGATAACAAGGAAGCCAATGGATGTAGCAAATTTTGTTATACAAAATTTGATCTGTGAGGTGCCCCATAAAAGATTACCGCATTAGATAAGCATCTGTGGACTTGAACATTATAGGTTAAGTCCAGGGGGTCAAAAATGGAGCTTTATGTGTGGGCCAGATATATTGTCAGTGCAGAGGGGCTAGGAGCAAGGCCAAGTGTGCATCCAGAATCAAGGTCTGGAATAGAGCATGTGTTCAGACAAAGCTGGGACAATGGGAGTGTTCAGCACTGGGAACCTAAGCAGCTATAACCATATAACAATAACCATATAACAATTACAGCAGGGAAACAGGCCCTCTCGGCCCTTCCAGTCCGTGCCGACCATCAGCTATGATCAGGGTAGAATAGGGGGCCAGGTGTAAGGGTGGACTCATGGTCAGGAATGAGAGAAGGTATGCAACTGGAGTCATGGTCAGGAGTAGTACCAGCTGTGCAGTACTGTGAGACCCAGGTTGGTCAACATGGGCCAGGTGTTTGATTATAATCTGATTTCCATACATGAATATACTAAGATCATTCATGTCCTGCACCTGTTGATCAGAGCCTGTGGAATGTAATTAAGAATGTAATTTAGCCTAACCTTATTCATAGCTAATCCAATTTAAAGCATAAATATTGCATTCAAGTGTAAGTTACAAGACTCGCTACAGTATGCACCAGATTGCACAATTTCAAACTGAAAAATGCAAAAACTCCGTACCAATGGGAGGGGGGACAAGGTCTCGTGCAATTTCTCACTCCCAACTCTCACCCAATGTTGGCAGCCCTGATATTCTTAAAGGCAGACAAACATGATTAGAATGGGAGTCAAGGGTTATGGGGAGAAGGTAGGGAAATGGGATGAGGAGACAGAGATCAGCCATGATTGAATGGTGGAGTGGTGGATTGGATTCGATAGGCTGAATGGCCTAAATCTACTCCCATAACGTGAACTTGTGACATCGACCTTAAACGTCAACTCCGTTTCTTCTTCCAATGACCAGCATCTCTGGAGAGAAGGAATAGGTGACTTTTCGGGTCGAGATCCTTCTTCAGACTCAGTAGGAAGAAGGGTCGAGACTCGACACGTCACCCATTCCTTCTCTCCAGAGATGCTGCCCAACCCGCTGAGTTACTCCACCTTTTTGTGTCTATCCTCGGTGTAAACCAGCATCTGCAGTTCCCAATGGTCACCACCCTACACAGAACCACTTTGTTGAGTGGTGTGGGCTGAATCACCTGCAGCTCAACACCAACAAGACTAAGGAGTTGGTGGTGGACTTTAGGAGGAGAGGAACGCTCCTGTCCCCTGTCTCCATCAATGGTGTGGATGTGAAGTTTACCAGGGAGTACAAATAGCTTGGAGTTTAGCTGGACAGTAAACTGGACCGGTCCAGGGATGCTGAGGCCCGGCACAAGTTGGGACAGAGCCGGCTGTACTTTTTGAGAAGGCTTCACTCCTTCAACGTCTGCAATAAGATGTTGCAGATGTTCTACCAATCGGTGGTGGCCAGTGCCATCTTCTTTGCTGCCCTGTGCTGGGGCAGCAGGGCGAAGGCTGCGGACGCCAACAGGATCAACAAACGCACCGGGAAGGCCGGCTCCGTCCTGGGGGAGGGGTTGGAGGTGGTCTTGGAGGGGAGGATGCTCCTCAAACTGCGGAGCATCTTGGACAATACAGCTCACCCCCTCCATGACACACTGGTCAACCTGAGGAGCACCTTCAGTAACAGACTGGTTCCACCAAGATCTCCTGCAGCACAGAACGCCTCAGGAAATCCTTCTTCCCTGTGGCTATCAAACAGTACAACTCCTCCCCCTTCTGTCGTGGGGTAGACTGAGACTGACCCCCCCCCCCCCCCACCCCACCTCCCCAATTTTTGCACATCCCCAATCCTTTCCACTCGTCACTTTAATTTCATGTTCCATGTATTTTGTGCTTTTTTTAAAGACTGTTGGCAAATCAATTTCCCTCCTGAGATAAATAAAGTTCCATCGTATCGTGATGAAGAGGCATGATCACATTGAATGGCGGTGCTGGCTGGAAGGAAGAGCCAAATGGTCTACCTCTACACCTAGTATCGAAGGTAGACAAAAGTGCTGGAGAAACTCAGCGGGTGCAGCAGCATCTATGGAGCGAAGGAAATAGGCAACGTTTTGTGCGTGTACCCGTCCACTGACACCCTCCTCCGCCTAGCGGAGTTGGTCCTCACCCTCAATAACTTCTCTTTTGATTCCTCCCATTTCATCCAAACACAAGGCGTAGCTATGGGCACACGCATGGGCCCCAGCTACGCTTGCCTCTTTGCTGGGTACGTCGAACAATCCTTGTTCTCGGCGTACCAGGGCCCCATCCCCGACCTCTACCTCCGTTACATCGATGACTGCTTTGGTGTCACCTCCTGCACCCACACACAACTGACTGACTTCATTCATTTCACCACCAACTTCCATCCGGCACTCAAATACACTTGGACCATTTCCGACATTTCCCCTACCATTCCTTGACCTCACCATCTCTATTGCAGGTGATACACTCCTGACCGACATCCACTACAAACTCACTGACTCCCACAGCTACCTGGACTACTCTTCCTCCCACCCTGCTTCCTGTAAGGACTCCATCCCCTATTCCCAATTCCTTCGTCTACGCCGCATCTGCTCCCAGGATGAGGTGTTTCACACCAGGTCATCACAAATGGCCTCATTCTTCAGAGAACGGGGATTCCCCTCCCCCACTATTGATGAGGCTCGCACCAGGGTCTCCTCCATACCCCGCAACACTGCCCTCTCTCCCCATTCCCCCACTCGCAAACAGGGCAGAGTCCCCCTGGTCCTCACCTTTCACCCCACCAGCCGGCAAATACAACAGATAGTCCTCCGCCAGTTTCGCCACCTCCAACGTGACCCCTCCACCCGCCACATCTTCCCATCTCCCTCCCCTGTCTGCCTTCCGCAAAGACCGCTCCCTCCGCGACTCCCTTGTCAATTCTTCCCTCCCCTCCCGCTCTACTCCCTTCCCCGGGCACTTTCCCTTGCAACCGCAAGAAATGCAACACTTGTCCCTTCACCTCCCCCCTCCACTCCTTTCAGGGACCCAAGCAGTCCTTCCAGGTCTGACAGAGGTTCACCTGCACCTCCTCCAACCTCATCTACTGCATCCGCTGCTCCAGATGCCAGATGATCTATATCGGTGAGACCAAGCGGAGGCTTGGCGATCGTTTCGCCGAACACCTCCGCTCGGTCCGCAAAAACCAACCCGACCTCCCGGTCGCTCAGCACTTCAACTCCCCCTCCCATTCCACATCCGACCTCTCGGTCCTGGGCCTCCTCCACGGCCAGAGTGAGCAACACCGCAAGTTGGAGGAACAGCACCTCATATTCCCCTTGGGGAGTCTGCATCCTCTGGGCTTGAACATTGAATTTTCTCAATTCTGTTAACCCTTGCTGTCTCCTCCCCTTCCCACCTCTCCCTCAGCCCTCGGGCCCTGGCATTCTCTCTATCTCTATCTCTCTCCCCCACCCCAGTCGCACTAGCTTCTCATTTTCACGCCACATACAGCTTACAATGGCTTGTTCCCTTTATCATCGATACTTTTTTGCATATCTTTCATTCATTGTTCTTTATCTCTCCACATCACCGTCTATATCTCTCGTTTCCCTGATCCCTGACCAGTCTGAAGAAGGGTCTCGACCTGAAACGTCGCCTATCTCCTTCGCTCCTTAGATGCTGCTGCACCCGCTGAGTTTCTCCAGCTTTTTGTGTAACCCTCGATTCTCCAGCATCTACAGTTTCTTCGTTAACACGAGTTTCTCCAGCACTTTTGTCTACCTTCGATTTTCCAGCATCTGCAGTTCCTTCTTGACCACCTGGTACCTGTGTGGCTTGCTGCGCTGCCGCCGCTCGGCCGCTGGGGGGCGCAGTGGAGGCGGGCGCTGCCGGTCTGAGTGACGGCGGGGCCGGCCAATCGCAGGGCGGGTTGCCGAGGGGCCGAGGGGGAGCGGGTCGGAGGGGCGGGTCTTCCGGCGGGCGTGTGATTGACGGGTCGCGGCGGGCGGAAGCGAGTGGAACGTTGTGTCGTCCCCGGGACCCAGAGATACAGCGGTGGCGGCTGCAGCCCCGGCCCAGCCCAGCGGAGCGGCCTGCAGGTACCCCGACCCGTGCAATGCAGCCCTCGGCCCGGCCTGCAGGTACCCCGACCCGTGCAATGCAGCCTGCAACCCCGACCCGTGCAATGCAGCCCTCGGCCCGGCCTGCAGGTACCCCGACCCGTGCAATGCAGCCTGCAACCCCGACCCGTGCAATGCAGCCCTCGGCCCGGCCTGCAGGTACCCCGACCCGTGCAATGCAGCCTGCAACCCCGACCCGTGCAATGAAGCCTGCAACCCCGACCCGTGCAATGCAGCCCGGCCTGCAGGTACCCCGACCCGTGCAATGCAGCCTGCAACCCCGACCCGTGCAATGCAGCCCGGCCTGCAAGTACCCCGACCCGTGCAATGCAGCCTGCAACCCCGACCCGTGCAATGCAGCCCTCGGCCCGGCCTGCAGGTACCTCGACCCGTGCAGCCCCAGCCCCAGCCCAGCCCAGCGGCCTGAAGGTACCCCGACCCGTGCAATGCACCGTGCAGCCCTTGGCCTGGCCTGCAGACACCTCTTTCTCTCCCCCCCCCCCCCCTCTCCTCACCCTGCACCCCCGCAGAGCAGCGAGACGTACCTCGACCCATGCAAGGTACCCCGACCCGTGCAATGCACCGTGCAGCCCTTGGCCTGGCCTGCAGACACCTCTCCTCCACCCCCATTTATTTATGCAATGCACCCATCTCTCCTTTCGCTCTGCAACCCCGGGACGGAGCGGCGGCGGCTGCAGCCCTTGACTCGGCCCGGCCCGCGGGTAGATAGATCTCCCACACCGCCATTCATGCAATCCTCTCCATGTTTAGGCCTGGAGGTACCTCTCTCTCCATCGCGACCTGTGCAATACACCCTCCCTGCCCTGCAACCCCCGCTACAGACATGCTGTCCACACCCCGCCTGTACATGCACGATGCACATTTTGCAGCACAAATTATCTCCAGAGATGCTGCCTGTCCCGCTGAGTTGCTCCAACATTTTCAGTTCCTACACATTTCTCTGCAAAACGTTTTGCTTCCCAGTCTTTGCGCCTTCCTCTCCCCCTCCCTCCACTCTTCCTCAATGTGGGTCAACAATTGATGCAAACATCGTGGGACGAGAATCCGGCACTAGATTAGCCATTTAAGGGATATACAAATGGATGCAAAATCATGTCTGCAGGTACATGATGCCAAGGAGAGAGCAGCCACATAGGTGACATTCTCAGCTGCTTGTGAACGAAGGCCCGGGCTTTTAATTTGCAAAAAAAAATACTATTTATTTTGGAATATCTCATTCCAAAGACACTTAACAGCTTAATATGTATCAGTGTCTGATGTTTTTCAAGAGAGAGTTAAATATAGCTCTAAGGGTTAACAGAATCAAGGGATATGGGGAGGAAGCAGGAACGGGGTACTGATTTTGGATGATCAGATTGAAGGGCCGAAAGGCCTACTCCTGCACCTATTTTCTATGTCATCTGTCCATTCCCTCCACGGATGCTGCCTGACCCGCTGATTTCTTCCAATAGTTTGTAATTTGCTACAGATACAAAGTAAACGCAAGCTTCAAAATGATACACTTTTTAATCCTACTTATATTGGGATCAAATTCTTACAAATGTACCCAGAAACAGTTGTGTTGGTCTTCATTATGAAGTGAGTCAAATTACATTTTTTTTAATCAAACAAAACAGAAATGCTCGAGGAATTCGGCAGGTCAGGTGGCATCTGTGGTGGGAACGGAAGGACAATGTTTTTCACCCAGAGAGTTGCAGGTCTGTGGAATTCTCTGCCTCAGAGGGCGGTGGAGGCCGGTTCTCTGGATACTTTAAAGAGAGAGCTAGATAGGGCTATTAAAGATAACGGAGTCAGGGGGGTATGAGATGAAGGCAGGAACGGGGCACCGATTGGGGATGATCGGCCATGATCACATTGAAGGGCCGAATGGCCTACTTCTGCGTCTATTGTCTATTGTCTATAATGTTTTGGGTCTGGACCCTTCTTCAGACTGGTATACCTATCTGAAATGTTGACTGTCCATCGCCCACCACAGATGCTGCCTGAGTTCCTCCAGCAGATGTTACTTTTGCCAAAGATTCTGGCATCTATAGTGTCCAGAATATCCACTTAAAATGTTCATACTTGCTTCCCAATCCTTGCCTGACTGACTCCTGGGCAATGTTGGCCCTGCCTCACTGGCCATTTGTCCCACTACCAAGGGTGAGAGAGAGAGAGAGAGACACACACACATACAGTATGTGCTGTCTGGGTGACTCAAGTACAAGCTGAACGTATTACAACACACGGTAAAGCAGGAGGCGTCTGTGGAGAAATGACCCGTGAATGTTTCATGTCAGTAATGTTGTGGCAGCATTCCGTTCGTGGGTTTCCATAATCTGCAGTGTTATTGGCAACACTAGAAACTGCAGGTGCTGGAATCTTGAACAAAACAAAGTGCTGGTGGAACTCAGTGGGTCGGGCAGCATCTGTGGGGGGGAAATAGACAGAAGAGATTTTTGTCGGGGCATCCGCCAGAAGAAGGAAAAAAAAACCCTGGGTGCTCCCGTTTCAGTGGACAATAGGTGCAGGAGGCCATTCGGCCCTTCGAGCCAGCACCGCCATTTAATGTGATCATGGCTGATCATCCCCGATCACTACCCCGTTCCTGCCTCCCCCTGACTCTGCTATTTTTAAGAGCCCTATCTAGCTCTCTCTTGAAAGCATCCAGAGAACCTGCCTCCACCGCCCTCTGAGGCAGAGAATTCCACAGACTCACCACTCTCTGTGAGGAAAAAGTGTTTCCTCGTCTCCGTTCTAAATGGCTTGCTCCTTATTCTTTAACTGTGGCCCCTGGTTCTGGACTCCCCCAACAGCGGGAACATAGTTCCTGCCTCTTGCGTGTCCAAGCCCTTAACAATCTTATATGTTTCCTCCCACATCCCAAAGGCATGTGGGTTTGTAGGTTAATTGGCCTCTGTAAATTGCTCCTAGTTTGTAGGGAGTGGATGAGAAGGCGGGATAACTAGTGTGAATGGGTGATCGGTGGTCAGTACAGACTCAGTCAGACGAAGGGCCGGTTCAATGCTTTATTTATTTTTACCAGATGCTGCCTGTCCTGCTGAGTTCCTGCAGTAATTGTGATCTGCAACCTCTCCATCCCACTCCTCATATGTTCTTTGCAGCCTGTCCTTCTGACCAAGCTGATGAGCATCTGTCCTAAAACCTTCTACAATATAGGAGGCCATTCAGACCTTTGAGTCCATGTTACCTCTCAGCAAACCAATCCCATCGGACCCATTGCGTAGGAAGGAACTGCAGATGCTGGATTAAACCGAAGAAAGGCGTTAAATGCTGGAGTAACTCAGCGGGACGGGCAGCATCTCTGGACAGAAGCAAATGGTGACGTTTTGTGACCAGTTTTGGTCCCCATATCTGAGGGGGGATGTGCTGGTGTTGGGGAGGGTCCAGAGGAGGCATGGTGGCCTGAACTGAGCACAGCGGTAGAGTTGCTGCCTTACAGCGCCAGAGACCCGAGTTCGATCCTGACGATGGGTGCTGTCTGTACGGAGTTTGTACACTCTCCCTGTGACCCTGTGGGTTTTCTCCAGGAGCTCCGGATTCCTCCCACTCTCCAAAGACGTACAGGTTTGAAGGTTAATTGGTGTCAGTAAAAATTATATATTGTCCCCAGTGTGTAGGATAGCGCTGGTGTACAAGGTGTTTGCTGGTCTGCGCAGGCTCAGTGGGCCGAAGGGACTGTTTCCGTGCTGTGCCTCTAAAGTCTGAAGGAGGTTTAGGAGAATAATCTGGTGATGATTGGGTTAACGTATGAGGAGCGATTGAAGGCTCTGGTTCTGCGCTCACTGGAGATTAGATCGGTGGGGGGGGGGATCTCATTGAAATTTACCAAATAGTGAAAGGCCTGCATAAAGTGGATGTGGAGAGGATGTTTCCACTAGGAGAGTTTAGAACCAGAGGACACAACCTCAGAATATAAAGATGTGCGAATGGAAAGGAGACGTGCTGGAATTTCTTTAGCCAGAGGGTGGTGAATCTGTGGGATTCACTGCTGCAGATGGCAGTAGAGGCCAAGTCATTGGGTAGTTTTAAAGTGGAGATTGACAGATTCTTGATTGATAAGGGTGTCCGGGGTTATGGGGAGAGGGCAGGAGAGAGCGATTGTGAGGGGGAAAATGATCGACTGTGTTCGCATGGTGGAGCAAAGTCGATGGGCCGAATGGCCTAATTCTGCTCCCAAGATCGGGATTGAACTCGGGAACCTGGAGCTACGAGACTACCTGCTGAGCCACCAAGGCAGCGTCAAATATTGTGGGGCAAGCTCGTGGATGAAGAGGCATTAGTCGGCTCTGGCCAGTTACGCACATGCGGGTTTGTCTTATTTCTGCCGTTTAGTTTTAGTTTAGTGATAGAGAGCGGACACAGGCCCTTCGTTCCACTGAGTCCACACCGACCTCTAACGCTGCCCTGCACGCACTAGGGACAATTTTACTTTTTTTTTACCCAGCCAATTAACCTAGAAACCTGTACATCATTGGAGTGTGGGAGGAAACCGAAGATCTTGGAGAAAACCCACGCAGATTATGGGGAGAACGGACAAAGTCCGTACAGACTATCCTGTAAACATGTTTGGTGTAAAAACAAGGAACAGCAGGTGCTAGTTTACAAAGAGTTGAGTTTAGTTTATTGTCACGTGTACCGAGGTACAGTGAAAAGCTGTTGTTGCCAGTTGACCAGTCAGCAGCAAGACGATACGTGGTTACAACCGAGCTGCCCACAGTGTGCAGGATAAAGGGAATGATGTGAGTAATGTGAAGTGCAAGGAGACAGAGTGCTGGAGTAACTCAGGTCAGGCTCCAGGGATGCTGCCTGACTCACTGTAAGACTGCTTGGGTTTTTTTTTAAATCAAATTCTTTGCCGTTAAGATTCATTGCTTGTAAACCTTTTCCCTGAGCCAATTCTGTTATTGAAACAGTGATTTAATCGGGAGGACGTCGGTGAGTCCTGACTGAACGACGAGACTGGGTTAAGGTCTACGCGGAACATCATAAACCTTGAGGTAAATAAATGACTGTTGTTTCAGCTTGAATGCAACAGTGCAGAGAAAGTGCATTGAATGAATGAAATGGTTGTAAAATGTCGGCACAGTAATGCGGTGGTCATTGCAGCTGTCCCGGTGTCGGTCGCACCTGTCTGTGTGGAGCTTGCACGTTCAGTGGGAACTCTAGACTCTCATATCCCAGACACACGCAGGTTAATAGGGAAAGGGGGGTGGGGGTCGGGGTGGAGTTGACGGGCAGGTCATTGTCAATGCTGCTATGTTGGTCACATTTGCAACTGCCCAGTGGAATTATTTTTGGATATATTCATCATCATCATCGGAGGTCACTCGTAACGAGTATGACTGTCCTCTCCTCTCCATCCCTATATGGAGGACGCCTGTGCGTGACTTTGTTTAACGTGGGGAGACTGGTGCACAGGCAGCCACCCCACGGTCCTTGACAGATCTGGGTCAGGATCCAGTGGCAAGGAGTCCAAGACGACCGGAGACCCTTTTCTGCTGCAGCCTTCATCCCCCTTCCCAGCCGTTGTGACGCTCCACTAAGGTCAGCCATCGTCCTCCGCCCGTTCCACCGTTGAGGTCTTGGTTGGATCGGTCTTTGTCAGGGAACTCCCCCTCGACCGTACCGCCACGGGTGGCCCTCCTCCAGACGGCATCTCGGGGCCACACAAGCTTCTCCACCACGACAAGGTGACAATCCACGAGCCAATGACACATGCGGGCGCCGCCATTAAGCCCAAAGTCCGGTCGGCCAGCGCGCTCGGTGCACTGGAGCAGCTCCCGGGAACCAACGTCCCCCTCCTCTCCCGCCCATCTTTGTGTCCCGGTGGCGCCTCCTGCAGCCTACGTGAAGGCACTGCAGGCTTTACCCCGTTCACCCTCCTACCCACGTGTCCGGCCCCCTCACGGTTACACCCTCTGATGAGCCGACGAGCCGTCAAAACGCACCAAGAGAAACAAATGAGGGAGGGGACCTTGCTGCCACATGCGAGGACATGTTGTCAACATTGGGCTGAGTTTATCGCTCTGATTCCCGGGAGAACGCTGAGCCTCTGTGCGGGCGGGAGGGGGAGGGGGAGTGAGAGGGAGCGGGTCAGGCAGGGATCCATCTGCTTCAGGGAAGCACGATGACTGAAGGCAGGACTGGGACCGGCCACGGGCTCCAGCTCCCGAGAGACAAGGTGTGGAAGAAGTTGCTCCACTGGTTGTATTAAATCTTTCCCCTCTCACCTTAAACCAATGTCACCTGGTTCTTGATTCCTCTACCCTGGCTCAAAGACTGTGCATCCACCCAATCTGTTCCCTTCACGATCGTGTACACTACTGTAAGATCACCCCTCAGCCTCCTGCGCTCCAAGGAATAAAGTCCCAGCCTGCCCAACCTCTCCCTACAGCTCAGTCCTGGCAACCCTTGTAAATCTCTGCACTAAGACATCAGTGAGGCCACATTCAGAGCATTGCTTTCAGTTCTGATCACTCTGTCACAGTGAAGATGATGTCAAGCTGGAAAGGGCGTAGATAAGAGTTATGAGGGTGTTGCCAGGGCTCGAGGGCTCGAGGGCCCGAGCTAATGGGAGAGTTTGCGCAGATTAGGTTTAGGGGGATATGGGCCAAATGGTGAGACTAGTGTAGATGGAGCATGTTGGTTGGTGTGGGCATGTTGGGCCGAAGGGCCTGTTTCCAAACTACATTGACATTATAACTCTATCTGTGTCACAGCATGACATGGTTTGCGGACTAAGCTGCCCCACGTAGAGTCGCTGCCTCACAGCGCCAGAGACCCGGGTTCGATCCCGACTACGGGTGCTGTCGGTACGTTCTCCCCGTGACTGCGTGGGTTTGCTCCGGGTGCTCAGGTTTCCTCCAACACTCCAAGGACCTGCGGGTTTACTGTGTTTCAGTAAAAATTGTAAATTGTCCGTAGTGTGTAGGATAGCGCTAGTGTGCGGGGATCGCTGGTTGGCATGGACTCGATGGGCCGAAGGGCATCTTTCCGCGCTAAACTAAAAGCTAAATTTACTCAGGAGCCTCGAACATTCTCTGCACTCGGGGTCAGGATGTTCACCAGTAAAATGAGATTTTTCCGTAAATTGGTTTTTAAGAACCAGCAATGTAATTTCCTCAGAACACGTTGTGCAGCAAAGCAGCTAGTAACAGTTCCAGCATTTAACTTTAACTTGTTGGCAGTGCTTGAGATGGGGATGAGAATAGTTTTAGTTTAGTTTAGAGACACACAGCGTGGAAACAGGCCCTTCTGCCCATCAGATCCACGCCAACCATAGATTATTTGTCCTCACTGGTTCTGTGTTACCTCAGTTTCGTACCCACTCCCTACACAGCTGCAGGCAATTTACAGAGGGCCCATTAACCTACAAACGTGCACGTCTTTTGGAGCGTGGGAGGAAACCGGAGATCCCGGAGAAACCCCACGGGGTCACTGGGAGAATGTGTGTTTCTGGCCCTGAAAGGCAGCAACTCCACCGCTTGATGCAGCTTTACAGGCGCATCAGACGGAACAAGGCTAAATTAATATGAAATAAATTATCGGTTATTTTTGCGCACGTTTCCCCGTGACCGGCGTGGGTTTTTCTCCAAGAAAAACTTCGATTTCCTCCCACACTCCAAAGACGTACAGGTTTGTAGGTTAATTGGCTTGGTGTAAATATAAATTGCCCCTAGTGTGTGTAGGATAGTGTTAGTGTGCGGCGGTCGCTGGTCGACGTGGACTTTCCGGGAAAGCCGGCTCTCAAACTGTTGAACTCATCACGGATATCTTGGTCTTGCGTTTAGATCGGGTGGTAGCTGAGACGCCGGAGCCCCACGGGGACCCCGGGCCCCACCGGAGCCGCAGACCCCCTCCCCCACCCGGCTTCACCCCTGGCCTCGACCCCCGGGACAGCATGAGTCAAGAGGTGCTCAACTCTGCCGCAGTTCCTCTCTATGCCGAGGACATCCAGGGAGACGGACGCTGGCACTCACTGGTAAGCGGACCTGGCCCTGCCTTACACCGCTGGTACATCTGCAACTCTGCGGTGTATATGTGTGTGTACATACACACATGCATATATACACATATTTATATATTATATATGTATGAAGATTTGTGTGTGCGTGTATACATAAACATATAGATCTATGCACACTACATTTGTATATATATGTATATATATTTGTGTATCTATGTGTGTGTATATATTTTGGTGTGTATATATTTGTATATGTGTGTGTGTACACACGCACATTCACACATATTTATATATATTATGTTTGTATATTTGTGGGTATGTGTGCATGTCTACATAAACACAGATATATACACTATATTTGTGTATGTATATGTGTGTGTATATTTGTGTATGTGTGTATATATATTTATTGGTGTGTATATATATTTGTATATGTGTGTGTATATACATGCATATACAGAGATGCCAAGTGTCCCGGATTCGCCGTATTTTATCCCGGCGAAATAACTTTTTTACGGTGTTCCGGCAGCCAAACATGCTGTTACGGAACACCGCCGCGCCGGTGTTCCTCCCGTGGTGAACACCGGCGCCATGTGTCCCCGGTTTGCCAGCCCGCGCGATCAGCGGCATTTTGCCGGGCCCTAGTGACCGCGCGTGCGCAGTGGGGGAGGGTTGCCGGGCCCTAGTGACCGCGCCTGCGCAGTGGGGGAGGGTTGCCGGGCCACAGTGGCCGCGCGTGCGCAGTGGGGGAGGGTTGCCGGGCCTGGCGCGATTTCGAGCCACGCCACGCCCGGCCCAGAGCCCGGGCGGCGCCGGCCCGCGCGATCAGCGGCACTTTCTTGCCGCCAGCCGGCCGCTCGCGGCAGCCCCATCACCGGGCCTCCCACCCAGTGCGCAGGCGCAGACCCGCCGGCAACCATGCCAAGTGCGCATGTGCCGCACCCGCCCGCCGGCAGCCCGCTGATCTGCACCAGTGCGCAGGCGCATAGCCGCCGGCAACAACCCCAGGTGAGTGTTACGGAGAGAAATGCATTTAACCCCATTTGTTACGGACAAATGGGTTAAATGTTACTGTGAACTAAATTTAGGGTTGGCATCTCTGCATATACACACATATTTTATATATGTATGTATATTTGTGTGTCTATGTGTGTATGTGTGTATACATTTGTGTGCGTGTGTGTGTATATATGTGTACACACACACACACGTGTATATGTGTGTGCATTCAGCCAGTGCTGTTGTCCAGTCTGACTATCTGCTGCCTCCCCCTATTCCTCACGCCCTTGACCCCCTCGCTGGGTTGAAGGTGCCGGTTGGGGCGAGACAGTTCTGGTTCCTGGCGAATCGACTCGTGAAATGTTCGCGACCCGCTTTCCTTCAGATCGAGTGAACTTGCCAAATAGGTTTTCACTCATCTTAGGTGAGACGTTGTAGTGTCCTGGGGTCAAACGGGATAGGAGTAGAATGAGGCCATTCGGCCCGTCAAGTCTACTCCGCCATTCAATCACGGCTGATCTCTCTCTCTCTCCGAACCCCATTCTCCTGCCTTCTCCCCATATCCCCTGACACCCGTACTAAGCAAGAACGTGTAATGATATCAGGCGGGTGAAAGGCTCCTGATCTCAACCCTGGAGAGTCGTGAATTCCCGTGGGTGCAAATAAGGGGTAGACAGTTTCAGACTGTCTCTTCCCTCTTAGGGGTGACTCTTTCATATTATACCAGACCGCCAGCTTATTCAGACCAGAGATTGATCTGTTCGGGAAGGAATTACAGAAGCTGGTTTAAACTGAAGATAGACGCACAGAGCTGGAGTAACTCAGTGGGACAGGCAGCATCTGTGGAGGGAAGGAATGGGTGACATTTCGGGCCGAGACCCTTCAGAACATGTCCAAAACGTCGCCCGTTCCTTCTCTCCAGAGATGCTGCCTGCCCCGCTGAGTTACTCCAGCTTTTTGTGTCTTATCTCCAGAGATTGATATATTTGAGATTGGGAGAGTGGGCAGAGAAGTGGCAGATGGAGTATAGTGCAGCAAAGTGTGGAGCCATGCATTTTGGTAGAGGGAATAAAGGCGTAGACTATTTTCTAAATGGGGAGCGAATCCCGGATTCCCAAAAAGTTATTCTGCAAGTCGAATCGGCAGTAAAGAAAGCAAATGCAACGCGAGCATTTATTTTGAGAGGGCTTGTATATGCTGTAAAATCGGGGAAGTAAAGCTGAGGCTCGGGAAGGCGCTGGTCAGGCCGCGTTTGGAATATTGTGAGCAATTTTGGGCGTTGTATCTGAGGAAGGATGACTGTGACCCTTCCCGGAGACCGCGGCCATCTTGTCCTTGTTGCCACTCTGCGGGTAGATCACCATGAACATGACTGGTCGATCGCTGCCACTCTGTCCATGCCGTGACCCTGGGCATTAGATCGGGGGGGGGTCACCACCACCCCGTTGCAAGTCAGTGCAGGGGCCGAATGGCCACCTGGGGCTCTCGTGCCGTCCGTGTCCCAGGTGAGCGTTCACCCCGCCTCCGCTTGGTGACGGCCACGGTAACCTCGAGCACCGCGGGATTACGCGGGGTGAAGCGGGCGCCACTGTCCGAGCGCCACGGTCTGAGCGCTCTCTCCGCTTACAGCACAGCCGCTTTGTCTTGGACTGCAAGGACAAGGAGCCCGACATTCTCTTCGTGGGCGATTCCATGGTGCAGCTTCTCCACCAGTACGAGGTACGTGGTTCCCCCCCCCCCCCCAGCCTCTCCTCCCTCCGCCCCCCCTCCTCCTCGCCCTCCCCTCCTCCTCGTCCCCTCCTCCTCCTCGCCTCCCTCCTTCCTTGATGATAATACTTTATTGTCACCTGTGACTAGCTGCAGTGAGATTCTTTATTTCTGCACACAAAGTACACAAAAGAGTCACCGCAAAGGCGTCGATAAAGTTACAAAAAGTCCGCATCCCCCTCCCCCCCCTCTCACTTTCCCCCTTACCCCCTCCACATCAGCCTCCTCGAGGCTGTGATCCTGTCCGCGGGTGACTCCGACCCCACCATCTCGCTCTAGGACCCGCCCCGTGCCGCCCAGCGCCGTTGCCCGTGGGCGAGTCGGTGCTGTCGCTGCTCCACTGGGCTGTGGGCTGACCCAGACGCTCCACTGTCACTGGCGTTGCTGAGAACACGGCCGTCTAAGGAAGATCCTTCCCCAATCCACGGACACCACAAGACTCTTAGTTTAGCTCCAAGATACAGCACGGAAACAGGCCCTTCGGCCCAGGTCCGAACCGACCAACGATCACCCCGTATACCTGCACTATCCTACTCGCTAGGGCCAGGCAACAACTCTACCGCTGCCCTTAACAACGTTAACATGGCGCCCCACTGTGGTGGATGGTGTGTGGCCTGGCGTCTGACAATAGACGCCGGAGTAGGCCATTTGGCCCTTCGAGCCAGCACCGCCATTCAATGTGATCATGGCTGATCGTCCCCAATCAGTACCCCGTTCCTGCCTTCGCCCCATATCCCCTGACTCCGCTATCTTTAAGAGCCCTATCTAGCTCTCTCTTGAAAGCATCCAGAGAACCGGCCTCCCCCGCCCTCTATGAGGCGGAGAATTCCACAGACTCACCACTCTCTGTGAGAAAAAGTGTTTCCTCGTCTCCGTTCTAAATGGCTCACTCCTTATTCTTAATGGCCGTCAAATGAAGGGTCGTTCCCCAATACCCTCGTTAGCGCTGATTTAACTGCCGCCGTGCTCTTTGTCACGACAGATCTGGAGGGAGCTGTTCTCGCCTCTACACGCGCTCAACTTTGGCATCGGAGGCGACACCACGCGGCACGTACTCTGGAGGCTGGAGAACGGGGAGCTGGAGAACATTAAACCCAAGGTACGGGGGCAGAGGAGTGACCCCAAACAGACACACAGGGCCGCAGCGTTCGACCTCACTTGAACCAGGTTATTGCCTTGAAATTGCACGACCTAGGCTGCCCGTTTGCCAACACCTTCGCCTGTAGTATTAATGTTCCTTTCGGAATTGTTAATGTACCTGGTCTGGCATCTCGGCGAGTGCTGGCTCACCAATATCGTTAGTTGCCTCCTCGAGGTTAGTTTAGTTTGGGGATTCAGCTTGGAAACAGGCCCTTCGGCCCGTTGAGTCCGTGCCAACCAGCCATCCCCATGTTGAGGGTATTTGGCGATGGCCAATAACTGCTGATGTTGCCATTAAAGTCCGTATCCTGTAACTAGATAGTTTAGTGTGTTATTGTCATGTGTACCGAGGTGCAGTGAAAAGATGTTTTCTTGCGTTTAAATAAGACTGATCCACATTTTAGACTTTAAGTTAATTGAGATTGGTGGAATATATGTTTATTTTAGCAATACAGCATGGAACCAGGCCCACGCCGACCTTCGATCAACATTGCACACTCGTTCCGTGTTATCCCACTCTCTCATCCACTCCCTACACACTGGGGCTAATTTTACACAGGGCCAACAGCGAACCCGCACGTCTTAGAGATGTGGGAGGAAACGGGGGGGGGGGGGGGGGCACCCGGCGGAGACCCACGCGGTCACAGGGAGAGCGTGCAGACCCCCACACCGACGGCCCCCGAGGTCAGGATCCATCCCGGGTCTCTGGGGCCGTGAGGCGGCGGCTCGACCGGCCACCGTGTTGATTGTGACGGTCGAATGAGTCGGGATGTTCGCTGCTTGCAGGTGGTGGTCCTCTGGGTGGGGACCAACAATCACGAGCACTCGGCAGAGCAGGTGGTCGGCGGGATCGAGGCGATCGTGCAGCTGATTAACGGCCGGCAGCCCCAGGCTAAGGTGCTGGTGCTGGTGAGTGGACGCTTCACTCCTCCCGCTGCTGCTCACATTCTCTTCCTGTTCCACCTTTCCATCCTGTTCTTTTTATTTCTAACCCATTCTATTATTATTTTTAGTATTAGGCTTGTATTCACTGGAGTTTAGAAGAATGAGGGGGGATCTTATAGAAACATATAAAATTATAAAAGGACTGGACAAACTAGATGCAGGAAAAATGTTCCCAATGTTGGGCGAGTCCAGAACCAGGGGCCACAGTCTTAGAATAAAGGGGAGGTCGTTTAAGACTGAGGTGACAAAAAACGTTTTCACCCAGAGAGTTGTGAATTTATGGAATTCCCTGCCACAGAGGGCAGTGGAGGCCAAGTCACTGGATGGATTTAAGCGAGAGTTAGATAGAGCTCTAGGGGCTAGTGGAGACAAGGGATATGGGGAGAAGGCAGGCACGGGTTATTGATTGGGGACGATCAGCCGTGATCACAATGAATGGCGGTGCTGGCTCGAAGGGCCGAATGGCCGCCTCCTGCACACATTTTCCACGTTTCTATTACTTTTCTTTCTATCATGTTCTATTTTTATTTCATCATCTTTATTTCTATTTTTGTTATTTCTATCCTATTCTTCTATTTTGTTTCTCCTATTTCTTCTGTCTCCTTTTTGTGAATGGGGTTCGGGGTGAGCTGACGGTACCAATAAAAAGACACAGTGTTGGACTAAACTCAGCGGGTCGGGCAGCATCTCTGGAGAATGAGGATAGGTGACGTTTCAGGTCGGGGCTGAGAAAGCCGGACGGGGGGGGGGGGGGGGCACAAAGCCAGGCGCGAACGGAGCTGCAGATGCTGGTTTAAACCAAAGCCTGCATGTGAAAGTTGGTGGGGAGAGGCTGAGAGGGAGGGGGGGATTCGCAAATGGGTAGATATAGTCTTCAAGTTCATCCTGCATTTTTGACGGAGAAACAAGGAACTGCAAATGCTGGATTCCAGAAAAAGACACAATGTTAATGCAAGGTTAATTCCCGGGATGGCGGGACTGTCATATGCTGAGAGAATGGAGCAGCTGGGCTTGTACACTCTGTAGTTTAGAAGGATGAGGGGATCTCATTGAAACATATAAGATTGTTAGGGGCTTGGACACGCTAGAGACAGGAAACATGTTCCCGATGTTGGGGGAGTCCAGAACCAGGGGCCGCAGTTTAAGAATAAGGAGTAAGCCGTTTAGAACGGAGACAAGGAAACATTTTTTCTCACAGAGAGTGGCGAGTCTGTGGAATTCTCTGCCTCAGAGGCAGGTTCTCTGGATGCGGAGTCAGGGGATATTGGGAGAAGGCAGGAACGGGGTACTGATAGGGGATGATCAGCCATGATCACATTGAATGACGGTGCTGGCCTACTCCTGCACCTATTGTCTATAATGTGCTGGAGTAACGCAGCCGGTCGGGAAACGTTGCTGGAGAACGTGGATGGGTGACAATATGAAATGTCACCTACCCATGTGTTGCTGCCCGTCCCGCTGAGATACTGCAGCGCGTTGTCTGTCTTGGTAGACCGCGGCGGGTGCCCGTGTTATGGTGTCCACGTTGCACGCTCTCACTGCCTGCTGACCCTGTGCTCTGCTCTTCCCCACCCCCCGTCAGAGTCTCCTGCCCCGGGGGGAGAAGCCGAACCCCCTGCGGGAGAAGAACGGACAGGTGAACCAGCTGCTGAAGAGCTCCCTGGTGAAGTTCCCCAAGATGCAGCTCCTGAACGTGGACGCGGGCTTCGTGCACTCGGACGGCACCATCTCTCACCATGATATGTTCGACTACCTGCACCTCACCCAGATGGGCTACGCCAAGGTGTGCAAGCCCGTCTACGAACTGCTGGTTCAGCTGCTGGAGGAGACACCGGAAGAGAAGCGGGCCACCCTGGCATGATCGCTTCCCGGTCCTTCCCCCCCTCTCATCGCCGGGTCGGAGCGGAGCCACCCCTCGGGTCCGGCAGCGACCCTCCGCTGCCTGGAGCACCCAAGTGTTGTATCATTACACGTGTAGGGTTCCCTCCGAATTGGATGCATTCATTTCCCCATAGCAAAGCAGTCCACGCATTAGGCCACAGCGCAGCTAAGTATATACATTGCTCTTTTTACTGTCATTAGGCAAAATGTCTTTCCTATTAAACATAAGTGTGTGTCTGCAGTAATTAGCCGGTGGTTTTCATGCGCTCATGAATCTCACTGATTTTATAGCTGATTTGATATAACGGACCCACTTCCAGCCAACTCTCTTTTAAACGTAGAGCAGCCAGAGTAGTTAAAATATTTCTTTCTGTATGTGTGTAAATAGTTTCTCCGCTGGGTGATGCTAGTCTACATTGCTGTAAGTAACTACTGCCCGATGTGGAGTTGCCGTCTAGCGGTAGTGAGTGGAACGCCAGGCTTGCACTTTGACAAAATTTCCTGCATTGTGTAATAGAGTTTGACGGACAGGGTGGCTTTCTTTTTACGCCTCCAAGTTTTTAACCTGTTGTGATTGAATCGGAAGGAGAAAAATCCTGGTGGTGCCTGTGTTGAAACGTCAACTGGTCCTGGTACAGTTTGCCCTGATACAAGAATCGGCGACCCCAAATGTGCAGGAAGGGACTGCAGATGCTGGTTTACACCGAAGACAGACACAAACAGCTGGAGTAACTCAGGCAGCATCTCTGGAGAGAAGGAATGGGTGACGTTTCAGGTTGAGACCCTCCTTCAGACTGAAACGTCACCTATCCCTTTTCTCCAGAGATGCTGCCTGACTTGCTGAGTTACTCCAGCTTTTTGTGTCTTATCAGCCACCCTAACATGGGCTGCAAAGTGAGACTTTAGTTAGTTTTAATCGCTTTAGATGCCCTCGTCCCAGCATTTTATTATAGTTCGGGTTCCCCCTTGTGCTACGGGGAAAGTGATGGCTCTGTCCGTGCTTAGACACCTGCATGACGTTGTCTGAATCTTCGAGTTAGTTACTGCCGACCCAGATTCTGGATGCTCCATTGCAGTTACGAGTTTGCAGCAATTGCATAAAAAGCACGGCTTCCCGCCCGCAACATGTCGTAAAACCGCAGCGTTGCACAGGGTTGGGGTTCCTGACAACGTCAAACCATTCGCCAGAATAGCGCGGCTGCCGCTGTGTTTACGGGCGGGTCAGGTGACTCAATCAGTGAGGACACACGGAGCTGTGGGTGCTGCGATCTTGCGTGGAACACAAGGTGCTGCAGTAACTCAGCGGGCCAGGCAGCATCTCTGGAGGACATGGATAGGTGACACTTCCCAGTTTGAAGTAAGGCTCCCGGCCTGAAACATCGCCCCACCCGCGTGCTCCACAGAGGCTGCCTGACCCGCTGAGTTACTCCGCCACTTTGTGTTTGGTTAAATCAGTGATTTTGCAGGGCATTGAACCCAGGGGAATAGAAGAGTGTTTAGAATGAGTTAGGACTTGGCCCCTCTGAGGAAGAATAAATATTTCATCACCCTCGTCTGCGTGCTGACTCTGGCTTTACTAGGTGGGTTCGCTGTGGGCAAAGAGAACACTATTTACCCTGCACGGTGTCAGTGTGTGTGTGTGTGTCAGTGAGAGGAACGTTCTGTGCGAGCCCCTCACATTCTACTTTAAGTTGGAGTAGTTTTGCTAATGACGGGAAGCAAGCGCTTGTGCTGATTTTAAAACGCTTTTTGTCGCTTAATCCCACTTTGCTCCATTGATGCTCTTTGCCGGGGTCATGTTGCACAGGCCACTGTAATGTAGCACGTAAGATACTTGGAACGTCAGCCAGAGATCTGGACCGTTATTGTCGAGGCGTGAGCTTGAATCCCACCTCGGCAGCTGAGGAATTACAAATTCAAAAACAAAATGAATCTGGGATTTGTTTTGGAAGAAAACTGGTCTCAAAAATGATTAACATAAAAGCCCAATCTGAGTCAATCACCCCCTTCAGGGAAAATTTCATAAGGAATGGGAGTAGATTGAGGCCATTCGGCCCATCTAGTCTACTCCGCCATTCAATCGCGGTTGATCTGTCTACCCCTCCTAACTCCATTCTCCTGCCTTCTCACCGTTCCTTGCCCAGCGTGTGTTCCCCCTGACTCCACAGGGCATCTTCACCCTGGGGGGCATTAGTGATGGACAATAGCCCGCAATAATCTGCATTGGCAAACTAACGGCAGTAGGTTTATGAAGGAACTGCAGATGCTGGAATATAGACACAAAATGCTGGAGTAACTCAGCGGGACGGGCAACATCTCTGGAGAGACCCTTCGGTCTCGACCCGAAACATCGCCCGTTCCTTCTCTCCCGAGATGCTGCCTGTCCCGCTGAGTTACTCCAGCAATTTGTGTCTTAACGGCAGTAGGTAACAAGATGGCAAGGCAGGCAGCGAGAGCAGTATCGGGTTTGTTTGGTAGGGGGAGAGTGCAAGTGAGTTAGTTGTAGGTTTACTTGGCAAGAGGTTCTCTGTGTCGGGCTATCGTTTTCCAGCCTGAATGCATTCCTTTGATCATTTTAGTGATAGACACTACAGTTGTAGCTCCATCATTCTCAGGTAGAGGTGGACTCTGCGACAACCCCACCCCCTCTTTGCCCTGGCTTTGTTAGCTGGCAATTGACCATTTGCTAATAGTGTCAGTTAAAACTCAATGTGACGTGGACCAGTCCCTGTAGATGTACAAGTCCTTGCCCTTGAAGGTAACACTGCCCACACATCAGGGACCCCCCCCCCCCCCCGTGTCATTGACCCCCTGGGAATCTCAAACCCAGCCCGAGTTTGCGGACTGGTTTGGGAAGAAACAAATTCCTGACCAAAGCACGTGTTTCCCAATGCTGCTACCAATCCAACACAGGCTGGAATTCACATGTTTCACACCAATCTGTTTTTCTTTGATAGCCTGAGAAAAAATATTGTTTTTCTAACAAGAAATCTAAGAATAGGAAAAAAAAAAAAATCTTCTTTTATTTAGGTTCCTTATTTTTAAATCCTGATTGAAAATCCTCATTCGTAACCAAGGCCTCTGCACTGAGCCTGGTGAAGGGATGCGGGCTGATGCAGCTGATGCAGGCTGTGGGTTGCAGGATCCGCTGAGACGCTGCGCCACTGCCTCCCAGTGGCTGAACCACTCCACTCCACCTAGAAGTGTACAAGTTATCCAGTATTAGCATTGGCAGCTTAACCCATTCACCCTGCGCTAAACCAGATACCTGCCTGCGTTCTGAAACACCCGATAAGCTTGTATTTTAACTTCCTTTCCCCCTTTCAAATTCTCAGGCCTGTTTTCTTATGGCTTTGCTGCCACAGACTGGCAGCATCTGTCGGCGGGGTAGGCACTGTGGGGTTCATCTTGCACATTAGTTCCACGCTTTTTGGAAAGGTTTGCTGGTTGCAAGGGGACTGCTTCCCGGAACTGGGCCCAGTGTGGGCAGGGCAGACAGTGTGGGCCCAGGATAGGCCTGATATGCTTATAACGGGTTTGGTAAAGAGAAAAATGCGGTCTTTGCGAAAGGCACGGGTATGAAACCTCCACACGCACACGGGCACTGTTTAAATAAAAACACGCACTCCACAGTAGAAAGCTCAAGAGATGCTTCACTTAAAGGAAAGTAGACCAATGATAAACTAAATCCTTTACATACGTACGTGACTGGCTTTATAGACACCTCGAATGCAGCCGTTGCGCTTTCTGTTTTTAGATGCCTGGTTTATTGTGATATTTATAACAATTACGGCAAGTTGTGTGGCTTTGGGCAGCCCTGCTCTCGAGTCTCACCGAGACGTCGCTCTTGGTTAGAGGGAGGAGCGGGGTTGGTGTGGCAGAGGGAACTCTGCAGAAGGACCCTGCCCTGTAGCAGCATTGCTCCCGGAAATCGAATGAGAAAATGACTTGCGTCTACTTTGACCCCGAGTTCTTTGGCAAAACCGTGAAGGCGTGAAGCCAAGAGTCACTCCAGCGAAGGGTGTCATTTGCCACCGTGCTGTAGATTTTCCTGATGATCTGAGTGTATCTTCAGAGGGACCGAGTCTGTTCTTGTGTGTGAAGGATTCACAATTTGGTGTGTGTGTATGTGCCGGATAAATGGTAGATTCATGCAATTTATTACCCTCCATCTACATTGAATGTACCTGAAAATGCCCGAGTTTAAAATACATTGCATTGCAAGACGCATTACCTACCTTGCAGCCTAACGATAAGACATTTTGACTTTACACTATCTTCTGAAATATGTTTCCTGGGGAAATCTGTAACATAGATGTTGACGTCAAATTATGGCATTCCTGCACGTACTTCCTCCCAGGGTAGTTGAGCAATCTCTCAGTCATAGATTTGCTACACAGGTGGAGGCCATTTGGCCCATCGTATCTCCTGCTACTTGGTAAAATAATCTAATCCCACCCGTCAGACATGGTCCGTAGTCCCACCGTTTGTGGCTCACCAGGCTCACACCCAAGTTCCCCAACGTGAATTCTGGTAATAATGAACGGAGCAGCATTCTACGAGACTATAAGCTCGTAATAGAGGGTGAATGTATACTTTGTGTGGAGAAATGTTCCTTTTACAGCGTCCTTAATTCCGAGGGTTTATTCTCCTCCACTCCCCATACACAGATAAAACAATACATTATTTTTTAAACATATATGGTTGTAGAGGGCTGTCGGAAACATGGGACCACGTTTTGTTGGCACACTACATGGATTGGGAAATATATCCTCCAATTGCTTTTATGAAACTCTTTCCTCCCTGCTCATATTCCACGATTGGCATGTATGACCTCTGCATCAGACTATGCTTCCAGAAACACATTGTATAGTGATGCTTGTAGCCAAATACTTGTCTGTAATATTCAAGAGTGAAGAAAGCATACAGTACGATTTGTGTCTTGTTTTGAGTGACTCGCTGAATGGTAGTGTGTATATGCTTATTTAATAAACACAAATGTGTAACTGTCATCAGAGATCTGAGCAGTGGTGTGTTGTGCTTTGATGTACTGTAATTTATGCTTCCATGTAATGCTGTAATATTAAAAAATAGTTTGAAACTTTGCAGCTGGTTCTGACGTGTGGCGGGGATGTGATCTCCACACTCGGGACTGATGTTTCACCGAGCTCCATCCGGCCCCTGCATTCAGCATCGTTGCGCTGGGAATGTAGAATGGGTCACTGATACTGCCTCGAAACGTACGCTGGCCCCCCACTAAAATATTGAGTATAGAAGTTGGGGGCTCATGTTGCAGTTGCATGAGACATCGGTGAGGCCGCATTTGGAGTAGACAAAATTGCTGGAGAAACCCAGTTCTGGGCACCATGTTATAGGAAAGGTACTGTCACACTTTGAAAGGGTGCAGAAAAGATTTACGAGGATGTTGCCAGGACCAGAGGGTGTGAGCTATAGGGAAAGGTCGAGTAGTCTGGGTCTCTATTCCTTGGAGCGCAGGAGGGTGAGGGGTGATCTTATAGAGGTGTACAAAATCATGAGAAGAATGGATCGGGTAGATGCACATAGTCTCATGCCCAGAGTAAGGGAATCGAGGACCAGAGGACATAGGTTCCAGGTGAAGGGGAAAAGATTTAATAGGAATCTGAGGGGTAATTTTTTCGCACAAAGGTGGTGGGTGTATGGAACGAGCTGCTAGAGGAGGTAGTTGATGCTGGGACTATCCCAACGTTTAAGAAGCAGTTAGACAGGTACATGCATAGGACAGGTTTGGAGGGGTGTGGACCAAGAGCAGGCAGGTGGGACTAGTGTAGCTGGGACATTGTTGGCCGGTGTGGGCAAGTTGGGCCGAAGGGCCTGTCTCCAGGCTGTATGACTGTCAGCCCTTTTCCATCCGAGGAACACACATCCTTCTCTTTCTCCACCCATATTTCAAGAGTTGTGCGGTAGGGTGGCGCAGCGGGAGAGACCCGGGTTCGATCCTCACAACGGGTGCTGTCTGAACGGAGTTTGTACATTCTCCCTGTGACCACGTGGGTTTTCTCCGGGTGCTCTGGTTTGCTCCCACATTACAACGATGTGCAGATTAGAATTGGCTTCTGTAAAATGTCCCTAGTGCGTAGGGTAGAACGTGTAGGGGTAATTGCTGCTCGGCACAGGCTCAGTGGGCCCACGGCCGGATTCCACGCTGCGTCTCCAAACTAAAGTATTTAATTGTCACATGTACCGAGATCGGAACAATGAGATTCTTACTTACAGAAGCATCACAGGTCTGCATACACCACTGGTAACATAATACACAAATTTTAAAAAGCAATATTAAATCGAAAGAAATGCTAGAAAATCCCAGTGCGACCAAGAAAGTTGATAGTCTGAAGTTGAATTGGTGTTTGTAGAGTTATAATAATAATACATTTATTTGTATTTAAAAACAACTCGCGTTGACCAAAGTGCTTCACATCAGTGCAGGTACTGAATTTGATACATACAACGGTAGACAGACCTAACGTCACATACATAAAATGCTTACAGCGCCCCCTCAGACGGGCTCAAAAACGCTTGGGTGTAGGAGTAGGTTTTGAGTTGTGACTTACAGGAGTCGATGGTGGGGGCAGTTCTGATGAGGAGCGGGATGCTGTTCCACAGTTTAGATGCTGCAACCGCAAAAGGGCGGTCACCCCAGAGCTTAAACCTAGTCAGTAGCCCCAAGTCGGCTGACCTGAGGGACCTGGAGGTAGAATAGTGGGTTAGAAGATTTTTGATATTAGGTGGGGCAAGCCCGTTAAGGGCTTTGTAAATGTACAAAAAGGAGCTTGAAGTTGGACACTGGGCCTGATGGCCTGAAGAAGGTGCTCCTGAACCGGGAGGTCACGGTTTTCAGGCTCCTGCACCTTCTTCCCGATGCCAGGGATGAGCTGGGAATGTGGCCAGGGTGGTGTGGGTCTCTGATGGTGCTGGCTGCCTTTTTGAGGCAGTGCCTCCTGTGGCTCGCTTTGATGGAGGGGAGGTCAGTACCAGTGATGGACCGGGCAGTGTTCACCACTTCCTGTAGTCTCCGTTGGTGAAGCGGGCTGTGACGCAGCCAACGTGCTCCCCACTGTGCACCTTTCAGAGTTTTCTCTGCAGCGCTGTTCAGCTTCATGTACAGTACTGTTTGTCATGTGTACAGAGATACTGTGAAAAGCATGTTCTGTATGCTAGCCGGTCAAATCATACTCTGCATGAGTACAATAGATCCTCTTGTGGAACAGCATGCAGAGACCGCATTCTGATGCCATCTTGCAACTTGGCCCAAAGAGAGATGCAATTTCTAGTGCAGGAAAGAACTACAGATTCTGGTTTACACCAAAGATAGACACAAAAAGCTGGAGTAAATCAGCGGGATCTCTGGAGAGAAAGAAATGGGTGACGCTTCGTGTCGAGACCCTGGTTCAGACATTTATTTTCTCACATCCAGCCCTGGCCGCACTGAATCAATGCAAGCTCATCACTCCTGAACTCATCCAGACCAACAGCTTTAGTGCAGATTTATTAAATTACTAGAATCTTAATTTCCCCCTAATATCGGGGATCAAGAGATCAGACTCCTGAATATTAGGCTTTGCTACTTTGTCACACTGGAGAAGGATAACACATTTCCATCAGTCAGCCAGTTAAGCCTTTTGCAGTAGTTCTGTAGTTATTGTATAGAAAGTGGTTAGTTATTGGTTATTGCATGTGAACCAATCATAGTAGAAATAGCATCACTAACCCCACCTTACTCAATGATTCACACTAACACCCACTTCCTACACTGGTCAGTCTTGGAAGCGGTAACGATGAACTAACAACCTGCTGCACTGTTATACTATGTGTACCGATTAAAGGTGATCTTGAACTCCAGATTGTACAGTCTGCTTATTTACAGAAAGGAACAGCAGATGCTGGTTTATACCGAAGATGGACACAAAGTGCTGGAGTAACTCAGTGGGTCAGGCAGCATCTCTGGAGAAGTATGATGTAGCAATGTTACAACATTTTGAGATTTAAAAAATGCAATTTATCCCATCAGATAAAGCATAAAAAGAAGTTTAATTTGACACCTAATTCACTTTCATATCTTCAGTATTAAAAAAGTTATGGCCATTTTCATACTCGGAAATTAGCAACTTGCTTCCTATTGCTTTTCTGTTGACTTAACACAAAAGTTGTGATTGAGGACAGTCAAAAGCCCATAACTTTCTTAAAAATTAAGAGAACTGAAAGAAATTTTCAGTTATTATAGATTGAAGTATTCTGAAACAAATATGAAACAATCTTACTTGGATGACCTGAAAATAAAGCATATAATTAGTTAGTTACCCAATTGTAGCTAATTACAAAATTCAATTACTAGATCTAAACATCTATCCATTTCTTAAGAAAATTTTTTTAAAAAAATGTAAGCCTAAGTGTCCAATTAACATTCACACAATAATTCACAATATAACATGATTTTTAATTCTAATTGTCATTAATTTATAGGCCAAATTGAAGGAATTCAGTGTTTAATGCCCATAACTTAATGGGCATTTTAAACAGCTTGCGAGTGGGATTGCGATGGATTGGAACGATGCGGTTGCGGTGAATTTAAACCCAATATCGGCAGGAAAAATTCTGCTGGTTTGTATGGGGACTAAATCACCGTTTCGCAACATGAAATATTGATTAAAGTCATTTAAAAAAGCAGGTTTATATGAAAAAATAAGCAGCTTTCACTTACCTGCCCCCTACGTAAAATCCGTCCCCGTTGTTGGCGTTCACGGCATTAGGAGCTAATTTTTATTTTACTCCGGCGCCGAAATAGTCGGGCGATTTTTTTTCAAAAATTAACTTACCAGCAGTCGGAACGAATCTCAAGAAAAAGATCGAACTCCGACAAAAGAAAGCTCCCGATGGCAAGGGGTAAACCGCACTTTAACCCCGCCCCCCCCCTTAAAGGCGCCAAAGTCGGGCACACGGCCAGCGGCAGAACTGCAGCTCCACTAAAGGTAAGTTTTGTAACATACCTATATGATGGGTCCCAACTCGAAGCATCACACATCCCTTTTCTCCAGAGATGCTGAATTACTCCAGCACTTTGTGTCTGTGTTCTGTTGCCTTTGTTGGCCTGTTGCACTTAGGCCATTGTGTTTGCCTTGATTATATTCATGTATAGAATTTAATTTAATTGGGTAGCACACACAGGAAAGTGTTTCATCATTTCTTGGATACAGGTGACAGTAATAATACTTCAACCTCACTTTTGGTGAAACTATTTTAAAGCTGAATTTAAAATGTCAGAGTGGGGAACGACTGATACGTTGATAGTTTGTTGTCAATTACCTGACTAGGTTTAAGTTTCTTATCATCACGTGTACCAAAGTGCACTGAAAAGCTTTGTTTTGCATCGAATCGGATCAGATCAGTTAATACAAATACAATCGTCAAACTCAATTAAATAAGTAAGTACGTTTATTGGCCAAGTATTCACATACAAGGAATTTGCCTTGGTGCTCCACCCACAAGTAACAACATGACATACAGTGACAGTTACAAATGACTCAGAAAACACAAAACATTAATAATAATAAAACAATAATGATAAAACACCATTGATCAAGCATGTGAACCAACAAAATACCAGATCAAAGGGAGGCTACAGATTTTTGGCTGTTGAGTAGAGCAACTACACGTGGATAAAAACTGTTTTTATGTCTGGCTGTGGCAGCTTTGACAGTCCGGAGTCGCCTTCCAGAGGGAAGTGATTCAAAGAGTTTGTGGCCAGGGTGAGAGGGGTCAGAGGTGATCTTGCCCGCTCGCTTCCTGGCCCTTGCAGTGTACAGTTCATCAATGGAGGGAAGGTTGCAGCCAATAACCTTCTCTGCTGATCGGACGATTCGCTGCAGCCTCCAGAGAATCTATTATTACAATAGGTAGAGCAAAGGGGAAGATACAGAGTGCAGAATATAGTTCTCAGCATTGTAGCGCACCAGTTCCAGAGACAAAGTCCAATGTTCGCATGGGGTGAAGGCGAATCAGACCGTACCCTAGCTTATGGTACCCTAGCTGACATCAAAGTTGAGAAGACAAAATGTGTAGGAAGGAACTACAGATGCCGGTTTACACCGACGATAGACACACGAAGCTGGAGTAACTCAGCGGGCCAGGCAGCGTCTCTGGAGAAAAAGGAATGGGTGACGTTTCTGGTGGAGACCCTCATTCTCCATCTGATGCGTCACCCGTCCTGTTCCTCCAGAGGCGCTGCCTGAGCCGCTGAGTTACTCCAGCATTTTTGTGTCTATAGAAGGGGAGAAGTTGTTCCTGAGTGTGGTGGTGCACCCCTTCAAGCTTCTCTACCTTCTGCCTGACGGGTGGGGAGAGTCGTTGATTACATTAGTGAAGTGTAGATGGAGCACTGCCGAATGTAAACTGAACTGCAGTTGTAAAACCCTGAGGGATTCACGTGATATCAGCGAGGGTTTGCAATGAAGCTGCAGCTCAGCTGCTTCTGGGGATTATTGGCTTGTTTTCTTATTGTTTTCCACTTACAGGTCGTTACAGCGTTAATTTCCACTGAGACCCCTGTGCCATTAACAGGAAGAGTAGAGGTCGTGGTTATGTTTTCACTTCTGGGGAATGATACAAAAGCATTTGAAAATAAAGTGAAGAACTGAGAGAGTGGCATCGTCTCCTAGTTTGGCATCTTAGTTTAGTTTGGAGATGCAGTGCAGACCCACCAAATCCGTGCCAACTAACGATCCCTGCACACTAGCACCATCCCACCCAAACACTAATGACAATTTACAATTTTACCAAAGCCAATTAACCTAACACGACTCTTTTAACACTAAGATACGGTGAAAAGCTTGTGTTTTGTGTAACTTCAGTAGCGGATGGGGTTAGGGCAGCACGGTGGAGCTGCTGCCTTACATCGCCAGAAACCCGAGTCAATAACCCCATCTGGGGGAACATCAGCCCCAGCATCGGGGCTCAAGAAATTAAGATGCAGAAAATATTGAGACTGCTAGCCGCAGGAATCGCTGCATTTGCCAGGTCTGTGGATGGCACTGATATGACGGACGGACGGACAGACGGACAGACGGACAAACAACAAGACGCGTTAGCACTGCTCTGCAACGTGCAGTTTGAAATAAACTGTTTCAGAAAAAGCGCGATCCGTCCAACGCTCAGCCCTACATTTGCGGGGTTGCGCAAGGCTAGCAGTAAACCACCGCCTACTTTGCTGTTTGGAGACAACCTGCCGAAGCAGGACAAAGACCTGGATGTGGAAGCCAAAGCGGTGGGCAAGATTAAGCCACCGTCTACCATCAGGTCAACAGTAAACCGGCGGCAGCACCCCAATGCAACCACCAACAGGCCCCGCTACCACACCAAAGCACTTCAGAAACCTGAACGGAAACCTACGGAGACTTTGCGCCCCACCCAAGGTTTCCGTGCGGTTCCCAGAGGTTTTTGTCCTCCGGCAACCACCTTCAACTAGCATCGCAACCGGCTTCGACTAAACAATTACCGATTTTTAAAACGGAAACCACTTTCGACCGTTAGGGAGACTGACAAAAACCTCCGGGAACCGCACGGAAACCTTGGGTGGGGCGCAAAGTCTCCAGAGGTTTCCGTTCAGGTTTCCTAAGTGGGACAGATGCATTATACTGTCTCCTCCCAGTTCTCCACTTGTCTTACTGTGTCCAACATTGACTTCTCTAACTTCATTCTTGCTTTCTCTCTCCATCCCCTTCCCCTTCCGAGTTCTCCCACCAGTCTCACTGTCTCCAACTACATTCTATCTTTGTCCTGCCCCCTCCCCTGACATCAGTCTGAAGAAGGGTCTCGACCCGAAACGCCGCCCATTCCTTCTCTCCAGAGATGCTGCCTCACCCGCTGAGTTACTCCAGCGTTTTGTGTCTACCTTTGTGTTAACCTACAATCCTGTACGTCTTTAGAGCGTGGGAGGAAACCACAGCTCCCGGAGGAAACCCACGTAGGTCACGGGGAGAATGTGCAAACTCCGCACAGACAGCACCCGTAATCAAGATCGAACGCGGGTTTCTGGCGCTGTAAGGCAGCAGCTCCACCGTGCTGCCCTAACCCCATCCGTTACTGAAGTTACACAAAACACAAGCATTTCACTGTACCTTAGTACACGTGGCAATAAACTACACTGCAGTCTGAGATACCATTTACATTTGCTGGACCTGCAAGAACTTAAGATGTTCTGAAAAGATTGGCTTTTCCTGGCAAATGCTTACTCATCAATCAACGTTACGGAAACATGTGCTTTGGCTGTGACCACATTGTGGATGTTGCTGGGGTCTTTAGGGCTCTTCCTAGATTGCAACATAAAGGCTACGTTCTCGCTTGCTGTGAGGAACTATTGGTTTCGCAAGCCAATGCAGCAAGGAGCAACTCCACTCTCCAAGCCTGTTAGTCTATTGACTCCCTATTTTTGAGCAACCACAAGATCACACATTAATTATGAAACCATTTCTCAATCATTCATAAGCCTTTTTTTTTAACTCACGTTAGATATTTCTCGGCACTATCCCTTTACATCAAAGTCTTAATAAACACGAGTCTACACCCTGAGGTAGACACAAAATGCTGGAGAAACTCAGTGGGTGAGGCAGCATCTATGGAGAGATCGACACCATGACCTCTCTTCCCTATAGCACTGGAAATGCTGATAATAGAGACAATGGAGGCTTGGTTTAGTTTAGGAACCCGGCCCTTCATCGCGCTGACCAGAATTCCCCGTACACCAGCATTACCCAACACACGAGAGGCGACTTACAATTTTTACCAAAGCCAATTAACCGGCAAACCTGTACGTCTGGAGTGTGGGATGAAACCCGAGCGCCTGGAGAAAACCCACAAGGTCACAGGAGGAACGTACAAACTACACACAGGCAGCACCCGTGGTTAGGATGGAATCCGGGTCTCTGGTGCAACCAAAGATCATAGAGCGGAAGGTGACTCCGGATTGTCAAAGCCGCCACGGCCAGACATAAAAACAGCAGTTCTTTTCTCACGAGCAGTAGCTCTACTCATCCCAAAAGTCTGTAGACTCCTTGAGCTCTGGTATTTTATTTCATTCTTCACGTGTAAATTATAATGTTTTATTTTTAATTGTGTAGTACTGTATATCGTGTTGTTAGTTGCGAGCAAACCACCAGGGCAAATTCCTTGTATGGATACATACTCGGCTCATTTAAAAAAAAAAGTCATTCATTCATTCATTCATTCATTCATTCATTCATTCATAGGTCTTCAAATATTAAATAGGAGGAAAATAAGAGAAAAAATGAAGTGAAGAACGACATTCAGTGAAGCATCTCCTTGATGCAGTGGGTGTGGTGAAGAGGGGGGTGCCTGGGTGAGGCCGTTGGGGACACTGATGTGAATTCCTGAAGGAACTGCTGATCCCACTCTCTCCGTTCCTCCCCCACCCAAGTTCTCCGACTAGTTTCACTCTCCCCCTGATTAATGTTATTGATTGTATGCCTCGTTGTCACCTTCCCCTCAGCCAACAGTGAACCATTCTCTTTGATCTGTCTTTTCCACACCTTACCCTTCCATATCTCTCGTCTCCCTCTCCCCTGACTCTCAGTCAGGTCTCAAGTGAGACCACACCTGGAGTATTGTGTGCAGTTTTGGTCCCCTAATTTGAGGAAGGACATTCTTGCTATTGAGGGAGTGCAGCGTAGGTTTACAAGGTTAATTCCCGGGATGGCGGGACTGTCATATGCTGAGAGAATGGAGCGGCTGGGCTTGTACACTCTGGAGTTTAGAAGGATGAGAGGGGACACGCTAGAGGCAGGAAACATGTTCCCGATGTTGGGGGAGATCAGAACCAGGGGCCACAGTTCAAGAATAAGGAGTAAGCCATTTAGAATGGAGACGAGGAAACACTTTTTCTCACAGAGAGTGGTGAGTCTGTGGAATTCTCTGCCTCAGAGGGCGGTGGAGGCAGGTTCTCTGGATGCTTTCAAGAGAGAGTTAGATAGGACTCTTAAAAATAGCGGAGTCAGGGATATGGGGAGAAGGCAGGAACGGGGTACTGATTGGGGATGATCAGCCATGATCACATTGAATGGCGGTGCTGGCTCGAAGGGCCGAATGGCCTACTCTTGCACCTATTGTCTATTGTCTATTGTATGCCTCGTTGTCACCTTCCCCTCAGCCAACAGTGAACCATTCTCTTTGATCTGTCCTTTCCACACCTTACCCTACCATATCTCTAGTCTTCCTCTCCCCTGACTCTCAGTCTGAAGAAGGGTCTCGACCCGAAATGTCGCCCAGAGATGCCGCCTGTCCCACTGAGTTACTCCAGCATGTTGTGTCTATCATACAGCACAGGGATGGGGTCTTCAGCCCAACTTGCCAATACTGACCCAGATGCCCCATTTACACTAGACCCACCTGCCACCATTTTGACAGTGTCCTCTGGCCAGTGTCCTTTGACAGCTCGTTCCATATACCCTCTGTGTGAGAAAATTGCCCCGTACATTCCTATTAAATCTTTCCCCTCTCACCTTAAACATATGTCCCCTGGTTCTTGTTCCCCAACTCTGGGTGAAAGACTCTGTGAATTTACACTATCTATTTCCCTCATAATCATATATACCTCTATAACATCACCCCTCCTCCTCCTCCTCCTCCTCCTCCTAACCTGCCCAACCTCACCCAACAGCTCAGGCCCTCATCTCCTGGTCTACTCTCTGCACTCTTTCCAGCTTTAATAATGTCCTTCCTAAAGCAGGGTGACCAAACCTTAACACAATCCTCCAAATGCAACCTCGCCAATATCTTGTATAACTGTAACAAAACATCCCAACTCCTTTATTCACACTTGTCCCTTCACCTCCCCCCTCCACTCCTTTCAGGGACCCAAGCAGTCCTTCCAGGTCCGACAGAGGTTCACCTGCACCTCCTCCAACCTCATCGACTGCATCCGCTGCTCCAGATGCCAGATGATCTATATCGGTGAGACCAAGCGGAGGCTTGGCGATCGTTTCGCCGAACACCTCCGCTCGGTCCACAAAAACCAACCCGACCTCCCGGTGGCTCAGCACTTCAACTCCCCCTCCCATTCCGTATCCGACCTCTCGGTCCTGGGCCTCCTCCACAGCCAGAGTGAGCAACACCGCAAGTTGGAGGAACAGCACCTCATATTCCGCTTGGGGAGTCTGCATCCTTTGGGCTTGAACATTGAATTTTCTCAATTCTGTTAACCCTTGCTGTCTCCTCCCCGTTCCACCTCTCCCTCAGCCCTCGGGCCCTGGCATTCCCTCTCTCTCTGTCTCCCTCCCCCACCCTAGTCGCACCAGCTTCTCATTTTCACACCACAAACAGCTTACAATGGCCTGTGTCCTTTATCATCGATACTTTTTTGCATATCTTTCATTCATTGTTCTTTATCTCTCCACATAATCGTCTATATCTCTCTTTTCCCCGATCCTTGACCAGTCTGAAGAAGGGTCTCGACCCGAAACGTCGCCTATCTCCTTCGCTCCTTAGATGCTGCTGCACCCGCTGAGTTTCTCCAGCCTTTTGTGTACCCTCCTTTATTCAATACCCTGACTGATGAAGGCAATGTACCAAAGGCTTTCTTCACCATCCTAGCTCCCTGTGACGCACGTTTCTAGGTACAATGTACCTCCTATCATAGATCTCTCTGCTTGAAGACACGCCCCAGGGCTCTGCCGTTTACTGTGAACATCCTGCCTTGGTTTGACGTCCCAAAAAGTAGCACTAATCTGCATTCAACCCCATCAACTCCATTCCTCAGCCCACTTGCCCAACTGACGACAGACAATAGGTGCAGGAGTAGGCCATTCGGCCCTTTGAGCCAGCACCGCCATTCAATGTGATCATGGCTGATCATCCCCAACCAGTTCCTGCCTTCTCCCCATATCTCCTGACTCTACTATTTTTAAGACCCCTATCTAGCTCTCTCTTGAAACTGATCAAAGTCCTGCTGTAATTTTTGGTAATCATCTTCGCTATCTTTGATACCAGCCAGTATAATTGCCAGTTTCGAGTTACTAATCATGCCTTGTACATTCTCATCCAAATTATTACTATAAACCACAACCAGCCATGGGCCCAGCACCAATCCCTGAGGCAATCGCGCAGCCTCCAGTCCGAAAAACAACTTTCCACCAACACCCTCTACATAAATATAATGGGCAGTTTTCCAAATGGTCATTGATTAGACTGGGGTTGGGATAAACAGCTACGTGTCTCGGTGCAGATACACCCTTGTTCTTTAACATGTTTATTTCCGTACACGTGGGAAAATAGGCAGGATTTGGGGTTAAAATCTTCCCGGTGCCTCTGACAGTGCAGCACCCATGGATTGTTTGTACTGAAGTCTCTCCAGACAACATCGCCTGATTCACTGCTACCTGAAATGGGGCGAACGTGACACTGTAGTCAAATAATAAATCTATATCATGTTTTTTTTGTTGGTTTTTTTTTAACACTAAAATCCCCTCCGCAGAGTTTTACAGACGGTGGTGAAGGAGTTGAACCAGGGGGCTGCTTTTGATGGGGGTCGGAGCTCAGCTGGGAAGGCTGGGCTGGCGGCGTTTGTTTGTTTCCCCGGGGCGGCTTGTTGTTGCAGCTGCGGCAGGGGGAGAGAGGCCGGGGCTGGGGGAGGTTGTGGCCGGGGCTGTGATGAACGAGGAGCGGTGGGCAAAGTGAGCAGCGGCGGCGCCCACTTCCTGGTTGGACCTGTGTCTGTGTGTGTGTGTGTGTGTGTGGGGGGTGGCAGCGCGCTCGTCATTGGTGGAGGCGGCGGCAGACGGATACATTCTCCGGCCGGTGTAGCAGTTGGCGGTGTAACAGTGTTGCAGTTGGCGGTGTAACAGTGTTGCAGTTGGCGGTGTAACAGTGTTGCAGTTGGCGGTGTAGCAGTTTGCGCCCCTGTGTCACACCGACAGCACCATTGCTGCTTGCAGCACCACCGCCAGCCCGCTTCCCCCGGCCCCCCGAGGGCATGCCGTCTTCCCACTGCCCCGAGGCCGCTGCTGCCCACCGGGGCCACACAGAGGAAGCCCGAAGCCCGAAGCCTGAAGCCTGAAGCCCGACCCCAGTGCAATGCGGCCGCACCACTGCTCGCTGCACGGCGGCCGCAGCACCGTCTCCACCACCATGCCCACACGCTGCCGTTCAGCCTGGACTTTATTACTCAGCGTCTTCCTCCTCAGCTCCCCGGTGCCCACGGACGTCGGCAGGGGGGTCCTGGGACAAGAGATTATCCAAGTCAAGGGTGTTTTCGACAGAGTCTATCTGGTGGTTGTCAACAACAGCGTGCAGAAGATATTCGCTTTCAATCACACGGTTTCCCGGGACAAGGTATTTCGTGTGTGTGTGTGTGTGTTGTTTAACTTATTGCGGCTGCTCCTGTGCTATTTCTATCTGGCAATTGCAAGGTTGGCCGCCCATCCCCCCCCCCCCCCACCCCCCCCCCCCCCCACCTTTGGTGAAATCACAAGTCGAGCACCGATGCTGTTATTGTGACAGTAACGGCGGCGGCGGCGGCGGCCCGGAAGCAAGGGGTTGGCAATCCTTGCAACCCGGATCCGATATAGCGTCCGGCCGCAGACAGATACACAACAAGCTGGCGTGTAACTCAGCGGGGCAGACAGGCAGGCAGGGCAAGGCAGGCAGGGCAAGGCAGGGCAGGCAGCATCTCTGGAGAGAAGGGATACATGGGTGTTGAAGAAGGAACTGCAGATGCTGGAAAATCGAGGGTTACACAAAAGGCTAGAGAAACTCAGCGGGTGCAGCAGCATCTGAGGAGCGATGGAGATAGGCGACGTTTCGGGGGGGGGGGGGGGGGAACCATTTCGCCCTTCGAGCCAACACCGCCATTCAATGTGATCATGGCTGACCATCCCCAATCAGTACCCCGTTCCTGCCTTCTCTCCATATCCCCTGACTCTGCTATCTTTAAGAGCCCTATCTAGCTCTCTCTTGAAAGCATCCAGAGAACCCGCCTCCACCGCCCTCTGAGGCAGAGAATTCCACAGACTCACCACTCTCTGTGAGAAAAAGTGTTTCCTCGTCTCCGTTCTAAATGGCTTACTCCTTATTCTTAAACTGTGGCCCCTGGTTCTGGACTCCCCCAACATCGGGAACATGTTTCCTGCCTCTAGTGTGACCAAGCCCTTAACAATCTTATATGTTTCAAGATATGGAAGGGCAAGGTGTGAAAACGGCAGATCAAGGCAGACGGTGACCAAGGAAATGTAGAATGTTTAAGAAAGAACTGCAGATGCTGGAAAAATCAGTCTGAAGAAGGGGATCTCGACCCGAAATGTCACCCATTCCTTCGCTCCATAGATGCTGCCTCACCCGCTGGAGTTTCTCCAGCATTTTTATCTAAGGAATGAATGTAGAATGGTCTGATGAAGGGTCTCATCCATTCCTTCTCTCCAGAGATGCTTCCTGTCCCGCTGAGTTTCTCCAGCATTTTTATCTAAGATTACAATAGAGGTCGCACTGTCACCCAGATGCTGTCCGACCTGGAGTGGGATACGCTGGAAACACGAAGGGCATGGAACAGACTAGCCATGTCGTACAAGATTTAAAAGGGGATCGTGGGAATAACTGCAGATAGATATGTAACATACTCAACAGAAAGGAGAACAAGAAAGAGATGATATGCAAACAGAAATCCCATTCGCCAGGACAGATATTTTTAAGAACTCATTCTTTGAAGAACCTTAAGGGAATGGAATAAACTAGAGAACAATATAGTCAAATCACCTTCACTAGACAGTTTTAAGGGGGCACTAACAGCATGTTAGTATGCACAACACATCCAAGTTGGCGATATGCAGAGTACTGCCCTGCCGACTACAAATTCCGAAGATAAGGAAATGTAGAATGGTCTGAAGAAGGGTCTCATCCATTCCATGTCTCCAGAGATGCTGCTTGCCCCACTGAGTTACTCCAGCATGTTGCGTCTAGTCTTCGGTTAGTCAGAGAACTAGGGTTCCTACAGAGAGAGGGAGAGAGAGGGAGGTGAGTGGAGAGGGAGTAGGGAGAGGGAGAGGGAGAGAGAGAGAGGAGAGAGAGAGGAAGAGGGAGAGGGAGAGAGAGGAGAGGAGAGAGAGAGAGAGAGAGAGAGAGAGAGAGAGAGAGAGAGAGAGAGAGAGAGAGAGAGAGAGAGAGAGAGAGAGAGAGAGAGAGAGAGAGAGAGAGAGAGAGAGAGAAGAGAGAGAGAGAGAGAGAGAGAGAGAGAGAGAGAGAGAGAGAGAGAGAGAGAGAGAGAGAGAGAGAGAGAGAGAGAGAGAGAGAGAGAGAGAGAGAGAGAGAGAGAGAGAGAGAGAGAGAGAGAGAGCTAGAGAGAGAGAGAGAGAGAGAGAGGAGAGAGAGAGAGAGAGAGAGAGAGAGAGAGAGAGAGAGAGAGAGAGAGAGAGAGAGAGAGAGAGAGAGAGAGAGAGAGAGAGAGAGAGAGAGAGAGAGAGAGAGAGAGAGAGAGAGAGAGAGAGAGAGAGAGAGAGAGAGAGAGTTAGAGAAAAGAGAAATCAGTCTGGTCTGAAGAAGGATCTTCCCCAGAGAGGCCGCCTGTCCTGCTGAGTTACTCCAGCGTTTTGTGTCTATATATCTTCAATATTGACGCTGCTGTGTTGTAACCGGTAGCAGAGCCTTGCGAAACAAAAACAGGCAGCCTCCTGCATTCTTCTTGAGTTTTGGAGATATCTCATGAAATTAAGGCAGAGTGGAAGGGAGAACATATGGCTCGCCCTTCCCCAGCCGTGGGTTTTCCAACAGCAATCCAGCCTCAGCACCTCCCCAGGGGCTCTAATATCCCCCTTCCCAAGTACCTCTCCTATTCCCTTTTGACAATCATGATTGAAGTTAATAAACCATAGGAGTAGAATTATGGCCATTCGGCCCATCAAGTCTACTCTGCCATTCAACCTTGGCTGATCTATCTTTCCCTCCCAACCTCATGCTCCCGCCTTCTCCCCGTAACCACAAAGGTCCTCCCATCGCCCCCGTGAATCTGGAATTGCATCAACTCCTTGCAAAATGTTTGCTTCTTTCTCGCCCTAGTTCTTCGTTCTTCAGGCTGTGGCCTGTATTTTTGGTCTGAAGAAGGGTCCCGACACAAAACGTCACCCATCCTTTTTTTTTTCTCCAGAAATGCTGCCTATATCCATGCTGCATGAGTCTATGACTCGGGAGAGAGTTAAATTTAACTCTTGGGGCTAACGGAATCAAAGGATATGGGAAGAAAGCAGGAGCAGGGGTACTGATTTTGGTTGATCAGCCATGATCACATTGAATGGCGGTGCTGGCTCAAGGGGCTGAATGGCCTACTCCTGCACCTATTTTCTATGTTTCTTTGACTCTACCTGATACATAAACCACATCAGATGTGTAAGGTTGGAGCTCTCTCAGAAGGGCCTGGGTGGATGTCATGTAAACATGATTGTAATCATGTGTAACGTCAATGTTTAACCACATTAAACTGTGATTGAATTTATGTCAACATGTGTAGAGCAGGGAATTCAATGGAAAGGAGACGAGATAACAGTGGTGGGGATAATGCTAAATGGCAGACTGGCATTTTAATAAGTGCAGGTCCACCACCAATCCTTCCGGCAACTGAACCGGACAAAATCCAGGGAGCGCACTGTGGCCGGTTTCTACTCTGGGAGATCTCTACGCAATGAATGCTGCTAATTTCCTGCTTATTCTTTAATTCACTAACTATTTATCGGAGACGAGGAAACACTTTTTCTCACAGAGAGTGGTGAGTGTGGAATCCTCTGCCTCAGAGGGCGGTGGAGGCCGGTTATCTGGATGCTGTCAAGAGAGAGCTAGACAGGGCGCTTAAACATAGCGGAGTCCGTGGATATGGGGAGAAGGCAGGAACGGGATACTGATTGGGGATGATCAGCCATGATCACATTGAATGGCGGTGCTGGCTTGAAGGGCCGAATGGCCTACTCCTGCACCTATTGTCTATTGTCTATTGTCACCATCTTGGAAGAACAGAGTTATATACACCACAACTCTGCAATGTCCTACACCTAAACTTACCTCCTGGTCTAAGCTTTGACATTAGGGGAGAAAACATGGTTAATAAAGACAAGTTTAATAAAATAAATATCACCTCATGGTTGAAAGTTCATTTATCAGCCTTTTGAAAAGTTGCACACTTTGGATCTGATTTGTATACACATTCCACTTGACTACCTTGTATTAATTACAGGGTACACAAAAAGCTGGAGAAACTCAGCGGGTGCAGCAGCATCTAAGGAGCGAAGGAGATAGGCAACGTTTCGTGCCGAAACCCTTCTTCAGACTATTACATTTGAACTTCTGGATACAAAGAATGTTTGACAGCACTGGGCCTCTAGTCGCTGGAGTTTCGAAGGTTGAAGGGGGCGGGGGGGGGGGGGGCTCATCGAAGCCTACAGAATAATGAAAGGCATAGATAGAGTGGATGTGGAAAGGATGTTTCCACTGGTGGGAGCGTCTATGACCAGAGGTTGTAAGCTCAGAATTAGAGGGCACTCTTTTAGAAAGGACGTGAGGAGGAACTTCTTTAGTCAGAGGGTAGTCTCGTAATCTGTGGAACTCATTTCAACAGAGGTTTGTGGAGGCCACGACAGTGGATGTTTTTAAAGCAGAGGGAGACAAATTCTTGATTAGAACATGTGTCAAGCGTTATGGGAAGAAGGCAGGAAAATGGGATTTGGAGGCAGTGATCAGCCATGACGAATGGCAGAGTGGACTTGATGGGCCGAATGGCCTAATTCTATTCCAATAACCTGTGTGAAACTGGTAATCTATGTTGGGATTGTTTAATCTGAGATTATTAATTTTGTTGTAAAGTCCTCAGCAATTCACAATGGTTATGCTGTTGGACTAGACTTCCAGAGGCCTTGGCTTCTGAGTTGGTCACGTGCGTATAAACCCTGGAATAATATCTGAGCAAAATAAATTACATTTGTTTTAATTTATATATTTCTAATAACTTTAATAGGAAGTAACATCGTTTCTTTATTTTGTTTTTTAACATCAGGGGCTTTAATTTTTTTCAGCTGAGTTGTGGAAGAAAATCATCCCAAACATGATTTTCTTGATTAGTTTGGCTGTTAGAGGTTATGGGGAGAAGGCAGGAGAATGGGGATAGGAGGGAGAGAAAGATCAGCCACGATTGATTGGCGGAGCAGACTGGATGGGCCGAATGGCCTAATTCTACTCCTCTTCCTTATGACCTTAGATTTGATGTCTGTCTACACAGAATTTAAACATGTCAAGACAAATCGAGTTTATTGTCAAGTGCACAAGTGCGGCGAGCTAGTGTAAATTGTCCCTCATGTGTATGATGGAACTAGTGTACGGGTGAGCAATGGTCAGCATGGACCCGGTCGGCTGAAGGGCCTGTTTCCACGTTGTATCTCTAAAGATGAAACTCTCTCCACAGTTGAGCCAGCAATGGAAGCCACAGGAGTTGGAAGGAAATTCGCCCACATTAGTCAGTCCCACATCGACTCGTGTCCCAGTCTTTCAGTGGCCTCCGAAAAAGAGAGAAGTGCCGAGAGTTTAGTTATCATTTGCACCAAAACAGAACAATGAAATTCTTACTTGCAGCAACATCTGTAAATGTAGTACTCGAGAGATAATATAATATACAAACAAAAAATCCATTCAAATAGAACTGTGGAATTGACACGGGCTGGATACGTAACATTTGCCTTTTCTGTTGTTTGCAATTGATTAACACTGGGATGTTCTTTGAAATATAAGATGCCTTGGGCACAAGATAAGTAATTAAGTAAATAGTCTATAAGATACAGGAGCAGAATTAGGCCATTTGCTCCATCATGGCTAATCTATTTCTCCATCTCAAGGCCATTGTCCCTGCCTTCTCCCCGTAACCTATGAAGCCCTAACACTGGGTGTTAATGAAAATCGTGTTTCTTCCCCTGATTCCCCTGCTCATCTGGGAGTTGAACATCGTGTGGGGTGTCGGCGAGACCTTAATAATATTGAGGTACTTTTGTTCGAAAATTAAAAATATTCTCAGCAGACTATCTCCGCAGCCGGAATGCCCGCCGGACACCCACGCGCCCTTAAAAGGAGTATCCTCCCACATCGTTCCCAGGGTGGAGATATCAAAGACCAAAGGGCATAGCTTTTAGTTGAAAGGGGCAAAGTTTGAAGTTGAGGTGTGGGGCAACTTTGTTTTTACACAGAGGGTGATGGGCGCCTGGAACGCGCTGGCAGAGGTGGTGGTGGAGGCAGATCCGATCGTGGCGTTTCAGACACTTTTAGACAAGCACATGGCTATGGAGGGATATGGATCAAGTGCAGACAGAGGAGATTCATTTCGTTTGGCATCATATTCGGCACGAACATTGTGGGCAGAGCGGCCTGTTCCTGTGCTGTATCTTGAAGCATTTCACGGGGGTTGCGGTATGTATTTGACTGCGTGGAAAAGTTTAGTTTCGATAGATACAAAGTACAGGAGCAACTCAGCTGGTCTGGCAGCATCTTTGGAGATAACGGGTGGGTAAAGGGCCTGACGGCGCCATATCAGTGTCGCCAAAAGATTTTGAGCATTTCAAAATCCAGCGGCGACCAAAAATAATGTTGCGACACCTGGAAAAAACAGCGCGCGTCAATACGTCGTCACGCCGCTTCACGCTGCAGATTTCCTGTTGACCTGATACGTCAGACAATGATGCCGGCGGTCGCCAAGTGGAGCAGGCCCTCGACGCTTCAGACTTTAGTTTATTGTCACATGCACCGAGGTACAGTGAAAAGCTTTATGTTAGGGCTCTGATTGAGAAAGGTGGGGGCTCCTGTTGTCGCTGATAGAGTCTGAAGCCACGAGTGGTCTGCGAAAGGAGTAGTGTTCAGTGTGTGTGTGTGAATTAACTGTGTTCTGTCCTATCTGCAGACAGAGGGGGTGCGTGTCCATGTTAACGTTATCTCTGAGCAAGCCAAAAGCCCCGTGCTCTTCGTGATCCGGCAGCAGAAAGCGGTGGTCTCCTTCCAGGCACCACTCATGCTCAGGGGACTGTGAGTATTGCTGGAGCCCCCCCCCCCCCCCCCCCCCCCCCCTCCGTGTAAGCCCACCACCCCACCCCGCCCCTCCCCGTCGCTGGTAAACCCCCCGTGCTGCTTTTAATCCGTGGGCCCCCGTCATCTCGAGAACAAAGAGGGAACAATGGGGACCTAACGGAACACGTGTGACCTTGTCAGCACCCTGTAAGTGGCGACTACGCTTTGCATTCTTTGTGCATGCAAATCCGAGAATCCCGCGTGCTGGCGGCGGGCCCGGTTCCCCGCTGCGAGAAGATCAGGCTGTTGAGGAGCTTTTTGTAACTTTGCCATCTCCAGATATGTGGTGACCCTTTGTGAAATGCCCAGGTGAGGTCTGCTGTATGAACGTTGATTTCTCTTACTGGGTTGTATGCTGAAACAATGAATATGTATACCCATGTACACCTGACAATAAAATATAACTGAATCATTAAATTATAGAATCATAGAGTCTTACGGTGTGGAAACAGGCCCTTCGGCCCAACTTGCCCACACTGGCCAACAGGTCCCACCTACACAAGTCACTTTTATTTCTATAGCACACATTAAATACAACTCTCGTTGGCCAAAGTTCTTTACATTGGTGGAGGTACTAACGTTATACAACATTGGTTCACAGATTAAGCACAAACATAAATACATACATATAGCCCTCCCTCAGGGGACGTCAAGAAAGCCTTGAGAGTAAAGATGAGTTTTAAGTCTCGACTTAAAGGAGTCGATGGAGGGGGCAGTTCTGATGGGAAGAGGGATGCTGTTCCACAGTCAGGCGCGGTCGCCTCTGAGCTTATGCGTAGACTGCGGGATGTTCAGTAACCCCAAGTCGGCCGATCTGAGGGACCTGGAGGTGGTGTGGTGGGTAAGCAGACTTTTGATGTAGGTGGGGGCAAGTCCGTTAAGGGCTTTGTAGACATAAAGGAGGACACTAGTCCCACCTACTATCCCTCTAAACCTGTCCTATCCATGTCCCTGTCTAGATGTCTAAAATTGTAAAGGGTTGGAGGGATCAGGGCCAAAGGCAGGCAACTGGGACAAGCTGAGAGGGGGCATCTTGGTCTGCAGGGGCAAGTTGGGCTGACTTGGTCTGCCCAACCCTTTGCCGCTTCAGTCTTTCTCACCTCCCGCGCGAACCTCTCCTCTCTGCTCCTTGGAAAGCAGGCGAGAGTGCCTCAGGCTGTTACGAAGTATATTCTGTTTGAACTGCAGCAGTTCAAAACTGGAGCAGGATGAATAATGTATCAACAATGCCACATGTTCATCCAGAAACAGTCTGATGGCATCCAAACATCTCACACCTGGCAACTAGGTTCAATGCTACCATTCCCAAACATCTCACTACCGTGTAAATTAATTACAGACCAATTACTGACCATTCTGTCACGCTCAAAATCCTGCACGCTCACAGTATAATTTATGCCGCTATTATTGCCGCAGACTGCTGTTGAGGCCAAGTCGTTGGGTATTTTTAAGTGGAGTTTAGAAAGGTTCTTGATAAATACGGGCGTCAAAGATCACGGGGAGAAGGCAGCATCTTTGAAGAAGAGGAATAGGCGACGCTTTGGGTCGAGACCCTTCTTCAGACTGAGAGTCAGGGGAGAGGGAAAGGAGAGATATAGACGGTACACAGAACAAATGAACGAAAGATACGCAGAAAAAATAACGATGAGCAAGGAAAGGTGGAGCCCACAATGGTCCATTGTTGGCTGTGGCATAGGTGATGTGGCACAGTGTCACTCGTGTTATGAGTCATGCTTTTGTAGTTACGCCCACTAGCTTTACAGTAACCTTCCTTTTGCCTGGTTCCCTTAGAATTAGAGAGACGCGCAAGTGTGAAGTCATATTTGCTATGTAGTTAATAAAGTCTTTGGGACCTTTATCTTGGTGTCAGGCTTCAGTTATTTACAACAGCCGAAACACAACAGGGTGATAACGAGTTATACAGATGGCGAAGTTGAACAGGGCGATAATGAAACTTGGGTGGGGGAGGGATGATGAGAGAGGGAAAGCAAGGGTTAGAGAAATCAGTGTTCATACCGCTGGGTTGTAAGCTGCCCAAGCGGAATATGAGGTGCTGTTCCTCCAATTTGCGTTGGGTGTCTCTCTGGCTGCTTGGTCCTCTCTCTCCGAAGTTTCTCCCGCTCGCCGCGAGGTTCACTAAAGCTGTTACCGTGCTGTTAAATGGTGGCGTCGCCTGCCTCACTGTATCTTTCCGCAGGTTCCAGAGGAAATACATCTACCAGGATGTGAGTCGCACACTTTGCCAATCGGAGGTCAAGAGTGAAGTGCAGATGCAGTACTTCTATGTGGATGTCTCCACCCTGTCGGAAAAGAACGCCTCCGTCCAACTCTACGTCAAACGCATCAAGCACTTCATCCTGGGGTAACGTGGAGCAGTATCATCGTGTCTGTTAGGCCAGATCTCCGTGTCCGTGTTTAGGACAATAGACAATAGGTGCAGGAGTAGGCCATTTGGCCCTTCGAGCCAGCACCGCCATTCAATGTGATCATGGCTGATCATCCACAATCAGTACCCCGTTCCTGCCTTCTCCCCATATCCCCTGACCGCTTTAAGAGCCCTATCTAGCTCTCTCTTGAAAGCATCCAGAGAACCGGCCTCCACCGCCCTCTGAGGCAGAGACTTCTGTCATTTTGCTGCGGTTTCCGTAATAGGAAACTGCTTGGCACAAGTGAAAGGATCGGACTTTATTCCCTGTGTTAAAGAAGGAACTGCAGATGCTGGAGAATCGAGGGTACACAAAAGGCTGGAGAAACTCAGCGGAAAGGAGCGAAGGAGATAGGCGACGTTTCGGGTCGAGACCCTTCTTCTAGTTTCGGGTCGAGACCCTTCTTCCCAAGGACTTTATTCCTTGGAGCGCAGGAGGATGAAGGTTGATCTTATAGAGTTGTACAAAAATCATGAGTGTAATAGATCAGGCAAATGCAGGATCATGGTTAGGGGTAACTCTTTTTACACAACGGGTGGTCGGGGTATGGAACGAGTTGCTGGAAGAACTAGCTGAGGCAAGTACTATCGCAGGTTTAAAAAACATTTAGACAGCTACACGGATAGGATAGGTTTAGAAGGATATATGGGCCACGAACAGGCAGGTGGGACTAGTGTAGATGGGGCATGTTGGTCGGTGTGGGCAAGGTGGCAGGAAGGGCCTGTATCCACATTGTGTGACTCTTTGCTGGAGTAACTCAGCTCGTCAGACAACAACTCTGGAGGGCGTGAATAGATGACTCATCGGGTCGGGACCCTCCTTCAGAAGGAACGAGGGAATGTTTTGTGCAGCAAACCTGTACAATGGTGGAGTGGTGGCAGGTAGCAGGATTTGATCGTTATCATACTCTGGGCCCTGGCACTGAGTCGAGGGCTGGCTCCTTCTTTCCCAATGTTCCAGATTCCCATTTAAATATATCTACAAACAGCACAGTAGCGCAGCGGTCGAGTTGCTGCCCGACAGCGCCAGAGGTCCGCGTTCAATCCTGACTGCGGGGTGCTGTCTGTTCGGAGTTTGTACGTTCTCCCCGTGACCTGTCTGGGTTTACTGCGGGTGCTCCAGTTCCCACCCACACTCCAAAGACGTACAGGTTTGCAGGTTAATTGGCTTTGGTAAAATTGTAACCTTTTCCCAGTGTGAGTAGGATAGTGTAAAGGGCCTGAACCAACATCATTTACGCGTCACAACGCACGACCCGCGCGTGGTGACGCGCACGTGATGCGCGAATGGTGCGTGGTGTCGTAGGCAGTGACCCAGGATTTTGGGATTCACAAAATCTCCACACGCCACCTGTGTGAGGCGCAAATTACACCCAAGTGGGACAGCCCCTTTAGTGTGCGGAGATCGCAGGTCGGCGCGGACTGGGTGGGGCAAGGGGCCTGCTTCTGCGCTGTACCTCTAAACTAAACTAAACTAAGCCAGCAAAATAAACTCTTTGATTTTGTATAACAGCTGGTGAGACTCGTGTCTGAACAATGCCCTGAACATTTTATATTCATTTATCCAACAGAACTGCAGAACCGTTCAAGTTTAACGCAACGCCGTCTCAGCCACAGGTAAGGACAGACACGTTATATTGTAAGGACCTGCTCCAGGGAGAATTTCCCCTCTGTTCACCGTCTCCGAGCGGGCAGTGGGTGGTGCGGCTGTGAGATTTTGTACTTTAAAAAAAAAAAATGACTACAATGAGTTCAAAAATACAGTGTGTTTGGGGAAAAAACCATCTCTTTTAAACTTTCCTCCTCACCGTTTAAATCTATGTCCTCAAGTATTTTAAGTTTTTGTCTCAGGGGAGCAAAATACTCTGACTATCTCCCCCGGTCAGATAGTTGTTGCAAATTGGAGGATCAGCACCTCATATTCTGTTTCAGCAGCTTACACCCCAGCCGTATGAATATTGATTTCTCTAACTCTGTTACCCTTGCTTCCTCTCTCCCTCCGTCCCTACCCCATCCTAGTTCTCCGACTAGTTTCACTGTCCTCCTGATTAAATATTACTGATTATACACCTCGTTATCACCTTCCCCTCAGCTAACAATATGACATTTTACATTTCCTTGATCAACATCCCCATTGAACTGTGTTTTCACACCTTGCCCTTCCTTATCTCTAAGTCTCCCTCTCCCCTGACTCTCAGTCTGAAGATGGGTTTCATAGAAACATAGAAACATAGAAAATAGGTGCAGGGGTAGGCCATTGATCATCCAACTCAGTATCCTGTACCTGCCTTCTCTCCATACCCCCTGATCCTTCTAGTCACAAGGGCCACATCTAACTCTCTTAAATATAGCCAATGAACTGGCCTCAACTACCTTATGTGGCAGAGAATTCCAGAGATTCACCACTCTCTGTGTGAAAAATGTTTTTCTCATCTCGGTCCTAAAAGATTTCCCCCTTATCTTTAAACTGTGACCCCTTGTTCTGGGCTTCCCCAACATCGGGAACAATCTTCCTGCATCTAGCCTGTCCAACCCCTTAAGAATTTTGTAAGTTTCTGTAAGATCCCCCCTCAATCTTCTAAATTGTAGCGAGTACAAGCCGAGTCTATCCAGTCTACGTTTCAACCCGGAACGTCACCCATTCCTTCTCTCCAGAGATTCTGCCTCGCCCGCTGAGTTACTCGGGCATTTTGAGCCGACCTTAAACGAATGTCATCATCATCATCGGCGGTCACTCGAAACGAGTATGACCGTCCTCTCCTCTCCTCTCCAAGGGGCGTCTGCTTGTGGGTCTGCGGAGGTCTGTGGAGGCAGGTCCTCGTCCGCACACCAGTGGAGACAAAGGGGGCTCGACAACTACCAACCACCGCCAGTCTCCACTGCCCACGTTCCACCAAGGGGTGTGGATCGCGGATCGGCCTCTACAGGCATCTGCGGACCCACAAGCAGACGATTGTAAGGTTGGGAAGTCTAGCGCGATCAGTTTACGATGTCGTCACTGTCTCCATCCTGTTCACCCTCAGTACTTTAGGTACAAGTTTTCTGACGGCGAGGAGTCCGTAATCGTGAAAGTGACCTCGGATTCCGTCTTTCCCTGCTCCGTCCTCTCGATTCAGGATGTCCTGGTGAGTGGGGAGCATCAGAGTCGGTGTCCCGCGCCAGGGTCTTGCATAATTCTTGCGAGTCTGTGGAATTCTCTACCTCAGAGGGCGGTGGAGGCGGGTTCTCAGGATGCTTTCAAGGGAGAGCTCGCTAGGGCTCTTAAAAATAGCGGAGTCAGGGGATATGGGAGAAGGCAGGAACGGGGAACTGATTGGGGATGATCAGCCATTGAATTGCGGTGCTGGCTCGAAGGGCCGAATGGCCTACTCCTGCACCTATTGTCTATTGTCCATAAGGACCGTACATGCTCCTTACAGCGCCAGGGACCCGGGTTCGATCCTGACTACGGGTGGTGTCTGTATGGAGTTTGTACGTTCTCCCTGGGACCACGTGGGTTTTCTCCGGGTGCACAAGGCTCCTTCTTGCATAAGGACTGCACCCCAATCACGTGTAGACTTAATCTTGGAACAGAAGCATCAACTTGAACTGAATATTGGAACAAGCAACATAATCACTTGAGAGTTGGGCAACAGCGTTCAATGTGGTTTTATTTGTCTCATATGCAACTGCAGAGTGAAATTTTTTCTCCATCCACCGCCATGTTTTGGCGCCATTGTTCAAAGTCCGGTCAGCTCGCGCGCTGATGTATTGGAGCAGTTCCAGCGATCCATGTCCCTCTCCTCTCCTCTCCTCTCCTCTCCTCTCCTCTCCTCTCCTCTCCTCTCCTCTCCTCTCCTCGTCCTCCCCTCCCTCCCCCCCTCCGCCGCCCCCCCTCCCCTCTCCTCTCCTCTCTCACCTCTCCTCTCCTCTCCTCTCTCTCCTCCTCCTCTCCTCTCCTCTTCCTCTCCTCTCCTCTTCTCCTCTCCTCTCCTCTCCTCTCCTCCTCTCCTCTCCTCTCCTCTCCTCTCCTCTCCTCTCCTCTCCTCTCCTCTCCTCTCCTCTCCTCTCCTCTCCTCTCCTCTCCTCTCCTCTCCTCTCCTCTGCTGTCCAGTTAATGGAGGAGCAGCCAGTGCCCCGTTGCTGGCTTCTTGATCAGCGCGGAGTAGTGCAGAAGGTAGTGCTGCTGTTCCCCCGGTTCCGGGGACCTGGGATTGATCCCGATCTCCTGTGACGCTTCTGTAGACGGACGGAAGGAGAATCGGGGAGAGTTGGTGGGAACTCGAGAGGGAATACATTACAGGGAAACAAGCATGGGAATGGGACTAAGAGCTGGCAGGGATTTGAAAGGCTGAATGGCCTCCTATTATAAGTTCCAGGAGCGGAATTAGGCCAATCAGCCCATCAAGTCAACTCCGCCATTCATTCATGGCTGATGTATCTTCCCCTCTCGACCCCATTCTCCTGCCTTCTCCCCAATGTAAGAGAAAAAATAGAATTGTGGAAATTATGAAATCAGAGAACATTCATTGTAAGGTTTGGAAGAATGCATTAAAAGTGTGGAATTGCCAGGAGCTGGGGATCTTCTTTAAAAACTAGAGTCTCTTTGGATTGGGAGTTTATTTGCTGATGTTGTTGACTTTGTATTTCTTTCAGTGTCCAGTCAATGACCTAGACAACAATGTTGCGTTTAGTGGTACCTATCAAACCATGACGAAGAAAGGAGCCATAACCATACAGGTAAAGGACGCCTCTTGCATGAGTAAGCTGTGTTGGCGTTGAGAACCAGCGTGTACACTTCCATGACTGTATTGGTAGCCCTTGCTTCCAGTCAGGAGATAGTGGTATGAAGTCCCACCCTTGGCCCGCAGGTCCAATCTTTAGACTTTAGAGATACAGCGCAGAAACCGGCCCTTTGGCCCATCGAGTGTGTGCCAGCCAGCACACTAAAGGGCCTGTCCCACTGTACAAGCTAATTCAAGAGTTCTCCCGAGTTTCCCCTGAGTCGAACTCGGAGAATTACGGTAATAGCCGCTCGTAGGCCCTCGGGGCTCTCGTGGTAATTTTTCAACGTTGAAAAATCTTCACGAGCTCACCGCGTTTCCCGAGTACCTGCCGTTAGCGTTACGAGCCGCTAAGAGACGTCCCCGACCTCCGACGTACCCGCTACGTACATTCTACGTACTTATCGCGAGTTTGATTTTTTTTTTTTAACTCGGGAGAACTCTTGAATTACCTCGTTCAGTGGGACAGGCCCTTGACACTATTCTGCACACTCGGGGCAGTTTTACTAAACTAACAACTAGGGTTACTTTTACTAAAGCCAGTTAACCAACAAACTCGCACGTCTTCGGCGTGTGGGAGGAAACCGGAGCACCCGGAGAAAACCCACACGGTCACGGGGAGAACGTACAAACTCCATACAGACAGCACCCGTAGTCAGGATCGAACCCGGGTCTCTAGCGATGTCTAGGCGGAATCTCTACCGCTGCGCCGGGTTTTCCCCGGGGGCTCTGGCTTCCTCCCACTCTCCAAAGACGTACAGGTTTGTAGGTTAAATGGCTTCAGTTGCCCCTAGTGTGTAGGATTGTGCTGGTCGGAAGATCATTGATGGGCTGAAGGGCCTGTTTCCGCACTGTTTCTCTAAAGATTGCATTTACCCCGTCATGCCAGTGGTGCCTGCATTGCAGATATTGATGGGATGGGTTCAAATCTTCCCCTGGGTGTTATTTGGGTCACACTGCTTCTCCAGGGTCACCCCAATCCATCTTGATTGAAAGTTAGTGGCAACATTGGGGGTTAACCAAGCAGTCTGTTGTGAAGTTGCTGCCAGAGGGGGAGACACAGCCACATATCCGTTTTTGTGATCATACCTTAACATATTGATTTATCTAACTTCAAGTAACCCCTGCATTCCCTCTCTCGCCATCCCTCCCCCACCCTCCCTTGTCACACCAGCTTTTCATTCTCACCGAGCAAACAGCTAACAATGGCCTGTTTCCTTTATCATGGTTACTTTTTTGCATATCTTTCATTCATTTGTTCTTTATCTCTTAAAAATAGCACAGTCAGGGGATATGGGGAGAAGGCAGGAACGGGGTACTGATTGGGGATGATCAGCCATGATCACATTGAATGGCGGTGCTGGCTCAAAGGGCTGAATGGCCGACTCCTGCACGTATTGTCTATTGTCTATCTCTCTCTACATCACCGTCTATATCTCTCGTTTCCCTTTCCCCTTACTCTCAGTCTCAATCGGAGTCCCGACCCGAAACGTCACCCATTCCTTCTCCAGAGATGCTGCCTGACCCGCTGAGTTACTCCAGCATTTAATGACCATAGCGTTTACACAGTTGGTCTAATTAGCTTGCTGGTCAGTGGTCAGCCCTGGAGTGATATTGGTGGGAATGCAGTGCGGCGAATGCCAATGAATGTCACGAGGAGGTGGTCGGGCTGCCTCTCATTGAAGAGAGACACACGGTGCTGGAGTAACTCAGCGGGTCAGCCAGCATCTCTGGGGAACATGGATAGGTCACGTGCTGGAGTAACTCAGCGGGTCAGGCAGCATCTCTGGGGAACATGGATAGGTGACGTCTCGGGTCGGGACCCCTCTGCAGACCCTTCTTCACTTCCATTCATCTTGACAAAGCTATTTATGAGAAAGACTACGACAGTTAACTTCCTGATCAGTGCGGGTGTCAGGGGTTACGGGGAGAAGGCGGGTGAATGGGGTTGAGAGGGAAAGAGCGATCAGCCATGGTTGAAATGGCGGAGAGGACTTGATGGGGCCGAATGGCTCCAATAACTGTAAACCATGAACCATGCGAAGGGGAATATCGCCAGTGGCAAGCGTTGCAGATGTGACCCAAGGAGGATATCTCCACAACCATTAAACGGTCACCTTTGGTGTCTATAAGTAAGTAAGTAAGTTTATTGGCCAAGTATTCACATACAAGGAATTTGCCTTGGTGCTCCGCCCACAGGTAACAACACGGCATAGAGTGACAGTTACGAATGTCTCAGAAAACACTAAACGTTAATAATAATAATAAAACATTAATGATAGAGGTTGTGTGTAATGCAATTGATTAATGATAGAGGTTGTGTGTAAAGTGAACGCAGTGAATTCCACGCCGTTCATGATCATCGAGCTTTACTTGTTGTCGTCCCAACAGCGGAAGGATTTCCGAAACAGCAGCTTTTACGTGGTGGTGGTGGTGAAGACGGAGGACGAGGCGTGTGGCGGGGCCCTGCCCTTCTACCCCTTGAAAGAAGGTAGGGACGGAGGTGGGCGGAGGCGAATGTACATTATTAATGTTTTTATTATTATTAAACATTATTATTATTTGTGCACCAAGATACAAAGCTTTAGTTTGCCGGCTGCCCAACGAAAGGCTATACAGAATACAATCAGGCCATCGGTGGGGGACAAAAGTGCTGGAGAAACTCAGCGGGTGAGGCAGCATCTATGGAGCGAAGGAAATGGGCGACGTTTCGGGTATTATGGAGCTTCACAAACTGAAGCATCTATGGAGCGAAGGAATAGGTGACGTTTCGAGTCGAGACCCTTCAGGTCTCGACTCGAAACGTCACCTATTCCTTCGCTCCATAGATGCTGCCTCACCCGCTGAGTTTCTCCAGCACTTTTGTCTACCTTCGATATTTCCAGCATCTGCAGTTCCTTCTTGAACAGTCAAGCCATCGACTGCAAAGATAAAGGATGAAGGATCCAACGTTGAATGCAAAGATATAACTTTGCTCGTTCAACATGGGTGGCACAGCGGTAGATTTACTGCGTGATGCCCCCGTCCCACTTAGGAAACCTGAACGGAAACCTCTGGAGACTTTGCGCCCCAGCCAAGGTTTCCGTGCGGTTCCCGGAGGTTTTTTCAGTTTTTTGAAATAATCGCCGGAACGTAGGCGAAGCGGAAACCGCTTTCGACCGTTAGGGAGACGGACAAAAAACCTCCGGGAACCGCACGGAAACCTTGGGTGGGGCGCAAAGTCTCCAGAGGTTTCCATTCAGGTTTCCTAAGTGGGACAGGGGCATCACAGCGCCGGAGACCCGGGGTCGATCCTAACTGCGGATGCCGTCTGCCCGGAGTTTGTACGTTCTTCCCCGTGACCGCGTGGGTTTCCTCCGGGTGCTCCGGTTTCCTCCCGCACTCCAAAGTCTCCTGGTGCGTTGGGATCCAACTAGTGCACGGGAGATCGCTAGCAAAAGCCGTTTTGGGGTATTGGTTTCAGATTTCCAACGGGGCAGTTTTTTGTAATATTATCCACAGTTTTGAGTTTGGTTTTTGCTGCCAAGTTCTTTGCAAGTAGATTTTTGCTGTAGAGTGAGTGAAGGACAATATCAACCTTTAAAATACTTTTTTTTTTCCAATAATACAGTTTATTCAGAATTAACAACATAAACAAAACAAAAACTGTGCTAAAGCTCTTGTTACATTCTCAGTGTACGTACAGTACATTCATTCGTGTTATATTTAGTCGTGGTTGCTCTGTCTATAAACATAGACAATAGGTGCAGGAGTAGGCCATTCGGCCCTTCGAGCCTGCACCGCCATTCAATATGATCATGGCTGATCATCCAACTCAGTATCCAGTACCTGCCTTCTCTCCATACCCCCTGATCCCTTTAGCCACAAGGGCCACATCTAACTCCCTCTTAAATATAGTCAATGAACTGGCCTCAACTACCTTCTGTGGCAGAGAATTCCACAGATTCCACTCTCTGTGTGAATTTTTTTTTTCTCATCTCGGTCCTTAAAGACTTCCCCCTTATCCTTAAACTGTGACCCCTTATTCTGGACTTCCCCAACATCGGTAACAATCTTCCTGCATCTAGTCTGTCCAACCCCTTAATGATTTTATAAGTTTCTATAAGATCCCCCCTCAATCATCTAAATTCTAGCGAGTACAAGCCAAGTCTATCCAGTCTTTCTTCATATGGAAGTCCTGCCATCCCAGGAATCAGTCTGGTGAACCTTCTCTGTACTCCCTCTATGGCAAGAATGTCTTTCCTCAGATTAGGAGACCAAAACTGTTCTCACTACTCCAGGTGCCCTTGCCACTCTTGTGCCCCCCTAGGCTGAGACCCCTTCCCTTGTTTGAGTGGTGTCCCCACCAGACTGCCCCTCAATGTCCAGTAACGGAAGGCCCTTAGACAGGTACATGGATAGGAAAGGTTGATATGGGCCGAACGCAGGCAAATGGGACAAGGTCAGATAGACATCTTGGATGGGTTGGGTGAAGGACATTGTTCCATGCTACGTAACTCTACAGTAGACAATAGGTGCAGGAGTAGGCCATTCGGCCCTTCGAGCCAGCACCACCATTTAATGTGATCATGGTTGATCATCCCCAATCAGTACCCCGTTCCTGCCTTCTCTCCATATCCTCTGACTCCGCTATTTTTAAGAGCCCCATCTAGCTCTCTCTTGAAAGTATCCAGAGAACCTGCCTCCACTGCCCTCTGAGGCAGGGAATTCCACACCTCTCTGTGAGAAAAAGTGTTTCCTCGTCTCCGTTCTAAATGGCTTACCCCTTATTCTTAAACTGTGGCCCCTGGTTCTGGACTCCCCCAACATCGGGAACATGTTTCCTGCCTCTAGCATGTCCAAACCCTTAACAATCTTATACATTTCAAAAAGATCCCCTCTCATCCTTCTAAACTCCAGTATACAAGCCCAGCCGCTCCATTCTCTCAGCACATGACAGTCATATACAGATGAAAGAACATGCAGATTTTCTCTAGTTGCAGCTCTGTGGAACGTCTCCATCTGATGATAGACTCAAAAAGCTGGAGTAACTCAGCGGGGCAGGCAGCATCTCTGGAGAGAAGGAATTGGTGATGTTTCGGGTCAAGAAAGCTCCTTAGGGCCTCACCTGAAACGTCACCCATTCCTTCTCTCCAGAGATGCTGCCTGCCCCGCTGAGTTACTCCAGCATTTTGTGTCTATCTTCGGTTTAAACCGGCATCTGCAGTTCCTTCCTACACGCTGCGATTTGTGCATTTGTCTTTCACCCTCTTCTCCCCTCCCCCATCGGCCAAATGGTACAGAAGTGTGAAAACGCACGCCTCCAGATTCAGGGACAGTTTCTTCCCAGCTGTTATCAGGCAACTGAACCGTCCTTGCATCAACTAGGAGCGGTGCTGAGCTACTATCTACCTCATGGAAGACCCTTGGACTATCTTTGATGGACGTTACCGTGCACTAAACTTTATTCCCTTTATCGTGTATCTGTGCACCGGCAGAATCGTAACCATGTATTGTCTTTCTGCTGACTGGTTAGCGCGCAACAAAAGCTTCTCACTGTACACATGGCAATAAACTAATCTCTCTCTCTCTCTCTCTCTCTCTCTCTCTCTCTCTCTCTCTCTCTCTTCTCTCTCTCATCTCCCTCTCTCTCTCTCCTCCTCTGTCTCCTTCCTGTCTCACTCTCTCTGTCTCTGTCTCTGTCCTCTCTCTCTGTCTCTGTCTGTCTCTCTGTCTCTGTCTCTCTCTGTCCTCTGTCTCTGTCTGTCCTCTGTCTCTGTCTCTCTGTCTCTGTCTGTCTCTCTGTCTCTGTCTCTGTCTCTGTCTCTGTCTCTCTGTCTTCTGTCTCTGTCTCTCTCACTCTCTGTCTCTGTCTCTGTCTCTTCTCTCTGTCTCTGTCTCTCTGTCTCTGTCTCTCTGTCTCTTCTGTCTCTCTCTGTCTCTGTCTCTCTGTCTCCTTCTCTGTCCTCTCTCTGTCCTCTCTCTGTCTCTGTCTCTCTGTCTCTGTCTCTGTCCTCTTCTGGTCTCTCTCTCTGTCTCTGTCTCTCTGTCTCTGTCTCTCTGTCTCTGTCTCTCTGTCTCTGTCTCTTCTCTCTCTCTGTCTCTGTCTCTCTGTCTCTCTCTCTCTGTCTCTTCTCTCGTCTCTCTGTCTCTCTCTGTCTGTCTCTCTGTCCTCTCTCTCTGTCTCTGTCTCTCTTGTCTGTCTCTCTCTCTGTCTCTGTCTCTCTGTCTCTCTCTCTCTCTGTCCTCTCTCTCTGCCTGTCTCTCTCTCTGTCTCTCTCTCTGTCTCTCTCTCTGTCTCTCTCTCCTGTCTCTCTCTCTCTGTCTGTCTCTCTCTCTCTCTCTCTGTCTCTCTCTCTGTCTCTCTATGTCTCTCTCTGTCTCTCTCTCTCTGTCTCTGTCTCTCTCTGTCTCTCCTCTGTCTCTCTCTCTCTCTGTCTCTCTCTGTCTCTCTCTGTCTCTCTCTGTCTCTCTGTCTCTCTCTGTGTCTCTCTCTGTCTCTCTGAGGCTCTCTCTGTCTCTCTCTGTCTCTGTCTCTCTCTGTCTATCTCTGTCTATCTGTGTCTGTCTCTCTGTCTGCCTCTCTCTCTCTCATATCAGATGAGCCAATGGGCTTGGGAAATCGGAGCAAGACTCTGACGGTAACTGTGGTGCCGGCTGTGAATTGTAAGTACTTCAGCGTGGAGTGTTTCCTTGGTTGGAGACCGTCTCTATAAAAGCAACTCGAGTGCCAGAGATGGACACAAAATGCTGGAGCAACACAGCGGAACAGGCAGCATCTCTGGAGAGAAGGAATGGGTGATGCTTCGGGTCGAGACCTTGCTTCAGACGGTATATATGTAGTGAGTGGTTGGGAGAGTGGGATAACATAGAGTGTGAACGGGTATCGTGGGCTCAATGGGCTGAAGGGCCTGTTACCAGGAAGAAGGGTCTTGACCTGAAATGTTACTCATTCCTTCTCTCCAGAGATGCTGCCCGTCCCGCAGAGTTACTCCAGCATTTTGATTCAATCGTTGGTGTAATCCAGCATCGGCAGTTCCTTCCTGCACACTTCAAGTGCCAGAGATTTTGTGTTGGAGTAAACATTTCAATTTTAGTTTAATTTTGAATTGATTTTTCAAGCATGGAAGATTTCATTTCCTTAAGGACATGAGTGAACCAGATGGGATTTTGTGACAATTCAAAAGTATGACGACTTCATGCTTCTTGTTCTACGCTCAAAGTTGCCCAGTGGCACTGTTGGGATTTGAACTCATGACACAAGTTGAGGAATAATTTGCCCTGGTGTCTGGATTACTCATCCAGTGTTATAACTGTTTTCCCCCCAAAAAAAAACATCTTATCTGAGGATTATGGGGAGAAGGCAGGAGAATGGGGTTCAGAGGGAGAGATGGATCAGCCATGATTGAATGGCGGAGTAGACTTGATGGGCCGAATGGCCTAATTCTGTTCCTATCACTTATGACCCACTGTGTTAGAAACATAGAAAATAGGTGCAGGAGGAGGCCAGTCGGCTCTTCGAGTCAGCACTGCCATTCATGGCTGACCGTCCCCAATCAATAACCCGTGCCTGCCTTCTCCCCATATCCCTTGACTCCACTAGCCCCTAGAGCTCTATCTAACTCTCTCTTAAATCCATCCAGTGACTTGGCCTCCACTGCCCTCTGCGCAGGGAATTCCATAAATTCACAACTCTCTGGGTGAAAAAGTTTTTTCTCACCTCAGTCTTAAATGGCCTCCCCTTTATTCCCTAAGACTGTGGCCCCTGGTTCTGGACTCGCCCAACATTGGGAACATTTTTCCTGCATCTAGTTTGTCCAGTCCTTTTATAATTTTATATGTTTCTATAAGATCCCCGTTTGCATTAGTTGGTGCTCTGGGTCAAAGATAAGATAACTTATTAACCAACCGGCCTGTGTTTACGTCCATGTCACATATGTGTATCACATTAATTTGTGATGTACCATATTTTGATCCCGCAACTCTCGTCTTCTGTTCCTTCTTCCAGCTCTGGCCTATGTCAAAGGGGTGCTCTTCAGCCTGGGGATTTTCCTGGCGTTTTACCTGCTCACACTGCTCATCGCTTGCTGGGAGCACAGCAGGTAATGGCACTGCAAATGTCTGCATCTTTCACACGCCGGCGATCCTACTGTGGCCCATTATTAAATAAATAACACAGAAACGGCAACTAAAAGGTTGTTACATTTCCTGTTGTGGCGTTGATCTTGCTGCGGTCTGGCTGAGGATGTTTGGAAAGGATGTTGTTTTCCGGTGGAAATCTCTACTGGAACGTCTTTTGAAAACTGCCTTGTAGACTTGCACTGCTCATTCTACCTTTTAGACAATAGACAATAAGTGCAGGAGTAGGCCATTCGGCCCTTCGAGCCAGCACCGCCATTCAATGTGATCATGGCTGATCATCCCCAATCAGTACCCTGTTCCTGCCTTCTCCCCATATCCCCTGGCTCCGCTATTTTTAAGAGCCCTGTCTAGCTCTCTCTTGAAAGCATCCAGAGAACCGGCCTCCACCGCCCTCTCAGGCAGAGAATTCCACAGACTCACCACTCTCTGTGAGAAAAAGTCTTTCCTCGTCTCCATTCTAAATGGCCTACTCCTTATTCTTAAACTGTGGGCCCTGGTTCTGGACTCCCCCAACATCGGGAACATGTTTCCTGCCTCTAGCGTGTCCAAACCCTTAACAATCTTATATGTTTCAATGAGATTCCCTCTCATCCTCCTAAACTCCAGAGTGGACAAGCCCAGCTGCTCCATTCTCTCAGCATATGACGGTCCCGCCATCCCGGGAATTAACCTTGTAAGCCTGCGCTGCACTCCCCTCAATAGCAAGAATGTCCTTCCTCAAATTATCCTGTATTTTCACTAAACATTCCCATTATCCCGCATTTGCACTAATCCTTATTCCCTTTATCCTGTAACTGTTCACTCTGGACGGGTTGGTTGTCATCAGTTCAGTTTGTTGTCCTGTGTACTGAGGTACAGTGAAGCTTCTTGTTGCGGGCTATTCAGTCAGCGGAAAGGTAATACATGATTACAATCAAGCCGTTTACAGTGGATAGATAGATAGATAGATGCATGAAAAAGGAATAACATTTAATGGAAGGTAAAGCCGGTAAAGTCCGATCAAAGATAGTCCAAGGGTCGCCAATGAGGTGGATGGTAGTTCAGCACCGATCTCTAGTTGAGGGAGGACACAAACTGTCTTGTATAGTCTTTCCGCTGACTGGTGAGCACGCAATAAAGAGCGTTTCATTGTACCTTGGCACATGTGAGAAAAACTAAGCTGAGCTAACTACACTAAATGCTTGCACGCACTGCCTTGAGATACATTGCCTCGTGACCAGGTTTAGTGATCTTGCTTTTCAAATTCCTCCTCAGGCAGCAACACAAAAGGGAGAGACTCCTGGGCAAAATGTCACCTCCGGATCAGTGTGGTAAATATGAGCATCGCTTTACTCTCTTTGGAGAATGGATCTGTGCATTTTGTTCCTGTAGTTTCCACAGGAAAACAGCATGCGTTATTTACCGTCGGGGTTTCTGTAATACTCCAGGCCTGTTCCCGCCTAGGGCCGGGATCCACGGTGCGTTCCGTGTGTCTTTGCAACGTTCTGTGCAGGCGGGCGCATCGCGGTGGCGCAGCGGGGGAGTTGCCGCCTCACAGCGCCAGAGACCCGGGTTCGATCCTGACTACGGGTTCTGTCTGTGCGGAGTCTGTGCCTTCTCCCCGTGACCCGCCTGGGTTTTCTCCGGGATCTCCGGTTTCCTCCCACACTCCAAAGGCGTGCAGGTTTGTAGGTTAATTGGCTTGGTTTAATTGTAAATTGTCCCTAGGGTGTGTAGGATAATGTGACTGTGTGGGGATCGCTGGTCGGTACGGACTCGGTGGGCCGAAGGGCCTGTTTCCGTGCTGTATCTCTAAACTAAACTAAACAGACTGCCAGGCCGTGCACCAAGATGCCGGTGGCTGCAGTCCACGCCACATTGCAGGGATGAAACTCATGCATTCATGGCCTGGGTCTCTAAAGGATTTAGCATGGACAGGTAACCCAACCCCCCGATGTATGGCTGGGATTATTCCCGAGACCCAGGACTTCAGCCACCTGCAGGTCCCAGTGTTGCCCTGGGCAGAGCTGGCAGTGAGATGTCATCTCTCCGAGGTGCCACTCCCACAGCATCTTTAGTGTATTACTGCCTAGTCCCACTTCCACCGACACAATTACTGACGGCCTACAAGAACATTAACACAGACACACTCTTTCCTTTAAGGTCAGCAAAGCTCACCTTCTCCAGCTTCTGGGCTGAGCTGATGTCCCTCATCCTTGGGATATTCAACTTTATCTGCTATCTACTCCCTCTGAGATATTGGCTTTCTTCCTGGAGTTCTGCTCCCTGAAATGTGCACAGTACTTTATGATGGCCCGGCCTAAGATTTATAACCAAACAGACCACATGCATTTTTTTTGAAGTTCTCTGAACTTCACCCCATCACGAAGGTGAATGTGTACACGTACCCCGGGTCTCCCTGTCCCTGAGCTGCCTGTAAACTCGTTACACAGAACGGTATAACAAATGTTTGTGTCATTCTCAGATCGACACAAAGTGCTGGAGAAACTCAGCGGGTCAAGCAGCGTCTCTGGAGATAAACGATGGGTGACGTTTTGGGTCGGGACTTGTCTTCAGACTCAAGAAGGGTCCTGACCCAAAACATCACCCGTCGATTCTCTCCAGAGACGCTGCCGGGCCCGCTGACTTTGTGTCTATCTTCAGCATCGGTCTGCGTTTCTCTGGGGAAGAAGGGTTGTCGGCGTTTCAGGTTGGGACCCGTCTGCCGTTGTAATTCTCTGTCTCCCCAGGATGCACACCTGGGCAGCTTCTCTCCCCCTGCAAAACGAGACTAAATGCTACGACATGTTTCTCTGTTGCACGTTTATCTTCTCTCTTCCTCGCTGCGGAGTCTGAACAGTAATTCTTTTCCTTTTGTATTTTTTTGGCTGCTGCTCTCTCTGGCTTCAGATCCGTTACTAGGTAAGCCTCGTGTTTTCAGTCACTTTATCATCAAGCAAGTGGGGGGGGGGGGGGGGGGGGGGGGGGCGCTAGGGACAGACTCGGGCAGGTTCACGTCCAGTCACCGTGTGGCGGGGCACCGGTTTGAAACGTTTTGTTGTTGCTCTCCGTGACACACACACCGTAACGCAAACCGAGACACAGAATGGCCAGCCCGTCAGGAGTGTCCCGGGATGGCGGGACTGTCATGTGCTGAGAGAATGGAGCGGCTGGGCTTTACACTCTGGAGTTTAGAAGGATGAGAGGATATCTCATTGAAACACATAAGATTGTTAAGGGCTTGGACACGCTAGAGGCAGGAAACATGTTCCCGATGTTGGGAGAGTCCAGAACCAGGGCCCACAGTTTAAGAATAAGGAGTAAGCCATTTAGAACGGAGACGAGGAAACACTTTTTCTCACAGAGAGTGGTCAGCCCCAATCAGTACCCCGTTCCTGCCTTCTCCCCATATCCCCTGACTCCGCTATTTTTAAGAGCCCTATCTAGCTCTCTCTTGAAAGTATCCTGAGAACCGGCCTCCACCGCCCTCTGAGGCAGAGAATTCCACAGTTACTCCAGCACTGTGTCTACCTTTCACTGTACCTTAATTGGTACATGTGACAATAAACTGACCTTGATACCTTTCTCAACCTCTTGCATTCAAGAGAAAACAATCTGACCTCTCCGTGTAGCAAATACGGAGCAGATCACTCTGAATAGAGTGTCAGGTCTGTCCATTCACCCCGGACGCAACTCTTGGGGTGCTGCCACTTGGCCACCATGCCCACATCCTGAGACATGGACTCACAGTGGAGAGATGCGCAGGGGCAAGTAACATGTCCGTTTACATTAAGACAGTGCTGCGGCGGGTAGAGCCGCTGCCTCACAGTGGCAGAGACCTAGGTTTGAACCTGACCTCGGGTGCTGTCTGTGTGGAGTTTGTGCGTTCTCCTTGTGCGTTACCTCGTGGGTTTCCTCCGGGTGCTCCGGTTTCCTTTCACATTCCAAAGACGTGCAGTCTGTAGTATGGAATGGTACGGCTCTTCATTTGTCTCGTGTCCAGAGGTACATGGGATTTCTGTAAACCCTTCAGTACAAGTATCACGATACATAAACACTTAGAATTGTTCTGGACCTCCCCAACATCGGGAACAATCTTCCTGCATCTATCCTGTCCAACCCCTTAAGAATTTTGTAAGTTTCTATAAGATCCCCCCCTCATTCTTCTAAATTCTAGCGAGTACAAGCCGTGAATGGACAGACCTGACACTCTATCCCTGCATAAGACTGACGTCAAGTGCAAAGCCATTGCCAATTTGGTCAATGCTTCCGAACCTTTGTGTCATAAAAAATAAATGAGCTGACTGTGAGATATTTGGTTCACAGGCTGGCTTGATCGATGCAAGTGAAGGTCGCCAGAAATGCTCTCAATCAATATGACTTCCAGTCTGTGCTTCTGTGGCTGATGTTAGTGCTGCTCTGTCCTCTCCGTTGGAGACTTGTGTTCCTTTAACATTATCAGACATTCAAACTCCAAAGTACGAGGATGAGGGGGGACCTCATTGAAACTTACCGAATAGTGAAAGGCCTGGATAGAGTGGCTGTGGAGAGGATGTTTCCACTAGTGGGAGAGTCTAGGACCAGAGATCACAGCCTCAGAATTAAAGAACTAAAGTTCCTTTAGGAAGGAGATGAGGAGACATGTATTTAGTCAGAGGCAGAGATGGATCGATTCTTGATTAGTACAGGTGTCTGGGGTTATGGGGAGAAGGCAGGAGAATGGGGTTAGGAGGGAGAGATAGATCAGCCATGATTGATTGGTGGAGTAGACTTGATGGGCCGAATGGTCTAATGCTGCTCCGATCACTTATGAGATGAAATGGAGGCGGGTTCTCTGGATGCTTTCACGAGAGAGCTAGATAGGGCTCTTAAAGATAGCGGAGTCAGGGGATATGGGGAGAAGGCAGGAACGGGGTACTGATTGGGGATGATCAGCCATGATCACATTGCATGGCGGTGCTGGCTGGAAGGGCCGAATGGCCTACTCGTGAAACTGGCTTCTTTCGCAATCCCTTGTCCTCATCACTCTTCCGTTTATACCCAGATGCCTGGGCCCCGAGGTCAGCGATCGCCATATTAAACCTCTCTGCCTTTCGAACCTCTCTTGGTTCCTTTATGCTGTTTCTTAAAAAGAAAAGCCCAGTCCTCTGACTAAGCTCTCAGTTGCCTTTTGTAGAACAGAGAGGAGCACGGGAACAGGCCCTTTGGCCCACGATGTTCATGCCAAAGATTTTTTATTAAATATTTTTATTAAAAGCGATGTACATACATAATAATCATGGTATATAACATAATACATTTCATGTACAACTTTTTTTTTTGGATAGGAAAGAAAGAAAGAAAAAAGAGAAGCTTGAGGATAGTAGTGATGTGTAGGGCGCAGTCATTAATGGTTAATGGTTGATAATTAGATAGATGGACTGCGTCCTTAGAAGTGTAAAAAAAAAAGCCCCGAAAGTAAAAGGGCCTTAAGAAAAGAAAGGAAATAAGAAGAAAATGCAAAAAAAGATAGAACTAAACAGAAAAGAAAGGTAATGTGCCTAATTCGTAACGTTACGCACCCCCCCACCTAGTTCTGAAACGGTTACTTTCCAGGGTTATGTTGCATCATATTCCACGTAATAAATCAATGAAAGATGATCACATCTTAAAGAATTGTTCTGGTTTTCCTGCCATTCGGGATGCGATGCCAAAGATAATGGCAAGATCAACTAATCTCCTCTGCCTGCACGTGATGCATGTCCCTCCATTCCCTGCATATCCATGTGCCTATCTAAAAGCCCCTTAAACACCACTATCGTATCTGCCTCCATCACCACCCCTGGCAGCACGTTCCAGGCCCCCACCACCATCTGTGTAGAGAATTTTGTCCCACACATCTTCTTTACAATTTGTCCCTCTCACCCCAAAGCTATGGCCTCTAGTCTTTGGCATGTCCACCCTGGGAGAAAGGTTCCGACTGACCACCTTATCACTGCCTCTGTTAATCTGAGATATTTTAACAGGTCCCCCCTCAATCTCGGATGTTCCAAGGAAAACAATCCAAGTTTGTTCAGCCTCTCCTAGCTAATACTCCCCAATGCAGGCAGCATTCTGGTAAATCTCCTCAGCACCCTCTCAGACCCCTCTACATCCATCCTGTAAGTGCCAAACGTATGTTTGGGCCCGTCCCACTTATGCGACTTTTTCGGTGACTGCTGACACCCGTCATAGGTCGTTGCAGGTGGCCGAAAATTTTCAACATGTTGAAAACCCAGTGGCGACCAGAACAAGGTACGTCCCTTTGGGCGACTGCTCGCGACCATACAGTCTTCACCCCGCGACATCTCGCCAGGGTGTCGCCTGTATGGTCGTGAGTCGTCTCCTCAGTCACCCAAAGAGTCAAAGCGTCTTTCTGGTCGCCGCTGGATTTTCAACATGTAGAACATTTTCGGCGACCTGCAGCGACCTATGACGGGTGTCGGCAGTCGCCGAAACAGTCGCGTAAGTGGGACGGGCCCTTTACTGCCTCACGGTGCCAGACCGCCAGGTTCGATCCTGACCTCGGATGCTGTCTGTGTGGCGTTTGTACGTCCTCCCTGTGACCACGTGTGTTTTCTCCGGGCGCTCCGGTTTCCTCCCACCTCCCAAAAGAAGTAGCTTTGTAGGTTAACTGGCGTCTGCAAATTGTCCCTAGTGTGTAGGATGCATAACTAGTGTGTGGGGGATCGCAGGTCGGCGTGGGCCGAGGGGCCTGTTTCCACACTGTATCTCTAAACTAAAATAAAAGGCAAGATTTCCACAAATGGCGTTGCCATGCAAGCAATTAAAGCCCCCAGCCTCGTGCGTTCTATTTTACCACAGGCATTGACCCAGTTATGTTATAACAATGTTAAATGTGTCTTTGCTAATTCTGAAGTCATTACAAAACTAGAACCTAAGTGCTTGCAAAACCGTGGTCACCAGCTATTTTTTTTTTTTCTATCCAACATTATGAATATCATTTTAAATACATTAAATCAGCCAACAGCGGACTGCCTGTTTTCTTTCTTCCCGCTGTTGTTTGTACGAGGGCTAAATAAGTCACATTTGCCGTAATTCATCAGTAATTGTGGAGATATTGACGGTGGAGTAACTAGGGCAGGATGTAGAGCAGTTTATATTGGCGCAGTACGAGCATCTAATGGAAAGGTTGGAGTTAAAATGTGTTGCGCTTGTAATGGGTTCATAAGTTCTAAGAGCAGAATTAGGCCATTCGGCCCATCAAGTCTACTCCACCTTTCAATCACGGCTGATCTATCTTTCCCTCTCAACGCCACTCTCCTGCCATCTCCCCATCGCCCCTGACACCCGAATGCAGAAGAAAGCAGAGCATTTGACAACCTCGTTCTGAATTAAACTTTAGAGAAACAGCGAGGAACAGGCCCTTAGGCCCTCCGAGTCCGTGTCAGCCAGCGATCACCCCGCACACTAACACTATCCTACACACCAGGGTCGGTTTACAATATTAGAATAGAATGCCTTTTATTGTCATTCAAACAGCTTGGTTTGAACGAAATAGCATTTCTACAGTCTTAACCAAAGCCAATTAACCTACAAACCTGTACGTCTTTGGAGTGTAGGAGGAAACCGGAGCACCCGGGGAAAACCCACGCAGTCACGGGGAGTACGAACAAACTCCATACAGACAGCGCCCGTAGTCAGGATTGAACCCGGGACTCTGGCGCTGTGAGGCAACAACTCAACCGCTGCGCCACCGTGCCACCCCTCTGATGGAAAATAAAATAAAATAAACATGTTACCTGGCGATCACTGATTAGTACGGGTGTCTGGGGTTACGGGCAGAAGGCAGGGGTATGGGGTTAGGAGGGAAAGATAGATCAGCTGTGATTGAATAGTGGAGTAGACTTGATGGGCTGAATGGCCTAATTCTGCTCCTATCTCAGTTTAGTTTAGAGATACAGCGCTGAAACAGGCCCTTCGGCCCACCGGGTCCGGTTCGACCAGCGATCCCCGCACATTAACACCATCCTACACCCACTAGGGACAATTTTTACATTTACCAAGCCAATTACCCTACAAACCTGCACGCCTTTGGAGTGTGGGAGGAAACCGAAGATCTCGGAGAAAACCCACGCAGGTCACGGGGAGAACGTGCAAACTCCGTACAGACAGCGCCCGTAGTCCGGATCGAACCCGGGTCTCCGGCGCTGCGCTCGCTGTGAGGCAGCGACTCTACCCTGCGCCACCGTGACTGCATCTCTTGTGAACTTATACGACTGGCCTCCGATGCAGGGCAAGAGGTTGGCATTGTCTCGTTGACCCAGGCGTGACGTGAGCAGGGATTACCGTGATTGTGGGCCGTAGTTTGATCAGTGTTGGTCATTGTTCCCCCACCCTTGCCGCAGATTCACTTTCAAACCGGGCGGAGAAGCTCAGCAGCTGGTTTATGCCAAGGCCAACGAGTGCAGTGGGCGAGAACGCGGTGTCTTTACACAGTGCTTGGCCTTTCAGCTGCAGCACGGTCAAAGGGCGTTCCTTCAGGACGGAGATGAGGAGGAGTTTCTTTAGTCAGATCTGCGGTAAATCTGTGGAACTCTTTGCCACAGGATGCAGTGGACGCCAAGTCAATGGATATGTTTAAGGCAGAGGTAGATAGATTCATGATTAGTATGGGTGTCAGAGGTTATGGGGAGAAGGCAGGAGAATGGGATTAGGAAGGAGAGAGAGATCAACCATGATTGGACAGCGGATAGACTTGATGGGCCGAATGGCCTAATTTTATTCTTATCACTTATGAACTTATGACAACTTGTATGACATTGATTACTTTGGAACTTTAATTAATCCGCTGGTTTCCATTTATATGCCCAATGACTATATTCAGGCATTTTATTACAACCTCATGAGGACAGTGATGGAAATCTAAGCTGGAACCCGGTTTGACCGGACTGTCATATGCTGAGAGAATGGAGCAGCTGGGCTTGTACACTCTGGGGTTTAGAAGGATGAGAGGGGATCTCATTGAAACATATAAGATTATTAAGGGTTTAGACACGCGGCTAGAGGCAGAAAACATGTTCCCGATGTTGGGGGAGTCCAGAACCAGGGGCCACAGTTTAAGAATAAGGAGTAAGCCATTTAGAACGGAGGCGAGGAAACCCTTTTTCTCACAGAGAGTGGTGAGTCTGCGGAATTCTCTGCCTCAGAGGGCAGTGGAGGCAGGTTATCTGGATGCTTTCAAGAGGGAGCTAGATAGTGCTCTTAAAAATAGCGGAGTCAGGGGATATGGGGAGAAGGCAGGAACGGGGTACTGATTGGGGTTGATCAATCAGCCATGATCACATTGAATGGCGGTGCTGGCTCGAAGGGCCGAATGGCCTACTCCTGCACCTATCGTCTATTATCTATTGTCTATTGAATGTAACCATTGCATCTCAGCCTCAGTCACAGTTATGAATGTGGGAACCAGGAGAAATTAGTGACATTTCTTCCAATTATCTGCTCAGAAAACATTATCAACATCTTCCATGTGTGCTTCAATTATTTTCTAATAAAAAAGGAGCCATGAAATGTTTCACTGAGAAGTAAGAATCTTGCCCCTCTCACCTTAAAGCTGCAGCCTCTAGTCATTGACATCTCCACCCTGAGAGAAAGGTTCTGACTGACTGACTTGCTAATTAATTTATTGGAGACATCCACTTGCCAATGAGCCTAGCTGGCTCCACGAGGCCCTTTCATCTCTCCCTTCCTGGCAGGCTGTCAACATCCTTTGCGCTGGCCAATTAAGTCACCCAACAGGAAATCCATTGTATCAAAGTCCAACTGAGCCAAGTCACACGCTAATGAGATACTGGGAGTTTTTTAAATAAGTGCACAAGATCGATATTTGGTCTGGGTCATCGTTATTTTTGATCGCAGTGAAAAATATAAGAGACAGGGGTGCTGCACTTTGGGCGCCAAAAGAGACTTCATACGGGTGGCACAGCGGTGGAGCTTTACAGCACCAGAGACCCAAGTTCGATCCTGACTACAGGTGTTGTCTGTCCAGAGTTTGTACGTTCTTCCTGTGACCGCGTGGGTTTTCTCCGGGATCTCCGGTTTTTCCCACACTCCAAAGACGTACAGGTTTGTAGGTTAATTGGCTTTGGTAGAAAATGCAACTTGTCCCTCGTGTGTGTGTAGGATAATGTTTGTGTGCGGGGATCGCTGGTCGGTGGGCCGAAGGGCCTGTTTCCACGTTGTATCTCCAAACCAAACTAAACAAATATGGCCCTCCCCCTTCTTGATCAAGGGTTCTCGTCCAGCCTGAGATGATTCTATCTCTACCGCCTTTTTCAATTTGATCTTCCTCTGTTGTAAGATCTGAACAGGCCGGGCATGTTTCACCGGGCAAGGTTGTCCGCCAAACACCATAAACGCAACAAAGGTGACGGCAGAAGAACAACCTGTTCCGCACCCAATATTTCCACTGAGGTAACTGGAGGAGTAAAAAAAGACACAAAGTGCTGGAGTAACTCAGTGGATCAGGCAGCATCTTTGGACACATGGATAGGTGACGTTTCGGGTCAGGGCCCATCTTCAGATTGGTGAACTGCAACTAATAATGACTAGAACAGTTGATAACTATTATAACAACTGTTGATAACCAGAAGAATAATTGGGATGAAGTAAGGAGGCTTGTCTTACTCCAGCATTTTGTGTCTCTCCCTTGTACACGACTGCCACAACTGCTGGTAGACAGAGACCTTTGTATTTTCGTCATAAAAAAGGAACGACCGATACTGGTTTATACCAAATATAGGCTCGAAATGCAGCCGGGCGGGTAGCATCTCTGGAGAAAATGGAGCGGAGGCGTTTCGGGTCGATACCATTCTTCAGACTGATGAATGTAAACATAAATCTGAAGAAAGGTCCCAACCCCAAACGCCACTTGTCTATTTTCTCCAGAGATGCTGCCTGACCCGCTGAATTACTCCAGCATTTTGTGTCTCTCCCTTGTATTATCAGTGTGGCGTGAGACGGGACAGTGTTTCCACAGAGAATTACTCGTTGCCTTCCACAACTTCTTTAAGACTCTGTTTACTGTGTTTTATTTCAGCGGGTGCTTACAATTCCCAGAGTCCTGACCTCTACACTGGAAGCCCAGCATGTCCGAGCTACGGATCCTGTGGTAAGTCCAGCTATTGATGATGTATGAAGGGGTACAACTGCATTAGGGCTTTAGTATGCTAGAAACCCATGGTTATTAATCCAGCGACGTGAGTTCAAATCCCCGGTGTGGGGAAAATTAGCAGCAGAATTTTAGCTCATGAGATTAGATTCCTCTAACTGGCCAGTCTAAAGGAGAAGCCACCATCAGTGTTAGTAACCATGAAACATATTGTTAAAGTCCATCTGGAGGTCAGGTTCGAAGTCAATGTCAATTTTATTCACAGCATGCACCCAAAGGCGCAGTGAAATGAATTTGCCAGCAGCGATACACTTAAAAAGAACACACAATGCACAGTAGAATTTAACACACACATCCACCGCAGCATTCTTCACTGTGGTGGTAGGCAGCAAAGTTCAGTTAGTCTTCCTCCTTTGTTCTCCCGTGGTCGGGGCCATGAACCCTCCGTAGTCGCCGCTACGGACGGCCCTCTCGTCGGGATGATCAAACCTCCGATGTCGGGGCGGGCAAACACAGTCCGTGGCTTAGAGTGCCCGAATCGGCACTTTCCTACCGGAGACCGCGGCTTCAAGATGTTGCAGGCCGGCGGTCAGAGCTCTTCTCCGCCGATCCCCGGCAAGGGATCCCAGGCTCCGGATGGTAATTCCACGCCACGTCCGCGGCTAGAAGCTCCGCAGACCACAGCCCCGTGATGCCTAAGTCACCAGGCCAGCGATCGGAGCGCTCCTCTCTGGCGACCTGCGGCAAGGGTTCGCCCGCTCCACGATGGAAAAGTCCATGCTGCGCCCGCTGCTGAAACTCAGGGCTCAACTCCGCGAAAGGCCGCTCCAGTCCATGGTGTTAGGCCGCGAGGGAGGCGACACGAAAAAAGTCGCCTCTCCGTCGAGGAGGCGGCCGAAAGCGGTTCTCCCCCTTTCCCCCCCCCCCCCCCCCCCCCCATCATCCCCACACCAAAGGACACCTAAACTAACATTTAGACACACCAAGAAACCCCCAAAAAAGTCAAAATAACGAACACGCTGCTGGCAGGGCAGCCGGCTCGCTGCGCCCCCACCAACCTCAGTTGAGTTTAATTTATTGTCACGTGTACTGAGGTACAGTGATAAGCTTTTGTTGCGTGCTAACCAGTCAATGGAAAGACAATCCATCATTACAATCGAGCCGTCCACAGAATCTACACGATAAAGGGAATAAGCGGAATACCGTTTAGTGCAATATGAAGTTTGGTGAATCCCGATTAAAGATAGTCCGAGGGTCTCCAATGGCGTTGATAGTAGCTCAGCCCCTGAGTCTCTCCACGAGGTTTGTAAGCACCGGGTTGAGTTTGCCCAGACATTCCAATCCACGTTATCATCAAGAAACTCTGCAAGAGGTTCTATATTGTGACAGCTTAAAGGATTAAACCTCTGGACATCTATCTCGGGTTCAGTGAGGAGGTGGGAATTGGGTACTGTTTTCCGTATGCGTTTTTTTTTTAAGCAACGATTTGGTTCATTGCGCTATGAACAAAGGCCAGTCAAGACACCATCACATTGATGTAGGCAGAAACGATGGGGGCGGCACTGTAGAGTTGCTGCCTTACCGTGCAGAGATCCGCGTTCCCACTCATTGGAACACATCGTGGAACCGGGGGGGAGTTATAATTTGCAGTCGTTCAAGAACTTAATTCAAATTATATAGTCATACAACAATAGACAACAGACAATAGGCGCAGGAGTAGAGGCCATTCGGCCCTTCGAGCCAGTACCACCATTCAATGTGATTATGGCTGATCATCCCCAATCAGTACCCCGTTCCTGCCTTCTCCCCATATCCCCTGACTCCGCTATCTTTAAGAGCCCTATCTAGCTCTCTCTTGAACCCGCCTCCACCGCCCTCTGAGGCAGAGAATTCCACAGACTCACCACTCTCTCTGTGAGAAAAAGTGTTTCCTCGTCTCTGTTCTAAATGGCTTACCCCTTATTCTTAAACTGTGGCCCCTGGTTCTGGACTCCCCCAACATCGGGAACGTGTTTCCTGCCTCTAGCGAGTCCAAACATGGAACAGGCCCTTCGGCCCAGCTTCCATGTCAAAAACATGCCGATATTATACTCGTCCCATTTGCCTGTGTTTGACTCGTATCCCTTTAACCCTTTCCTATCCGTGTACCCGTCCAAGTGTCTTTTAATTCTAAGCTGTCCGTTATCTGTTGCAGAGAATGGCTCCACTCTTGGTTCCGAGGCCATTACAGACAGCATGGAGTCCGATTCCACATACGGCTACATGGGTAAGGTGACAACTGCTTCCCACACCAGCGCAAGTCCATACATCGTGGGAGCAGAGTTAGGCCATTCGGCCCGTCGAGTCTATTGTGCCATTCAATCCCGGCTGATCAATCTTTCCCTCTCAACCCCATTCTCCTGTCTTCTCCCCATAACCCTTGACACCCGTACTAAATCAAGAATCTGCCAAGAACATTGAATTTTCTTAATTCTGTTAACCCCTGCTGTCTCCTCCCCCTCCCACCTCTCCCTCAGCCCTCGGGCCCTGGCATTCCCTCTATCTCTATCTCCCTCCCCCACCCTAGTCGCACTAGCTTCTCATTTTCACACCACAAACAGCTTACAATGGCTTGTTCCCTTTATCATCGATACTTTTTTGCATATCTTTCATTCATTGTTCTTTATCTCTCCACATCACCGTCTATATCTCTCGTTTCCCTGATCCCTGACCAGTCTGAAGAAGGGTCTCGACCCGAAACGTCGCCTATCTCCTTCGCTCCTTAGATGCTGCTGCACCCGCTGAGTCTCTCCAGCTTTTTGTGTAACCCTCGATTCTCCAGCATCTGCAGTTTCTTCGTTAACACAAGAATCTGCCAATCTCTTTTAAAAAAATACCCAAAGACTTGGCCTCCACAGTCATCTGTGGCAATTAATTTCATAGATTCACCGCCCTCTGACTAAATAAATTCCTCCTCATCTCCTTTCTATAGATACTTCCTTTTATTCTGAAGCTGTTCCCCCTGGTCATAGACTCTCCCACCAGTGGAAATATCCTCTCCCCAGCCACTCCATCCAGACACACAACCCCAGACGGACTCTAGATTAACTCTCACTGCAAGGCCATCAGAGTACGTGTGGCCCTGATGTAAAGAACAATTTACAGGCAAAACATGGTGCTGCAAAAGCTTTCTCTTCAAGCAGATGTGTTTCAAGAGTTAGACACAAAATGCCGGAGACCCTTCTTCAGACTGAAAGTCACGGGAAAGAATGAATAAGTTTATTGGTCAAGTATTCACACACAAGGAATTTGCCTTGGTGCTCCGCCCGCAAGTGACAAACATGACATACAGTGACAGTTACGAATGACACATAAAACATTAAACATTAATAATGAAACATTTTCGGTTTAAACATGTGAATTAAATAAAATACAAGAGCAAAAGGAGGCGACAGATTTTTGGTTATTCAGTAGAGTTACTACTGGTGGGGAAAAAAGCTTTATGTCTGGCTGTGGCGGCTTTCACAGTCCGGGAAACGAGAGACATAGACGATGACGTAGAGAGATATATAACAAATGAATAAAAGATATGCCAAAGAGTAACAATGATAAAGGAATCGGGGTCATTGTTAGCTGTAGCTCGGTGAGAACTAGGTCAGGAGTATTGGAAATCAGAAAAATTAGTTGAGTTTAGAGAGAGACCACGGAAACAGGCCCTTCGACCCACTGAGCCCGTGCCGACCAGCGATCCCCGCACACTAACACTATCCTACACACACTAGGGACAATTTACAATGTTACTGAAGCCGATTAATCTACAAACCGGTACGTCTTTGTGGTGTGGGAGGAAACCGGAGCTCCCGGAGAAAACCCACGCCGGTCACGAGACCTTATACCCGTCGCCCTTGGTCGGGTCCTTGGGCTGCCGTGTGTGTGTTTGGACCAATGTGCCCCCCTGGTTGCCCTCACAGAGCGCCCCCTGGAGAACGTGATCCGCCCACGCCTCGATTCCCTCAGCTCCATTGAGGAAGACGAGTACGACACACTGGCGGACATCGACTCCGACAAGAACGTCATCCGAACCAAGGTGCGTGAGCTGAGAGTTCGTTAGCGATAGGGCAGAATAAGGCCGTTCGGGAATTTGAATGGAAACCAGCGGATGTATTAAAGTTCCAAAGTAGTCAATGCCATACAAATTGTCAAAAGGTCATAAGTGATAGGAAGCAGCGTTAGGCCATTCGGCCCATCAAGTCTACTCCGCCATTCAATCGTGGCTGATCCATCTCTCCCTCTCAACCCCGTTCTCCTGCCTTCTCCCCATAACCTCAGACACCCGTACTCAGCAGGAATCTATCAATCTCCGCCTTAACAATATCCATTGACTTGGCCTCCACAGCCGTCTGTGGGTAGAAAGCCGGCAGCCTCAGGAAGCAGCCGTGGCTGGAAAGGAAGGAAATGTGTAAATGTTTAGTCCAACTCAAAATCTCTGCACAAAATGGGTGGGAAGGAGCTGCAGATGCTGGCTTACACCAAAGATAGACACAAAATGCCAGAGTAACTCAGCGGGACAGGCAGCATCTCTGGAGAGAAGGAATGGGTGACGTTTTGGTTTCAGGACCCTTTTTTCTCCGGGAAAGACAGGCACTCGTTACTCCAGCTGCAGCTCCGCTCATTTGAAGGAGAGCGCAGTGAAACCAATTATAAAAATACCACAGCACTCGGGGAAAGAACCAATTGCATTTATATAGTGTCTTTCACAGCAGGAAGTGTCGGAGGCCAAGTCACTTATAATGCACGAAACGCAGAACTAATTTATTTACTTATTTTAACTGGCTTCTCATTGTTATTTTACACAACTTCGGCATTTTACTTCAACTCGGCGAGGCCAGAAGCAAAATCAAGGACCAGTCGCGCCCCGGCCGCTCCCTCTTCTCCCCTCTCCCATCAGGCAACGGGTACAGAAGTGTGAAAACGCACACCCCCAGATTCAGGGACAGTTTCTTCCCAGCTGTTATCAGGCAACTGAACCATCCTACCACAACGAGAGGGTGGTCCTGACCTCCCATCTACCTCTTGGAGACCCTTGGACTATCTTTAATTACCCTGCACATTATTCCCTTCATCCTGTATCTGTACACTGTGACTGGTTTGATTGATCTCTAGTCTTTTCGTTGACTGGAAAGCTCGCAACAAAAAGCTTTTCACTGTAGCTTGGTGCACGTAACAATAAACTGAACTCAAAAAACAATAAATCATAGACTTTATTGTCAGACAAAAATACACCAACAAATGCAAGTCTGAATGAAATGTTGTTGCATCTGGCTCACCGCGCAACATAAAATAACAAAAGGATAAAATAGATAAAAAAGATAAAATGGATAATAGTGGCGGCACATTATATGGCATTCAAGCGTCTGATGGCTCGGGGGAAGAAGCTGTTGTAAAACCTCGCCGTTCTGCTCCTTATGCCCCTGTCCCACTTAGGAAACCTGAACGGAAACCTCTGGAGACTTTGCGCCCCACCCAAGGTTTCCGTGCGGTTCCCGGAGGTTTTTGTCAGTCTCCCTAATGGTCGACAGTGGTTTCCGTTTTAAAAATCGGTAATTTTTTAGTCGAAGCCGGTTGCGATGCTAGTTGAAAGTGGATGCCAGAGGACAAAAGCCTCCGGGAACCGCACGGAAACCTTGGGTGGGGCGCAAAGTCTCCAGAAGTTTCCGTTCGAGTTTCCTAAGGGGGACAGGGCATAATACTGCAATACAGTTTGCCTGAGGGCAGCAGAGTGAACAGTCCAAAAAAACATTTTGTAAATGAAGGTTTATGTCAGTTTTTCCACTGTAACTGCCGCTCCCCATTCCCCATCATCATTTACCTTTTGAATCTAAATTTTAACCAAAATATCATATGTTCAAAACCTTATATGAACTAGCAGGGAAAGTGAATGAATAATTGATTGAGTTCCTGTAGTGGCCAGCGTTATAGGTTTCATGGGATTACATGCCGATCGATATACTCAGGACAGGACCAGGCGCAAAGAAAGAGCAACAAACCTTTTTAAAAATAAAAATATATTTCTCTCTTTTCCGTTTGCAGAAGTTTCTGTACGTCTCCGACCTTTCCCGGAAGGACAAGCGTGTCCTCAGTAAAAAGTACAAGATCTACTTCTGGTGAGTCGGTTCTCTGATACGGGGAATTTGGTAAACTCCTGCTAATTTCCAGAGTGGGCCACCAATTTTATCTTCCTCCCACCTCAAACCACAAGGCCATACAACGTTGTACGGTGAATTACAACAGGCAGCAGGCCTGATACAGATTCACTCTATGAGATCAGAAGCAGGCATGACATTTGGCACGATACGCGAAACATGAGATTAAAGTGATAAGTGGAAAGGATTGGGGGTGTGCAAAGATTGGGGAGGGGGGTAGGAGGGGAGTCAGTCTACCCCATGTCAGAATTAAGTAAGTAAGTAAATAAGTTTATTGGCCAATTATTCACATACAAGGAATTTACCTTGGTGCTCTGCCCACAAGTAACAGCATGACATACAGTGACAGTTACACTCAGAAAACACTAAACATTAATAATAATAAAACATTAATGATTAATCTTTGTAAGGTTTTCACAGACGATACAAATGAACAAACACATACAAAGCAGCAAGGAGCAGTAACGGTGGCCGCCATCGTCAGCACCAGCAGGGGGAGGAGATGTACAGTTTGATAGCCGCAGGGAAGAAGGATCTCCTGTGGCCTTCTGTCTCCATCTTGGTGGAACCAGTCAGTTGCTGAAGCTGCTCCTCAGGTTGACCAGTGTGTCGCGGAGGGGGTGAGCTGTATTGTCCAGGATGCTCCGCAGTTTGAGGAGCATCTTAGAAACATAGAAACATAGAAATTAGGTGCAGGAGTAGGCCATTCAGCCCTTCGAGCCTGCACCGCCATTCAATATGATCATGGCTGATCATCCAACTCAGTATCCCGTACCTGCCTTCTCTCCATACCCTCTGATCCCCTTAGCCACAAGGGCCACATCCAACTCACTCTTAAATATAGCCAATGAACTGGCCTCAACTACCCTCTGTGGCAGAGAGTTCCAGAGACTCACCACTCTCTGTGTGAAGAAAGTCTTTCTCATCTCGGTCTTAAAGGATTTCCCCCTTATCCTTAAGCTGTGACCCCTTGTCCTGGACTTCCCCAACATCGGGAACAATCTTCCTGCATCTAGCCTGTCCAACCCCTTAAGAATTTTGTAAGTTTCTATAAGATCCCCTCTTAATCTCCTAAATTCCAGAGAGTATAAACCGAGTCTAACCAGTCTTTCTTCATAAGACAGTCCTGACATCCCAGGAATCAGTCTGGTGAACCTTCTCTGCACTCCCTCTACTTGGTGGAACATCTGCGGCATCTCACTGCAGACGTTGAAGGAGCGAAGTACAGCCGGCTCTGTCCCTTCTTGCGCAGGGCCTCAGCGTTCCCGGACCAGTCCAGTTCACTGCCCAGCTACACTCCAAGCTATTCCCTCCTGGGATAAATAGTTCTTCGTATCGTATTGTATTTGTACTCCTTGGTAGATCAGGTAGCAAGCACCAGTACGTCATGCTGTGCACTCTCAGGATGTTAACAGAATATTTTGGTGCGCAGGAGTTTGTTGACCATCTTATTTTTCTGTGGCAGGAACATTGCGACGATAGCGGTGTTCTATGCCTTGCCGGTGATTCAGCTGGTGATCACATATCAGACGGTAAGGAGCTGAATTATTCACACAATTGCGGGCTGCTTTGGCATCTGTACACTGGAGTGTAATGTTGGGACTGCGAGTCTTGGCTGTGGGCGTCGAAGGCTCTAAACTTGGGTCTGTGTGTAAAGGTGGATTAAGGTGGATTGCAGTTTAAAGGTGGATTTTACAAATGGGGTTAACAATAGCAGAATGAGGAGTTAAAGGGCCTGTCCCACAGTACGAGGTCATTCAAGAGCTCTCCCGAGTTTTTAAAAAATCAGACTCGTAAGCACGTAGCGGGTTCGCCGGAGCTCGGGACGTCTCTTAGCGCTAACGGCAGGTACTCGGGAAACGCGGTAAGCTCGTGAAGATTTTTCAACATGTTGAGAAATGTCCACGAGAGCCCCGAGTACCTACGAGCGGCTATTACCGTAAACCTCCGAGTTCGAATCGGGGGAAACTCGGGAGAATTCTAGAATTACCTCGAACAGTGGGACAGGCCCTTTATCCTTCGCAATCATGTGGCAGTTATAGCGTCAAACAGCGTGGAAACAGGCCCTTCAGCCCATCTTGCCCACACCGACCAACATGTCCCATCTACACGAGTCCCACCTGCCTGCGTTTGGCCCGTATCCCTCTGAAACCTGTCCTATCCATGTACCTGTCCAAATGTCTCTTAAAAGTTGCGATAGTACCTGCCTGAACTATCTTCTCCGGCAACTCTTTCTATACACCCACATTAAATAGGAACCTGAGGGACATATGTGAAAAAGTTGTCCCTCAGGTTCCTATTAAATCTTCTCCCCCCCCACCTTAAATCTATGTCTCCAGGTTCCATTGCGTTATATTTTCAGTACTGACATCAGAGGTCCCAATGATCTGAAGTGGGCGTTTTCTAGCAGACGCGCAGAGTGAAAATAGATTTAATTTTCTCTCCATGTGCTGTTGTGTGGAGCTCGCTCGATCCACTGCAGGGCAGTGAAATCTGGTTGCGATTGAAATTGGATGTGGAGAGGATGTTTGCACCAGGGGTCATAGCCTCGGGACCAGAGGTCAGAGCCTCAGAATAAACGGACAGACCTTCAGGAAGGAGATGAGAAGGAATTTCTTTAGCCAGAGGTCGGTGAATCTGCGGCATTCACCGCCACAGGCGAGAAAGTGAGAAAACTGAGAGGTGACGGAGGAGATGGTAGAGGCGAGAATCTTGAGCGAAACACAAAGTGCTGGAGGAACTCAGGGGGGTCAGGCAGGCGCTGTGGAGAGAATCGACCGACGTGGTTTGGGTCAGGACTCTTCTTCAAACTGAAGTGAGAAAACATGTTGGTCTAGAGTTGCAGAGAAGGTGGGGGAGTGGAGTGGGTGAAACAGAGGAATGTCTACAACAAGTAAAGTGATGTGGCCATGTGCTGGAAAGGAGATGAGGAGGAATTTCTTTAGTCAGAGGATGGTGAATGTGGAATTCATTGCCACAGATGGCTGTGGAGGCCAAGTCAAAGGATATTTCTAAGGCAGAGATGTTTAGTTACTTGATTAGTACGGGCGTCAGGGGTTATGGGGAGACGCCCTGAAAATGGGGTTAGGGGGGAGAGATAAATCAGCCATGAATGAATGGCGGAGTAGACTTGATGGGCCGAATGGCCTAATTCTGCTCCTATCGCTTATGCACAACTGAGCAGGCCAGGACACACAACCTGGAGGGGAGAAACATGCGGAGGGAAGTGAGAAGCATAAATGGCCGGTCCGAGACAAACATAAAAATGGGCATCTGAAGGTTCGGAATAGGATTAGGAAATAGCCCTTGAGAAACACCTGGTGGTTTTATGAGGATGTAATGGGTGGTCAAGATAAGGGATGTGGTATCCTTGGAGCTACAGAAACTGTCTGACAATGACCACAGGAATAGTTAAGCTCAGTGGTGTTGCGGAGAATGTAATGGGTTAGATTGAACATTGATGAACAGGCAGGCAAATGATAACATGAATAAATGGTCTGTATGGTATGGCAGGCAGTATTCAGGTGGACCAGTGTTCGAGCCTCAGCTATTTAAAGTGTACATTACTGATAGGACTGAGGCTACAGGATGTTATGATTTGAAGTTTACTGATAACACTAAACCGGCTGGGACTATCAGTTGGGAGAAGGATGTAAAGAGACTTGGAGTGTAGGAAGGAACTGCAGATGCTGGTTTGCACGCAACATAGACACATAACACTGGAGCAACTCAGCGGGACAGGCAGCATCTCTGTAGAGAAGGGATGGGTGACGTTTCGGGTCGAGACCTTTCTTCAGACGGACTCTGGACTCGAGGGACTTAGCTACAGGAAGAGGTTGAGCAGGCTAGGGTTTTATTCCTTGAGGTGCAGAAGGATGAGTGGAGGTGTACAAAATCATGAGAGGAATAGATTCACACAGTCCTTTGCCCAGAGTAGGGGAATCGTGAACCAGTGGACATAGGTTTAAGGTGAAGGTGGACAGATTTAATGGGAACATGAGCGGTAACTGTTTTACATAAGAAGGAGGTGGGTGTATGGAACAAGCTGCTGGAGGAGGTAGTCGAGGCAGGTACTGTCGTAACGTTTACGAAACATTGAGACAGGTGCATGGATGGGGCATGTTTAGAGGGATATGGGCCAAAAGCAGGCAGGTGGGACTGGTGTAGATGGGCCATGTTGGTCAGCATGGACAAGTTGGGCTGAAGGGCCTGCTTCTACGCTGTATGACTTGTCCTGCAATCTGATAGTTTTGGGTCTGGATTTTTGCAATGCTTGGATCAGGATTTTCTAATCGCGTTGTCTTTGACCTGGCATGGGATGGTGAAGAGTTGAGTCCCGATCGAGTGGTCTGATGTCTTGGAGATCAGGGAATGGCTGCTGGACTCATTGGTTCTTCCCCCTCGCACAGGTTTTCAATATCACAGGGAATCAGGATATCTGTTACTACAACTTCTTGTGTGCCCATCCCCTGGGCGTGCTGAGGTGAGTGATCAAACCTGCTCCACCGTGGCGTCCTAGTTGACGTGGTTTCCGTTGCCGTCACACAGAGTGAGAGAGAGAGGGAGAGACATCTTGTTTGATGGTGACCAGAAATCAAACCTCTTCAGAACTGGCCAGTTATTCGTTGACTTTGCTGTGTGGACAACATCACTGGGAATCGACACAGAGTCAACGCATAAACGGGCCCTTTGGCCCGTCACACCCATCAAGCGCCCGTCTACTTACCAGCACTTGGTCTGTGGTAATCTGAGCTTTGGTGATTCAAGGGCTACTCTAGGTCTTATTAAAAGTTGTGAGTTTCTATCTGCACCATCTTATCCAACAGTGCGTTCTAAACTCCAATCATCCTTCTGTCCCCTCTAAGTAAGTAAGTAAGTTTATTGGCCAGGTATTCACATACAAGAAATTTGCCTTGGTGCTCCGCCCACAAGTAACAACATGACAATAGACAATAGGTGCAGGAGTAGGCCATTCGGCCCTTCGAGCCAGCACCGCCATTCAGTGTGATCATGGCTGATCATCCCCAATCAGTACCCCATTCCTGCCTTCTCCCCATATCCCCTGACTCTGCTATCTTTAATCTATCTAGCTCTCTCTTGAAAGCATCCAGAGAAACGGCCTCCACCGCCCTCTGAGGCAGAGAATTCCACACACTGTGACAGTTACGAATGACTCAGAAAACACTAAACATTGATAATAATAAAACATTAATGATAAGACACCATTGATCAAGCATGTGAACTAACAACCTCTTAACCATAACGTAAATCTTTGCTCTTTGCTCTCTGCTTTTAGACACCTTGTGCGTACAGATCCAACACTGATTTTAACAATCAGTGTTCCGGCACCTCCTTTAATATGGACAAAATGACCAGAGCGCACTTGAAATTCCCCCTGGAAGTCCCACTGAAAATGTGGCGCCTAGGCCGGGTGAGGCGGCCGATCTGGACCCCTTCGGGGCTTCCGCGGCCGATCTCCGGGTTGAATTTGCCTCCCCTGCGGCCGGGGCTCTGGAACTCCGGCCCAGCCAGAGCTGGTAGATCCCATAGTTCCCATAGTTGCAGAGAGAATGGGCAAACTCCACACAGACAGCACTGGAGGTCAGGATTGAACCTTGGTCGCTGGAGCTACGAGGCGGCATCCATTGTTCACGTTCTTTATGGGGGGGGGGGGGGGGGGGCAAGGACTATAGGGAGATGCAGCTGTGGGAAGAGTAGTCAGTGATGTACAACTGAATGTGATGTTAGGCACGAGAAATTGCGGGTGCTGGAATCTTGCGTAGGACATAGGACTGCTGGAGCAACTCAGCGGGTCAGGCAGCATCTCTGGAGAACATGGACAAGTGGGTCGGGACCCTTCTTCACACTGATTGTGATGAGGTAGAGAAAGCTGGAAGAGATGAGGGGCAGGACCAAAGCCTGGTGAGTGAGAGGTGGATACAGACGGAGGAGGGAAGGACGTGGATAGGAGATGGTAGGACAAAGAACAGAGATGAACAGACAAAATAAGCGAGGTGAGGATAGAGGAGGTGCGGATTGTGAAGCCAGAGGAAGGAATAGATGTGGAAGCGGGGGGGGGGGGGGGGGGGGGGGGGGGAGAAATGGGTACGTCCAGCGGAACACAGGGGAGGAGGGGGAAGGAAGGACAATATGTAGGTTATGTACCTGAAAATCATCACCTATCCATGGTTTCCAGAGATGCTGCCTGGTGAGGGGAGATCTTATAGAAACTTATATGCGGAGGGCAGTGGATCCAAATCACTGGATGGATTTAAGAGAGTGTTAGATAGAGCTCTAGGGGTTGGTGGAATCAAGGGATATGGGGAGAAGGCAGGCACGGGTTATTGATTGGGGACGATCAGCCATGATCACAATGAATGGCGGTGCTGGCTCGAAGGGCCGAATGGCCTCCTCCTGCACCTATTTTCTATGTTTCTATGACCCATTACTCCAGCACTTTGTGTCCTTTTGTGCATTAACCAGCATCTGCAGTTCCCTGTTTCTACACGTCAATGTGATGTTGTCTGTTCGTGAATCAGTGTGTTCATCACCAGCTCCTGGTGATTGTGTTCTCTTGTTCCAACAGTGCATTCAATAATATCCTCAGTAACCTTGGTTACCTGATGCTGGGCCTGCTGTTCCTTCTCATTGTCCTGCAACGTGAGATCCTCCACAAACGAGCCTTGATGCGGAACGACATCTGTGCCCTGGTATGAACCCGGTTTAGCCCCCACCCCCCCCCCCCCCCCCCCCCCCCCCCCCCCACTGCTTGTCTTGCCCGCGGTTACCGTACAATGAACAGTTTTGGGAGCGCGCGAAAGGCCTGAGTAGAGTAGACCATAGACAATAGGTGCAGGAGTAGGCCATTTGGCCCTTCGAGCCAGCACCGCCATTCAATGTGATCATGGCTGATCATCCCCAATCAGTACCCCGTTCCTGCCTTCTCCCCATACCCCCTGACTCCGCTATTTTTAAGAGCCCTATCTAGCTCTCTCTTGAAAGCATCCACAGAACCTGCCTCCACCGCCTCCGAGGCAGAGAATTCCACAGACTCACCACTCTCTGTGAGGAAAAGTGTTTCCTCGTCTCCGTTCTAAATGGCTTACTCCTTATTCTTAAACTGTGGCCCCTGGTTCTGGACTCCCCCAACATCGGGAACATGTTTCCTACCTCTAGCGTGTCCAAACCTTTAACAATCTTATATGTTTCAATGAGATTCCTCTCATCCTTCTAAAGATAGATCAGCCATGATTGAATGGTGGGGTAGACGTGATGGGCCAAATGGCCTAATTCTGCTCCGAGCACACATTATCATTGAATACTCCATATTCAACCACCTTTTAGTTAATGAAATGATGCCTTGTCACATTATCACTCAAATACTTGCAGGAAATATCTTTGATAACTTAAAATAGTCCTTTATGAAAATGGTATGTATATCTGAGCTAAAATAGTAGGTATTTAAATATCAAATTAAGCCATTAAGATTTTGTGAGATTTAAAATGCAATTTGATGGCACCTTACACAACTTAAAGCTCTTCAGTGTGAATCAGTAACTTTAGATTTCGACGCCGGGTGTTCGCGGGTCTGTGGGTCTGCCGGTGGAAGCAATGACAATGTATCAATCACTTTGGGTCAAGTACAAGGATGGTGAACGTTTAAAGAGATGTGACAAACGCAGCCCTGCCTTCTGCGAGAATGAGGGAGTGGTTATAAAAATATTGCTGATCAATAAGGGGGATAGTGCCAAATAGAGTCATAGATTCACACAGTGTGGAAAGGGGCCCTTCGGCCCACCAGCCCATACCGACCAACATGCCCCATCTACACTAGTCCCACCTGCCTGTGTGTTTGGCCCATGTCCATTTAAGAATAAGGAGTAAGCCATTTAGAACGGAGACGAGGAAACCTGGATCTGGGCCAAGCAAGACTGAGACCCAACATGGCCGTCGACTGCAAGAGCTGCCAGCAACAGTAGCTTTCATAAAGGGCCAGAGGCACTTCACAGGAGAATTGTCAAATTAAAGACATTGAAGGTAGACAGAAAATGCTGGAGACACTCAGCGGGTGAGGCAGCATCTATGGAGAGAAGGAATAGGCGACGTTTCGGGGTCAAGACCCTTCACTCTCTCCATAGATGCTGCCTCACCCATGAGTTTCTCCAGCATTTTTTGTCTGCCTTTTGATTTTTCCAGCATCTGCAGTTCTTTCTTAAATAAAAGACATTGATCAGCTGGAGTCAAGTTGAAGTCGCCAGTGGCATAGTTGATCTAATTTTAAGCAACATTATCTATCTCCGACTTGCAGGAATGTGGAATCCCGAAACACTTTGGGTTATTCTACGCGATGGGACTTGCGTTGATGATGGAAGGCCTCCTCAGTGCCTGCTACCATGTCTGCCCAAACTACACCAATTTCCAGTTTGGTGAGTCTGCATTTGTTTCGAATGCCTGGAGATGGTAAAGTCCAAGATCAACGAGCATTGGGCCCAGAACCTGGTGCTTAAGATACTGTTTGGATTTGTGCACCTGGACATGCTGGGAGTGGAGGGATATGGGCCATGTGTAGGCAGAAGACATTAGATAATCTTGGTATTGTGTTTGGCAAGGCTGCTATAGGGGCAAAGGCTTGTTGCTGTGTGATACTGAAGATAGATGGACACAAAATGGTGGAATAACTCAGCGGGACAGGCAGCATCACTGGAGAGCAGGAATTCCTTCTATTGAGGGAGTGCAGCGTAGGTTTACAAGGTTAATTCCTGGGATGGCGGGGACTGTCATATGCTGAGAGAATGGAGCAACTGGGCTTGTACACTCTGGAGTTTAGAAGGATGAGAGGGTATCTCATTGAAACATATAAGATTATTAAGGGTTTGGACACGCTAGAGGCAGGAAACATGTTCCCGATGTTGGGGGAGTCCAGAACCAGGGGCCACAGTTTAAGAATAAGGGGTAAGCTATTTAGAACGGAGACGAGGAAACACTTTTTCTCACAGAGAGTGGTGAGTCTGTGGAATTCTCTGCCTCCGAGGGCGGTGGAGGCAGGTTCTCTGGATGCTTTCAAGAGAGAGCTAGATAGGGCTCTTAAAAATAGCGGAGTCAGGGGATATGGGGAGAATGCAGGAACGGGGTACTGATTGGGGATGATCAGCCATGATCACATTGAATGGCGGTGCTGGCTCGAAGGGCCGAATGGCCTACCCCTGCACTTATTGTCTATTGTCTATTGAATGGGTGACGTTTCGGGTCGAGACCCTTCTTCAGTCTGAAGAAGGAATGGGTGACGTTTCGGGTCGAAACGTCACCCATTCCTTCTCTCCAGAGATGCTGCCTGTCCCGCTGAGTTACTCCAGCACTTTGAGTCTATCTTTGGCATAAACCAGCATCTGCAGTTCCTTCCTACACAATGATCTCTCCACACGGGTTTCCTGGCTCGGTATCAATGGAGAAAGTTCCCAAATGCCTGCTAAAAAACGACCAGGAAATTCTCCCTTGATGAGTAACTAATCATATTTAAAGTATTGAATCCCGCCTGTGCTGCCCTGTCCTGTTCTACGTTCTATAAAAGAACGTTTACGATATACCAGGTTGTTCCTCCATGCCCCCACACTAAACTGGGAGGAATGTTGGAACAGGGGCAACTGCAGATGCTGGAATCTGGAGCAAGGAATAAACTACTGGAGGTACTTAGTGGTGGAGCGGTGAGTGTGGATGGCCGACGTTTCATGGTCGAGACCCCTGCATCCGGTCCAGAGGGGCGGCGCAGGTGGAGTTGCTGCCTCACAGCGCCAGAGACCCGGGTTCGATCCTGACTGCGGGCGCTGTCTGCGCGGAGTCTGCACGCTCTCCCCGTGACCTGCGTGGCTTTTCTCTGGCTGCGTGCTCCGGCTTCCTCCCACACTCCAAAGACAGACAGGAGACCCATTTTAATTCTTGATGGAGGAAGCTTTCCCCAGTTGTAGTGACGTCTCTCTCTGTTTGGTTGACAGATACCTCCTTCATGTACATGATAGCCGGCCTTTGCATGCTGAAACTCTACCAGAAGCGTCACCCTGACATCAACGCCAGTGCCTACTCTGCCTACGCCAGCCTTGCCTTGGTCATCTTCATCTCCGTGTTGGGAGTGGTGAGTTCACCTTCTCTGGCTTCAGGGAAGAAAACTGTGAGCATGGAAACAAGCCCTTTGGCCCAACTTGCGCATGCCGACCAACGTGCCTCATCTACACTAGTCCCACCTGCCTGTCCAAATGTTTGTGGACTCGCAGAATCTACCCCACACACTGGGGACAATTTATCGAAACCTATTAACCTGCAAACTTTCACGTCTTTGGAATGAGGGAGGAAACCGGAGCACCCGGAGAAAACCCACACGGTCACAGGGAGAACGTGCAAACTCTGTGCCGACAGCACCAGTAGTCAGGGTTGAGCCCAGGTCTACGGCGCGGCAAAGGTAGCAACTCTACCGATGGGCCACTGTGTTGCCGCAGATACTGATATGCATTTGTGTTTGTTCAAAAGGTTTTACTGTACAATGCCTTGTGGAGATGGAGGAATGCTTTACGTAACAAATACAGATTCATGCCCTGGTCGTCTGGGGAACATGGTGGCATCGAGGAGCAGGTGACGTCTCGGGTCGAGACTGTTCTTCAGACCCTTACCTGCATCTGCAGTTCCTTCCTACACATTTTGCCAGAGGGCGTAGTTAAGGCAGATTCATATCGACATTTGAAAGACTCTTGGGCACGGACGTGGATAGAAATGTTTACAGGGATATGGTCCAAACGTGGGAAATCGGGACAGGCTTATGTGAGGCATCTTGGTCAAAATGGACAAATTGGCCGCATCGAGTCCCCACCGACCAGCGATCCCCACACACTTGCACTATCCCACACACACTAGGGACAATTTAGTTCCGGAAGTGGCGGCGTTGCCTGGCAGCTGCGGCTCACCTGCAGTCCGTCTGTTTTTTATTTTATTTTTTTCTTCTTGTGTCTGTTTTAGTGAGAATTGTGGTTTATTAGGCTGTGTATGTGTGGAGGGTGGGAGAAACAGGGTTTTAGTCTCTCCCTTTTAGTCTCTCACTTTTCTTGTCGTGTCCCCCGTCACCGTCTCCGTCTGTGCTGAGGCCTAATGGCGGAGCTGGCGGCCTCGGAGCTATGGCGGCCATCCAGCAGTGGCTGCGGCCCGGCTTCAGAGCTGCGGTGCTCCAGCGTTCCAGCGGCGACGCCGGCTTCAGAGCTGTGGTGTCCAGCGGTGGGCCCGGCTTCAGAGCTGCGTGTTTGCTCCCAGTGGGCGAACCGGCTTCAGAGCTACGGTGGAGCTCCAGCGTTCCAGCGGTGCGGACCCGGCTTCAGAGCTTCTCACTGTGTGGCTCCAGCGTTCCAGCGGCGGACCCGGCTTCAGAGCTGCGGTGCTCCAGCGGCGAACCGGCTTCAGAGCTGCGGTGCTCCAGCGTTCCAGCGGCGACCCTGCTTCAGAGCTGTGGCGGTATTCCAGCGTTCTGGCGACGGCGGTGGTGGCAGCCCGGCTTCGGAGGCTCGGCCGCGGGCCTAGTGGACGATAACATCGGAGGCCTGGTTCGCCTCAGCGCAGAGGGAGAACAAGGAGGGAAGAAGACAGAGACTTTAAGACTTTTGCCTTCCACCACAGTGAGGAGGTGCCTGGTGAACTCACTGTGGTGGATGTTAAATATGTGTTTATTGTGTGTTTTGTTTTTTATTATATGTTATGGTGCAAGGTAATGAAATTTCGTTCAGACCAAATGGCCTGAATGACAATAAAGGATACCTTACTTTACTTTACTTATTTACAATTTTACCAAAGCCACTTCACCTACAAACCTGTATGACTTTGGAGTGTTGAATGACTTTATGACTTCAAGTTCATTGCTTTATTTTCTTTCTGTGCCAGGTCATTGGAAAGGATTACATTGTATTCTGGGCAGTGTTCTCCTTCATTCACATCTTGGCGACCCTGCTGCTCAGTATACAGCTCTATTACGTGGGTCGCTGGAAACTGGGTAAGTATCGACCCTGCTCAAAACATGCCGCGAGGCAAGCACTTAGTGCCATGTCCCAGTCTGATAGAGTCGTGTAGCGTGTAAACAGGCCCTTTGGTCCAACTTGCCCACACACATAGAAAATAGGTGCAGGAGGAGGCCATTCGGCCCTTCAAGCTTCCACCGCCATTCAATATGATCATGGCTGATCATCCAACTCAGTATCCTGTACCTGCCTTCTCTCCATATCCCCTGATCCCTGTAGCCACAAGGGCCACATCTAACTCCCTCTTAAATATAGCCAATGAACTGGCACACGACCAACATGTCCCATCTACACTAGTCCCACCTGCCCGCGTTTTGGCCCATGCCCCTCTAACCTGTCGTATCCATGTACCTGTCTAAACGTTGCTATAGTCCCTGCCTCAACTACCTCCTCCGGTAACTCGTTCGATACACCCACCCCCCATTTTTCAATGAAAAATATACCCTTCAGATTCCTATTAAATCTTTCCCCCCTCACCTTTTCTGGTTCTCGATTCCCCTACTCTGTGTGTCCACCCAATCTATTCCTCTCATGATTTTGAACACCTTGCTTCTTATTTAGTTATCTAGGGTAATGTCTGGGACTCGCATGATGCAACTTGAATCTCTATCTCAGAAACGGCATCAGTTTCAGTGGGAGAGAGATGGAATTTTATTCCTGTTGCACCTTCCACTTTTCTCCAAGAATATTCCGAATGCCACCGTCGTTGTATTGCGCAAAAACCCGGCAGGATATTGGTTGCTGGTAGACAAAGGCACTGGAGAAACTCAGCGGGTGAGGCAGCATCTATGGAGCGAAGGAAATAGGCAACATTTCGGGCCAAAACCCTTCTTCAGACTGATGCAGGGTGTGGGGGAGCGGGAAGAAGAAAGGAAGAGGAGGAGCCAGAGGGCTGGGAGAGCTGAGAAGGGGAGGAGACAGCAAGGGCTACCGGAAATTGGAGAAGTCAATGTTTATGCCACTAGGGTGCAGACTGCCTAAGCGGAATATGAGGTGCTGCTCCTCCAATTTCCGGTGGTGCTCACTCTGGCCATGGAGGAGGCACAGGACAGAAAGGTCGGATTCGAAATGGAAGGGGGAGTTGAAGTGCTGAGCCACTGGGAGATCAGGTTGGTTAATGCGGACCGAGCGGAGGTGTTCGGCGAAATGATCGCCAAGCCTACTCTGGCTGGCGGTTGCTGGTGTTAACACTGAACCTCTGCGGATGGCAATGTGATGACGGCTGTGTTCCTGTGGGGTTCATTTCAGGTCCAGCGTTGGTGTGCAGGAAGGAACTGCAGACGCTGGTTTATACCAAAGATAGACACAAAGCGCTGGAGTAACCTAGCGGCTCAGGCAGCATCTCTGGAGAAAAAAGGTTGTGGGCGACGTTTCGGGTCGGAATTTGGCTTCGTCACCCATCCATTTTGGCCAGAGATACTGCCTGAGCCGCTGAGTTATTCCTGCACTTGTATCTGTCTTCAGCATTGGTTTCTATTTCACGGCCAAAGAGGAACAAAGGCTGACGGGTAAAGTGGACACAACAAAGCGGTGAGATTGACCTAAGATCGACGCAATTAGCTGGAGTAACTCACCGGGAAAGGCAGCATCTCTGGAGAGAAGGAATGTAAAACGTCACCCATTCTTTCTCTCCAGAGATGCTGCCTGACCCACTGAGTTACTCCAGCATTATGTGTCTATCTTCAGTTTAAACCAGCATCTGCAGTTCCTTCCTATACTATGACATTTGACCTGTTTGTATGCTGGTTTGCTACGCTTTTGTTAATAGGGAGGATTTTAAACGGTGCATCTTTCCTTTTACAGATGTAGGGATATGCAGAAGGATTATTCGTGTAATTTACACTGATCACATCAGGCAGTGCAGTGGACCTGCTTATATAGTAAGTGCCCTCCAAATGGTCTGCCTTCACAGCTGTAATCTCTAATAATCTAATCTCCCGTTTTACAGTCACAGAGTGATACAGTGTGGAAACGGGCCCTTCGGCCCACCTTGCCCATACCGGCCAACATACCCCATCCATGCTAGCCCCACCTGCCTGCGTTTGGACCATATCCCTCTAAATCTGTCCTATCCAGGCACCTGTCTAAATGTGTTTTAAACATTATGACTGTACCTGCCTCAACTGCCTCCTCATAGTCACTGAGACATGGGATTTTTAAAGTGGAGATTGACAGGTTCTGGGCGTCTAAGAGCAGGGAAGTTATACTGCAGTTGTACAGGGTCTTGGTGAGGCCACACCTGGAGTATTGCGTACAGTTTTGGTCTCCTAATCTGAGGAAAGACATTCTTGCCATAGAGGGAGTACAGAGAAGGTTCACCAGACTGATTCCTGGGATGGCAGGACTTCCATATGAAGAAAGACTGGATAGACTTGGCTTGTACTCGCTGGAATTTAGAAGATTGAGGGGGGATCTTATAGAGGCGTACAAAATTCTTAAGGGGTTGGACAGGCTAGATGCAGGAAAATTGTTCCCGATGTTGGGGAAGTCCAGGACAAAGGGTCACAGTTTAAGGATAAGGGGGAAGTCTTTTCGGACCGAGATGAGAAAATCATTTTTCACGCAGAGAGTGGTGAATCTGTGGAATTTTCTGCCACAGAAGGTAGTTGAGGCCAGTTCATTGGCTATATTTAAGAGGGAGTTAGATGTGGCCCTTGTGGCTAAAGGGATCAGGGGGTATGGAGAGAAGGCAGGTACAGGATACTGAGTTGGATGATCAGCCATGATCATATTGAATGGTGGTGCAGGCTCGAAGCCGAATGGCCTACTCCTGCACCTATTTTCTATGTTTCTAAGGTTATGGGGAGAAGGCAGGAAAATGGGTTTGAGAAGGAAAGATAGATCAGCCATGATTGAATGACGAAGTTGACTCAATGGGCCGAATGGTTTAATTCTGCTCCGATCCTATGACTAATGAACTCCATTATGACAGTCATATAGGCTGGTGGCAAGCAAAACACTAGCTGGAGGAAATCAATGGGTCAGGCAACATCAGAGGAGGCAAATGGACAGATAACATTTCAGGTCGGGACCCTTCTTCAGATGGATGGAGTCGGGGGGGCTTGGCTGGTAGAGGGAAGGTGAAGGGAAGGGATGGGGCAAGAGTCAGAGGAGGATCCAGGTGAGGAGGAACCAGATGAGGGGAACCAAGAGGAGATCCAGGTGAGGAGGAGTCCAGGTGAGGGGAATCCAGGTGAGTCCAGGTTCCAGGTGAGGGGGAGTAGGGGATCCAGTCCAGGTGAGGGGGATCCAGGTGAGGGGGATCCAGGTGAGGGGGATCCAGGTGAGGGGATCCAGTGAGGTGAGTGGGAGGGGGGATCAGGCGAGGGGATCCAGGCGAGGGGGGGATCCAGGCGAGGGGGAGTCCAGGTGAGGGGGATCCAGGTTGAGGGGGAGTCCAGTGTGAGGGGGAGACGATTCAGTTGGGGGAAGAGAAGAGTGGAGAGAGTAAAGAAGGCTGGAGGTGGTGATAACAAAGGGGTGCATGTGGTGTGATCCGATAAGGAAGGATGATGGGGAGTGACATATAGAACCAGCGGAAGGGGTGGCGGGGAAACGGAACGATGGGGGACCTGGGGTGGGCGATGACGGGTGGAGGAGGTGAAAGGAACTGGGCAACGGGTGGGGGAAATGGAAAGAAAGGTGCGCGTAAGGGGAGAGGTGGATTATCTGCGGGGATGACAAGGGAGGGTTTACTAAAGGCCTTTGTCTTTTTGCTTTCAGGATCGGATGGTGCTGCTGATCATGGGGAACATTGTGAACTGGTCACTGTGAGTAATAGAGTGCTCCCTCTCCCCTGACACACGCCCGCCCGCACACCTGCCCACCTGAATCCCCCCAGACCTGGGCCACGGGTTTAATTGAGACGGAAACATAGAAAATAGGTGCAGGAGTAGGCCCTTTGAGCCAGCACTGCCATTCAATATGATCCTGGCTGTTCATTCCAAAATCTGTACCCCGATCCTGCTTTTTCCCCATATTTCTTGATTCCGTTAGCCCTAAGAGCTAAATCTAATTCTCTCTTGAAAACATGCAGTGAATTGGCCTCCACTGCCTTCTGTGACAGAGATTCACAACTCTCTGGGTGAAAAAAAATCTCCTCATCACAGTCCTAAATGGCCTACCCCTTATTCTTAAACTGTGTGAACTCTGGTTCTGAACTCCCCCCAACATTCTTCCTGCATCCAGCCTGTCCAATCCCTTAAGAATCCCTTGATATGTTTCTATAAGACCCCTCTCATCCTTCTAAAATTACAAGCCCAGTCGACCCATTCTTTCATCATATGTCAGTCCCGCCAGTGTGGTAGACCTTTGCACAGCAAGCTGCAACAAACACTGCGACGTAGCGATAGAGTTGCTGCCTCGCGGCACCAGAGACCCGGGTTCGATCCTGACCTCGGGTGTTGTCTGTGTGTGTGGAGTTTGCACGTTCTCCCTGTGACCGCGTGTGTTTCTTCCGTCTCTCCCCCCCCCCCCCCCCCCCCCCCCCCCGCAGATTCCAAAGACGTATGGGTTTGCAGGTTAATTAGAAGAGTAAACGGTGGCGTTTCGGGTTGTGCCTTCAAGCCGATAGGTAGAGATTGAGTGGGGGGGGCGGGGCGGGGAGGAACCCTGAAGCCAAGAACGGTTGCGTTGCGTTGAGGTGTCTGGTCTCAAGCCCCACCTGGCCTGACCCGGGACTAACTGACGTGGGTTTATTTTTCAGAGCTGCGTATGGACTTATTCTGAGGCCGAAAGATTTTGCCTCCTACTTGCTGGCCATTGGGATCTGCAACCTGCTGCTGTATTTTGCATTTTACATCATCATGAAGGTAACAGCACAGCTGATTAGTTCAGTTTATTGTCACGTGCACCCAGGTACAGTGAAAAGCTTTTGTTGCCTGCTAGCCAGTCAGTGGAAAGACAATACACGATTACAATCGAGCCGTTCAGGGTCGGGGGTTATGGGGAGAAGGCAGGAGAATGGGGTTAGGAGGGAGAGATAGATCAGCCACGATTGAATGGTGGAGTAGACTCAATGGGCCGAATGGCCTAATTCTGCTCCTATCACTTATGACCTTCTGACCATTCTCGCTGTACAGACACACGATAAGGGAATAACGTTTAGCGCAAGCTAAAGCCAGTAAAGTAAACACTGCCCAGTCCATCATCGGCTCTGACCTCCCTTCCATCCAGGGGATCTATCGCAGTCGCTGCCTCAAAAAGGCTGGCAGCATCATCAAGGACCCACACCATCCTGGCCACACACTCATCTCCCCGCTGCCTTCAGGCAGAAGGTACAGGAGCCTGAAGACTGCAACGTCCAGGTTCAGGAATAGCTACTTCCCCACAGCCGTCAGGCTATTAAACTCATACAAAGCTCTGAACAGTCATAGCCCCTTATCCGTTTATTTGCACTTTATCTGTTTTGTTTATTCATGTGTGTATATATTTATATAATGGCATGTGGACACACTGATCTGTATTATTCATGCCTACTATATTCTGATGTGCTGAAGCAAAGCAAGAATGTCATTGTCCTATCTGGGACACGCGACAATAAACTCTCTTGAGAGATTTCCACGAGAGATTTCCGAGGGTCACCAATGAGGTAGACAGTAGGTATTTCAGGACAGCTCTCTAGTTGTGGTAGGATGAAGCTGCTGGGCTTTTCATGGCTGTTTGCTCTTGGTCCCCAGTTGCGCAGCGGTGAACGGATTCGAGCCATTCCACTGATCTGCATCATCTGTACAGCGGTCGTCTGGGGTTTTGCTCTGTTCTTCTTCTTCCAGGGTCTCAGCACCTGGCAGGTAAGGGTCATCGTTAGTTTTTTATTTTAGAGATGGGGCCACTTTCCACGCTACATCTCTAAATTCTAAAGTAATGTCAATGTTAGTAATGTCTGCTGTTATTTAATTGTAGAATCTACAATAATAGCCCTGTCCCACGGTACGAGTTCATTCCAAGAGCTCTCCCAAGTTTAAAAAAAAAAAATCAAACTCGTGGTAAGCACAGAGAATGAACGTAGCGGGTACGTCGGAGCTCGGGGACGTCTCTTAGCGCTAACGGCAGGTGCTCGGGAAGACTCGCTAACGGCAGGTAAGCACGGGGAAGACTCGTGAAGATTTTTCAACATGTTGAAAAATGTCCACGAGAGCCCCGAGTACCGACGAGCGGCCGTTACCGTAAATGTCCGAGTTCGAATCAGGGCAAACTCGGGAGAGCTCTTGGAATGAACTCGTTCCGTGGGACAAGGGTTTAACAGTTAGCTTAACATTCTAAATAAACGTCTGTTTTCTTTCCCAATGTGAAGAAAACTCCGGCAGAATCCCGGGAGCACAACAGAGACTGCATCCTGCTCGAATTCTTTGATGATCATGACATTTGGCATTTTTTGTCCTCCATAGCACTGTTCGGATCTTTCCTTGTAAGTAGACCTCTCCATTGGCTCGTCGTGGTCCCACCGAGTTGAGAGCCACCTCTCCAGATCATCCTTGTTTGTCTCAAAGTCAAATTTTAGTCATTCTGCCGTGCGGCATTGCGCTGAGTTAAAGCGTTCAGTTTAGTTTATTGTCACGTGTTCCAAAGTACAGCGAAAAGCTTTTATTGCGTGCTAACAAAAGCAAACGGAAAGACAGTACCTGATTGCAATCGAGCTGCAGTATTTACCGTGTACAGATACATGATAAGGGGATAGAGGAGATTAAGAAGATCATATTTGGGATTCAAGAGTGCGGGGCGATTGTAATCTGTGATTGTAGATCTGCTTCTGTGGCCAGCACGCAAATAATCACCCGTGTTGGTGCTAAGTAGTTGAGTTTTTGATGCAAATCTTTTAACTACCTCTTTTTAACTGTCATTGCCTCAGAATGTGAGGTTACCCACTTTGGTAGCAAAAACAGGAAGGCAGATTACTATCTAAATGGCGTCGTCGGGAAAAGGGGAAGTACAACGGGATCTGGGGGTCCTTGTACATCAGTCTATGAAAGTAAGCATGCAGGTACAGCAGGCAGTGAAGAAAGCGAATGGCATGTTGGCCTTTATAACAAGAGGAATCGAATATAGGAGCAAAGAGATCCTTCTGCGGTTGTACAGAGTCCCAGTGAGACCACACCTGGAGTATTGTGTGCAGTTTTGGTCCCCTAATTTGAGGAAGGACATTCTTGCTATTGAGGGAGTGCAGCGTAGGTTCACCAGGTTAATTCCCGGGATGGCGGGACTGTCATATGCTGAGAGAATGGAGCAGCTGGGCTTGTACACTCTGGAGTGTAGAAGGATGCAAGGGGATCTCATTGAAAGATATAAGATTGTTAAGGGCTTGGACACACTAGAGGCAGGAAACATGTTCCCGATGTTGGGGGAGTCCAGAACCAGGGGCCACAATTTAAGAATAAGGAGTAAGCCATTTAGAACGGAGACGAGGAAACACTTTTTTTCACAGAGAGTGGTGAGTCTGTGGAATTCTCTGCCTCAGAGGGCGGTGGAGGCAGGTTCTCTGGATGCTTTCAAGTGAGAGCTAGATAGGGCTCTTAAAAATAGCGGAGTCAGGGGATATGGGGAGAAGGCAGGAACGGGGTACTGATTGGGGATGATCAGCCAAGATCACATTGAATGGCGGTGCTGGCTCGAAGGGCCAAATGGCCTACTCCTGCACCTATTGTCTTTTGTCTAAAAGGACGTACCTTTAGAAAGGAGATGAGGAGGAATGTAGCGGCACCAAACGTAGTGAATAAACAGTTGCTTTATTCAGACATAATAGGTTCAAAATACATCCACGTTTGGTCCTCAAACATATTGTCAGTGCTGCTGCAACTGAGCGAGGGCTGTCTCGAGCTCAGCTACCTGTCGACTCCTGATCTCCAGCTGAGATCTGCTTAAGTACCAAGGCACAACCCTTAACTCATGACGTCACATGACAGCCCAGGTAACCACTGACGAGGGTTCGACCGAGAGTGGTCTGACCATCAGGTGGCGCCACAAGAATTTCTTTAGTCAGAGGGTGGTGAATCTGTGGAATTCATTGTCACACACATCTGTGGAGGCCAAGTCAATAAATATTTTTTTAGGGCAGAGATGGACAGATGCTTGATTAGTACGGGTGTTAGGGCGTTATGGGGAGAAGGCAGGAGAAAGGGGTTGAGCGGGAAAGACAGATCAGCCATGATTGACTTCCTGGGCCGAATGGCCTCATTCTGCTCTTTAGACCTTATGGACTTGCGTATAATCAGAGACATTCCCAATAGCCAAGCTAAGTGGGCTGTCTGTCCGCAGGTATTTGGGGAATGTGCAGCGGACTGCCCCCTCTCCTTCCCGGTGGGTAATGCGCTCAAAGGAAGTGCAGTCCGAGGCAGGCCCTAGCTCCACGCTGCCCCCTGTGATTAGGATTATGCTGGTGTACGCGGGGATCGCTGGTCTGTGCGGACCCGGTGGGCCGAGGGGGCCTGTTTCCACGCTGTATCTCTAAAGCATAAGGAAAAGTTCTTCAAGAACGTTCATTGCTCAGGCCCCTGTTGTCTCATCTTTACCATGGACGTCCAATCCCTTTACTGCTCCAACCCCCACCAGTAAGGTCTCACGGCCCTCCAGTTATTAACTTAGTCTTAACAGAGAGTTAAGGGCCTGTCCCACTGTACGAGGTAATTCAAGAGTTCTCCCGAGTTTCCCTGATTCGAACTCGGAGAATTACGGTAATAGTCGCTCGTAGGTACTCTGGGCTCTCGTGGACATTTTTCAACATGTTGAAAAATCTTCACAAGCTTACCGCGTTTCCCGAGTACCTGCCGTTAGCGTTACGAGCCGCTAAGAGACGTCCCCGAGCTCCGACGTACATTCTACGTGCTTACCACAAGTTTGATTTTTTTTAACTCGGGAGAACTCTTGAATTACCTTGTACAGTGGGACAGGCCCCTTTAATCAATTTTCCGTCCACAAACACTCTCCTCTGCCCTGGCTGAACTTGTCCCCACCCTCAATAACTTCTCTTTTAACTCCCCTCAATGTCCCCATGTTAAGGTTGTAGCCATGGGCAACCTCGCATGTGCCCCAGCTATGCCGGCCTTTTTGTCAGGCTTTGTCTCTTCTGCATCTTCTTATCCATTGTCAACCCTTTGAGGATTCCCAAGGAAGGAGAGGGGAGTGGGATTCCTAGGTTCTAGGAACAGAATTAGGACATTCGGCCCATCAAGTCTACTCTGCCATTCAATCATGGCTGATCCATTTTTCCCCTCTCAACACCATTCTCCTGCCTTCTCCCCAGAGTCGCTGCAGTATGTATTTGGTACCCCCCTTACACCCACTTTGGTATCACAATGTTGCTGTGCCCTTTTTAATTTCAGATCTTGCTGACCCTGGATGAAGACTTGGATGGGGTACCGAGAGATAAAATCTACGTGTTCTAAGGCCTGAAGGAGCTGATGTACAGGAACAGGGACTGCACTGCAGACATGCTGCCTCCATCACTTGCGGCCCCTTCCTCCGGAGGCAAGGGGGAGGGGGAGAGCAGGACCTGTAGGGCTGTTGCCAGCAAGTTGAGGAGGCATTGGGGCCAGTTGCTTTGTGCTAGCCCATGCCTGCTGCCTTGCCGCTGAGTCTCCAGGAGGACAGCACGGAGCGAAGATGGTGGCTTGGCTTGGCCCAATGTTGATTGGCCCTGCAATCGTTTCAGACCCGGCATCATCTCCATCTTGCCTCCCGATGTTGTTTTTCTACGAGGTTGCTCATGTTCGAAGAACTCTAATTTTACGCGCCGAGAGCCGAATAAAACGGCGGCAAAAATGGAAAAGTGATTCTTCAGTGGCAGCCGTTCTCTCACCACTTGTATCAGTCCTAACCAAAGCTGCACAGCCGAGCGGAGAGAATGATATCAGAAGAAGATATCCCTGGTTTTAAAAGCAAAATAGCCTTGTTGGTGCCGCGTCACAGCCTCGCGAATGGAAAACCGCGAGGAGGAAGCGTTTGCGGAAACAGAGACTGGGTTAGGTGATGGGGTCGACATTGATCCCGGCCCTGTGGACCGCATGCCCAACCCAGAGAGTGGTCTTTGAGCTCCTGGTGACCAATGTGAGGCAACATTGGCTTTCAAAGCGCCCACAAAACTTGTCTGTTGGCCAGGATGTTGGTTTAGCCAACGCATGGGCCCCAGATATGCCTGCAGAAAATGAGGGCGGAGATCCTTACCTCTAAACTAAACTAAGATGGTGGAGCTCTGTTGGCCAGGGGATCGTAGGTATAAAAGTTGGCATCTCGCGACTGAATCTTGCACTGGTTCCTGAATCTTGTCAAAAGGAACGTGTCAGAATGAAACAATGATGAACATGATCTAAACGTTGGTGCTTTTCCACCCTTAGGATTGGCCGCTAGGTTGCACTGAAGTGGGCGGCCTGTGTTCAGTTCACAGACACTGCAGGCAACACTTAGATTATGTTTGGTATCTGCACCATGCACGACTAGCCCTAAAAGCCGATCCCTGGCTGGTAGTTCTACACAATTGCAGGACGGGGGGGGGGGGGGCAGAGTATAATATGTCTCTATACTGTATGTCCCTGCTATAAACCAGGGCGGAATTTCAAGGGAATTTTACTTCTGCTGGGTGTAATATGAAAATATTCTCTCCTCCACGTTTTACTGTAGAATACCTCCCCCCCCCCCCAGCATGGGATCAGTATTCAGGACTGTGCTTTACATTGTAAGCTGCTTTCACCGTTTGACCACGGGTTGACACTTGCCTACTTCTGTTGCGTTGACTTGGTGGTTTAATCCATGATGTGTCTTCTGTTTTAAGTGCTCAGGTTAATTTTCGCGGGGAGTTTGAGTAAGTTTTCCCAGTATTTCTCTCCAAGGTAGCCGCTCGTATACGCACGGTGTTACACGGGTGGTATCCCCAGTTGCCACTTCCACGCTTTAGACTTTCAACGTGCCGTGTCTGTGCTCCCACTCACAAAGACATCTCTGAGCAGCGGAGAGAGACACAAAGTGCTGGAGTGACTCAGCGGGACAGGCAGCATCTCTGGAGAGAAGGACTGGGTGACGTTTCGGGTCGAGACCCTTCCTCAGACTGAGAGGGAGTCTAGAGATATGGAAGGGTAAGGTGTGAAAATGACAGATCAAAGCTGACGAAGATAAGGAAATGTAGAACGGTTCATTGTTAGCTGAGGGGAAGGTGACAAAGTCTCGTACAATCAGTAAAATTATTCAGGGCTATGAAACTAGTAGGAGAACTGGGGTGGGGGAGGGACGGAGAGAGAGGGAAAGCAAGGGTTACTTGAAGTTAGACAAATCAATATTCATACTACTGGGTTGTAAGATAAACACAAAAGGCTGGATGCTGCCAGTCAGCGGGACTGGCAGCATCTCTGGAGAGAAGGAAGGAGTGACGTTTTGGGTCGAGTCCCTTCTTCAGACTGGCTGCCCAAGCGAAGTATGAGGTGCTGTTCCTTTAATTTGTGTTGGGCCTCACTTGACAGTAGCTGTTTGGCATTCATGGGCATAGTCATGCCAGCGATGTGCCTGATAACTGCATGGATGCAGCTTAACCCACAGGGCTCACTTCGATTAGAGACGCCAAAACAGGCAGCAATGACAGTGTCCGACTGAAGACTGCACTGGTTGGGAAAGTGACATCTAGCTTCCTTGATGTGTGAGATGCTTAATTTATTTTTATTTTCTATTGCAACCGTTCTTTGTGGGGCCAAAGATATGATTTTGCATGAAATCCCACCAATGGCAACACTTACTTACAAGGTGTACAATTTACCATCCAAAGATGCAAGTGCTCATCAACTGGTTTCCGAGACAGCACAAGCGCCATTCGCTGCATTTAGATTGTTTGTAGCACACTGTTAGAAACATAATACATAAAATACATGGGACAGAGTCTTAGGGAATGACCCTTCCAGCGTTCCTGCGTTGGAACTGTAGGTAATATCGTCTTCTTCTTGCGTACGGCGCGCACGGCCTAAAGTTGTGGGACAACTTGTTCTATTTGATCTTATTTGATTGTGCACGCCGGGTTGATTGCATTCGTCGAAACCACGTGACGGTTGCAATCTCCCACCCCAGGTAAGATAGTTAAGTCCGATAACTATAGGTCCGCCCGTTATTAATGGGATAGCCAGAATTTACGAGGCTATGGACATTATTTAATGATGTCGATGGAATACCATGGCATAAAATCTCCGTCCTATAGTTGGTGTTGGAATTATGATGTGCCTAAACTTCTCGTAGAAAATTGTGATTTTGGCTGGCTCAGGAAATTGTTCAAGATTTTGGGTAAGTTTATTTTTTTTTAAGAAGATACTTTCTTTTGAGTTAATTAAACTGACCTTATTTTTTGGCGACGTTGCATTTGCAGAGGCCCGTGTTGACTTCTTCATCTCACTGGCACACGTGTGTGAAGAGTTTGGAGGGGCAGTGGGTTCCTCAGGGTGTAGAGAAGTGAGAAGGAATCTCCAGAGGTGTTGGCATTGGGAGTGGGGTGCCGTTACCACCGGGTAGTGCCGCTCAACGTTTGTCTGAGCTGGAGATAGATGCTCAAAGCAAGATATTCCATTGTACCTGGACCTAACCCGTGCATCTGACTAAACTCAGCTTGACTTGACAAAAGTCTTATTTCTGATGTTCATATGAATGAGTGGCCCATACAGTTGTGTGTGTGTGGGGGGGGGGGGGGGGGGACACGATTATTTTCATGTTTAAAATGGAAAAAAGTAAAATTAAAGATTATTAGCATAAGACACTCTATCTTATATACACATGTACAGTATGTTTTGTCCGGACAGTCTGCAAAGTTTTTCACTGTATCTCAGTACACGTGACAATATTAATAAACTAATGTGTAGGAAGGAACTGCAGATGCTGGTTTAAACCATAGACGCAAAAAGTTAAAGAGTAACTCAGCTGGTCAGGCAGCATCTCTGGAGAAAAGGAATAGGTGACGTTTCAGGTCGAGACCCTTCTTCAGAACCAATAGTCACCTTGAGATCAAATAGGAATTCAAAATATCTTTTGCCCAGAGGTGGGACTTTCACAGGAGTTGTGAATGAAGGGAGATTTGAAAAGCCAAGGGAAAGGGAATCTAGGATTGTATCAATCGAAGTTGAAAGAAGACTCAAGATATCACTGGCTTGGGGTGGTGCTGATTGCCCTGTTTCTGTCCAATTTGGCTTTTTTGGTTTTGCCATTTGCACAAAATAATCGCTCTGCTCCTCCTAACTGTGTGGGCCCACTTATTCATCTGAACATCGGAAATACTTCTGTCAAGTCGAGTTTATTGTCCGGTTCTATAACATTGGAGCAGCCTTGCAGCTTTCAGATGGGCTGTGAGTCGGGAACAAACTGCTAGCTAATCTCACATTATCACTGACCAATGCTGGCACTGTTGGGCTGCACAAAACGCAGCTGCTGAAGTACTATCTCCAGGAGGTTTTCCACCTCCACCTTAGACTTAGACTTCCACCATCGACATTGTGAATGTACACCACTGTTGACACACAGATTTGCCCTGTGTTCACACGGGGATGAAGGCGACACTGGCAGGTTCTCACCTCAGGAGGACTGTGCGCAAAACTCCAGCTGCCGCAGGTGGTGACACTTTCCAAATACGCTTTCTTATCACAATTGGTGAGATGCCAGATCGGTGTTTATTCTTTAGAGAGTTAGAATGCATGCCTTAAGATGGAGGTTGAGGGGAACTGATTTGCATCCAGGATATCTTTGCACAGGCCATTGTTAGCTGTGGGCTAGGTGAAAACGAGTTATAGACAATGAGGCTCAACAAGACGACTTTGAAGCTATGACAGCGGCTTGGGTGGGGGAAGGATACAAGAGTTACTTGAAAGTATTTATTTTTCTGCCCATTTCTAAGCAAACGCGTTGTCTAACCACAGAGTGAATGTATGAATTAATGCTATTGTGTCATAGTAGAGTGTATATGTCTGGTTCATCAATAGCAAGGGCATTAAACTATTTTGGTAAATGGAGGTGGGGGGGGGGGGGGGGGGAGGGGATTGGAGATACAACCTTGAATACTGTGTGATATAACCGGGAGATATAGTTCTATTCCTGGATGCTTTTCAAATAGATTTCTCACAGTGAAGATATTTGACACTTTTTTTTCCAACAGGAGAATTTGTGATACAAAACTTTGAATCAGGTTTGTTAAAAATCACAGATACATCTCGCCCAAGAAACCATCCATCCCGTGACTCCGACTGTGGTAACTGTAACCAGGTTTCATGCACACCGCTCTGCGATGGGCCTGGCGAGGGTGAGGGGTTCACTTTGTTTACAAAACACAAACACAAAGCAGCCATTTTACTAAAAAGGTGTACCATTCCTTTACCGTTCATTTTACTATTTGCCGTGCTGCATTGTTTCAGTAAAGCATATAATGTCACAAATCATTGCAATAAAACCTAAAGCCTATCTTGTGTCTTTGAGACTCCTGTTTTAGCTTTCCTACTGAATTAGGAGCAGGGGCACTTGTGTGCTGGAAGAACTCTGCTGGTCAGGCAGCATCTGCGGAGGGAATGGACAGTCAGAATACTTCAGATGCTTGGGATGGGAGAAGCATAAGATGGGAGTTCAGAGCACGGGCTGCCATCACTTCAAGTCTTCAATGCATATTAATCTGCAGGAGTTCTGCTGATAATAGCCCTGTCCCACGGTACGAGTTCATTCCGAGAGTTCTCCCGAGTTTGCCCTGATTCGAACTCGGAGATTAACGGTAATGGCCGCTCGTCGGTACTCGGGGCTCTCGTGGACATTTTTCAACGTGTTGAAAAATCTTCAAGAGTCTTCCCGTGCTTATCTGCCGTTAGCGAGTCTTCCTGAGTACCTGCTGTTAGCGTGATGAGCCGCTAACAGACATCCCCGAGCTCCAACGTTCCCACTACGTTCATTCTCCGTGCTTACCACGAGTTTGATTTTTTTTTTACTCGGGAGAGCTCTTGGAATGAACTCATACTGTGGGACAGGGGTATTAGTCTTTAGTCGTTAGAAATTTAAAGCTTTTGAAGGAAAATTATCAATATTTTATAATAGTCACAGAGTGGAAACAGGCCTTTCGCCCCAACTTGCGTCCACCAACCAACCTGTCCCACCTGCCTGTATTTGGCCCATATCCCTCTAAACCTATCCAAATGTTTCTTAAACATTGCAATAGTACCTGCCTCAACTACCTCCTCCGGCAGCTCGTTCCACACGTTGACCATCCTTTGGTAATGTAAAGTTACCCCTCAGGTTCCTATTAAATCGTTCCCTCTCCTTACCTTCAACCTATGTCCCCAGGTTCTTGATTCCACTACTCTGGGCACGAGACTAATGAAACGTTTTAACGGCGAATCCTTTAGGTGATTTGGTGTCGGCACCAAGGGCCCGAAAAATTCCACGTGGACATGTTGAGTGAACTTTATACTTGCAGAAGAAATTCTCTTTTTTCCTTGCACAAGGATGTTTCCTGTTCTACAGTTAGGGGGATTTGGAGAACTCGTAATAAATAGACATGAAGTAACCACTGTGCACTCTGTGTAGAATACCAGGAATACTTTCATAAGACCCTTTAATGCATTTTATTGCATTTGACATTTCCATTACAAATGATCTCTAATGTAAACGCCATATGTTCAGGCACAAACATATCCAACGTTGACTAAATATCGATAACTTTACAGTAATATTAACATTACCTGAAAGTAGACAAAAATGCTGTAAAAACTCAGCGGGCGAGGCAGCATCTATGGAGCGAAGGAATAGGTGACGTTTCGGACCCGGAACGTCACCTATTCCTTCGCTCCATAGATTATTTTTCCAGCATCTGCAGTTGTTTCTTAAAAAACTTTCCCTGAAGTCGGTCGCGTCCATTGCACAATGCCGGTTACACAAGACTCCCCAGGAACCAACTGAAGCCCATCAGGGTCTGTGCAGATTTGCAATAAAATTCCTTGCAAACATTCTCAGCATCCAAATTCCAATCATAGACCAGGAGTATCGATAGACTCGATCTCCCAATCCACCTCATTGCAGCCTTTGCATCAGAAGAGCAGTATCGTCAAAAATGGAACGCACCAAGCAGGGGGATGGGAATAGATGACATTTTGGGTCAAGACCCTTCTTCAGACCCAGTGTGTAGGAGGAACTGCAGGTAGGTGCTGGTCTTAACGCATTTACACACAGCTTCACTTTCTTTACATCTCATGGCTAGCAACAGTTGTCATCTATTTTTTGGTCATTTAACCTCTTCTGCCCTCTTTATCCCAGCTTAGAACCTTGCATTTGCAAAGTTCTTTGTATTTAATTCCGAGTGTGATGAAAAGTCATCGATCTGAAATGTAAAGACTTTTTCTCTCTCCTATGACTGCTGATAGTTGAGGGTTTCTATCATCTTTCATTCTATTCCAGATTATTCTCTAGGGATTTCCAATTGGAATAATGTAACAAGTTCTTTGCTGACCGTCAAGGGCTGGTAACGTGTAGAAACATCACCGCCAGCAAGAATAGTCATCATCCCGAGGTGGGAATATATGGGTATCGCTTCATCAACCGTCGATCCTTCATCACTAAATTCTCAAACAGCCTTATCTTCACCGTAAGGCCTGCACCAGTTCAAGGGTAGACAGTAAACAATGGCCTTGTCAAATGCAATGAACAAATAAATGAAGGCAGACGGAAAATGCCACAAGCAAACTGGAGGAACAGCTCCTTATCTTCCCTTTGGCTAGCGTACAAACTAATGACGTGGGAAGGAACTGCAGATGCCGATTTACACCAAATTTAGACACAAAATGATGCAGTAACTCAGCGGGTCAGGCAGCATCTCTGGAGAAAAGGAATGGGTGACGTTTCGGGTCGAGACCCTTCTTCAGACTGACGTTTCAGGTCAAGGCATTTCTTCCGACTGAAACAGAATTACAGTAAACCCACGTTACAATGGACCACGGGGAAGGGGGAATAGTGTCCGTTGTTGCCAATTGTCCACTATATCAGAGTGTAATGTATGGCATTTCATGTGGAGAGACCCAACAATAATAAGTTTAAGAAGGAACTGCAGATGCTGGAAAATCGAAGGTAGACAAAAGTGCTGGGGAATCTCAGCGGGTGAGGCAGCATCAATGGAGCAGAGGAAATAGGTGACGTTTCGGGTCGAAACGGGGTCTGAAGAAGGGTTTCCACCCGAAACGTTGCCTATTTCCTTCGCTCCATAGATGCTGCCTCACGCGCTGAATTTCTCCAGCATTTTTGTCACCCAACGTTAGACTGCGCACAAACTGCACAGATGGAGGTGCCTTTTGTCAGCTGAAACATTAAAGCAAAGCCTTACCTGACCTAAACTACAAAGCTCCAAGGTGTCAATCCAAGGGGTGACGGCCAAGGAAGCAGCCGGTGTCCACATCGACAGGCACGGCCGGGGGTCCGTGTCGCAGGCTCAGCGAGGGAAGGGTGGGGGTCTGCGTCAGTCGGCATGGCCGGGGAGGTGATGTGGGCTGGGAGGGTCGATGCACAGAATCTCTTGCCCAGAGTAGGTGAATCGAGGACTAGAGGACATAGGTTCAAGGTGAAGGGGAACCTAAGATTTAATAGGAATCTGAGGGGTAACTTTTTCACACAAAGGGTGGTGGGTGTATGGAACAAGCTGCTGGAGGAGGTAGTCGAGTCTGGGACTAGCCAAACGTTTAAGAAATAGTTGGACAGGTACGTGGATAGGTCAGGTCTGGAGGGATATGGACCAAGCACAGGCAGGTGGGACCAGTGTAGCTGGGACATGTTGGCCGGTGTGGGCAAGTTGGGCCGAAGGGCCTGTTTCCACGCTGTATCACTCTATGACTGTAGCCAGGCCTGGCAGTGAACGGTCAGAAGATCAGGCTGCTATAACTACACGATGTTCACATTATTATCATGTATCTGTACATTGTACATCATGTGTTGTCTTCCCGCCGACTGGTTAGCGCGCAACAAAAGCTTTTCACTGTGCCTCACTGCACGTGACAATAAACTAAACTCAAACTATAACCAAAATCCGTTATAAAGAGGTCCGTAAAAACGAGGGTTTTCTGTAGTTTCAGCCCCTGAGGAGAAAGAAGAAACATTCCGACTTTGATGATTCTCGATGATCATCCAAATTAATTCCCATGGGAAAGTTAACCCCACATTCTCACGCTTTTCCGACCCGAAACGTCACCCATCGTTTTTCTCCAGAGATCCTGCCTGGTCCGCTGCACTGAGATACACCGGCACTCTGTGTCTATCTTCAGAGCTTTCACAATGCTGATTAACAGAAAAATAAGCTTTTTTAAAATATTTCATTTTCACCAGGTGGGTAAGCACTCCACATATCACAATCCCCCTCCCTTATTTATCTTCACCTTCCCATTTTCATAAACATATGGTAAAATGGATAGGAAGTTTGCGAGAACATCAAGCAGGGCTGCAGATAAAGATTCAGTCCAAGGGTTCACATGAACTTTGGCCATTGGGACCCCACAGAACTCCAAGACCTGGCTTGATAGGGCTCTTAAAGATAGCAGAGTCAGGGGATATGGGGAGAAGGCGGGAACGGGGTACTGATTGGGGATGATCAGATGTGATAACATTGAATGGCGATGCTGGCTTGAAGGGCCGAATGTCCTACTCCTGCGCCTATTGTCTAAATCTCTTGAGTCAGGAGTGAAGAGCGTTTTACTGTCGTGTGTCCCAGATAGAACATTACATTCTTACTTGCAGCAGCACAACAGAATGTGGAAACATAGAACTCTATAAACTATATAATAAACAAGGAAAAATGTTCAGTGTGTGTATATATACATAAACACAGGTAAATATACATATATATATATATATGTGTGTGTGTGTGGATAGACACAAAAAGCTGGAGTAACACTGCGGGACAGGCAGCATCTCTAGAGAGAAGGAATGGGTGACGTTTCGGGTCTGAAGAAGGGTCTCGACCCGAAACGTCATCCATTCCTTCAAATTCCTTCTAGAGAGCTGCCTGTCACGCTGTTACTCCAGCATTTTGTCTATCTTCGGTTTGAACCAGCATCTGCAGTTCCTTCCTGCAGCATATATATATATATATGTGTGTGTATATGTATATATACACTACTCACACTCACACTAGCTTTTTTCTCGTTTATTACACAGTTTACTGTGTGCAATGTGGACATAATTAGCGCGCATACTTATTTTGAAATGAAAAGTAGGATATGATTAATGATATTCCAGAGTAAACCCTCCAGCAACTTGTAATGAATCGAAATAAATGGCAGGGGTAAACTTGCTGGAGCATCCGGAGATTGAAACAAGGACGATTTAGGGCTGAGAAGTCTGCATTAACCACCCACGCGATCTCCCAAAACATTTCATGACCAATTAAGTACTTTTGAAATGTCGTTCCTTTTACTCAGTGAAGAGAAATGCCTCCTTCTTCAGGCCCTGTTCCAAAGTTCACCCATAAGGACGTTTTTTAAGAACCTTGTCAGCCAGTGTTGTTTATTCGAGGAAGCTTTTTCACTGGTTGAAGCAATTACATGGCGTAAGTGTTACAAGCTAGGATGGTTAGGCTATGGCAGGGATTCCGCTTTTGGCATTTCTCTTAATCCTGGGACAATTGCGATGGATGGCCGTTAACTTGTTGTCTGTTACACGGCAATAAATGCTCACACAGCAAGGGAAGAATCCGACCCACGTATTTCAGCAGGGTGTGAAATATTCTATTAGCTGTGAATAGATTTCCCATGTTCGAGAAGGAACTGCAGATGCTGGAAAATCGAAGGTAGACAAAATTGCTGGAGAAACTCAGCGGGTGCGGCAGCATCTATGGAGCGAAGGAAATAGGCAACGTTTCGGGACGAAACGTTGCCTATTTCCTTCGCTCCATAGATGCTGCCGCACCCGCTGAGTTTCTCCAGCAATTTTGTCTACAATAGATTTCCCATATCTTCTTATGGCGTCGGAGGGGACCCTTCAGCCCATCGAGTATATGTCAGCATGCAATGCAACCCCATCAAGCACATTCTCTCCCACTTGAATACAGAAATGGTGTGAACGGGTGATCGATGGTCAGCACGGACAGGACGGGCTGAAGGGCCTGTTTCCATGCCGTGCCTGGGTGGGGCAGGTTTCGGAGGAATAATGGGCCAAATGTGGGTAGGTGGGACTAGTGTATCGGGGACATGTCGAGTAGTGTGGGCCGCGGGGCCTGTTTCCACACTGTGTGACTCTGTGACCCGATGTTTAAACGAACGGCTCATCTAAGACTGAGGTGAGAAAAAACTTTTTTCACCCAGGGAGTTGTGAATTTGTGGAATTCCCTGCCACAGAGGCCAGTGGAGGCCAAGTCACTGGATGGATTTAAGAGAGAGTTAGATCGAGCTCTAGGGGGCTAGTGGAGACAAGGGATTTGGGGAGAAGGCAGGCACGGGTTATTGATAGGGGACGATCAGCCATGATGACAATGAACGGCGGTGCTGGCTCGAAGGGCCGAATGGCACCTATTTTCTATGTTTCTATGAAACTGGACTAGTGCAGACGGGCTTTGGTTAACTTGTGGATGAGGTCATCCACCGCAGAGACCAGCAGCTTCAGGTCCTCGGGCTGGGACATGCGGTGGTCGGCGTTCTTGCGCAGGATGATGTCCGCGTCTTCGCTGGCCAGCTGCTCGGCCACCCTGACGGAGTTGCGCCAGGGCACCACCTCGTCCTTCATGCCGTGGAGCAGCCGCACCGGGCAGGCCACCGGGATGCCACCGCCCAGCACGCAGTGGTCCTCCGACTCCTTGATAAACTCGTGCCTCACCGTGTAGAAGCCACTGGCAGTGTACTTGGAGGGAATCCTCCACTCGCCCGTCTCCTCCACTGCCTTCCGCGACTGGAGATCAAACAAGAGAGAATAAAACAGTGGGCGCAGGCACAAGATGGATGAAGAAGTTCCCCGTCCTGAAAAACATGTTGTAAACACAGAAACATAGACAATAGGTGCAGGAGTAGGCCATTCGGCCCTTCGAGCCTGCACCGCCATTCAATATGATCATGGCTGATCATCCAACTCAGTATCCTGTACCTGCCTTCTCTCCATACCCCCTGATCCCTTTAGCCACAAGGGCCACATCTAACTCCCTCTTAAATATAACCAATTAACTGGCCTCAACTACTTTCTGTGGCAGAGAATTCCACAGATTCACCACTCTCTCTGTGAATTGTTTTCTCTCATCTTGGTCCTAAAAGACTTCCTCCTTATCCTTAAACTGTAAAACATATAACCTTCGACATTTTTGCCACCTCCAACGGGATCCCACCACTGGCCACATCTTCCCATCTCCTCCCCTGTCTGCTTTCCACAAAGACCGCTCCCTCCGTAACTCGACCCGAAACGTCTGGATGCTGCTGCAAGTTTCTCCAACCCTTCCGTAACTCACCCACCCAAACCACCCCCTCCCCGGGCACTTTCCCGTGCAACCGCAGGAAATGCCACACTTGTCGCTTTACCTCCCCCCTCGACTCCATCCTAGGACCCAAACAGTCGTTCCAGGTGAGGCAAAGGTTCACCTGCACCTCCTCCAACCTCATCTACTGCATCCGCTGTTCCAGTGTCAACTTCTCTACATCGGTGAGACCAAGCGCAGGCTTGGCGATTGCTTCGCCCAACACCTCCACTCAGTTCGCAATAACCAACCTGATCCCCCGGTGGCTCAGCACTTCAACTCCCCCTCCCATTCTGAATCCGACCTTTCTGTCCTGGGCCTCCTCCATTGCTAGAGTGAGGCCCAGCACAAATTGGAGGAACAGCACCTCATATTTCGCTTGGGTAGTTTACACCCCAGTGGTATGAACATATGAAGCGGTATATACTATTTAGAGTATTATAGATGATAGACAATAGGTGCAGGAGTAGGCCATTCAGCCCTTCGAGCCAGCACCGCCATTCAATGTGATCATGGCTGATCATCCCCAATCAGTACCCCGTTCCTGCCTTCTCCCCATATCCCTTGACTCCGCTATTTTTAAGAGCCCTATCTAGCTCTCTCTTGAAAGCATCCAGAGAACTTCTCCAATTTCAGGTAGTCCTTGCTTTCTCCCTCCTTCCCCTCCCCTTCCCAGCTCTCCCACAAGCCTACTGTCTTCATCTCTTCCTTTCTTTTTCCTGCCCCCCCCCCCCCCCCACCCCAACATCAGTCTGAAGAAGGGTCTCGATCCGAAACGTCGCTTGTTCCTTTTCTCCATAGATGCTGCCTCGCCCGCTGGGTTTCTCCAGCTTTTTTGTCTATCCACGTACCAAATACTTTTATTCAAGCAAGTATTAAACGCCGATTCTCTTACCTCTGGAGGAAGCTGATTGAATCCATTCACAAAGCAATCAGCCGCGTTTGCTATGCTGACCATTCCAGCCACTTTCTTCGGCCTGGCAAGGGAAGCCAGCAACATGAGCCACCCGCCCATACTGGATCCCACCAGGATCTGTGGTGTCGGGGGAAGAGGAACCAGCTTACCTTGGTCAGCAATAAAAACTTTTGTACCAGTCATTTCCCGTTTAGTTTGGTTTTCGAGATACTGCGTGGAAACGGGCCCTGCGGCCCACCGAGTCCGCTCCGACCAGCGATCCCCGCACATTGACGCCATCCTGCACACGCTTGGGACAATTTACACATACACCAAGCCAATTAAGCTACAAACCTGTACGTCTTTGGAGTGTGGGAGGAAACCGAAGATCTCGGAGAAAACCCACGCAGGTCACGGGGAGAGCGTACAAACTCCGTGCAGACAAGCACTCAGGATCGAACCCGGGTCTCTGGCGCTGTAAGGCAGCAATTCTACCGCTGCGCCAATATCCCGCGCAAGGAATCAGTGCAAAATGGAGTTATGGACATTTTCTCCGACATCACGCATACCCAACCCAACACATACAATTCATACATTGTGTATAAAGGAACTAGAGGCTGGCTTGTACCCAAGATAGGCGCGGGTAAATTGCCGGGTAACTCAGTGGGTCAGACAACGTCTCTGGGGGAAAAGGATTAGGGTGACATTTTGGGTCAGAGCCTCTGAAAGTTATGGGGAGGGAACTGGAGGTAAGAAAAGGCCAGAACAAAGCGGGACCGGCAACAGGTGTCCGAGGAAGAATGGAGCCCACAATGGCCCATTGTTGGCTGGGGAAGAGGTGATAATGAAGGGATAGAAGGATGCGAACAGTGGAACTGGTAGGATGGCATGGGTGGGGGAGGGAGGGCGGGAATGCAGGGTTACTTGACATTAGGGAAATCAACATTCACACTGTCGGGTTGTAATCTGCCCAAGCAAAATATGAGGTGCTGTTCCTCCAAGTTGCCTGTGGAGAAGGCCCAGGACACACACTCCTACAGACAGCACCCACAGTCAGGATCGAACCTGCGTCTCTGGCGCTGTCAAGCAGTAATTCTACCACTGGACCACTGTGCTGCCCTTTGGCACATATGTAGTTCTGTGCTGGTACATAGTTGTTTGAAAGTGGCGTCACAGGCAGGGCAGTGACAAAGGCTTTCATCAGTCAGGGTGTCGAGTATAGAAGTTTGGACGTTATGTTCCAGTCGTACAAAACGTTGGTCAGGCTGCACGTGGACTAGCGTGTTCCGTTTAGTCCACCCTGCTAGAGGGAGGATGTCATTAAGCTGGGTAACGTGCAGAGACCATTCATGAGTCTGTTGCCAGGACTCAAGTGCCTGAGCTATCGCAACATGTTGGTCAGACTAGGACTTCATACCTCGGCGTGCAGGATGGATGCCGTTAAGCTGGAAAGTGTGCAGAGAAGATTTACTAGGGTGTTGCCAGGACTTGTGCAAAGATCCTACAGCGAGCAAGATAGTCCACTCGACGAAAAAGGCGTAGTACGGTCATGGGCAGATTCGTGGGGAATTTCCGGCCCCATTTCCGTAACCGGCTTCCGTCTCCGCACCAAAGATCCCGTAGGAGACGGAAGCCAGTTACGGAAACATCCTCGTAAAAATAAAAGTTATTTGGTAAAAATCTTCTCCTTATTTTCAGAATTATAATTTATTAACACAAACTGTTCCCCCGCAACGTTGATTACACTGCGAGTCGGGTCGGGTCGGGTTACTGAAATGGATGAAAAAAAGGCCCAGGTCCCGCTCCGTTGCGTACTACACGTCAGCCCATTGCATTTAGAAGGACTGGTCTATCTTGCTTGCTATAGGACCTTTGGACTTGAGGGCCTGAGCTATTGGGTGGTTGAGCACACTAAGACTTTATTCATTGGAGTGTCGGAGAATGAGAGGTGATCTTAGAGAAGTGTGTGCTTATTCATCTTGCACAAGTCCCTTGATTAGAGCTCTGAACATATTCCCCTTTATATATTTAACTAGTTAGCTTTTGAAATATACTAATGGATAATTATTCCTAATTAACACCAGGGAAAGGGAATTCCATTACAGCTCAGTGAATAAAGAAAGTGAACAGGGCTGTCTGAAGGAGGGTCTCGACTCGAAACGTCGCCTATTCCTTCTCTCAATGCCGCCTCACCCGCTGAGTTTCTCCAGCATTTTTGTCTACCGTCGATTTTTCCAGCATCACAGTTCTTTCTTACACAGGGCAGTTATAAACGTGGGTTCCCAAGACTGACCTGAGGTCCTGTGGTGAGATTATCCAAGACAGTAAGCACATCATTCTTCCAAGTCCCCAACAAGGATTCCTCAGAGTTCCCCTCCGAGCTGCCACAGCCAGAGTAATCAAACCTGGACAGAGAAACACCCAATGTCCCAAGTAAATTCCTGCCCAATTAGAAAAAGCAGATTTTTCAAGTGTCAAGAATGTCAAGAGTATTTAGTTTAGTTTAGTTTTAGTTAGTGATACAGCACGGAAACAGGACGTTCGTCCGACCGAGTCCACATCGACCAGTGATCCACACTAACACCATCCTATCCATTAGGAACATTTTTCAATTTTTACCGAAGCCAATTAACCTACAAACCTGTACATCTTTTGGGGGAAACCCACGCAGTTACGGAGAGAACATACAATAGACAATAGACAATAGGTGCAGGAGTAGGCCATTCGGCCCTTCGAGCCAGCACCGCCATTCAATGTGATCATGGCTGATCATCCCCAATCAGTACCCCGTTCCTGCCTTCTCCCCATATCCCCTGACTCCGCTATTTTTAAGAGCCCTATCTAGCTCTCTCTTGAAAGCATCCAGAGAACCCGCCTCCACCAAACTCTGAGGCAGAGAATTCCACAGACTCACCACTCTTTGTGAGAAAAAGTGTTTCCTCGTCTCCGTTCTAAAACGGCTTACTCCTTATTCTTAAACTGTGGCCCCTGGTTCTGGACTCCCCCAACATCGGGAACATGTTTCCTGCCTCTAGCGTGTCCAAACCCTTAATAATCTTATATGTTTCAATGAGATACCCTCTCATCCTTCTAAACTCCAGAGTGTACAAGCCCAGCTGCTCCATTCTCTCAGCATATGACAGTCCCGCCATCCCAGGACTGTACAAACTCTGCACTGTCAGCCCTGATACAGGCTGAACCCCTAGTCAGGATCGAACCCGGGTCTCTGGTACTGTAAGGCAGCTATATTACCGCTGCGTCCTTAATTGTCATATGTGCCAGCAATGGAACAAGGAAGTTCTTACTTCCACGAGCTTTTAACAGGCCTGGAAATACATTACTCGTAGATAGCATATAATAAACAAAAAATAATCAATAAATGAATAAACCCCAACAGCAGTACAACAAAGCCCTTAGTGCCACCACAGTTCATACTTGAGGTTATTATTGTGCCTGATGTTCAAGAGTTGGATGGTTGTCGGAAAGAAACTGTTCTTCAAACTTCTGTAGACTTTAGACTTCAGAGATGCCGCACGGAAACAGACCCCTCTGCCCACCAGCGATACCCGTACACGAGCATTAGCCTACACACTAGGGAAAAGTCACAATTTTTTAAAAACCAAAGCCAATTAACCTACAAACCTGTACATCGTTGGGGTGTGGGAGGAAACCGGAGCACCCGGAGAAAACCCACGTGGTCGCGGGGAGAACGCACAAACTCCGTACAGACAGCACCATAGTCAGTACCTCCTGTACATTCTTCCCGATAGAAATGAGTGGGTTCATGAATCATGTCTTCAACTAAAATTGACTTAGAATTTGATCTATAATTTGATCTATGATCAGCCCTATAATTTACAATAATAGTGAACTTTCTATATTAAAAATATGCAAAACGGCTACAAAGCAACTGTAACAATTATAGGGTAGACAAAAATGCTGGAGAAACTCAGCAGGTGAGGCAGCATCTATGGAGCGATGGAACAGGCGACTTTTCGGGTTGAGACCTTCAGGTTCCTTCGCTCCATAGATGCTGCCTCACCTGCCCCAGTTTCTCCAGCATTTTTATCTAGCTTGGATTTTTCCAGCATCTGCATTTCTTTCTTAAACGTAACTTAATTATAGATTTCTTAAGTTGACATCAAAGTTGTGACCAGTAGGTGGCCTGATGGCTCCATGGCATCTTGGTTCAGTGGGGAATACTGGATCATTAGACTGCTTATATCTTCATTAGGATCATTCTTCAGACAGACTAGAAACCTGTTTGTGTGGCAACATCTGGTGTCACAATGTGTGAATGCAACACTGCATTCATCTTAGCTGCACAGATAAGTCAAACACCCATGTTATTTTCTCTAACCTAGAGTTAAAATACTTAGTAATGTTATGGAGTCATAGAGTGTGGAAACAGACCCTTCGGCCCAACTTGCTCACACCGACCAACATGTCCCATCTACACTAGTCCCAGGGTACGCAAAATGCTGGAGAAACTCAACGGGTGCAGCAGCATCTAATGGAGCGAAGGAAATAGGCAATGTTTCGGGCCGAAACCCTTCTTCAGACTATACTAGTCCCATCTGCCTGCGTTTCACTCATATCCTTCCAAACCTGTCTAATCCATGTATCTGTCTAATTGTTTTTTAAACATTGCTATACTCCCTGCCTCAACTACCTCATCTGGCAGCTCGTTCCATACACCCACCACCCTTTGTGTGGATAAAGTTACCCCTCGGGTTCCTATTAAATCTTTTCCCCTTCACCTTAAACCTATGTCCTCTGATCCTCGATTCCCCTACTCTGGGCAAGAGACTGTGCATCTACCCGATCTATTCCTCTCATGATTTTGTACACCTCTATAAGATCACCCTCATCCTCCTGTGCTCCAGGGAATAGAGTCCCAGAGAGTGGTGAGTCTGTGGAATTCTCTGCCTCCGAGGGCGGTGGAGGCAGGTTCTCTGGATGCTTTCAAGAGAGAGCTAGATAGGGCTCTTAAAAATAGCGGAGTCAGGGGATATGGAGAGAAGGCAGGAACGGGGTACTGATTGGAGCTGGTTCGAAGGGCCAAATGGCCTACTCCTGCACCTATTGTCTATTGTCTATAAGACTCTAAATAGTAAATGAAGAGGAAGAAACAAAGAACTTGCAGGTCAGCACCCTTCTTCACACTGAAGAAGGCTTCAGATTGCAGTCTGAAGAGAGGTCCCGAACTGAAACGTAACTATCTTTTTTTCTCCAGAGATGCTGCCAGACCCACTAAGTTATTCCAGCACTTTGCGTCTATCTTATGGTAAATAAAATTGAGTTTGGAATTAAAGATCTAAAATGGATTCCAATCGACACTTTAAAAAAGTCTAAAATAAGGATGTACATTTGTTTTAACACTTTAAACTGTTGTGATCAATGAATATTTGGATCACAGGATCTGAACTTACGAAATGCCCTGACAACATTCATTATATATTTTTTTCTATCAGGCACCTGCTACAAAATATGAACACAATAATCTGCACAAATATTATCTTTCACAAAATGAGTGATATTCCTTTGATTATTTAGCCAATGAATCGCCGTGACTTCAAAAGGAGCTAAAAGCTATTGAGAAGGATTTCTCTAATGTTGATAGATCTGCTCTGCTCAGCTTGTCAAAATTGCCAAGGCACAAAATGGTGATCTAAACCTCTGAGGATTGACAATGGGCTTCACTCCTAGTCGCACACTTATACAAACATACTTTATTTTCCATTAAAGAGGATACAGGACAGCCTGCCATATATCTCTGCACGATCATTCAAGATTAATATATCTCAAGAATTCCGTAAGCATGCAATATATCATTTTAGTTTGGGATAACATTGCAGCATGAAGATAATCTGTGGCCCTTTCACATGACAGGGTGCTCAGGAAAAAGGATATTGGTATACTAATGTGATTAAAATAATGTTTAACTAACTCCCTGGGGACCATTCAATTATTTTTGTTTCATATTTGTAATGGAATTATGGCAATTATTCATGTTCAGAAGTTCTAGGAGCAGAATAAGGCCATTCGGCCCATCAAGTCTTCTCACCCATTCAATCATGGCTGATCTATCTTTCCCTCCCAACTCCATTCTCCTGCCTTCTCCCCATAATCCCTGACACCCTTACCTCATGTTTTTCATTACAAAATATAGAACGGCAAATACATCTGTTTAGCTGCAGACAAACTTTTGAAAGCTAAATTAAAGTTTGAAAGTTAAGTTAAATTTTCCAGTGAAAATATGAGAAATCAGGGTTCATCATTAGACATGGTGTTAACTCTTCTAGGCAGAAATCATAGATTTCACTCTGAAGAGAATATACTCCATTAGTACTGATTTAAAAAGACCTACAATAAAACGACCTGCATATCTACAGCATTTTTCACAAGATCATAAGGTGCTTTACTGCAGTAAAGTACTTTGGAAGAGTAGTCACTGTTCTGGTAAACATTGCAGCCAACTTGTGCATCAAAGAGTTCTAGTTAACTAGAACTAGATAACTAGTTACGAAGAAACTGCAGATGCTGGAGAATCGAGGGTTACACAAAAAGCTGGAGAAACTCAGCGGGTGCAGCAGCATCTAAGAGGCGAAGGAGATCGACGTTTCGGGTCGAGACCCTTCTTCAAACTGGTCATGGATCAGGGAAACGAGAGATATAGACAGTGATGTGGAGAGATAAGGAACAATGAGTGAAAGATTTGCAAAAAAGTATCGATGATAAAGGGAACAAGCCATTGTAAGCTGTTTGTGGTGTGAAAATGAGAAGCTGGTGCGACTAGGGTGGGGGAGGGAGATAGAGATAGAGGGAATGCCAGGGCCCGAGGGTGGGAGGGAGAGGTGGGAGTTAACAGAATTGAGAAAATTCAATGTTCAAGCCCAAGGATGCAGACTCCCCAAGTGGAATATGAGGTGCTGTTCCTCCAACTTGCGGTGCTCACTCTGGCCGTCCCAGGACCGAGAGGTCGGATACGGAATGGGAGGGGGAGTTGAAGTGCTGAGCCACCAGGAGGTCGGGTTGGTTTTTTGCGGACCGAGCGGAGGTGTTCGCGAAACGATCGCCAAGCCTGCTTGGTCAGGCCATTCTTCAGAGAACGGGGATTCCCCTCCCCCACTATTGATGAGGCTCGCACCAGGGTATACCCCGTGCCCTCTCTCCCCATTCCCCCACTCGCAAACAGGGCAGAGTCCCCCTGGTCCTCACCAGCCGGCAAAATACAACAGATAGTCCTCCGCCAGTTTCGCCACCTCAACGTGACCCCTCCACCCGCCAAATCTTCCCGTCAAAGACCGCTCCCTCCGCAACTCCCTTGTCAATTCTTCCCATCCCCTCCCGCTCGCAACCGTAAGAAATGCAACACTTCCCTTCACCTCCCCCCTCCACTCTTTCAGGGAAAGCAGTCCGGTCCGGACAGAGGTTCACCTCCTCCAACCTCATCTACTGCATCCGCTCCCAGATGCCAGATTCTATATCGGTGAGACCAAGCGGAGGCTTGGCGATCGAACACCTCCGCTCGAACGGAGACGAGGACACACTTTTTCTCACAGAGAGTGGTGAGTCTGTGGAATTCTCTGCCTCAGAGGGCGGTGGAGGCAGGTTCTCTGGATACTTTCAAGAGACAGCTAGATAGGGCTCTTAAAAATAGCGGAGTCAGGGGATATGGGGAGAAGGCAGGAACGGGGTAATGATTGGGGATGACATGCCATGATCACATTGAATGGCGGTGCTGGCTCCAAGGGTCGAATGGCCTACGCCTGCACCTATTGTCTATTGTCTAACACTAAACTAAACTCATTTGCTTCCCAGGGAAATTATAACAATTAATTATTACAAATGACCATTAATTATGAATCATCTGTGTGACTAAAGCCTGCAGATGTTTTATTTTTTATTATGCACAAACTACGTGTGTGGAGAGGATTGGTTCCGCCTGCGGTTTAAGATGGTGAAGTGCTGGCATCACATGAAACATCATGCATACCCTCCTCTATCATTGCCTGGTTGACCTTCCTTGCACGAGTCTTGTTACTCCCGTGATTGGGGTGGACCAGCCAGGCGGTCACAGAGCATCCTCTGTCTGAGAGAGTACCGAAAGTTCATAAGTCACTGCAGCAGAGTTAGGCCATTCGGCCCATCGAGTCTCCTCCGCCATTCAATCATGGCAGATCTATCTTTTGTTCTCAGCCCCCTTATCCTGCTTTCTCCCCATAACCCCTGTCACCCGTACTGATCAAGAATCTCCTCAATCTCTGATTTTAAAATACCCACTGACTTGGCCTCCACAGCCTTCTGTGGCAATACATTCCATAGATTCACCACCACTCATCTCCTTTCCAAAGGTACGTCCTATTATTCCGAGGCTGTGCCCTTGGGCTCTAGACTCTCCCACTAGAGGAAAATATCCTCTCTATCCAGGCCTTTTACTATTCGGTAAGTTTCAAGGAGATTCCCCTCTCATCCTTCTAAACTCCAGCGAGCCCAGTGCCGTCAAACGCTCATCATAGGTTAACCCACTCATTCCTGGGATCATTCTCGTAAACCTCCTCTGGACTCTTTCCAACGCCAGCACGTTGCCCAATTCATCAACAGGGAGAATAAAGCAGGCACCCTCCCATTTCTCACAGGAACCCGATGATCCCTGCTCCTCCGCAGCTTTCAGTAGCTGCCGGAAGCCACCACGGAACGCAGATCAGAAGCTAGACACAAAATGCTGGAGCAACTCAGCGGGACAGGCAGCATCTCTGGAGAGAAGGAATGGGTGACTTTTCGGGTCGAGACCCTTCTTCAGACTGAGAGCCAGAGGTGAGGGAAACTAGAGATATGGAAGGCTAGGGCGTGAAAACGACAGATCAAAGCAGATGGTGAGCAAGGAAACGCAGAGCGGTTCATTGTCGGCTGAGGAGAAGTTGACAATGAGGCACACAAAAAGTAAAATTAATCAGGACGGCAGTGAAACTCGTCGGAGAACAAGGGTTTGGGGAGGGACGGGGAGACTTGAAGTTAAAGAAAGTAATATATTCATACAGCTGGGTTGTAAGCTGCCCATGCAAAATATGAGATGCTGCTCCTCCAATTTGCGTGTGGCCTCACTTCTGACAGTGGAGGAATTCCAGGACAGAAAGGTCAGTGTGTGAATGCGGACATTAAAAGCTGACTGGTAGTTCAGTGTAGGCCAACCTCTCCCTCTCAGCCCCACCCTGTCCCGTGAGTTCCATTTATTTGGCAAACTTGGAACACAGTCTGTACATTTTGTAATATTTCCCTCTGGTAATAACCTCACAGATGCAGCTGTAAGGTCTAACATAATTTTCATAACCCTTCATTCGAGATAAAGGCAAACTGTGTCACCAAATATTTAAAGTGATATGCAAAATGTTAATGGTTCCAGCCACAGCCACACTATTTAAACCACCCAGTCACTATCCTCTGGAAATAACTATTAGCCTGGAGGTTAGGAACAGTAAATCCAACTTCAAATGAAAAGGTTAAACGGTTCAAACCACATTCCAAATGATTTAAACATCCGATTTGGGCTAAAATTAAGCTGATGGGAGGGACCACACTGCCGGTGAAAAACGTAAAACCAGACTCTGAATACGTCCCCTTCTGTACTTCTCAAAACAGAGTGAGGGATATCGCCAACAATCCCCAGCTAAACTATCCCAAAACCATCAAATACAAGATTCATCCAGAGATGCTGCTTGGCCCGCTCCGGTTTCCTCCCACATTCCATAGACGCACAGGTTTGTAGGTTAATTGGCTTTGGTAAAAAGATTGCACATTGTCCTCAGTGTGTAGGATGGCGCTAGTGTGCGGGGATCGTTAGTTCGGCGCGGACTCTGTGGGCTGAAGGGCCTGTTTCCCTGCTGTAACTCTAAGACAGAGATAGATGTAGGAAGGCTATTCTGCCCCACGTTGCCTGCTCCATCACATCACTGCTGATCTTTTACCTCAGTACAACCTTTCTGAACTAACCGTACATTCCTGATCTCGTTAAAATACTCAAATACTTTTATCTATCCTGATGATTCACAGTGAGTTAAACGTATTAAGAAACAGGTGCCGGAGTAGGCCATTCAGCCCTTCGAGCCGGCACCGCCATTCGATATGATCATGGCTGATCATCCAAAATCTGTACCCCGTTTTGGATTTTTCCTCCATATCCCTTGATTCCCTTAGCCCTAAGACTAAATCTAATCCTCGCTTGAAAACGTCCAGTGAATTGGCCTCCACTGCTTTCCGTGGCAGAGAATTCCACAGATTCACAACTCACTGGGTAAAAAAGTTTTTCCTCATCTCAGTCCTAAATGGCCTACCCCTTATTCTTAAACTGTAACCCCTGGTTCTGGACTCCCCCAACATCGGGAACATTTTTCCTGCATCTACCCTGTCCGATCCTCTAAGAATTGCATATGTTTCTATAAGATCCCCTCTCATCCTAAATTCCAGCGAATACAATCCAGTCGACCCATTCTTTCATCATATGTCTGTCTCGCCATCCTGGGAATTAACCTGGTGAACCTACGCTGTACTCCCTCAATAGCAAGAATGTCCTTCCTCAAATTAGGAGACTAAAATTGCACACAATATTCCACGTGCAGCCTCACCAGGGCCTTGTACAACTGCAGTAGGACCTCCTTGCTCCTCAACTCAAATCCTCTTGCAATGAAGGCCAACATGCCATTGGCTTTCTTCACTGCCTGCTGTACCTGCATGCTTACTTTCAGTGACTGATGTACAAGCACACCCAGGTCCCATTGCACCTCCCCTTCTCCTAATCTGACACCATTCAGATAATAATCTGCCTTCCTGTTCTAGCCACCAAAGTGGGTAACCTTACATTTATCCACATTATACTGCACCTGCCATGCTTCTGCCCACTTACCCAACCTATCCAAGTCACCCTGCCGCCTCATAGCATCCTCCTCGCAGCTCACACTGCCACCCAGCTTTGTGTCATCCGCAAACTTCGAGATATTACATTTAACCCCCCCCCCCCCCCCCGTCTGTATCCACTTATCACTCACAAGCCTTTGTCCTGCCCCTCATCTTTTCCAGTTCTCTCCCCCCTCATCATAATCAGTCAGAAGAAGCGTCCCAACCCAAAATGTCACCTATCCATGTGGAGAGGAACTGCAGATGCTGCTTTAAACCGAAGATAGACACAAAAAGCTGGAGTAACTCTGCGGGTCAGACGGCATTTCTGGTGAAAAAGAATAGGTGACGTTTCGGGTCAAGTCCCTTCTTCATAATCCTTTTCTCCGGAGATGCTGTCTGACCAACTGAGTTACTCCAGCTGAGTTACCTATTTTGAGACTCTGATCCTTGGCTCCACACGCTGCAGCCTGAAGAAACAGTTCTGAATCTACCTGGACAAACTGCGAAGCAACGATTTGCTTGCATTTGACACCACTCAGCATCTGCGCCTTTCAATCTATCACCATAAAAAAAAACCCTGCCAATCTTCCCAACCATAAAATGTCACCTATCCAACTGGCTGCCGTGTTTAAATTCAGAGATTCACAGAGTAAATGTCATTCTGAATGGTCATCTGATCAATAGGGTATTTACAGATCCAAGCCTTTTTTTGTAAATGTTAAATAACACATTCATAATACATTTAATCGCAGGGACCAACAGAAATAAACCGAGCGTCAGGGCCCAAGTAAGTCTTCCAACGACGATAATCAAAAATGATTGTTAATTTAAATGTGGAACATATTTGCGGTTAGGTCAGTGAGACTGAATATGTCGATCGCTACTTAATTGGCCAATTTTATTCGCAAGATTGGTCAATTTAATTAACGGAGTTTGAGACAGGAACATCTAAATGTCAGCCCTTGCAGAACAGTTAATTAAAGTGACATGATCATATCGTGCCATTTAATTCCTTCCACACAGTAAATTTTTAATAATTAGATTTTTTTAATCTGATCTTGTTAATTCATTCCTCATTCAGACTTCTTTCTGTCTCACAACCAACAAACAGTCGAGCGTGTGAATAATTTAGATGTGAGCACAAACCCCATTTTGGCAGCAGGACATTATTCAGAAACATGGAAACATAAAAAATAGGCCATTCGGCCCTTCGAGCCAGCACCGCCATTCAATACGATCATGGCTGATCATCCAAAATCAGTAGCCTGCCCCTGCTTTTTCCCTCATATCCTTGATTCCCTTATCCCGAAGAGCTAAATCTAACTCTCTCGTGAAAACATCGAATGAATTGGCCTCCACTGCCTTCTGTGGCAGAGAATTCCACAGATTCACAACTCTCTGGTGAAAACGTTTTTCCTCACCTCAGTCCTAAATGGCCTACCCCTTATTCTTAAACCATGTGACACCTGGTTCTGGACTCCCCCCCCCCCCCCCCCCCAACATCGGGAACATTTTTCCTGCATCCTGCCTGTACCGTAAGAATTGTATATGTTCCTATAAGATCCCCTCTCATCCTTCTAAACTCCAGTGACCCATTCTTTAATGAAATAATAGCTGAAACTTAGGAAACGCGCTGATATCAATAACGTGGCCATGAAACTACTGGGTTGTCATTACAAAACAAAAAGTTGATTCTCTAATGGCCTTCTCAGAAAGGAAATATCACTTGTTCCAGACCAACAACAATACTGCAATTATACACGCCTTGGTGAGACCACACACTTGGTACACAGTGTGCCTGTTTGCTTTCCTTACCCAAGAATTATGCAGTAAACCTCTGATAGTCCAACACTGCCAGGAAGTCAGTGATACCACTCCTGCAGATATTACAGATGAATGGTGATAACTCCTAGTCACAGTGGTGCTGTGCCGCCTAACAGCGCCAGACACCCGGGTTCAATCCTGACTACGGGTGCTCTCTGTGTCGAGTTTGCACTTTCTCCCTGTGACCGCGTGGGTTTTCACCGGGTGCTCCGGTTTCATCCCACATCCCAAGCTCCAGCTCCAGCTCCAGCTTCAACTCAAGCTTTAGCTTCAGCTCTAGCTCCATCTCCATCTCCATCTCCATCTCCATCTCCAGCTCCAGCTCCAGCTCTAGCTCCATCTCCAGCTCCATCTCCAGCTCCAGCTCTAGCTCCAGCTCCAGCTCTAGCTCCAGCTCTAGCTCCATCTCCAGCTCTAGCTCCATCTCCAGCTCCATCTCCAGCTCCATCTCCAGCTCCAGCTCTAGCTCCAGCTCCAGCTCCAGCTCTAGCTCCATCTCCAGCTCCATCTCCAGCTCCAGCTCTAGCTCCATCTCCAGCTCCATCTCCAGCTCCAGCTCTAGCTCCATCTCCAGCTCCAGCTCCAACTCCATCTCCAGCTCCAGCTCCAGCTCTAGCTCCATCTCCAGCTCTAGCTCCAGCTCTAGCTCCATCTCCAGCTCCATCTCCAGCTCCAACTCTAGCTCTAGCTCTAGCTCCAGCTCCAGCTCCAGCTCCATCTCCAGCTCCAACTCTAGCTCTAGCTCCATCTCCAGCTAAATTGCCCCTAGTGTGTTGGATCGATGGTTGGCATGGGCTTGGAGGCCTTGTTTCCACGCTGTACCTCCACACTCCAATACACCAAAATACTTCAAATTTGTGTTTTTAAAGTAAAGCAATATGATGTCAAATTGTACAAATGGCTTGTAAGTTCATAGGTTCTAGGAGCAGAATTAGGCCATTCAGCCCATCAAGTCTATCTTTCCCTCTCAACGCCATTCTCCTGCCATCTCCCCATAACGCCTGGCACTCGTACTAATCAATAATCTGTTCATCTCCGCCTTAAAAATATTCACTGACTTAGCCTCCACCGCCATCTGAGGCAATGAATTCCACAGATTCACCATCCTCTGACTAAAGCAATTTCTTCTCATCTCCTTTCTAAAGGTACGTTCTTTTAATCTGAGGCTATGGCCTCTGGTCTTGGACTCTCCCACTAATGGAAACATCCTCTCCACATCCATTCTATCCAGGCCTTTCACTATTCGGCAAGTTTCAATGAGGTCCCCCCTCATCCTTCTAAACTCCAGCGAGTACAGGCCCAATGCCTTCAAAAGCTCATCATATGTTAACCCACTCATTCCTGGGATCATTCTCGTAAACCTCCTCTGGACCCTCTCCAATGCCAGCACATCCTTCCTCAGAAACACGGACCAGAATTGCTCACAATACTGCAAATGCGGTCTGACCAGCGCCTTCGAAAGCCTCACTCCCCTTGTGGTGATAAACTCCTGACTTCACTTTAGTAGCAAGACATCTGAGAATTTGGAGACACTACCTGATGAAGGAGTGACCCGATGAGGAACAAAACTCTTCCAAAGCCAACGCTTTCTCCGCGTTCATGTTGGACATAAACCCCGGCAGGAAGACTACACCGGGGTCTCGGCCGCAGATCCGATGGTAGGCCAAGCGAGGCAGGGGGGGTCTGGCAAAAAACTGAACGGAAGCCATGGTTCTGCAGCAAGAGAGGAGGGAAAAAGAAGGGTCATTCATTCCCGAAACGAGGGAAATGTGACTTCCAACGCAGAGTTTCAGCAGACTGGGTTCGTTCCCCATCTGTGACGCTATCTGCACGAACTTTGCATCTCAGCGCACGTTAACTTTGCACGTCGGACCATCCCTCCACGAGCACCGCTTTCCCAAACCTGCCAGCCAAGTGTGGATTAATTGGCTGCATGTCAGCGAGAGATTGAATCTGGAGCAACTGCTGGGGAGAATAAAGATGGGATCAGTTTTAAAGTGGGAGTTTGGCGGTCAGTGTAGCTTCAACAGGCTGTTTGGGAATAGGAAGAGGAATACTTTATTGTCACATGTGATGAGGCACAGTGAAGTTCTTTGCTTGCATACACAATTCTGTATTGTTATCTCTAAGACACACCTCTCTTTTCCTGCTTTCTCCCCCCTCTACCAATACAATCAGGCTGAAGAAGGGGTCCGACCCAAATCATCGCTGCCATCAGGTAGAACGTATAAGAGTCTGAAAACTGTGACCTCAAGGTTCAAGAACAGTTTTTTCCTGACAAATGCAAGGCTCTTGAAAACTATAAAACACTAACTAAACTATAAACTGTCTTGTGCAGGAAGGAACTGCAGATGCTGGTTTACACCAAATATAGACACAAAATGCTGGAGTAACTCAGCGGGACCGGCAGCATCTCTGGAGAGAAGGAAGGGGTGGCCTTTCGGGTCGAGACGTTTCTTCAGAAGGGTCTCGACCCGAAACGTCACCCAGTCCTCTCCAGCTACCTGTCCCACTGAGTTACTCCAGCATTTTGTGTCTATGAACAGTCTTCGTTGTACTAAGGCCTTTGGGCTTTCTGCACTAATGTTGGGGTTTTTAATGAGTGATTCGGTTTTTGTCGTTTATTATGTTATCTAGTGAGCTCCGTGTTCACAGGCCTGTTAGGCCGCTGCATAAGTAAGAAGCTCATTGTTCTGTTGTTGGTGCTTGAGATAACTGGACACTCTTGAAGTGGAAGATTAGAGCATTAACCCATCGGTGCTGGTCCAGGATTGAGCCTGCCAGGTGCCTCGGGCACCAGATGGTTTTATCCAGTACCCTCCGTGTACACATGCACCATCATCTTATTTTATAAAATTATATATTTCATTTTTATTAAATTACACTCCACTGTGAGATTCAGGCAGCATAGTTCCAAACAACCCTTTGCTGATCATATGCTCTGTAAACCCATCATTTACAAAATTAAAATAGAGAATGCTGTCATTGGAATGCACATTTCACACCTAGCTCTTATAACTTGTAGACAGATTTACATTCCACTAAACATGGACTGGAGATTCTATCTCGTCCCAATCGTGGGTGATTTCAATACACAAAAACTAAATGGTGCTGTAATCCTAAATTACCTATTTGTTTTAAATGAAATGGTGTGCCCCAAATACACTTTCAATTTTTTCAAAAAGAGCTTGCGAATGATGTGCAGAATTAATTCAAAACAACAGGCCAATCTAATTCTTGTGGTGGTCTGAAAAAAAAAAACATATAATGGCAGCATTATGATCCAGTTTGTTCTTAAATCTGAAAATATAATAGGGTCTGAAGGAGGGTCTCGACCTGAATCGTCACCCATCCCTTCTCTCCAGAGAAGCTGCCTGACCCGCTGAGTTACTCCAGCATTTGGTGTCTATCTTTGGTGTAAACCAGCATCTGCAGTTCCTTCCTACACAATATAATAGAGTATATGGATGCCAAAATAAGGTTCTCACTGTTCAGAAATCCACATTCCACGCACAATAGTTCAACAGGGGGCTCGGTGGTGTTTTCTGAATCACACTCAGAAAAAACGAGTAAGACTAGTTGAGTGATCTTATTAAGCCAAATGGGGTGGGAGATTGCAGCCTTCATGTGGTCCGCCCTGTTTCGACGAATGCAATCAACCCGGCGTGCACAATCAAGTAAGATCAAACAGAACAAGTTGTCCTACAACTTTAGGCTGTGCACGCCATACGCAAGGAGAAGATTAAGACAAATTAAATAATCAACTGTATACACTGCACTGATTCCATGATGATTAATGGCACAGAATGGGATTTCGGACGGGTATATAGATAGGAAAGGTTTAGAAGAATATGGGCCAAACGCAGCCAGGTGGGGATTAGGTTTCTTCCCAGCGGTTATCAGGCAACTGCACCGTCCTATCACCAACTAGAGAGCAGTCCTGAGCTGCCAGCTACCTCATTGGAGACCCTCGGACTATCTTTAATCGGACTTTACTGGACCTTATCTTGTACTAAACATTATTCCCTTCATCCCATATCTGGACACTGTGAGCAGCTTGACTGTAATATTGTAATCTCTCCGCTGACTGAAAAGCACAAAACAAAAAAGCTTTTCAGTTTATCTTGACACGAGTGACTATAAACTAAACTAAATTAAAATTGTGATGATTGGGCAACTTGGTCAGCGTGGACTGAAGGGCCTGTTTCCATGCTATCTGACTCTATGAATTAGGCAATTCTTCTCATTGCATCTACAGCATTTAAAAAACAAGCATTTCATTCCCATCCTACTTGAGGCAACAGGAGAGGCGCAGCGGTAGAGTTGCTGCCTCACAGCGCCAGAGTCCCAGGTTCGATCCTGACTCCGGTTTCCTCCCACACTCCAGATTTGTAGGTTAATTGGCTTTCTGTAAAAATTGTAAACTGTCCCTAATGTGCGTGGGGTGGTTGGTGCTAATGTAACGGGGATCGTTGGTCGGCACGGTTTTGGCGGGCCGAAGGGCCTGTTACCGTGTTGCACCTCTGAACTAAAACAACTAAAATAAACTTCCCAGCTCTCCTTCCAGCACATCAAGTGCTCATCCAAGTGTTTCTTAAATACACCGAGGGCTTCTGTGGAGTCCACATATTTATGTAGTGATCTCAGACGCCACACCACCCTGTGAAACAAAGCATCTGCAATTCCACATGCAACTGACAATGGGTTTTAAACTGAGGCTGGTAAAGAAACCTTGGCACTTATAAGGTACAGGTCCTCCCGGGGTTACAGCCAGCTCAGTATAAACACCTTAAACCCCATCATTCTGCCTGAGCACATTCCTTCCCAATCCCCCCGTCCCCAGACCCCGCTCCCCATATCCACCTCTCCTGTAACCCCCTCCCCTATAAACCTCCACCCACTCCCCTGAAACCCTCTCCTCTACCCATCCTGTACCCTGCATCTCTCCCCCAGCTCCCTGTACTCCAGCAAACACCCCCCCCTGCACCCCTGCCTCCTGCACCCCTCTCCCTCTCGCCCTGCCCTCACCCCTCTCCCCCTCCCTCCTGCAACCCCTCTCCCTCCCTCTCCCTCTCGCACCCCTGCCTCCTGCACCCCTCTCCCCTCTCCCTCCCTCGCACCACCCCTGCTCCCCCTGCACCCCTCCCTCCCTCTCGCCCTGCACCCCTCTCCCTCCCCCCTGCATCCCTCCCCCTGCACCCCTCTCCCTCTCCCCCTGCACCCCTCTCACCCCCTCTCACCCTCTCCCCTCTCCCCCTGCACCCTCTCCCTCTCCCCTGCACCCCTCTCCCTCTCCCCTGCACCCCTCTCCCTCTCCCCCTGCACCCACCTCTCCTCTCCCCTCACCTCTCCCCTGCACCCCCTCTCCCCTCTCCCCTGCACCCCTCTCCCCTCCCCCCTGCACCCCTCTCACCCTCTCCCTCCCCCCTGCACCCCTCTCCCTCTCCCCTGCACCCTCTCCCTTCCCCTGCACCCCTCTCCCTCTCCCCTGCACCCCCTCTCCCCCTGCACCTCTCCCTCTCCCCCTGCACCCTCTCTCCCCCCCCCTCTCCCCCTGCACCCCTCTCCCTCTCCCCTGCACCCTCTCTCCCCCTCTCCCCCTGCACCCCTCTCCCCCCTGCCCCCTGCACCCCTCTCCCCTCTCCCCTGCACCCCTCTCCCCCCCTGCACCCCTCTCCCCTCTCCCCCTCTCCCTCTCCCCTGCACCCTCTCCCCCTCCCCCCTGCACCCTCTCCCCCCACCCTCTCCCCTCTCCCCCTGCACCCCTCTCCCTCTCGCCCTGCACCCTCTCCCTCTCCCCCTGCACCCCTTCCCCTGCACCCCTCTCCCTCTCCCCTGCACCCTCTCCCTCTCCCCCTTGCACCCTCTCCCTCCCCTCTCCCCTCTCCCCCTGCACCCTCTCCCCCCTCTCCCCTGCACCCTCTCCCTCTCCCCCTGCACCCCTCTCCCTCTCCCCCTGCACCCCTCTCCCCCCCCCTGCACCCCTCCCCGCACCCTCTCCCCCTCCCCCTGCACCCCTCTCCCCCCCTGCACCCCTCTCCCTCTCTGCACCCCTCTCCCCCTGCACCCCTCTCCCCCTCCCCCCTGCACCCTCTCCCTCTCCCCCCACGGCCCCACCTGCGGACGGGCCCACGCTCTGCTCTATAATCTTTGGGACCGATCACCTTGGGATCAGCGACGGGGAGAGAACGGAGGCAAAACGCGGTGTCGGCGCTCGCTCCTCCCTCCCTGTTGCTGCAGCCTCCAACCCTCCCTCTCCCCCTCTGCCTTCTCTCTCTCTCCTCTCCCCTCTCTTCTCCTCCCTTTACATCTCTCTCCCCCTCTCTCTCCTCCCCTCCTCTCTCCCCCTCCCCTCCTCCCCCTCTACCCTGCCTTCTCTCTCCTCTCCTCTCCCCACTCCCCTCTCTTCTCCCTCTGCATCTCTCCCCTCCCCTTTGCTCCTCAACCCCTCCTAATCCCCTGCCTTCTCTCTCCTCCCCACTACTCCTCTCCCACCCTCCTTTCCTCTCCCTCTCGCCCTCTCCTTTCCTCTCCTCTCTCCCCCCTCTCTCCTCTCTCCCCTCCCCTCCTCTCTCACCTCTTCTTTCCTCGCTCTCTTTCCTTCCCCTCTTTCTTCCCCCCTTTGCTCTTCCCCCCTCCCCCTCCCCCTCGTATCCAGTTCCCACCCTTCTATGCCCCCTTCCCTCCTCACCCACCCCTCTCCCATTCGTCCTCCCACCCCTACCAACCTGCCCTCCCTCTCTCCTACATCACCCACCCCTCTCCCTCCCCTCCAACTCCTCCCCGTCCCTCTTTTCCCAGTTCTGATGAAGGGAACAGGACTTGAAATGCTATCTGTTGATCTTTCCACAGATACTGCTCGATCTCCCATGTGTTTCTGCGCATTTTTTGTTTTCATTTAAGATTCCTAGCATCTGCAAATTTTTGATTTTCATTATCAATCAATCTTTACCCAGTGCACAAAACAAGATCCAAGATAGCAGAAGTATTGAATGAGAAATTAATTCACCTTTCACCTTACAATAGCAAATTTAATTAGCCTATTTTATAAGTAGGTCAAAGTTTCGTAATTGCTGTGGTGCCCTTTTTTTTACACACCTCCAATTTCCTGATGTGTGCCAACAGCCACTTTGTGGTCTGTAAATAACTCCACCGATGTTATCTGCCAATGTTGTTGTTCGTAGCAGGAGGGAGAACCCACAAACAATGGAACAATGTTGGATGAAATATCACGGCATCACTCACCGTGTCAAGGTGACCTCTACAGCACCATAACTACCACTGTTCAACGCTGATCCTTCTGCCGCGCGGCTCGTATACATGCACACCCCGCCTACCTTCATCCTCCCGACAGATCTCGATCCCCGTCTCCAGTATGGTCTGAAGAAGGGTCTCGTTCCGAAATGCCACCCATTCACACAAGTGTCAGAGGTTACGGGGAGAAGGCAGGAGAATTGAGTTAAGAGGGAGGGATAGATCAGCCATGATTGAATGGCGGCACAGACTTGATGGGCCGAATGACCTAATTGTATTCCTATCACTTATGACCTTATGACCTTAATGGTCTCAACCCAAAACGTCTCCCATTCCTTCTATCCAGAGATGCTGCCTGCCCCGCTGAGTTAGTCCAGCATGTTGTGTCTATCACCTACAAATACAAGTGTATCTTCATACAGCCCCACACATACGTCTAGTCCACAGAGGGTGTAATAAAATGGTGTGGACACATGGAACTGCAGATGCTGGAATCTTGAGGAAAAATACAAAGTGCTGGAGTATCTCAGCATCTTGGGACAAAATGGGGAGATAATGTTTCGAGTCGGGACCCTGCTTTAGATTCAATAATCAAAGATGGTACCTCAGTATCTCACTGCAGCTCGGTGCATGCACCAGTAAACTCAGCTAAACCAAACAATTATCAAAAAGTAGTTTGCTTATCGTCATCCATTGAGGAGAAAACTACCAGAACTGGGGGGGAAGGCCATTCGTTGGGAAGTTAGTGGCGTGGGGGGTGATACTCAGTTGGGGTGTTTAGATTAGTTTAGTTTAGTCATAAGTCATAAGGTCATGTGGTAGTAAGTAAGTAAGTAAGTACATTTTACTTATATAGCACATTTAAATCAACTCGCGTTAAAACCAAAATGCTTTACATCGAAGAAATAATTAGGTTTCCGTACATCCATAGAAAAATTAAAAAAAAGAAAATGACAAAACACATTATAGAATTCAACATGAACATCCCCCACAGCAGAATCAAACATTTCCACTGTGGGGAAAGGCATCAGAAAGTTCCGTCCTCTTCCTCTGTGATCACCCGAGGTCGGGGCCTACTTGTGGCCTCCGCAGCCAGTCCGATGTTTACAGGCCCTCTTGCCGGGAGGATGGAACTCCAGCGTCAGGTGAACATTCCTCAGCGGCTTGGAAAATGTCTGCAGCGGCCGCTTCCTCCCCGGAGACCGCGGCACCTGAAGTCCTCAGGCCGCGCTGGTTGGAACTCCGACTGGCGATCTCGGTTCCCAGGCTCCGCGGGTAGGAGTAGAACCCACCAAGTCTACTCCGCCACTCAATCATGGCTGATCTATCTCTCTAGTTTAGAGATACAGCACAGAAACAGCCCATCGAGATCGCCCTGACCAGCGTTCCCCGCACATTTACACTACCCTACACACCCTAGAGACAATTTACATTTATACCAATCCAATTAACCTACAAACCTACCAGACGTACGTTTTTGGAGTGTGGGAGGAAACCGAAGATCTCGGAGAAAACCCACGCAGGTCACGGGGCGAACGCACAAACTCCGTACAGACAGCGCCCGCAGTGAAGGTCGAACGCGGGTCCCTGGCGCTTTTAGGCAGCAACTCTACCGCTGCGCCACAGTGACACTACCAGGGGTGGGACAACCCTTTCAGCTGCAGAACCTCACTGGGTCAGAAGATGTATCTTCCTCCTTCTCGTGGAGAGAGTCATCACTCAGATGCCCGATGCAAGGGTTGTTTTGCAGTTAATATCTCCAGAAAACACTCTTGGCTAGTTTGCAAAGATGTGCAAAGAAGGATCTCGGCCCAAAACATCACCCATTCCTTCTCTCTAGAGATGCTGCCTGTCCCGCTGAGATACTCCAGCATTTTGTGCTTATAACCAGCATCTGCAGTTCCTTCCTACACATTTAACCTGCTTAGAGATTTGGCCTTGCCTTGTGAATGTCCCATGGTGAACCGCGTGGTCCTTTAAATGTTGAATGCAGTGGACCCTGCCCAATTGGTTGTTGTGGGTCTGGGAGCTCTTGGTTTTGTTGCCATGTTTCACACAGTCATAGGGTGATACAGTGTGGAAACAGGCCCTTCGGCCAACTTGCCCACACCGGCCAACATGTCCCAGCCACACTCGTCCCACCTGCCTGCGCTTGGTCCATATCCCTCCAAACCTGTCCTATCCATGCACCATGTTCGGTCTTGGTGAATGACGTTATAAGGCATGCGTCCGGCAGTGAGAAAACATTGGACGTGACGGTATAGGTCCCGACCTGCTCACGATTGGCACATCACCTGGGAATGATCATACAGGCAATTTACTCCACCTTACATCAATTTTGGGTTGCATGAAGCTGAAACAACTTCAATAAAAAGGATAGACACAAAATTGTGGAGTAACTCAGCGGGGCAGGCAGCATTTCTGGAGAGAAGGAATGGGTGACGTTTCAGGTCGCGACCCTTCTTCAGTACGTCCCACTGAGTTACTCCTGTATTCCGTGTCTATCTTTGCTTTAAACCAGCATCTGCAGTTCCTTCCTACTCAATAAAAAGGATGGCAGGCCTTTATAGCCAAGTTGTCACTACATTTTTAACCACTTTGAACTTGAAGCGTACAAGATGGTGCCCAAAACATGGCGGCTCTTAGAGTCATAGAGGTATATAGCATGGAAACAGGCCCTTCGGCCCGACTGTCCGTGCTGACCAGTATTTGGTCCAAATCCCTCTGAACATTTCCTATCTGTGCAGTTACAATGAAGAGCAGATGCTGGTTCATACGAAAGATAGACACAAAATGCTGGAGTAAATCAGCTGGTCAGGCAGCATCTCTGGAGAAAAGGAAGAGGTGACGTTTCAGGTCGGGACCGTATGAAGGACGTCAGTTATTTATTTTCTTTTTTTTTCCCATTTTAGTTTTTATTGCTTTTATGTATACACAAATAAAACACAAATATAACAACGAAACATACAACATTACAATGAAACGTACAAGAGTATAGTGGGGGGTTCAGTTTACAATTATTGATGCAGTATACAGAACTATTTTCATATTAAAACATTTTCCAATAACTTTATAACATTATTGTCTATAAAATTATACAGTGTCGATGTCTTTATTTCTATACCTAATCCATTTTCCCATTTTCTTTTAAATTCGTCTTCTTTCACCCCTTAGAGAATATGTCATTTTCTCCATGACAAATATTTCCTGTACTATGTCTAACCATTGTCTAAGTCTGGGTGTGTCCGCTGCGAGCCAGTTTCTTGCAATGGCCTTTCTGCCAGCTGTGAGTAGGATTTTAACCAAGTAATGGTCTTCCTTCAGCACCACTGTAGTTATATTACCCAGGTATAAAATGGAACACTTCTTGCAGACTATATATCCTAATACCTCCGTTAATTCTGAATTCACTCTGTCCCAAAATGGTTCTATTTTTGGGCAACTCCAGAAGATATGTGCATGGTTTGCGTCTGTTTGGCCACATTGCCTCCAGCATGTTTGCTGCCTTAGAATTTGCTTGCTTTTTATGTTAGGCGTAATAAAGAAACAAATCAAATTTTTCCACTTAAATTCTCTCCAATTTTGTGAATTGGTGGATGTCTGTAGTGTTACACACATATGATGCCATTCTTCTTCTGAGATCGTAATGTTCAATTCCTTTTCCCACTTAAATTTTACATAAAATGTAGTTTAGCTTGACATTCAATTAAACTATGATAAAGTTTAGAAATAATCCTTAATGTTTTTTGATGATACGCACTAACTATCACTTCTATCACTGGATTCTTTTCTTCTAGTGCCTCCCTTTTTACCTTTTTATTGTAATAATCTCTCAGTTATATTACCCAGATATAAAAAGGAACACTTCTTGCAGACTATATATCCTAATACCTCCGTTAATTCTGAATTCACTCTGTCCCAAAATGGTTCTATTTTTGGGCAACTCCAGAAGATATGTACATGGTTTGCGTCTGTTTATCTAAACAAGTCTTGGTTCCGAAGTGCAAATCTATCCTTCAAATCTTGAAAACTTCTTAGGTCTCCATTTTCAATAACAGTACAAAATGCAGTCATTCCTTTCTTCATCCACTCTTTAAATGTTGAGTCATACATCCCTGGTTTAAATTCATTATCCAAAGCTATCCATCTTAAAACTTTTTGTCGTTTATTCAGTTTAAGTTGTCTGGTAAGCGTGAACCAGGTTTTTAAAGTAAATATCGTTATTGGATCGATTATGCTCCTGACATGTCCAGGAAGCGCTTTTTCTCCCAAAAGTGTTTGGATGTGAAGTCAGGGATATATGTCTCAATCTCTTTCCACCTAGCTATATAGCTGTCCTCACACCAATTAATTAGTGGTCGAAGTTGGGCTGCATAGAAATATATCCTAAAATTTGGAAGTGCCATTTCACCTTTGTCCTTTGGCAACTGTAGTGTAGTGTATCGAATTCTGGCCTTCTTTCCTCCCCAAATAAATCTAGATATTAATTTACCCTCATTCACTTCTACTTCTTCTTCTTCCTTCGTGTGGCGTGCACGGCCTAAAGTTGTTGGACAACTTGTTCTATTTGATCTTCCGTTTGTGCACGTCGAGTTGATTGCATTAGTCGAAACAGGGCGGACCACGTGAAGGTTGCAATCTCCCACCCTGCCTCATTCACTGAGTTACTCCAGCATTTTGTCTCTATCCTATCTATGTGCCCGTCTAGAAACATAGAAATTAGGTGCAGGAGTAGGCCATTCGGCCTTTCGAGCCTGCACCGCCATTCAAGATGATCATGGCTGATCATCCAACTCAGTATCCTGTACCTGCCTTCTCTCCATACCCTCTGATCCCCATAGCCACAAGGGCCACATCTAACTCCCTCTTAAATATAGCCAATGAACTGGCCTCAACTACCCTCTGTGGCAGAGAGTTCCAGAAACTCACCACTCTCTGTGTGAAAAAAGTCTTTCTCATCTCGGTCTTAAAGGATTTCCCCCTTATCCTTAAGCTGTGACTCCTTGTCCTGGACCTCCCCAACATCGGGAATAATCTTCCTGCATCCAACCTGTCCAACCCCTTAAGAATTTTGTAAGTTTCTATAAGATCCCCTCTCAATCTCCTAAATTCTAGAGAGTATAAACCGAGTCTATCCAGTCTTTCTTCATAAGTCAGTCCTGACATCCCAGGAATCAGTCTGGTGAACCTTCTCTGTACTCCCTCTATGGCAATAATGTCCTTCCTCAGATTTGGAGGCCAGAACTGCACGCAATACTCCAGGTGTGGTCTCACCAAGACCCTATACAACTGAAGTAGAACCTCCCTGCTCCTATACTCAAATCCTTTTGCTATGAAAGCTAACATACCATTCGCTTTCTTCACAGCCTGCTGCACCTGCATGCCTACTTGCAATGACTGGTGTACCATGACACCCAGGTCTCGCTGCATCTGCCCTTTTCCTAATCGGCCACCATTTAGATAATAGTCTGCTTTCCTGTTTTTGCCACCAAAGTGGATAACCTCACATTTATCCACATTATACTGCATCGGCCAAACATTTTCCCACTCACCCAGCCTATCCAAGTCACCTTGCAGTCTCCTAGCATCCTCCTCACTGCTAACACTGCCCCCCAGCTTAGTGTCATCCGCAAACTTGGAGATGTTGCATTCAGTCTAAGACTCTTATATGCTGTCTCAATGTAATCTACTATTGTTACACTCTTGTACTTAAGTATGTTTGTGGCATGTATAGTAAGATTTTGACTGATCTGTATGCAATGAAGGCGTTTCACTCTACCTCAGTACTTGTAACAATAAAGTACACTTGAAATAACAATGGTGGCAATGGCACTTTAACATTATTTTTGTGTACAGTTCCGTACAAATATCAAAACACCACACACACCACAGACCAAACTAAATACCTGCAAAAATAACTGGTTAGCTGTCAGTAAAGGATTAAAGGATAAATATTAACAATGCTGAGTGATCTAGTTACCAAACATTTATCCTTTATTTTTGCAGGTAATTAGTTTGGCCTGTGGTGTTCAAGGCAAGATTTTTAAAGCAATTAGTCAAGACTTAACTTCCGATTTAACTAAAGTAAATGAAATGAATTTAAATAACGAGACATATCGTTATGATACTGATAGAGTAAAAAATAATAATATTTGTCGTCACTTACCAAGTGCAAATATTGAAAGGAGTTTCACACATTTAGTTTTTAGTTAATAGAGCAGCCTCTATTTTTCCACAAGAAACATCACGCTATGGGATGGCAGACATCTCCTCAATCACCCAAAAATTATGTTTAAGGGTAAACAAATGGTAAAGTATAATTCCCACACGATGGTCTGGTTCCAGCCTGGTCATAGTCTGGAGTTTGAGCTCCCAACAATACGATACGATAGAACTTTATTTATCCCAGGAGGGAAATTGATCTGCCCACAGTCATAAAAACACAAAATACATGAGACGTGAAATAAAAGTGACGAGTGGAAAGGATTCAGTGTCAGTCTACAGGGCCTGTCCCACTTAGGCGTCATTTGCACGCGAGGAATTTGAGAATCCCAAAATCCTGGGGCGCCACGCCATCACGCGCATGGCGTGAATTACGCGCGCGTCGTGCGCCGTGACGCGTAAATGATGTCGCGTAAATGATGCACAAATGACACCCAAGTGGGACAGGCCCTTACCCCACGACAGAAGGGGGAGGAGTTGTAGTTTGATAGCTACAGGGAAGAAGGATCTCCTGTGGCGTTCTGTGCTGCATGTTGGTGGAACCAGTCTGTTGCTGAATAGACTGCTCAGGTTGACCAGTATCAGGTTGACGTGCAACTTATGTTGTAAATTAATCATTGCCTGCGTTGAATGCAGCGTATTTTCTCAAAGGTTTTTGAGCTGGGCTAATTATACATTTGAAGACAAAACATAAGGTTGTTAGAGCAAATGTTAATGTACAGGGTCGTGGAGAGCCATGGAGCTATACAGCACGGAAACAGGCCCTTAGGCCCATCTTATTCATGCCTTTAAGTTGGCATCCCATTTGCCTGCATTTGGCTCTTATCCTACTAAACCCTTCCTATCCATATATCTGACCAAATGTTTAGAATTAGGAAAGAACAGGACAAGTGTTTTTACTTAGTCAGAAGAAAGATTCCAACCTGAAAAGTTACCTATCCATATTCTCCCGAGATGCTGCATGACCCGCTGAGTTACTCCAGCACTTTGTGTTCTTTTGTGTAAAACAGCACCTGCAGTTCCTTGTTTCTTTAATTTCTTTGGAAAGGATGCAAATAGATTGGGTTTAATTCATGAACGAGGGATGTTTCTAAAACCTAAATTCCAGGTCCAAGTTCCAAGTTTCTTTTGCAGCTGAACCTTGGGAATGAAGCATTGTGGTTGCGTGTACAGGAGCTATTCACTCAGGTGCAACCCGATCTCACCATCAGAGTGGCCCAAGAATCTTTCTCCAGGATACATCCAGGCTGCAGATTGGCACAGAGTTGCTGCCTCACAGCACCAGAGACCCGGGTTCGATCCTGGCTACGGGTGCTGTCTGTACGGAGTTTGTACGTTCTCCCCGTGACCTGCGTGGGTTTCCTCCCAGATCCACGGTTTTCTCCCACACTCCAAAACCGCGCAGGTTTTGTAGGTTAATTGGCTTGGTATAAAATGTTAAATTGTCCCTAGTGTGTGCAGGGATAGTATTAGTGTGCGGGGATCGCTGGTCGGCGCGGACTGGGTGGGCTGAAGGGCCTGTTTCCACGCTGTATCTCTAAACTAAACATCACACTAGGAACTAAACAATGAACTGTGCAGTGACAGAGGTCAGGCCAAGCTCAGTGTTATGAAAGCTCCACCATCTACGGGTGGACAGAACCATAATTATCCTTTGAAAAAATGCAGCTTTTCAAATTCCTATGACTGTGATCATGAAAACATTCTCAGCATTAGCTTTCTTCAGGCTGATGAAAATGTTCTTCAGCGGGGAAAATATGCGTGGTATTTTCAGGGCAAGAATAGTTTGTGTTGAAAAGAATTCCACTGCGATTGCTTCGTAAAAAAACAAGCAACAGCACAAAGTCTAGCCTCTTCCAGTTTTAAATTTAGCTTTATAGAGTTTAAAATGATAAATATACTGAAAGAAAAACAGAGGAAGACTATCATTGCAAAACAGTATTGGAACGTGTTAGTTTGTAGGTTAATTGGCCTCTGTAAAATTGCCCCTAGTGTGTAGTGAGTGGATGTGAAAGTGGGATAAGCGAGTTTAGAAGGATGAGAGGGAAGCTCATTGAAACATATAAGATTGTTAAGGGCTTGGACACGCTAGAGGCAGGAAACATGTTCTCGATGTTGGGGGAGTCCAAAACCAGGGGCCACAGTTTAAGAATAAGGAGTAAGCCATTTAGAACGGAGACGAGGAAACACTTTTTCTCAGAGAGAGTGGTGAGCGTGTGGAATTCTCTGCCTCAGAGGGCGGTGGAGGCAGGTTCTCTGGATGCTTTCAAGAGAGAGCTAGATAGGGCTCTTAAAAATAGCGGAGTCAGGGGATATGGGGAGAAGGCAGGAACGGGGTACTGATTGGCTCGAAGGGCCGAATGGCCTACTCCTGCACCTATTGTCTATTGTGCTGTGTAACTCAGCAGGACAGCTAGCATCTCTGGAGAGAAGGAATGGGTGACGTTTTGGGTCGAGACCCTTCTTCAGACTGCAGTTCCTTCCTACATAATATAGAAGGAACTGCTTTTGCTGAACATAATTGACTTTTAATGAATTCAAAAATTATTTCCATTCTTTCCTTACACTAATTAAAGTCCCCAAGGTTAGACACCTACAAACCAAGCTCATTCTGACCAGAAACACACGAATAGCTACACCCATGAACAAATATTTCCAGCAGAGTATAAGACATATTCCGCTTTCTTCATTCTCTGCATTCTTCTATACTGGGAAAATGACTTCATTTCAAACATATTACTATGATTTGAGGCTCATTATCATTGAACTGTGACCCTTGGTGCTTGGCGGTGGAGGCAGGTTCTCTGGATGCTTTCAAGAGAGAGCTAGATAGGGCTCTTAAAAATAGCGGATATGGGGAGAAGGCAGGAACGGGGTACTGATTGGGGATGATCAGCCATGATCACATTGAATGGCGGTGCTGGCTCGAAGGGCCGAATGGCCTACTCCTGCACCTAGGGTCTATTGTCTATTGCCTATTGACATCGTTAGATCTCAATAAGCCTGCTGCAATGATATTACAAGAGGAAATCCTCTTTAGACTCACCATTAACCTTTGAGATGTTACACTTGCCTCCTTACTGACAGCTGTTTAGTTTAGTTTGGTTTAGTTTAGATATACGGAGCGGAAGCAGGTCCTTCGGCCCATCGAGTGCACGCTAACCAGCGATCCCCATACACTAGCACTATCCTACACACTCGAAGCATATTTACAATTTTTTTTCAACCAAAACCAAATTAACCTTCAAACCTGTGGAATGTGGGAGGAAGCCAGAGCACCCGGAGAAAACCCACGGGGTCACCGAGTGAATGTACTAACTCCGTGCAGACAGCACCCGTGGTCAGGATCGAACCCGGGTCTCTGGTGCTGTAACCCAGCAGCTCTACCCGCTGCACCACCGTGCCGGCCTGTTGGCAATAAACTCACTTGAACTTGAACTTGAAACCAGACCCAAGCTGGACTATAATGCATGCGTTATACTGACGCCATATATCGGAGGCAGGAACGGATTGGACAGTGACTTGGAGTATTTAATCATAAGGTTCAGATGTCTGTCCAAAACTACGGAATGCCTGACTCTTCCAAGTAAGAACTCTGCCACTATATCTGAATCAAGGCTGGATACTTTCCCACATTTACCTAGAAATTTACAGAACTCCCCCTATTTTCTGGAATTTCATTGAAAGACTATTTGCGTATCGCTATCAGAGGAACACAAGCAGGTCGCTGGGTCCACAACTGCTAAATCCATTATTTCAGAGCTGATTTATACCTTCCCCACATATATGTTACCTGATATCAAACCACTGTCATAACTTCCTTTCAATACAATCAAACGTTTTTTCTTTTTGTCCTGAGGGATAAGCATGGAAACTGTGCAGGAAGGCAGGCTTCCCAGAACTGACGGCTGGTGCAGTGTTCAAGGTTCCAACGCAGTGATCCTGCAGTAGAGGTATGCAGGTTTTGGCTGCCCTCTTAACCAGCTCTGCATTAGAAGCTGGTTAGAAGCCAGAAAGCTGGACTGGGAGTGAATAACCTCATTTCATGCAGAACCACTCACACTGCTAATGAACTGGGAATATTTTCACATCATCACTCTCCACTGGACCTCCCGTGGTATTGGCGTTGGTTTATTATTGGTACGTGGGGCGGCACGGTGGCGCAGCGGTAGAGTTGCTGCCTCACAGCGCCAGAGACCCGGGTTCGATCCTGACTACGGGTGCTGTCTGTACGGAGTTTGTACGTTCTCCCTGTGGCCGCGTGGGTTTTTCTCCGGGTGCCCCTGTTTCCTCCCACATTCCAAAGGCAAAGACTCTAGAGCAACAAAAATCTGCTGGAGGAACTCAAGAGTTCGAGTAGAACCTTTAAAGCCCTGTCCCACGGTGCGAGTTCATTCCAAGAGCTCTCCCGAGTTTAAAAAAAATCAAACTCGTGGTAAGCACGGAGAATGAACGTAGCGGGTACGTCGGAGCTCGGGGACGTCTCTTACCGCTAACGGCAGGTACTCGGGAAGACTCGCTAACGGCAGGTAAGCACGGGAAGACTCGTGAAGATTTTTCAACATGTTGAAAAATGTCCACGAGAGCCCCGAGTACCGACGAGCGGCCATTACCGTAAATCTCCGAGTTCGAATCAGGGCAAACTCGGGGAGAGCTCTTGGAATGAACTCGTACCGTGGGACAGGGGTTTAAGTTTAGTTCAATTTCTGTTGTGCTGCAGCAAGCAAGAATTTCATTGTCCTATCTGGGACACGTGACAATAAAACTCTCTTGACTTAACTTGATTTACTTTAGTTTAATTCATGATGTCACGTGTGACAAATGCAAGTACAGTGAAAACCTCTTTTGTTTTTTAGTCGCGTGCTACCCAGGCATGCAGCAGAAAGACTATACAAGATTACAATCAAACCATCCAAATTTGCCATGCAGATTTCCCAATTAATAGGCTCTGGTAAAAATAGTAAAATTTTCCCAAGTGCGTAGGATAGGGCGTACAGGAGCATGATATGATTTGACTAGATAGTTCACCAGCTTTCAGATGTCATTTAAAAGGTCGCACTAAACAGTGTAAAAGAGCAGGAAGATATCATTAGAGACTGCGGATGCTGCAATCTGAAGCAACATGAAATCCTCCGGAGGAACTCAAGGGTTCCAGCAACATCTTTAGGTTTAGTTTAGTTCATTATTGCCGAGTTACTGTGAAAACACTTTAGTTTTTAGTCGCGTGCTATCCAGTCAACGATAAGACGATACATGATTACAATCAAACACAAACAGAAACGCTTGGGTCACTTCTCATTGTAAATGGGCGCCCAGTGCAGGAGCCGCAGTCAGTGAGATCAGAGTGGCAGAGATGATGAATGAAAGGGCCCAAGACCCGAAACATTAACTGTTTCCTTTCTCACATATACTGCAGGACCTGCACAATGGGTGCCAGGGGTTATGGGAAGAAGACGGGAGAATGGGTTAGGAGGGAGAGATAGATCAGCCATTATAAAACGTCGGAGTAGACTTGATGGGCCGAATGGCCGAATTCTCCTCTGATCACTTATGACCTTACGACCTGCTAAGTGTTTCCAACATTTTCTGCTTTTATAGTATTTTATTTTAATCATCTCAACTCAGATAAAAAGAACTGTTTGCAATTGCCTTAAAGTTTATTGATTCCTTTCATCTCTTTGGGAGGCGAATGCTTTAAGAGAGATTGTTATGACATGCAATTAATGAATCTTATTATTACTTAAGATTAGAGAAATTGAATTTTTCTCAGCGATCTTAACCAAACACAGGTTGTTATGGTATAAATACACATGGAACTGCAGATGCTGGAGGCTAGAGTCAAACACAAAGTGTTGGAGTAGTCTGAAGAAGAGTTTTGGCCCGAAACGTCGCCTATTTCCTTCACTCCATAGATGCTGCCTCACCCGCTGAGTTTCTCCAGCATTTTTGTCTACCTTCGATTTTCCAGCATCTGCAGTTCCTTCTTCAACAAGTGCTGGTGTAACTCTGTGGGTCAGGCAGCATCAATGGAGAAAATGGATAGAAACACAGAAACATAGAAAATAGGTGCAGGAGTAGGCCATTCGGCCCTTCGAGCCAGCACCGCCATTCAATATGATCATGGCTGATCATTCAACTCAGTATCCTGTACCTGCCTTCTCTCCATACCCCCTGATCCCTTTAGCCACAAAGGCCACATCTAACTCCCTCTTAAATATAGCCAATGAACTGGCCTCAACTACCTTCTGTGGCAGAGAATTCCAGAGACAATTGCGTCTTGAGCTAGGTGACAAGTTACGTCTGAAGAAGGATCCCAACCCGAATCGTCACCGATTCACGCCCCTCTGAGATGCAGCCTGACCCGCTGACTTACCCCAGTACTTTATGTTCCCTCTCGTAATAGGGTAGTATATCCTGTGTTTCATTTTCAGAAAAGTCATTAATAGTGACTGCACTCTTTGCTAGCTTATGCTTATCTAACCTAAACAAACCCTCTGTGGCCAGGTATCAAGTTTTGTTTTAATGCAGTCCCCTAAATCTTCATATGTCTTTATAATTTGTTAAAAGTGTTCTATTCAAAATGTCGCTATAACAATATAAATCCTGTCCATTAACCTGTTAGTTATAAAACTGTACACTTTAGGAGAACGATACCAGCACAGGCTTGAACAGGAGATAGACTGCATTCCCTGGTTTCAATGATGTGCTGTAAACTGGTGGCTGGAGCACAAACAGTCCCTTATGGTCGCTGAAGCGTGGAGTTCCTTCACAACACTGCGGCACAGGGATGGCGGGCCTGCATGTCGCAAAGGTGCAGCGGAGGTTTACCAGAATGCTGCCTAGATTACGGGGCATTAGCTACAAGGAAAGGTTGGATAGACTTAGATTGTTTTCTCCGGAGTGTTGAGTGGAGTCCTGATAGAAGTACATAACATTAAGGGCCTGTCCCACTTGCAAGCGAATGTGTGCGTTTGGCGCGACCAAAAGGAAGCGGAGTTCACGCAAAGTTCGCGCTAAGTACGCGCTAAGTTCGCGCGTGACGTCATTTGCGTCATACCTAGCAATCAGCTGGGCAGGAGGCGGGCCGCTCGATGTTCGGCGTCGCTCGGCGTCGGGCGGTGACGTCATCACGCAACGCCACGCGCTAGGCGTACGCCGTCAAGACGCTGTGTACGCCCGCAATGCGCCTGCGGGCCAACAGGCCGTTGGCGTGCGAAATTTTCTGTCAGTGCAGGATTTTCGGAGCCCCATGCGATGTCAGGACCAGCCCCGCACAACTCCATACGTCTCCGCGCTTTTAAGTGGGACCGGCCCCGCGCGGCCATACGGTGCCCGTACGTCTCAAGCGACCACGTTTGGTCGCGCCAGATGCATGCAAGTGGGACAGGCCCTTTAGTTTCTTCTTATTGATCCACACACAAGATAAGCCAGAGCTGAACACACTTCTCGGCATCTGCATACAATGGTGCCTGTCTTGTCGCTTCTTGTCGCTTCTTGTGCGTGGTGGTAGAAAGATGGGTGGAAACAGGGCCGCGACGTGAACGCTTTTTTCCTTGACCCCCACATAACATTATGAGAGGCATAGATAGGGTAGACGATCAGAACCTTTTCCCCAAGATGGAAGAGTCAAATAATAGAGCCCACAGCTCGAAGATGAGAGGAGCGTAGTTCAGAGGGGATGTGCGGGACTAGACACAAAACGCTGGAGTAACTCAGCGGGTCAGGCAGCATCTCTGGAGAACAAAAATGGACAGGTGGCATTTCGGGTTGTGACCCGCCTTCAAATGGATAGTAGGGTTGGGGGGCGGGGGGGGGGGGGGGGGGGGGGGGGGGACAGGACTGGAGGCAAGAAAAGACCAGGACAGATCAGGGCTGGCAACAGATGACCTCGGGTAGGGAGGTTCCCCGACAGGTAGATTGTTGGCTAGGGGATGGTGTGATCCAAAGAGGGAGACATGGTCGTGAGCTGTGGAACTGGTTATTGGGCCTTTAGTGGAGGAGGGGGACGGGGGGGATGGGGGGGTGATGGGTGGGGAGGAGGGAAGACGTGTATGTGTAGCGATAAACAAGAGCCAGTCATGGTCACATGGCACCACTGGGTTAGATGGTTGAACACTGAGGGGGTGCTGCTTTATGGAGGGGTTGATTTACAGACTAAATATTAAGCAGTTGTACCAGCTGATATCTCAGCAGGACATAACACAGCCTGTAACACTATCTCGGGAGAGGCTGATATCTGGCCAATATTCACCTCTGCAAAAAGGAAGTTAATAATCTGGAATCGAGGAGAACACAGACAGACCTCAAGCCGTTAGTACATTTCTTTACATCATGGCTGATTTGGATTTCTCTCCTTGCTGTTTTTTTGTGCTCATTTTCTTTTCTCTGTGAATAGCTAAATGGTGAATCTGTGCAATTCATTGCCACAGAAAGCGGTCAAGGCCAAGTCAATGGATATTTGGATTCTTGATTAGTACACGTGTCAGGGGCTATGGGGAGAAGGCAGGAGAATGGGGTTAGGAGGAAGAAATAGGTCAGCCACGATTGAATGGCGGTCAACTTGATGGGCCGACAATAGACAATATACAATAGGTGCAGGAGTAGGCCATTCGGCCCTTCGAGCCAGCACCGCCATTCACTGTGATCACGGCTGATCATCCACAATCAGAACCCCGTTCCTGCCTTCTCCCCATACCCCTTCACTCCTCGATCTTTAAGAGCTCTATCTAACTCTCTCTTGAAAGCCTCCAGAGAATTGGCATCCACTGCAGAATTAGGCCAAGACATTTTCACCCAGAGAATTGTGAATCTGTGGAATTGTCTGCCTCAGTAGATAGTTCAAAGGCCAGAGGTCATGGGTTTGGGCACAATTGTAATTTGGGCACGGGGGGGAGAATGTGAGGCAAGATCACTCTAACTGGATTAGCATTTAGAACGGGAATGGTGGAGTCAGTCAGAGCCCAGAGTAGAGAACTGGAGAGGCAGAAGAGGGAATAATTTGCCAAGCTTTGGCCAATGATGGGAGAATGGGATTGATATGTTGGCTAAACCTAACCGGCTTCTGCCGGTTCTATGAAGGGTAACGGAAGCTGTCATATCATTCAGGGCAAGAAAATAGTGCTGGGGAAACTCAGCGGGTCAGGCAGCATCTGTGGAAGCAAATGGACTGGTGGCGTTTCGGGTCAGGATCTTGCCAGGCTGTGTCCCACCCCCCACCTCTCTTCCAGCTTCTCCCCCTCCCCCCCCCACCCCTCCATTACAACAATCAATCTGAAGAAGGGTCCCAACCCAACGTGTCGCTTATCCAGATACTGTGTGCAGGAAGGCACTGTAGATGCTAGTTTACACTGAAGATAGACACAAAGTGCTGGAGTAACTCAGCAGGACAGGCAGCATCTCTGGAGAAAAGGAAAAAGTGATGTTTCAGAGCGAGACTGAGACTGAGGGGAGAGGGAAACTAGAGGCATGGAAGGGTTCAGAACAAAGCAGACAGCACAGATGGCCAATGTTGGCTGGGGAAGAGCTGCAATGGAAGGGATATGAACAGTGAAACTAGTAGGATGACCAGGGTGTGGGAGAGATGGAGAGATGGGGAATCCAAAGGGTTACTCTGACCAAGGGGTCACAGTTTAAGGATAAGAGGGAATTCCTTTAGGACCGAGATGAGGAAAACATTTTTCACACACAGAGTGGTGAGTCTCTGGAATTCTCTGCCACAGAAGGTAGTTGAGGCCAGTCCATTGGCTATATTTAAGAGGGAGTTAGATGTGGCCCTTGTGGCTATAGGAATCAAGGGGTATGGAGAGAAGGCAGGTACAGGATAACGAGTTGAATGATCAGCCATGATCATATTGAATGGCGGTGCAGGCTCGAAGGGCCGAATGGCCTACTCCTGCACCTATTTTCTATGTTTCTATGACCTCTCTGTCCTGGGCCTCCTCCATGGCCAGAGTGAGCAACACCGGAAATTGGATGAACAGCACCTCATATGCTGCTTGGGGAGCCTGCATCCTGGAGGCATGAACATTGATTTCTCACAGGGGACACAAAAGGCTGGAGAAACTCAGCAGGTGCAGCAGCATCTAAGGAGCGAAGTAGATAGGCAACGTTTCGGGCCGAAACCCTTCTTCAGTTAACCCTTGCTGTCTCCTCCCCTTCCTACATCTCCCTCAGCCCTCGGGCTCCTCCTCCTCCTTTTTCCCTTTCTTCTCCCCGCCTCCCCCCACCCCCCCCCTTTCAGTCTGAAGAAGGGTTTCGGCCCGAAACGTTGCCTATTTCCTTTGCTCCATAGATGCTGCTGCACCCGCTGAGTTTCTCCAGCACCTTTGTCTACCTTCGATTTTCCAGCATCTGCAGTTCCTTCTTAACACTTGTAAGTAGAGAAAGCTGTACTCAACCACTGGATTGTAAACTGCCCTAACTCTTTGTCTGAAGAAGGGTCTCGACCCAAACCATCACCCATTCCTTCTCTCCAGAGATGCTGCCTGTCCTGCTGAATTACTCCAGCTTTTTGGATACATCCTCCACAACCACTGCCTGACCAGCTGAGCTGCTCCAGCACTTCAGTGTCTTGGCATATCGATAGTGCAGGATGAGGGGAAGAGGGGGTTTGGGAAATAAAGCCAGATGGACTGCTTGGTCTTTGCCTCAAAGCAGCTTTCACTAATAAGATGCACATATCCCCTCAGACATATGGACAAGCTAGATGCAGGAAAAACGTTCCCAATGTTGGGCGAGTCCAGAACCAGGGGCCACAGTCTTAGAATCAAGGGGAGGTCATTTAAGACTGAGGTGAGAAAAAACTTTTTCACCCAGAGAGTTGGGAATTTATGGAATTCCCTGCCACAGAGGGCAGTGGGGGCCAAATCACTGGATGGATTTAAGAGAGAGTTGGATAGAGCTCTAGGGGCTAGTGGAGTCAGGGGATAGGGGGAGAAAGCAGGCACGGGTTATTGATAGGGGACGATCAGCTGTGATCACAATGAATGGCTGTGCTGGCTCGAAGGGCCGAATGGCCTCCTCCTGCACCAATTGTCTATGTTGACTATCGCCTGAGCCCATGGGCAATGTTGATAGGGTAGATAGGCCAGCAGGCGGCAGTGTAAACTAGTCACGCTTGCGGTGGGGAAAGCTATAGATAGAGAGGCAACCAGAAGCTTCTCATTACCACAGTCAATAGGAAACTACAGCACTGCCTCTCATTATTAACACTTTATCAGAACTTTTGAGTGGAAGATTCTGTTGACAAACGTTGGCTGAACTTGTTGACACGGGAACTGCTGAAGCTGGCATGACATTGCGAGCAAAGCACAAAGTGCTGGAGGAACTCAGCGGGTCAGGCAGCGTGTGTGGAGACAAGGAGGGAGGGGTGTGGAGGGGAGTGGAGTGGAGTGCCCGCCCGCCCCCTCCAGCACTTTATATTTTGAATAACCCACAGAGACTTGTCACTGCGCCTTCCTTCCTCAGACTGAAGCTCCCTCTCACTTGTAGAGTCAAAAAGACCCATAAATCTCGCTCAGTGTTTCTACCGGGAAAGGTTTCGAATCCAAACACTCTTTCAACCAAAGATATTAGAGGCTCTCTAGTATATTTGTGTTTCAACCGTGCAATTATATTAACAAACTCCGTCATTTCTGGGTGACTAACTTGCATTGGTGGGAGGGGGGGGGGGGATTTTAATTTTTTTACAAACCACTGCTTTAGAAAACACCTTTTTCCTAAAGGGTGCATGTTTCAGCTCTCCATAAAAGGGTTAGGTGGACGACACTCTCTCTGCCTCCAACCGCACTGCCTCTGGATGGAGCATAGGTCTGGAATCCGGAGAATGTGTCAGTTTTAATGAACCAACCTCTCGCTTATTGACTCCCTTTTGTGCCTTTCACCAAATAAGGACCCTGCCCCAACACTCACAGCCCATGTAAGGCGTTTCTTTCCTTTACTTAATAAACTGACGTCATGATGATAAGGAGATGTTTTAGGCGGGTTTGCGAGCATCGCCCTCACAGTCTGTGATCAGCGCTCAACCCGCCAACATCTGCCTCAACCCTGCAAGAGGTAAGAAGCCAATGCCTGTCTGTCTGCATGCATGCATGCACTCGCTTTCTCTCCTACTCTCCAACGCCTTGCAACTGCATTGGATTGAGATGGTTTAACTTTTTTTTTCACAAGTTTAACCAGACAAAAATTAACGAAGCCGAATCATTTTTAAACGTGTGTACAACGCAGAGTTAGTATTTACAACTTGTGTGTTATTGCAAAGAGTAAGTTTCTAACTTTATGCTGGTTACAGACACTGATAGAGCTGGCAGTTCCCCGCCGACCGTGTTGTGTAGTTTATGTTTCTGTTCCAGGGTGTGGCTGTTTTTTTGTTGCAGCCGAACTTTCTCTTCACCAATCTGTGAATAGTTCCCTACATAGTACATTTCCCCGGTGTTTAAAAAAACACTGTTTAATCGTAAAACGCGATATTCCAGAAAAACCCCCCAAATGTTCCAATATAATATATTGTTATGGACTTGCGGCATCGCTTTGAATGTTGACAGTGAAGATTTGAGACTGAAGCTTCCTGACTACAGTAAAATAATAATTTGCAACATAAAACCGCGAAAAACGCTGTGAAATAACTCGAATCCAACGCTAGAGAGAGAGAGAGAATGGTGCAAAATGATCCAAAATGTTGATAGTTCTTCTCGGCTGCCTGACTGGGTCCAACATTTTATTTAAATTGTTATTGGTTTCGCAATCTGTGGGTTTAACGTGGTCATCGTCCCACCCAAACCCCCTGCAGTGGACAGTTGGACAGTGCCCCGGTGGGACAGTGCCCCAGTGGGACAGTGGACATTGTCGTGGTGAACAGTGGACAGTGGACATTGACGCGGTGGACAGTGCCCGGGTGGACAGTGGACAGTGCCCCAGTGGGACAGTGGACAGTGGACATTGTCCCGGTGGGCAGTGCCCGGGTGGACAGTGGGCAGTGCCCCAGGGGAGGGACAGTGGCTCTCGGCAGCGGCTCCCGCAAAGTTCCCTCGTTGCAACTTTCCTTCCGAAGACTCGCCGTGTGCACGATGCGAGATTAGTGTTTAGATGCGAGTTTTTAAACAGCAGTGTTGGTCTCCACCTGCCTCTGATCCCGCTGATAGACTGTTGCAGACAGAGCTGCAGATGCTGGAACAATCGAAAGTTGACGACAAATAATGCCGAAGTATCTCAGCGGGTGAGGCGGAATATTCCTTCTCTCCGGAGATGCTGCCTCACCCGCTGACTTTCCCCAGCACGTTGTGTCTGTCGCTGATAGTTTTGTCCGTGCCCTCGCACACTCGCTCTCACACTCACACACTTTCACACCTTCTCTCTCACACACTCACTCTCTCATTCATTCTCTCACAACTCTCTCTCTCACACTCACAAGCGCCCCCCCCCCCCTCACACTCGCACACATTCACACTCTCTATCTCTCTCTCACACACACACACTCCCTTTCTCACTGGCACTTTCTTACATTCTCACACTATCCCCCCCCCCTCCCCCTCCCCCTCCCTCTCACACATTCACACTCTCTATCTCTCTCTCACACAATTCCCTCTCACCCACACAATTCCCTCTCACCCACCCACTTACACAACTTCCCCTGCCCACTCTCCTGGGACACTCGCGTCTTCAAGCCCAGGAAACCTCGTCGGATCAGCCAGCGCCCATCGTCTTCCATTGGCCGCCTCTAGTCGCGCTGTTGGCCACATGGTTGGTGGCTGTGTGGATGGGGCTGTTCCTGAGCCTGGACCTTACAGTTTTCAGGCTCCAGCAACTTCCTGATGGTCTAAGTAAAGTCTAAACTCTTTCAATTAGCAATATAATAACTAATCTGTTGTGTTTTGACTGGGGAACTGGGAATTATTTAAATTTGAAATGAGATCTTTAAAAAAAAACCTCAGATGGATCTTGTATATCTTCACCAACTCCAATCAATTAATCAACCATTTTTATTCGTCACATACACATATAAGTGCAGTGAAATGAATTTACCAACCAGTCCTTCATTGCCCTGCTACTTCCCACAAGACTGTACCGTAGGGCCTGGTGTGAGGGTATCTGATGGTCCAGACAACAACAGTGGGAGGGGCAGTGCTTCTCAATGGTGTCCTCTCCAGAATTATTATTAGCAATTTATCGATCATCTTTCTTCATGATGAGTAACAATTCCAAAACTAACAGAAGGAACAACATGAAGATGGGATAGGCAGCATCAGCTGGAATCCTGAGCAAAAAAAAAAAACCAAAGTGCTGGAAGAACTCGGCTGGTCAGGCAGCATCTGTGGAAGAGAATGGGCAATGTTTCCGGTCGGGACCCTTCTTCGGGCCTGAAATGCCGCCTGCCCACCCCCCTCGACAGATGCTGCCTGATCACCCGGGTTCCTCCATCAGTTTGTTTTTCAAAGAAGGGTCTTGACCTGAAACATTGTCTATCCATTTAGCCTCCACAGATGCTGCCTGACCTGCTGAGTTTCTTCAGCGCTTTTTCATTCCTTCCAACATTTTGTATTTTTACAAAAGGAAAAGCCTTTCTAAATGTCAGTGGCAGTTGGAAACTTAGATGTACTGACAGAGGGTGTAATGTGGGTCGAGTGAATGGTGAGGGGGGGCAAAAAGGAACTGGATTCTGCAAATTGAATTGTTCTTGCACAGAGCTGGTGCGGACATGGTGGGTGGACTGGCCTTGGATTCCACAGATGCTCCATTGTCAAATGTTTGATAATGTTGTAGATTGTGGTGAATTAATCATTGTAGATGCAGGGGGACGATTACTGAATATGACGGGCTTGCTACTTTAGTTTAGTTTAGAGATACAGCGCGAAAACAGGCCCTTCGGCCCACCGAGTCCGCACCGACCCGCGATCCTCATATGCTAACACTATCCTACACACACTGGGGACAATTTTTACACTTCTACCAAGCCAGTTACTGATGTTTCTTTGGCATCCTGTGTGGGAATGGCTGGGGTGTTAACAGAATAGGGTGGCACACTGGCGCAGCGGTAGAGTTGCTGCCTCACAGCACCAGCGACCCGGGTTCGATCCTGACTACGGGTGCTGTCTGTACGGAGTTGGTACGCTCTCCCTGTGACCGCGTGGGTTTTCTCCGGGTACTCCAGTTTCCTCCCACATCCCAAACATCTTGTAGGTTTGGAGGCTAATTGGCTTCTGTACATTGTCACTAACATGTAGGATAGTGTTAGTGTACGTGAATGACTGCTGGTCAGCATGGATTCAGTGGGTCGAGGGGCCTGTTTCCACGTTGCATCTCTAAACCATATGAAAACATATTTCCTGCTCTTTAATGGGGGGGGAAAAATACGCCATCACTTTATGGAATATTGTCAAGGGAACAATTAACTCATGGGCTTTGGAAGCTTGGGAGTTTTTAAAAGTAAAATTACTCTGGGCAAAATATTGTTACATTTATCATAATTGTTACATGGGCAGTTAACATTCTGGATCTAATGACCGAATCTCCAATTAAATATTGACAAAGACCTTTGTAATGAGCCTTGATATAAATCGGCTGTAATCAGACTTGGATGTTGAAGGTTGCGGTGAACTTAAAACTATCAGTAACCCGGCTGAGATTACAGCAAAGGTAAACTCAAAACCTGTACCTCCCCAGTGCTAGTCAGTCAGAAAATCAGGTCACTGAATCAGCCTACCACAGCCAGAGAGCAGTCCGGTGCTACTATTTACCTCAATGGTGACCCTGGGACTATCCTTGATCGGACTTTGCTGGCTTTACCTTGTTAATCGTTATTCCCTTACCATGCATTCTATACACACTAAATGGCTCGATTGTAATCATGTATTGTCTTTCATGTAGTGTTGAGTAAGTGAGGAAAAACTTTTTTACCCAGAGAGTTGTGAATTTATGGAATTCCCTGCCACAGAGGGCAGTGGAGGCCAAGTCACTGGATGGATTTAAGAGAGAGTTGGATAGAGCTCTAGGGGCTAGTGGAGTCAAGGGATATGGGGAGAAGGTAGGCACGGGTTATTGATAACGGAAATCAGCCATGATCACAATGAATGGCGGTGCTGGCTCGAAGGGCCGAATGGCCTCCTCCTGCACCTATTATCTATATTTCTATGTTTCCGCTGATTGGATAGCACGCAACAAAAGCTTTTCACTGTACCTCTGGACTAAACTAAATTAAAATCTCAGATTGATTCATGATGTTGTATCAAATGATGAGCAAAGCACAGTTGTCCCATTTGACATCTCCAAAGAAAGCAGCAGTTGTATACTAACCTCCCTAGCCCGTTTTATACTAACCCCACGTTCCCGTTTACTCCCCTTGGATTCTACACCCCTCCACATGATGGGGACAATTTACAGCAGCCAAATAACTCGCCCACGCTCAGGGTTTTTTTAGGGATTTGGGGGTAAACTTGAGCTCCCCTGAGGTAAAGCCCAGTTGGTCACGGGGAGAGCGTGTTACCTCCACAATGCCACCGGACGTCAGGTTTGAAACCAGGGGGCTTGGGCTATGAAGTCTGCTGCCTTGCACACTCTGGGTCGATAACTCCATCCCACTCAAAGAATGTAGAGTGTGATGAGGAACTCAACCCAGATGACCATTTGCGTGCTAGATTCAAGAGAGTTTATTGTCATGTGTCCCAGATAGGACAATGAAATTCATGCTTTGCTTCAGCACAACAGAATATAGTAGGCATGAATACAGAACAGATCAGTGTGTCCATATGCCATTGTATAAATATATACACACATGAATAAATAAAACAGGTAAAGTGCAAATAAACTGATAATGGGCTATTAATGTTCAGAGTTTGGTTTGAGTTGAGTTCAATAGCCTGATGGCTGTGGGGAAGAAGCTGTTTCTGAACCTGGACGTTGCAGCCTTCAGCCACAGAATCAGATCTGAAATCACATATGGCATTCGCCCCACACTTCAAAATTTCTCTGAACATTGTCCCACACAAGAGATTGGTATACAAACTTAAAGCACACGGTACTGGTGGTTCAGTATTGATGTGGATAGAGAACTGGCTGGCAGACAGGAAGCAAAGAGTAGGAGTGAACGGGTCCTTTTCAGGATGGCAGACAGTGATTAGTGGGGTGCCGCAAGGCTCAGTGCTGGGACCCCAGCTATTTACAATATACATTAATGATTTGGACGAGGGAATTAAATGCAACATCTCGAAGTTTGCCGATGACACGAAACTGGGGGGCAGTGTTAGCTGTGAGGAGGATGCTAGGAGGCTGCAGGATGACTTGGATAGACTGGGTGAGTGGGCAAATGCATGGCAGATGCAGTATAATGTGGATAAATGTGAGGTTATCCACTTTGGTGGCAAAAACAGGAAGCTAGACTATTATTTGAATGGTGACCGATTAGGAAAAGGGGAGATGCAGCGAGACCTGGGTGTCATGGTACACCAGTCATTGAAAGTAGGCATGCAGGTGCAGCAGGCTGTGAAGAAAGCGAATGGTATGTTGGCATTCATAGCAAAAGGATTTGAGTACAAGAGCAGGGAGGTTCTACTGCAGTTGTACAGGGTCTTGGTGAGGCCACACCTGGAGTATTGCGTACAGTTTTGGTCTCCTAATCTGAGGAAAGACTTTCTTGCCATAGAGGGAGTACAGAGAAGGTTCACCAGACTGATTCCTGGGATGTCACGACTTCCATATGAAGAAAGACTGGATAGACTTGGCTTGTACTCGCTGGAATTTAAAAGATTGAGGGTGATCTCATAGAGACTTACAAAATTCTTAAGGGGTTGGACAGATGCAGGAAGATTGTTCCCGATGTTGGGGAAGTCTAGGACAAGGGGTCACAGTTTAAGGATAAGGGGGAAGTCTTTTAGGACCGAGATGAGAAAATCGTTTTTCACATAGAGAGTGGTGAATCTGTGGAATTCTCTGCCACAGAAGGTAATTGAGGCCAGTTCGTTGGCCATATTTAAGAGGGAGTTGGATGTGGCCCTTGTTGCTGAAGGGATCAGAGGGTATGGAGAGAAGGCAGGTACAGGATACTGAGTTGGATGATCAGCCATGATCATATTGAATGGCGGTGCAGGCTCGAATTTGCCTTGCTCGAATGCATCACTTTCAGTGACCAACCTAACACATCTGTTTATTCCCTTATTGGTGGTGGAATTATGGACTCGGATGAAGAATAGACATGGGTTTCTCTTTGGACTGTTCTTGCACTGTTAGTAACAAGGGGGCTTCATCATTTGGAAACTTAACATGGTTTATGATGCTTTATCTCTGAATCGCTGATATTTTGGCAGTGTTATCTTTAATATTAGTACTTGGGATGGGTTCTAAACCTGGCACGACTGTACCTCTCTGGGCGATTGTTAGGTTTTCCCAAAGGCAGCTGTGGATGCTGGAAATCCAAAATAAATGTGCAGTGTTCAGCTTGCCACATCTATGGGGAGGGCTGGGTGGCATGTGAGTCACTGACTGGCCATTGCAACTTGTGGCAATGTTTCTGGATGTAAATGTCTTTATTTCCTTGTCTTCGCCCAATTTAGTTGTCATTTAGCAAGTGCAGCATGTGGACTTTAATGTGCCGTGTTTGTGCATGTAATGTGGCTGTTGATCCATCATTTGTGGACGTTTGCTACCCCAGTGGGCATTCCTTGCCCGATGAATCGGAAAAGGCATGTCCTGCAGATAGACACAAAAAGCTGGAGTAACTCAGCGGATCAGGCCGCATCTTTGGAGAAAAGGAATAGGTGAGGTTTCGGGTCGAGACCCTGCTGCAGTCTGAAGAAGCGTCAAGCCGAAACGTCACATATTCCTTTTCCCCAGGGATGCTGCCGGACTCACTGAGTTACTCCAGCTTTGAAAAAAAATCTATCTTCAGCGTAAACCAGCATCTGCAGTTCCTTCCTACACAAGAATATCTAGCAGCCTGCGACGGTTCATCACTTTGTGTTGGTGAAATTTTGAATGAATGCAAAGCAGACACTGCCCACATAATGGGGCTTGGCTATGAATTATTCCCTTTAAGGTATAGTGCTGGCTACTTGAGTTGTTTCAATGTAATCAGTAGACCATTTATAGATGAAAATGCTGGAGAAACTCAGCGGGTGCGGCAGCATCTATGGAGCAAAGGAAATAGGCAACGTTTCGGGCCGAAACTAGTCTGAAGAAGGGTTACGGCCCGAAACGTTGCCTATTTCCTTCGCTCCATAGATGCTGCCGCACCCGCTGAGTTTCTCCAGCATTTTTGTCTGCCTTCGATTTTCCAGCATCTGCAGTTCCTTCTAGACCATTTATAGAATTGTGGTGATGAAAAGGAATGTCTCAATTCTGAACAGCTAACCATAGTGGGCCATGGACTTGGAAGTCAAGGCCTTTGGATGGTGAGAACAAGTGAAATGGGACAAGCACCATTAATGGTACACAAAATTCTGGAGAAACTCAGCGGGTGCGGCAGCATCTAGGGAGCTCCGTAGATGCTGCTGCACCCGCTGAGTTTCTCCAGCATTTTGTGTACCCTCGATTTTCCAGCATCTGCAGTTCCTTCTTAAGCACCATTAATGTACAGGATTCTTGATCTTAGAGACCCACTGTTAAATTCTACATCATTTGAAGGATATTATTTTATTTTGATCAGCCAGCCATTTTGGCTGGCTGATCAAAATAAAATAATATCCTTCAAATTATTTATTTATTATCAAGTGTAGCAAGGGACAGTGCAATACGTTTTGCATACAGCTCACCAAGACCTGCCATAGATAAGCAGAAACGCCCTAGTTAGTACAGAACAGCGCACTGAGTCTCTATGTAAGAGGCGTTATTTTACTGTCCCAGCTGCAGCTGACCACAAAGGCCCATTGCTGCCGTCACCTCCATTTCAGTCCACTCCTCCGACCTACATTCAATGTGTGTAGGAAGGAACTGCAGACACTGGTTTAAACCGCAAGTAGACACAAAAAGCTGGAGTAACTCAGCGGGTCAGGCTGCATCTCTGGAGAAAAGGAATAGGTGACGTATTGTGTCGAGACCCTTCTTCAGACTCCTAACCGGCTGGGTAATTCCAACATTTTGTGTCTGTCTTTGGGGTAAACCAGCATCTGCAGTTCCTTCCCACACATACTTGTTACTTGCCGGGGACACTTGACCTCCAACCTGTGACCTGTGCCAACAGGCTGGACAAGGACAATAGGCACATAGACAATAGACAATAAGTGCAGGAGTAGGCCATTCGGCCCTTCGAGCCAGCACCACCATTCACTGTGATCATGGCAGATCATCCACAATCAGTACCCCGTTCCTGCCTTCTCCCCATATCCCCTGACTCTGCTGCCTTTAAGAGCTCAATTAGAACACAACTTGTAGTTCCCCTCAAGGCCCCATAACATCCTGACTAGGAAGGATCTCTTTTTGTTATTGTGTCCTAAATCCTGGAACATCTTACCATGAGGACTGCAGTTGCTGAGGGAGAAAGCTGACTACCGCTTGCTGTGAACATGGGCAGTCAATTCTGGCTTTGGCTGTCACACCTAGATTCTGGATAACAAATAAATAGAAAAATCACTGCACAATTCTGATCTTGCGGTCCTCCACAAGAACATGATTGGAGGATTCCAGCACTATACCCAGGAATGAGTGGGTTAATTTATGAGGAGCGTTTGAAGGCACAGGGCCTGTACTCGCTGGGGTTTAGAATAATGAGGGGGGACCTCATTGAAACATACTGAATAGTGAAAGGCGTTGGATAGAGTGGATGTGGAGAGGATGGTTCCACTAGTGGGAGAATCTAGGACTAGAGGTCATAGCCTCAGAATTAAAGGATGTTGCTTGAGGATGATGAAAAGGGATTTATTTAGTTAGAGGGTGGTGAATCTGAGGAATTATTTGCCACAGAAGGCTGTGGAGGCCAAGTCATTGGATATTTTCAAAGCAGAAGTAGATTCTTGATTAGTACGGGTGTTTGGCTTTAAGGGGAGAAGGCAGGAGAATGGGGTTAGGAGGGAGGGAGATCAGCCATGCTTGAATTGCAAAGTGGACTTGATGGGCCAAATGGCCTAATTCTGCTCCTATTACTTATGACCTAACCAACATCAAGCAGCAATTGATTACCCAACATTACAACTCGGGGGGCGTGAGACTGTGTGGAGTGAGTTGGCTTTTTCAGACATTTGCATTGACATTAGTCAGAATATTTATCAATGTCCCTCTCTGGATCCAAATGCAAATCGAGTACATCGGAATGAATATCAATGAAGGAAGATAGTGTTATACTAACTCTGCGGCTCTGTTTCTGTGTTGTGTAGATCTCCAATAGCAGGCCCTTCAGCCCACCTTGTCCATACCGTAACAAATTGGCATACTGATTCTATTTGGTTGCATTTGGCCCATAGCCCTCTAAACTCTTCCAATGCACATATATGTCCAAATGTCTTTTGAAGTCATAATTGAATCCAGTTGTATAGCTTCCTCTGGCAGCTCACTCCAGATATGGACTACCCTCTGAGTTACCCCTCAGCCCTCTAAAAGTAACACTTCTCGTGTCTTATTTCCCCATGTATTATGTGCAAAGCATAGAAAATTATTATCATGTTTGTTATTCGGGGTGGTTTTTCTCCATTTTAAAATTCTTAAAATCATAATTTCTGTGAAGAACTATTATTCTACAACAAGGTGATCACACCAAACAAAATGTTGATTAGTAGCTAAACTCTGACTGGGGTGTAGAGTACTGTTGGGCACAGCCTGTGTAAATGTCAAATAGAATATAGGGAAGGCTTGGATAGAGTGGATATGGGGAGGATGTTTCCACTAATGGGAGAGTCTAGGACTAGAGGCTGCAGCCTCCGAATTAAAGGACGTTATTTTAGGAAGGAGATGAGGAGGAGTTTCTTTAGAAGGCGGTGAATCTTGAAATTCTTTGCCACAGAAGGCTGTGGAGGCCAAGTGAGTTGATATATTTAAGGCAGAGAGAGATAGATCCTTGACTAGTACGGGTGCCAGAGGTTATGGGGAGAAGGCAGGAGAATGGAGTTGGGAGGGAATGATAGATAAGCCATGATTGAATGGTGGGGTAGACTTGACGGGCCGAATGGCCTAATTCGACTTCTCCGTCGTATGATCTTGTCGGGAGGTTATTTTTACTGATGGAAAAATCATTAAACGACTCGTATTCAAACGTTTCTCATATTGAAACGTTTTTGAGGAAGTGGTGTGTTCTGTTCACCCTTCCAAGCATCTCACCTTTCATTTTCCAGTTCTAGCACATTCCTTATAAATCATGAAGTCACTACTAAAATATTATGATTGATTGCAGTTTTAAAATTTCAAACTTTAAATCACTCCATTGATTTGTGGCAAGCTACTTGTGAGGCTGGCTGGCTCCAGCATCGTGCCCCTCCAAGGCTGCCTTGGCCACAGCAACAGAACAAACTTATCTGGTGACATAAGGAACTGCAGATGCTGGAATTTTGAGCAAGTCACAAAGTGGTGGAGGAACTTGGCGGGCCAGGCAGCACCTGTGGAGGGAAAGGAACAAGCGATGTTTCGGGTCGGGACCCTTCTTCAGACTATTTGGATCAAGGGGGAATAGTTGGAAGGGCAAGATAAGTTTTGTGACTTCTTGTATATATATTTTTTCTGCGGGTACATAACATTTACTGCAGCTACCTTATTTAAGGTGACATTTCTTAACTAGAATTGGACCCTGAACAAAATAAATGACACTTAATGCAGCTCTGATTACAAATCAGGGCTCGAAATTAGCGGTTGCCCGGGTGCCAATGACCACCCAAAGTGCCGCCGGGCAACCTAAACACGGCGAGTCATTTTGCCCGGCTTGGCACTGCAGATACTGGTTTATACCGAAGATAGACAGTGGTGAGTCTGTGGAATTCTCTGCCTCAGAGGGCGGTGGAGGCCGGTGAATCCACATTTTTTTAATCTCTGGATGCTTTCAGGAGAGAGCTAGATAGGGGTCTTAAAAAAGCGGAGTCAGGGGATATGGGGAGAAGGCAGGAATGGGGTTCTGATTGGGGATAATCAACCATGATCACGTTGAATGGCGGTGCTGGCTCGAAGGGCTGAATGGCCTACTCCTGCACCTATTGTTTCGCCAGCATTTTTGTCTACCCGCATTCATCCTGTACTGACCCCCCCCCCCCCATCCATCCCATACTGATCCCCCCCATTCAACACCACTGACATCCCCCGTGCTCTCCCCTCGCAATTCTACATACTCCAACCAACACGTACTAATTCACCTGCCTCAATCCATCCATTCCGCACCCCCCCTCCCTGACCCTACTGTGCTGGAAATGTCTTCAGAGCGAACATTGACAACGTTTGATAACGGAATGCAATCAAATGTGTTTTATTATTCCCCATGTTATTATTTGTTTTAGTCCATAAAGATGGATTAATTAAATTGTGAACACGTGAAACATTAAAACCGCAGTGTTCGGTTGTCACTGCTACTGTTGACACGTTATTACAGAATTCATTTTAACGGCGAGTCAATGCTCTTAATATGGAGTATTAGTACTGTAGTTATTTAATGAGTATCATTCACAACTAGACGTTGGATTTATCCAGGTTTTACTTCTACAGTCGGTCATATACATCTCAAATTTGGTCATGAGATATTTCAATTGAAATTTTAATGTTAATTCTGAAGTGGGAATGATGGAAACAGCGTTATCAGTAAAAAAATTTAAATCTGGTGCGTACATACTGGGTATCTTCATTGATGTTCACAACACGTACATCTAATCTGAATGTCTGGTAATATGGCGTTATGACACCTTTAAGCATATTACCAAAAGAACATTTGCTGCAGTTATGTCCTTTGGCCATCTCTTGTTAGTTAGTGTAATGTTTAACCTGTCAGATGGGTATAGTCGGATTTAACAGCTATTATCATAAAATGCCTTTTGAAATTTCCTTGCAACCTGTATATTTTGTTGTGGATAAATAATGTGGGAAGCGAGAGACATTGTTATTGGGTACCTTTCCCCATGGACAATAATATAGTTTTGTCTTTTTGTCACCCGTACCGAGGTACAGTGAAAAGTTGAGTTGTCGCGCGCTAACCAGTCAGTGGAAAGACTATACATGATTACAGTTGAGCCGTCCGCAGTGTACCGATACCTTGTGCCTCAGTTAATCCCGGCTCACCACTATTCTGATCTCTGTTTCTGCTGCAGACTTGCCCAAACAGTAAATATGTCCAACCAGGGACGTTCCTATGGATTCAGTCGGGATGTCCAAAACAAGATCGAGAAGAAGTATGAACCTGAATTGGAGGAACGGCTGGTGGAATGGATTATTGCACAGTGTGGCTCAGATGTCAGTCGTCCAGAGGCCGGGAGAACAGGGTTCCAGGTTTGGCTTAAGGATGGCACTGTGAGTATTCTGTTGCATGTAACCCCACGTCCAGGTCTGTAATGCTTTGGCTTATATTTGACATAGTGCGTGATGTTAAATTTAGCATTAATCACCACCCAGGGCAATAAATGATTGACTGACCATTCACCGAATGAAATGAGGTATTGCAAACTTTAAAGGACCCCATGCTCTTCAACATGTGGAGACACAAGGAACTGCCGATGCTGGTTTCCAAAAAAAAAGACACAAAGTGCTGGAGTAACTCAGCAGGATCGAACCTGGGACCCTGGCGCTGCAAGGCAGCAACTCTACCGCTGCGCCACCAACGCCGCCCTAATAATAGCTGATCCAACGTGCAAGGCCACTGGTCTGTCCCATCAATAATTGTGATTTGTTGTGAGATCACCTGAAATGTTTGCCTTCTGCAGGTCCTGAGCCAACTGATCAACAGCCTCTACCTTGCAGACAAGAAACCAATCAAGAAGATTCTGACATCCGACAAAGCCTTCAAACAAATGGAACAGATTTCACAATTCCTGATCGCCGCTGAAAAGTACGGTGTCAACAAAATGGACATCTTCCAAACTGTGGACCTCTGGGAAGGTGAATGCAAGCGTAGCACTTTTTTAAATATATTTTTATTAGAAGCAAACATATTATGATAAAACATTTCATGTGTATCAATCATACATTATTAATATTATCAATTGAGGAATCATTCTGCTTCTAATTTTTTAAAATATAGATAGAAAGTAAGAAAGAGAGAAAGAAAAAATCCCATAAATATCAAGATAAAAAAAAGAATGGAATGATTTACTAATAATACATCATTGGAGATAGGTTCGAAGATTATAAAGTATAACTTTTCATCTAATCCCGAGTTCAAGTTTCACTCTTTTTATTCATGCCAGTCTGCATGTTTCTCCATAAACTAGATATTTGTACATGGATGGATAGGACAGATTTAGAGGGATATGGGCCAAACGCCGGCAGGTGGGAATAATGTAGATGGGACATGTTGGCCGGTGTAGGCAAGTTGGGCTGAAGGGTCTGGTTCCACCCTGTAAGACTCTGACCCTATGACTCCATGTGTACAAAGGAACTGCAGATGCTGGATTACACCGAAGATAGACGCAAAATGCTGGAGTAACAGTGGGTCGGGCGGCATCTCTGGAGAAAAGGAACTGGTGACGTTTTGGGTCAAACTCTTCTTCAGACTGAAAGATATCTTTCAGTCTGAAGACTAATTCTGACCCAAAATACCACCTATGATTTATCTCTGGAAATGCTGCCTGATCTGCTGGGTTACTCCTGCATTATGTGCCTATCTTTGATATGTGAATAGTGTTAATTCCATTGGAGTATCGACTGAAACCAAAGGCATTCAACTCTTTGGGGAATATGGATGGGTGACGTTTCGGGTTGGGACGCCTCTTCAGACTGATCGGGGCCTGATTACTCCTGGTCTTTTCTTGCTTCCAGTTGCTCCATCCGCCTCTCCGTCACAATCAGTCTGACAAAGGGCCCCGACCCAAAACGTCACCTATGCATTTTATCCAGAGATGCTGTCTGGCCTGTTGAATCACTCCACCACTTTGTGTCTATCCTTTGGAAATAAACCAGTATCCGCAGTTTATTTTTTATCACATTTTATTTCATTCAATTATTTTCAGCGCACACCTGACCTATGTTGTGTATGGGCTGTGGATATCATTGACCAGGTCAGCATTTGCTGCCAGTCTTAAACTGCTCCAAGTTAAGTCACGTTCTTAAACTGTGGGTTTGGTGCTAAATCCAGGCCACACACAGATGTGGATTTGCTGGAGGACATGAGTGTTTTTTTTTTAAAGAATGGCTAAGTGGTTTTGTATTTGTGCTAGCTTTTTAATTCCTGGTTTAATTTGCTTGGATTAAAATTCCCCAGATAAAATAGACAGATTTGAACTGGGCTCCCGTTCACTTGCTCTTGTGTCAGGCAATGTGTAGCTCGCTGTTGGCTTCTGTCGTCGGCCAACACGTTGACAGAACTGGTCGCCCGATGAGTCACTGAGTGCCTCGTGTCGTCGTTTCCGGAGATCGCCACGAGGAGGCTTCTGTCATGATCCCCGGGGTCCAGTTGGCAGGGCCGGCCTTAAGCCGATTGGACCGATTGCTCCCAATTGGGTCCCGTGCCTAAGGGGGGGTCCTGCGCTAAAGTAATCCAAAGGTCCGCACTAGGATCTTTGGAGTAATCTACTCTCGGCTCGGGTAGATCTACCCCAGGTGGAGAGGCGAGAGAGGGGGAGTGGAGAAGGGGGAGAGGGGGAGGTCCCTCACGGTCCCGGGGCAGCGTTCCTGCCCCTCCAGTCGCCGTGCTTCACGCACACAACCCTGGCTCCACCCCTCTCTCTCCCCGGGGAGACGCGGCCTCCCTCCTCTCACACACACACACACACACACACACACACACACACACACACACACACACACACACACACACACACACACACACACAACTAACACACACACACCTAAGTTAGGATGGGGTAGAAGCTCAAAGGGTAGGATGGGGCTGAAGCCCAAAATTTAATGCCTGGACTGGTTTTTCGACAATAGTTCTTGGTTTGCCAGGGTCTAGTTAATTAAATTACTTTTTTTTCATTTCACAGTCACTAAAACAAGTGGTATTGTAACTATGTGCTTTTCAGAGGGGATCTACACATTTTGTTTCTTACTTGTAGGCTTACATGTATGCAATTTTACATTAAAATGTAGCTTAGATCTGTTTGGTCCATTAACTCCCAGGCACTTTTTAAGCGCACATTTTGATGACTTTCCATTCTACCATAGAGATATAAAGTCTATAATAGACTTTTTGTATTTCTATGATTTTACAGACCTTGACTGGAAACCTGGGCTTACCAAAATTGTTCCCAATTGGGCCCCGCACTTCCTAAGGCCGGTTGATTTGAGGTCATTAGGCTAATAATTTGACCAACACTCGAGTATATTGTGAATGGCATTGTGACTGGTGACCAATCGATAGTGGGGAGCTACACGTGGAGACTCCACTGTTGGGGTCACAGTGGTGTTGGTCGTCCCAAAATTCTTGCTATTGAGGGAGTGCAGCGTAGGTTTACAAGGTTAATTCCCGGGATGGCGGGACTGTCATATGTTGAGAGAATGGAGCAGCTGGGCTTGTACACTCTGGAGTTTAGAAGGATGAGAGGGGTTCTCATTGAAACATATAAGATTGGACACGCTAGAGGCAGGAAACACGTTCCCAATGTTGGGGAAGTCCGGAACCAGGGGCCACAGTTTAAGAATAAGGAGTAAGCCATTTAGAACGGAGACGAGGAAACACTTTTTCTCACAGAGAGTGGTGAGTGTGGAATTCTCTGGCTCAGAGGGCGGTGGAGGCGGGTTCTCCGGATGCTTTCAAGAGAGAGCTGGATAGGGCTCTTAAAAATAGCGGAGTCGAGGGATATGGGGAGAAGGCAGGAACGGGGTACTGATTGGGGATGATCAGCCATGATCACATTCTTAAATGGATGGGTAAGGTGTGATAAAAGGGGATAAAGTTCATGGAAAATGTCGAATGGATCATTGTTAGCTGAGGGGAAGGTGAAAACGAGCCATCCAATCAGTTTAATTTAATGAGGAGAGTAAAACTAGTCGGACAACTAGGATCGGGGGGAAAGAGGGGATCACGGCTTGTAGCTGTTTTTAAATGTGAAGTTGAGATCTAGCATGAACACAATGTGATTGGGCGGGTAGATGGATTTGAATTTTAATATAATTACTAATGCAACAAATGGCAGCCTTGTGGGTGTTTACCACGTTAAATAAGACGACTAGAACTATCACAAAACATTTTCTGAGCTGTGTGATACCTTTGTTCAGATGTTTAAAAAAAAAAAATTGCATCTCTGTAGAATTTGAGCTGAATTAGGGCTCCCTTGTAACTGGTGGTTGCAATTAGCAGGGAGTTGGCATGGTAATTAGCAATTGTGGAGAAGAATTTGCAATGGGTTTTTTTAGTGGAGCAAGTTTCAGCTTCTAACTAGCACGAAAGATCTACAAATGCGTTTCCCAGACTCTGACGAACAGAACTTCAAGTATGAACACGTCCTTGGTATTCACCAAAGATCCTACAGCGAGCAAGATGGATCACTCATCGAGAAAGGCGTTGTACGGTCATGGGCAGATTCATGGGGAATTTTCGGCCCCATTTCCGTAACCGACTTCCGTCTCCGCACCAAAGATCCCGTAGCGGAGCAAAGATACCAGACGGAAGCCGGTTACGGAAACATCCTCGTAAAAAATAAAAGTTATTTGGTGACTTCTCCTTATTTTCACAATTTTAATTTATTAACACAATCTGTTCCCCCGCAACGTTGATTACACTGCGGGTCGGGTTACGGAAATGGATGGGGGAAAAAAGGGCCCATTGCATTAAGCAGGAGTGGTCTATCTCGCTCCGCTTTAGGATCTTTGGTATCTGGGAGATTTTAAGAAGTTTTGTCGTGTTCTTTCAGTCTCCGAAAGGAGTTGCCCATCAGGGAGGGGCAGTCCATTCAAAGCCTCTGCATGGGATACGTCTAGTTATGGGTTTGTTTGCTGTCAAATATCTGCGGATCTCAGAGGTATATTTACCCCAACGTTAGACTGAAGGGACTTACATTTTTGTGGGTTTATAAATTAAGTTTTCCATTCCTTTGTAGCTAAGGACATGGCTGCTGTCCAAAGAACAGTGATGGCCTTGGGAAGTATTGCAGTAACAAAGAATGATGGATGTTACCATGGTGATCCAAGCTGGTTTCACAAGTAAGAGAATTAACTCCTTTGATTGATTGATGCAGAATAAATAATTGTAGTTTAGTTTTGTGACACAGCGTGGAAACGGGCCCTTTGGCCCACAGAGCCCACGCTGTACACTAGTTCTATCCTACACACTAGGGACAATTTGCTGAAGCCAATTAACCCAACTGAAGAAGGGTCCCGGCCTGAAACGTCAACCATCCATGTACTCCAGAGATGCTACTTGACCTTTCACCTCACTGCATTAATTGTAGTTTGAAATGTTCCCCAAGTCTAACAAGTTCCACTGCAACCATTTCCTCGGGGTATGAAGATGTTCTTCAGAGATGCTGCCTGATCTGCTGAGTTGATCCAGCACTTTGCGCCTTTTTTGTAGACCAGCATCTGCAGTTCCTTGTCTCCATCTGTGTCCCTGACTGTTTTAGACAATAGACAACAGGTGCAGCAGTAGGCCATTTGGCCCTTCGAGCCAGCACCGCCATTCAATGTGATCATGGCTGATCATCCCCAATCAGTACCCCGTTCCTGCCTTCTCCCCATATCCCCTGACTCCGCTATTTTTAAGAGCCCTATCTAGCTCTCTCTTGAAAGCATCCAGAGAACCCGCCTCCACCGCCCTCTGAGGCAGAGAATTCCACAGACTTTCCACAAATTAAAACACATTTTCTGAACCAGTGCATTACAACTGTGTCAAGGGCAGCACAGCGGTAGAGTTGCTGCCCTATGGCACCAGAGACCCAGCTTTGATCCTGTCCTTGGGTGCTGTCTGTGTGGAGTTTGTACATTTTCCCTATGACCACAATGGTTTTCTCCAGGTGCTCCGGTTTCCCCCCAAAGATGTACAGGTTTCTAGATTAATCGGCTTTGGTAAAAATTGTAAATTGTCCCGTGCGTGCGCGTGTGTGTGTGTGTGTGGGGGATAGTGCTAGTTGTACGGTGCGATCGCAGGTCGGCGCAGACTAGATGGGCCGAAGGGCCACTTTCCTTGCTGCATCTGTAAACGAAATTGCGGGAGATGGTTTGTACATTGACATTGTCTGGTGTGAATTCTGCATTGCCGTTCACGGCTGATGTGCAATTTCTCCTCTGCTGCAGGAAAGCACAAGAGAACAAGCGCGAATTTACAGAACAGCAAATGCGCGAGGGACAGAATATAATCGGCTTACAGATGGGGAGCAACCAAGGAGCATCACAGGCTGGAATGGCAGGCTACGGGCTTTCCCGACAGATCATCGGCTAAAAAAACGTGTTTCTTGAACTCTGTAAAGCATGATTTTACCATTTCAAATTCGATAGAAGTCCAATCAACCCAAAACACTAAATATCTTCAATGAAGTAAATGGTGTGAGTTAGACAGGTAGTATTTATTATTTGGCCGTCTTTAAATAAAAAAGTGTTTAGCCCTTTTAAAGTCTTGCAACACTTACCCCGCCAACCCCCCCCACCCACCCCACATTCTGATCAGAGCTGTAATGTGGACAGTATATGTAACATTTGTGTTGGTCCCTGGATCTTTCCACCGCACATTTATTCCTATTCATTAGAAAATCACCGATGGCTGCAAGGACTGCATGTCACACTGCTAACTTGTCATTGCATGTGGAGTTGTACAGGTGTATAATAACAGCATGCTGGCAAAGCTTGGCGGTCGAATGGCTTAACCAATCTGCTTTTCATCGCTTTAAATCTTAAACTTTTGCATCACTGTCCTTCTGTCGAGCTGGTTTTAAAAAAAATGTCCTCTTTATATAAAATATTGTACGGAGGTAGTTTGTAATGACAAATTGTCGGTTTTTGTTTTGCTTTGAAAGGCCTCTTTTTTGCACGTTAATTTTGATCACTGAACGTTTTGTTAAATGGCTAAAGGAATTTAAAGGGAACACCCAACTAACATTCCAATTACTTTTTTAACAAAGAAAACAAAATTTCTCGCTGCTCACGTTGTCTTCCATTGGGCAAGTTACCCTCGAATTGTGCAACAGTTTCTCTCTCCCTCACACGCACACGCACACACACACACACACACACACACACACACACACACACACACACACACACACACACACACACACACACACTGATGCTACAGGTGACTCTGTTTACTTATTAGTACACTAGGTTGCTAAACGTACTCTTGGAAGTACGCGTCAAAAGTAATGTGCACGAGTTAGACCAAAATAAATCGCTTGTCTTAGTTTTTGGAACTGAAGTGTTACAACTGTCCCCGTCCTATGGTTAATAAACAGCTGAAGTTACATGGTTAACAACAGCAGGTTATTTATGGGGAAGAATCTTCTGTGCTCAAAATTGCTTTAAAAAAAACCCCACACACCATCCAAGTATCCCTGCTGAAAATTAACTTTTTTTGTTTAAATGTTGTACATTGATTTGTTTTTTAAATTTGTCCTTCGCCCTCTATTTGTACATTGTTTTGCTCTTGTCAACTGAAACTGTACCAACCTGAATAAAATTTTAAGATGGAGAGCAGTGATCTCTGTTTATTGAATGCTGTGAATTAGTTAGTTGCTGCATTAGTAAGTTTATTGGCCAAGTATTCACATACAAGGAATTTGCCTTGGTGCTCCGCCTACAAGTAACAACATGACATACAGTGACAGTTACGAATGACTCAGAAAACACTAAACATTAATAATAATAATAAGACATTAATGATAAAACACCATTGATCAAGCATGTGAACCAACAAAATACCAGATCAAAGGGAGGCTACAGATTTTTGCCTGTTGAGTAGAGCAACTACTTGTGGATAAAAACTGTTTTTATGTCTGGCTGTGGCAGCTTTGACAGTCCGGAGTCGCCTTCCAGAGGGAAGTGATACAAAGAGTTTGTGGCCAGGGTGAGACAAAAGCTCTTGATTGTCAGACTCAAAGCACACACAACCCTCCACCGAGTCCAAGGGCGAAGAAAGGAATTGAAAAAGTCGGGCATAAAGGAGCGGGTTTGTGTTCAGTCCTTCTGTTACTCGATGCGCTGAGTCCATTCTACATGAAGTAAAGGATGTCGTACAGGGCTCCTTTTTACACTATTGAATGGCATTGAATGACACTGCATGCATTTTCTTGTCCATATATTTCCCAGGTAAATTATTGCAGCTAAGTCTGAAATAGCAGGGTGGCACAGTGGCGCAGCGGTAGAGTTACTGCCTTACAGCACCAGGGTCCCGGGTTCAATCCTGACTACGGGTGCTTGTCTGCACGGAGTTCGAGATCTTTGGTTTCCTCCCACAATCCAAAGACGGACAGGTTTGTAGGTTAATTGGCTTGATATAAAATGTTAGATTGTCCCTAGTGTGTGTGGGGTAGCGTTAATGTGTGGGGATCGCTGGTCCGTGTGGACTCGGTGGGCCGAAGGGCCTGTTTCTGCGCAGTTTCTCAAGACTAAACAATTTGTGTTTAGTCTTTCTGTCACTGGAGGTGCTGAGTGAACGCCAGGCATCCTTTCTACATGAAGTGAAGGATGTCATACTGGGTTCCTGGTTACACCTTTGTATGGCGTTGAGGAATGTTTATGTGACATTGCATGCATTTCCTTGTCCTGTATTTGAACTTTGTATGAATATTGATAGTGAGAGAGTCGTGCTGTTACTAATTATGAACATCAAGCATCTCCAGATAGATTAGCCTGACTAATAGTGCTCCAACAGTGAACAGGGGCTTGGGGAGCCATAGAGTACAGTGTAGGCTCTGGAACCTGCAGATGGTGATTTCTAAAGAAATACACAACTTGCATGAGTAACTCAGCGGAATGTTGCCTGACTTGCTCAGTCACCTCAACACTGCCTTTTCTTAGAGCCGTATAGCACAGGAACAGGCCCTTTGGCCCACTTCTTCTTCTGTCGTATGTCTTTTAGACCTGCAGCTCCGTTGAGGCGAGCCAGGCCAACGTGTCAACGTCCAGGTCAATCAGACCTCGCTCACCATTCGGTGGCCGGTGTTTGGGGCAACTGGTGACGATGTGCTCCACCGTCTGTGTGTTGGGTCCCCACACTCGCAGGAGGCGCTGTCCACGAGGCCCCACCTCTTCATCGCTACTCCATAGCGTCCGACGCCTGTCCTCAAGCGGTTGAGGGTTGTCCACTGCTTTTGGGGCAGGTCCTGGCCAGTGACGTCCATGGGGACATCGATGTAATGGTGTCGCCTAGATGGTTCCGCTGACTTCCACTGGTCTCTCCATCTCGTCTTGACCCAGGCAGCCTTAGAAGTGTCAGCCCTTGTTGTGCACAGCAGCTCTTGGCCTTGCGTGGCACAGGGGTGTCTCTGTGACGATCTGATGGCGGAGGTGGGGTTCATTGTTCTGTGCCTTTTGAGAGAGGGCCAGCGTGGCTGCTTCTCGTCTGATGTTAGCTGGGGCGATGCCAGCGAGGTTTACTGGGGTGGCTCGTAGGCATCTGGAGACAGTCCGCAGGGCGCTGTTGAGGGCAGCATCCAGCTTCATGGCCCACGATGTGTGTGTTGAACGTGTCAAGTTAAACCAGTCTCCTCTGCTAGCTCGTGCTCCATACACCTCCCTCCTCGTGCCTTTCCAAAAGCCTCTTCGATGTCACCATCGTAACTGCCGCCACTATCACCTCTGGCAGCACCTTCCAGGCACCCACCACCGTCTGTGAACAAAAGAGAAGTCTGTGGTATCTGAAGATAGACACAAAGTGCTGGAGTAACTCAGCGGGTCAGGCAGCATCTCTGGAGTAAAGAGGATGAGGGGTTTTGGGACCCTTGTTCATCTGGCCTGGTTCTGAGGCACAACATAGAAGATTGAAAGACAGGCTGAGCCAAAGCAATAGGTGACTTGGTAGGGTAAAGACTCCATGGGCTGAATGGCTTAATTCTGCTCCTATGTCTGTGGTCTTTATGGAGAATCTGTGGCAGGTAGCGAGACTCCAGGGTGTCTCGGAGCAACTGTAGAACATTCTGCCCACACAACAAGCCAATTAACCAACAAACCCGCAAGTCTTTGGGATGTGGGAGAAAACCCACTAAGCCGCAAACAAACTCCACAGACAGTACCAGAGGTCAGGATTGAACCCGGGGCCCTGGAGCTGTGAAGCGGCAGCTCTACCCACTGCGCCACTGTGCGGGTGAAATTTGGAATTTGGAAATAGACAGATAGAAACAAAATGCTGGAGTAACTCAGCGGGACAGGCAGCATCTCTGGAGAGAAGGAACGGGTGACGTTTTGGGTCGAGACCCTTCAGCCATTTCTCTTTGCACAGATGCTGCCTGACCAGGATTTCCTGTGTTTGTTTCTGCAAGGAATTTTAGATTTCTATTCAAGTTGAGGATACCATAAATCCAGGTCCAAATATATACTGCAAAAGGAAGACCTGATTTCAGGTCACTCCTGCTGTTGAAACAGATGATTGTGATTTCACAGCCGAGCTCATTACATTTTTAACACAGTAAGGAATGGTTACTTTAAAGAGGCATTCTTTTCACAAACTACAAGTCACTGGGTTTTGGGAAGGTGCACAATCCTAGATTTTACAGAGGTAAAAAGAAAGATTATTTATTAATAGAACTAGCCGCTGCCATGGGAACAGGGCGAAGAATGGAATGTGTTGTGTATACATTTACACAAGGCAAATCCTGGCATGAAGCTGAGGTCAGTGGTGGAAGTTTGTTTTTTAAATCGGCTGGACTTTCGATCGGGGAGGGTAAAAAGCTACTTAAATTGTCAGATTGAGGAAATGGTTAGCAGCCAGTCTCACTTTCACACTGCCTCGGCGAGGCCAGCAGGCTAATCAAGGACCAGTCTCACCCCGGTCACTCCCTCTTCTCCCCTCACCCATCAGGCAAGAGGTACAAAAGTGTGAAAATGTACACCTCCAGATTCAGGGACAGTTTCTTCTCAGCAGTTATCAGGTAACGGAACCATCCTATCACCCACTGGAGAGTGGTCCTGAGCTACTATCTTAAGGAGTCGTCCCACTTGGGCGACCTAAACCGCGTGTTCTGGTGAGCTTGCCCTCGACTCGTACTCGCAGCATGGTCGACACAAGGTCATAGGAGGTCTTTGTAACTCTCCTTCATGCTCGAGAGTAGTCCCCGTGTACTCGAGGCCGCAGCTAGGTCGCGGCGTATTTTTCAACATGCTGAAAAGTGCCCGCGAGTAAAAAAAGGTCGCCATGGAAAAATCGATACTTTTTTTACTCGTAGTAGGTCGGCACGTTAGTCGTAGGTAAGCGAGTGTAGTCGAAGGTAGTTGTAGATAGTGTTCACCATAGTTGAAGGGAGGTCGAAGGAGATCGGAGGTCGTCTTCACTCTCCACTATTCGGTGTCCAATTTTCCCGAAGTTAGTCGTGGCTAGTCTTCAACATAATCAAAGGAGGTCTTCTACATGTCATTTTTTTCAAACTCTCCTAAACTCGCCAATTAGGTCGCCCAAGTGGGACAGCCCCTTTAGATAGACACAAAATGCTGGAGTAACTCAGCGGGCAATACAGGCAGCAGCTCTGGAGAAAAGGAATGGGTGACTTTTTGGGTCGATACCCTTCTTCAGACTGAGAATCGGTGGAAATTGAAACAAGAGATGAAGGCAAGGGATGTGGAGAGATATAGAACAAACGAATGATAAAATAAAAAAGTAACACTGATAAAGTAAATAGGCCATTGTTAGCTGTTTGCTAGGTGAGAACGAGAAGATAGCGCGACTTGGGTGGGGGAGGGATGGAGAGAGAGGGAATGCCGGGGTTACATGAGTTAGAGAAATCAATATTCATGCCACTGGGCTGTAAGCTGCCCAAGCAAAATATGAGATGATGTTCCTCCAATTTGCGTTTAGCCTCTGACAACGGAGGAGGCCTAGGACAGAAAGGTTGGTGTGGGAATGGGAAGGGGAATTAAAGTGTTTGACAACTGGGAGATCAGGTCGGTCCAGGCGGACTGAGCGAAGGAGTTCAGCAAAACGATCGCCCGGTCTACGTTTGGTCTCGCCGATGTATGCGAGGCCACATCCTGAACGACGGTTAAGGGCCTGTCCCACTGACGCGACCTTTCAGCGAGTGTCTTCGACCTTCAAGCTTGAGGGCACTCGCCTGGTAAACCTCGAGCTGGATCGACCGTCAGCGATGAAACCGCGAGCTGGATCGACCGACCGCACACACACACACACACAAACACATCGCAAAGGCGGGGGCCAGGGAAAGCGGGGAATTCACACCCGCGATGAACAGGAAGGTAAAAGATGGCTGCACAGTGTACGGTAAGTCCTTTAGAGAGCGCGGGGGGGGGGGGGGGGGGTGGGAGGGAGAGAAGGGGAGAGAAGGGGGGTGGAAGGAGTGGAGACACTTTTAGGAAGCCAGACAAGTTATAATAAAGTTTAGCGGGCATTTTACCTATCGGTCGGTTTTCTTTGGTCCTGAAAACTCCAATGGGCCAATTAAAATCCCCGGTCAGCGAAGGAGATTGCCTACGGCTGCCCTCGACTGCCTGTAACTACATAGCGACCCCACTCCACTGCACTACGAGTTCAAAAGACCCATGCCGAACAATTTTTACTCGCAGAAAAATGTTCAACATTCTGAAAGTCTTTCCTCGACCAAACTGAGGCTGCGAGTATGCGGGAACTTCCCTCGATCATGAAGGAGAGATCCAGTGACCTCATAGGACCACGCGTCGACCATGCTGCGAGTTTGAGTCGAGGACAAACTCCTCTAAACTCGCAGATTAGGTCGCCGCAGTGGGACAGCCCCTCTACAGACCCAAGCGTCTTGACCCAAAACGTCACCCACTCCTTCTCTCCAGAGATGCTGCCTGTCCCGCTGAGTTACTCCAGCATCTGGTGTCTATCTTCGATTTAAACCAGCGTCTGCTGTTCCTTCCGACACAGCTTTTTACTGTACCTCAGTACACGTGACACTAAACTGGATTAAAAATTGAAGCAAACTAAACTCTGTGACCTCCGCCCGGGAATCACAGCCCCCTTTCCCCGGATATTTTCATCTTCGGACCCTCTCCCAGCTGGGCATGAGGGGTTGCCCACCATCTCCCTAGTTCCAGACAGGATTCTCTCTGCAGCTCGAACTTGAACTCGAACTAGAAATCTATCTCGAACTCAAACTCTATCTCGAACACGAATTCGAACTCGAACTCAAACTATATCTCAAAATGAACCCATCACATCCCCGGGGAGAAGCGGTGAATTCCAGTGCATCAGCGGATGTACAGAGAGCAAAATCAATAGCTACGAAAGTAAAAAAACTCCACAGCTGCCACTTGCATGTTTTTTAAAAACTAGTTAAATCTCCTTCACTCTCAAAACCCAAATGCCTGCTGACTTTATCATTGCAAATGATATGCTTTTTTTCGACAATTTTCTCTACTTTGTCAAACCAAAATGCCTGCTAGTGTTGCAAAGAATATTTATTTTTTGATGCATTTCTCTACCTTGTCTGCAAATGAGTTGTGATTTTTATTAATGGTTGGAACAAAGGCCAGAGATAAAAGCAGAATGTGTGAGACAGGGTTGAAGAGTTGTGAATTGTGAAGCTAGAGGAGGTTCATAAATTCTGGGAGCAGAATTAGGCCGTTCAGCCCATCAAGTCTACCCTGCCATTCAATCATGGCTGATCTATCTTTTCCTCTCAACCCCATTCTCCTGCCTTCTCCCCATAACCCCTGACACCCGTACTAATCAAGAATCTGTCATTCTCCGCCTTAAAAATACCCCATGACTTGGCCTCCAGCCATCTGTGGAATTCATTGCCACCACCCTCTGACTAAAGAAATTCCTCCTCATCTCCAAAAATTGGAGAATACTTGCTTCTCACATACACAAGGAATGTCCCTCCATCCAGCCCTTGGTGTGAATTCCCTCTCAGCATTTTTTGTACAGAGGAAGTGCCATGTCTTTCAACAGAAAGGAGGTGAGGAATAACTTCTTTAGTCAGAGGGTAGTTAATCTGTGGAACTCATTGCCACAGAGGGCTGTGGAGGCCAAATCAGTGGATAATTTTAAGGCAGAGACAGACAAATTCATGATTAGAATGGGTGTCAAGGGTTATGGGGAGAAGGCAGGGAAATGGGATGAGGAGGCAGAGATCAGCCACAATTGAATGTCGGAGTAAACTCGATGGGCTGAATGGCCTATTTATACGCCTATAACTTGTGAACATGTTAACAGTCACCAACTTCTGGAAAAAGATGAATAATTTATGCGGAGTAACACAGCAATATATTAAGCACCAACTGTTCTATTTGTTTAATAAAAATACTGAATGCCTGATGAACTTAGCGGCTCAGGCAGCAACGATGGAAAGAGAGGTTCATGTTTCAGGTTGAAATAATAACTGTATTTTGTTCTGAAACATTCACTGTTTCTCCTTCCACAGATGCTGCCTGACCAGATCTATAGTTATAGATCACTACAGCAAACAGGCCCTTTGGCCCACCTTGTCAATGCTGATCCAGTTGGCATATCAGGCTAGTCCCGTTTGCCTACATCTGGCTCTTAGCCCTTTCAAACCTTCTTAGCCACATATCTGTTCAAATGTCTATTAAAAGTCATAATTGCTTCCACTTCTGCATTTTTGATGACAGGAATGTATTTACGTCTGCCGTGTGTTTCTGTGCAAGAATACAAGGAATGGAGGTTAAAAAATGACTTGCATCTGTGCAGCACTCGCTCTTATCAGTGAAACTGTGCAGGAAGCATTGCATACGGCAGATTAGCTTGCATGTACCAAGACAGGAAACATCGTGTAGGGCCTAACATTGAAATTGTGCATTCAATCAATAACCCAAAATACATTTGATTAAATTGATCGAGGTCAAAAGTTTATCAGTGGTGATTAATGGTTGCAACTTGGTCCCAGAAAAACAGAAGGCTGTTGTTTGGTCTCCTGGTACGGTGCTTGTACAGCCTGGCCGGTGGTAGACTCAGGTGGCTTGCTTTTCATAAGGTTATAAGTAATTGGAGCAGAATTCAAACCACCACTAAACATGTGGGAAAAGCTGGCAAAAAAAATATTTAACTGGAGTCCTCAAAGATTGCAAAGAATGACTATCCACATATTTCTGCTGCCCGTACAATACATGTTTCCCCTTTTTACAGTAAGCTGATACTTTTGGTACGAAGTAAAGATCAGACACACTGCATCAATTTTGCCGGGAATAATCTTTATTGCATTTAGTCTCTGTCACAGTATTGTGTCTAGTACCATATAATCTGGTGGCATCGACAGAAACAAAGGGGTGAAGCCTTGCTCCTTTCTGATACCCAATGTTCAAAATTAACATTTTTAAAGAGCTTGCAGCAAAATACTTTTCCATATCGCAATATCCTGCTGCACCCCAGGTACAAGCAAGGACAAATCATAGATCATAAATCATAATTCATTGTTATGTATAAGAGAATAAAGTCACAATACTTTAAAATATATATAAACACCAATCTTTTTATTTCTCACCTTTTATGCGCTTATTTGCCAAAGCTTTTATTAGAAATAAAAACCAGCACAGAATTTAACCACCATTAACACCCCCCACCCTCAGGCCGTGATAACAAAAAAAATCAATGTTAACCTGATAATTTTCTTTACATGTAAAGTTGGCTGTGCATCAAATGGTAGCTGATGGAGCAGCGGTTACCTCACTGTCTACCACTCCAACCTGCGTGCCTTGGCTGTGAACAATTCTGTTGGCTGTTATGAAGCCTGAGGAGTAGTCTTCCTACAGTAGCTGCTGATGATGTCAAGAAACATAGAAAATAGGTCCATTCGGCCCATCGAGCCAGCACCGCCACTCCATAGTTCGCAATCATAGACAATAGACAATAGGTGCAGGAGTAGGCCGTTTGGCCCTTCGAGCCAGCACCGCCATTATCAATGTGATCATGGCTGATCATCCAAAATCAGTCCCCCGTTCCTGCTTTCTTCCCATATCCCTTCATTCCATTAGCCCTAAGTGCTGTGTCTAACTCTCTCTTGAACACCCTCTCCTAGCTGAAAGTGGGGCACTGTTAGTGTCTACCAGTGCACCGCCAATGGCCCCTTGACAAGGCTATGAGCCAAATAATGACTCATCGCACTGCGACACCGTTACGTATCTCACGTGTGCCACTGCTTAATATATTTAGGACTGAGACAACATGACACCGGACCGTATCCAATGCCTTTTAGGCTATTAAATAGATATATTCCTTAACTTCACATTTCTCCGTAACCTCAGAGTAGTACCCATGTTAAGTTTTAGATATCCATTTGTACTCTGTTAGTTTAACGGCCCACAACAAAGTGCGCAGCATTCGATGGGCCAGGACCCTTAAGGATATTACAGTACCGGTAATTATTTTTCACTATTTAATTGTTCCCTGTTTGTCAATTACAATTTTAGTGCATTTACAGCTTAACTCCACGTTATCAGGCAACATGAACACTCGGGTGAAGCAACAGCTGTTCAGCCTATATGTTTGGAGCATGCTTTGGGACACAGTGCAGAAGGTGGGCGAATGAAGCGCAGTGATTGCAAGATGAAAACCCCATCATAATCCCCCAGTGTCAAACACCATACACCACACAGAAGGTAGACACAAAATGCTGGAGTAACTCAGCGGGACAGGCAGCATCTCTGGAGAGAAGGAATGGGTGACAATAGACAATAGGTGCTGAAGTAGGCCATTCAGTCCTTCGGTCCTACGAGCCAGCACCGCCATTCAATGTGATCATGGCTGATCATCCCCAATCAGTACCCCGTTCCTGCCTTCTCCCCATATCCCCTGACTCCGTTATTCTTAAGAACCCTATCTAGCTCTCTCTTGAAAGCATCCAGAGAACCTGCCTCCACCGCCCTCTGAGGCAGAGAATTCCACAGACTCACCACTCTCTCTGTGAGAAAAAGTGTTTCCTCGTCTCCGTTCTAAATGGCTTACTCCTTATTCTTAAACTGTGGCCCCGGTTCTGGACTCCCCCAACATCGGGAACATGTTTCCTGCCTCTAGCGTGTCCAAACCCTTAACGATCTTATATGTTTCAATTACGTTGCGGGTCGGGACCCTTCTTCAGACTGAGGTGAGAGGGAGACATAGAGATATGGAAGGGTAAGGTGTGAAAACGAGACATCAAAGGGGATGGAGATTCAAGGAAAATACTGCCAGTCCCGCTAGAGTTAGTCCCGCATTTTGTGTCTATCTTCGGCATCTGCAGTTCCTTCCTACACCGTACGTCACACTCTCAGGTGGTTCTCTGGATGCTTTCATGCCTCCAAACTTTCCCCACCAAAAAGGTAGAATATAAATAGTGCAAATCATGTTCAACATTTCTGCTCAAGTTCCTCTCTGAACCTCCATCTTCTCAAGTAATATCTCTTGTTTGACACCTTGAGAAAAAGGGGTCTGTTTACCATATCTATCCCCCTAATCATTTTATTTATTACCCCTCATCTTCTCCCACCCAAGGAAAACCAATCTAGTCTGAAGAAGGGTCCCGACCTATAACATCACCTATCCATGTCTTCCAGAGATCTCCTCAAAGTTTGAAGATCTCCTCCCCTCTCCGGTGGGAGTTCTTCAACACCCTCTCCTCAGTCTAACTCAGCAGGTCAGGCAGCATCTCTGGAAGACCTGAAGCCTATCCATGTCTTCCAGAGATGCTGCCTGATCTGCTGAGTTATACCAGCACTTTGTGTTCTGTACAAGGTTCCAGCATCGCCAGTTCCTTGCAACCCCAGCCTTTGCAATCTCACCTTACCGTTGAAAAAATCAAATCCAGGCAACATCCTGGAGAATTTCCTCTTTCTCCAGCACAATTACATCCTTCCTCTAGTATAGCGTCCGGAGTTTCACACAATACTCCAGGTGTGACCTAGGCCGTTTTACTAAAAGAAGATAGACACAAAAAGCTGCAGTAACTCAGCTGGACAGGCAGCATCTCTGGAGAGAAGGAATGGGTGACGTTTCGGGTCGAGACCCTTCTTCAGAGTTTCCAATATTTTATTAAGTTGCAACATTTATCTTAGAACACACTGCAGCAATAAACCAATACCGATTATCTTACAGTCTGAAGAAGGGTTTCGGCCCGAAACGTTGCCTATTTCCTTCGCTCCATAGATGCTGCCTCACCTGCTGAGTTTCTCCAGCACTTATGTCTACCTTCGATTTTCCAGCATCTGCAGTTCCTTCTTAGCCAATTATCTTCTAACAGTCTGTGTCACGGTTTATGAAGGCAAGCATCTTGACTAGCCTATATCTACCCGTGCTGCCAGTGTCAGGTATGGATCTGTACCTCAAGGTCCCTCCGTTCACCAACATCTCCGAGGGCCCTACCATTTACTGATTGTGCCCTATCCTTATTTGACCTTCTTGAAGTACCCTTTGAACTTCATTTTGTGGTCTTTCTCCATTTAGTTAAAAGTCCTTTTGATTTGTCTTATGGCCTCTCACTTCCTTGCACGAAACTCCATTTGCCAGGTGTTTGCCCAGCTATTCAATGTGTCTAGACCTTGATGTAGAACCATGATGTGCTCATCATAACATGCCCTGCCACATTATTGTTGTAACATTAGTAAACCATCTCATCTGCTTGTACATGATCCACATCCCTGTCCATGTGTCCATCTAAAAGCCTCTTAAATGTCACTATCGTGTCTGCCTCCACCACCCCCCCTGGCAGTACGTTCCATGCCCCCAACACTCTCTGTGTAAATAACTTGCCTCATATGTTTCCATTAAACTTCACCCCTCGCACCTTACTGCTATGTCCCCTAGTGTTGGGGATGAGGTCCTAACTGTCTACCCCATTGATGCCTCTCAATGTTAGATACTTCTATCATCTCCACTCAATCTCTGACAATCCAAGTCTGTTCAACCTCTCCCTGTAGCTGAAACCCTCTAATCCAGGCAGCGTTCTGGTAAACCTCCTCTGCACCCTCTCCAAAGTCTCCACATCTTTGCTTCCTTACAGCACCAGGTTCGATCCTGATTATGGGTGTTGTCTGGTTGTAAGTTCTCCCTGTGACCATGTGGGTTTTCTCCGGGTACCCCGGTTTCCTCCCACACCTCAACGATGTACAGGCTAATTGGCTTCTGCAAAGTGTAGATCATCCACTGTGTGTTGGGGGGTAGCGTTAGTGTACGGGATGGTCGCTGGTCGGCCTGGACTTTGGGCCAAAGGGTTTGTTTCCACATTATACAACACGTCACCAACCCGGCCATCCGTTCAAATTAATTGATCATATTTATTAGTTTAATTAGTTTGTATTAGATTTCCACAAATGTGAAGAAATATTGATGTGGCACGGTGGCGCAGCACTAGAGTTGCTGCCTCACAGCGCCAGAGACCCGGGTTCCATCCTGACTATGGATGCTGTCTATACGGAGTGTGTGTGTTCTCCCCGTGACCGCGTGGGTTTTATCCAGGTGTTTTGGTTTCCTCCCATACTCCAAAGATGGACAGGTTTGTAGGCTAATTGGGTTGGTATCATTGTAAATTGTCCTTAGCGTGTGTAGGATAGTGTTAGTGTGCAGGGATCGCTGGTCGGCATGGACTCGGTGGGTGGAAGGGCCTGTTTCCACGCTGTAACTTTAAACTAAACTAAATGTGTGGAAGCCAAGGCTTGTTCAATGCCACCTCTCCAACCCAGGTCTTCAGGTGACCTATTATAGGAACCTGAGGGACATCTTTTTCACACAATGGGTGGTGGGTGTATGGAACGCGCTGCCGGAGGAGGTAGTTGTCACAGGTACTATTGCACAATTGAAGAAGCATTTAGACAGGTTCATAGATAATAGGTTTAGAGGGAATGTTCAAGAAGGAACTGCAGATGCTGGAAAATCGAAGGTAGACAAAAATGCTGGAGAAACTCAGCGGGTGCGGCAGCGTCTATGGAGCGAAGGAAATGGGCAACTTTTCGGGCCGAAACCCTTCTTCAGCCTTTTGTCTGCCGTAGGTTTAGAGGGATATGGGCCAAAAGCAGGCAGGTAGGACTAGTCCAGTTGTGGCATGTTGGTCGACATGGGCAAGTTAGGCCAAAGGGCTTGTTCCACAGAATATGACTCGATGACTCTATTTGCCCATAGCCCTCTAAACATTTCCATGTACCTGTGTAAATGTCTTTTCAATGACATTTTATTATGCAAGGATTTGCAAGGACGGTATTGCGACATATTCAGTTCAACAAAGACCATCCTTTTATCCCTTCACTTCAACGTTCCCTCCTCTGCTTGTTTACCCTTTTCTGGAGAGTGCACTGGTTGACAAATTTACATCTGTGCAGCATTTTATTATATTAAAGATCAAAGGCTCAACAATTCTGCTAAACCTGTGGGCAATGGAATTTTACACGAAAATGTTAATCAGTGCATTCTTAAAGACAATTAAATTCATGATGGCCAATGGCTTACATTCACTCACGTCAATGAATTGATTACACAAATTGAAACAATTGAAAATTTAAACCCCATTAATAAACCCTCCACCTTGGGTAGCTGTCTCTGTAGAACAAAAGGCAGCATTTTAACCAATCCGAACGTCGCAAGTTCGTTCACAATTCGGTTTCACAAAAAAAAAGCATAAAAGCAACCCTGAGTTCAGCACGACAATTCCAGTTTCCAAGAAGTTAATGATTTAAAGAATAAAGTTTAACGCAGCCTGTACTCCCTGCTCCTTTCATAGGGACCAGCTGTTACAGAAATCTGGATGTAAATGCTATTTCCACCACTCACCGATATACCAAAAATAAGTAAATCCAGTCTGGATGAACCTCTGTTGAGCTACGGAGATGGAGACAACCAGTGTTTGTCAGCACAAAGCATTCACAAAGCTCAATAACTGTGGGGAGATTTTCAATGTAGAAAACGGATTCCGTAATGTCTAGAAATAAGATAAGCCAACAATTTCAATGTATCATTGCATGATTGAAGTAACATCTCCCTGGGCTGACTCTAAATCCCACAGCCAGCCTGTCAGAAGTTGTCAGAGGTTTACATGGTGAACCTGAATCGAGAGAACAAACCTCCCCTGCTCCCTCCACCCTTTGCTGCAGCCGTCCTTTGAATTGAGTTCTCTATTGCACGGTCTGCGTCGATCACTGGCCTTCAGAATTCAATCGCTTGCTCCAACCACCTGTGGTGCGTTTCCAGTGACATAACAGCAGGCTGTACAGATGTTTCCTTGACGTTCGTCAGGGGCTCAATTGTCTCAAAGCTGAATCAGAAACCCCGCAAGGGACGCTGTGTTGGACAATGGTGCTCTTTTACAGAGGCAGAGTTACTGTCTGAGCAGTTGAAATGCTGGCCATGACAGAACTAAAAAAACTCTCAGCATGACTAAACAGAGTTGACAAAGCTGCTGTCAAACCTCACTCCTCCCCCCCCCCCCCCCCCCCCCGAATTTGTGTTCTCTCACAGTACACTCTCATTTATTAATTTAGTCTCATCCAGCGATAAAATGATTATGTTCTCTGTAAAACACCAGAGTCCAAATCAAAGGCAACAGCCAACGAGTGGAATCAATTTTTGAAATGGGAAGATTATGAAAGCACTGCAAATATTAATCATTCTTTAAATATTACGTGAACTGTAAATTTACCGTCACATCGAACTAATATTTTAAGGTACTTGAGCAATTTTCAGTGCTGACTGTTCGAGTGCGAGTTGTCTCACTGAGGATATACAGGGAGATGAGCCGTACCAGAGTGAATAAAATAACCAAATGTCTCCCAGGAATTATTGCACTGCCTGAATATTAGGTGTATCTCTCAGTACCGCTCCGTTTGGATGAAAAAGGCAAGAGCAATTGGATTAGGGTCCGTTCAACGTGGTCACCCTGTGGCCTCTGACCGACCCCAGGGACAAAGGCCATTTTGTACCCAAACCATATTATAGTGCTGCCCTTCTCACTGGCATCAATGTACCGGTTAAATTCATTTCAAGTACAGGCACAAAACAAGATGTTTTGGAGCCACATTTTTGCTTAAACAATTTCAAGTGATCGATAATTGAAAACCCAGCCAGCTAGAGGCCAAAATGAATTGGAACTCCCACGATATTAGACAGGACCTGGATCACAAAACTGCGTCGATACGGGCAGGTTCCAGACGGTAATAGTCCATTTACCGCTTCTGACCAGGAGGCTGCAGGTAATCTCGTGTGTAACAAGACCGGTGACGGGCGTAGACTTTCCGACAGCTGACCGCGGTCACAATGAAGGCAGGTTTTTCCAAAAAAAATGTTCATTGTCTATTGCGGCACAATCACGAGTGGAGACTTGCAACATAGATATCTGGCCAAGCTCTGTACCGCACGCAACCCATGCGCAGCTCAGAGAGCTTGCCAGAAGTGGAAGTGAATGTGACCCGTGTCTCGCAGGCCCGGGAGGGTCCGATCTTGTCCTTGGCTCATCTTCACAAACACGTTGAAACGAGCCAGCACAAGGTGTCTGTGGATCTCTTGAGCAAACCAGTTTGGAAGTGATTTGCAGCTCTTCTGAAGGTGCCCAAGCTGCAGTGGTGACTCTGGATGTAAACATTCTCCATTGATTGTATGAATCGACAGAGAATGTTTAACCCAGGCTGATGCCCGGGTACAGAGTGGGATGGAGGGAGAGAGTGGGAGGAATGAGGGGGGGGGGAAGTGAGGAGAGGGAGAGGTGAGGAGAAGCAGGATAGAGGGAGTGTGAGGCAGACGAGGAGATGGGAGGAGAAGTGGAGAGGAGGAGAAAGTGGGAAGAATGGCATAAGAGTGTTGGGGGATAGAGAAATGAAAGAGAGAAAAGAGGAGTAATGTGAGAGGGGACAGCAAGGAAGAGGGGCAAGGAAATGGGAGAGATAAAGGGAGAGAGAGATTGGGGAAGGGTCAGAGGGAGAGGGAGGGGTAGGGGGTGTGGGAGAGGGAGGGAGAGAGAGAGAGAGAGAGAGAGAGGGAGAAATAAAAAGAAAGAAAAGAGAGATAAACATTTAGTTCTCCACACTACTCCACACTGATAGACCTGATCCACATGGGATGCCTCACTTGAGTATTGTGGCCGCCATCGTCAGATCCAATCTGTTGGTCCTAGGGTGGATGTCCATGCTGTGGCTGCTGATTTCAAAGTTATCTCGAGAATTTATGTTGCTTCAATTTTCATCAGTCTGAGTGAGATCCGGACAAGATGGTTGAATGTTGTGTCGATCTGTTGTCAAACGAGCAAAACAACGAGGAGCTCTCACCGTCCCTGTGTGCGTCTCGTTGGAATGGTATCGACTGGTCTTGGCCCATCTCCTCCGGTACAGTCAAGGCAACGTTGAGCGTGTGGTGACTGGAGTCCAGCTCCCCGAGTTTTATAAGCCTGGCCTCCTCATGGTTTGAGGTCTGCTGCTCTCCAGTCTCACTGCCGTCCACACTCTGCAGCGGGGTTAATTCAGATGCATGTTTATCAGCTTCCACTTCACACAAGGTTCGGTACGGTCCCCGGCTAGAGTTACTGTGCAGCAGGCTGAACCTCACGTCTTTCCTGGGGTAGAAAATAATCTCCAGCGTGTAGTAAATGGACCAGAAAATGGCGAAGCAACCCAGGAGGAGCAGCATCTGAGAAAAGAAACATTTTATATTCTATTATTTATTTCCTATTTCCCCAGCTTTGTTAATTGACCACATTACAGGTGCGGGCTGTACCGAGTTCTCCCCTTGACTGCGTGGGTTTTCTCCGGGTGCACCGGTTTCCTCCCACACTCCAAAGACGTACAGGTTTGTAGGTTAATTAGGCTTTGGTAAAAATTGTACATTGTGAATTATCAGCATCAGTGTATCATTGTATCATTGTAAGCATCAGTTCCACAGACTATAAATACTCTGGTTACCTCCCACAGCCCAATGAAGTGTGTGTGGGTATGTGAATGAACTCCAGTATCAAGTGGTGTGGTGGATGGGAATGTGGTAAGCATAAAATGAGATGAATGCAAATGTGCGCTTGATGGTTGGCAGAAACTCAGTGGGCCGAGTGGCCTTGTTCCTGCACTTTGAGACCTTTTGACTCTTATAATTACTGACACCAATTGACAGTATGACCTGTGCCCAAATAACTAGTGTGCTTTTTAAGTTTTTTCAGTCTGGGGATATGGAGGCCACCACTATTTGGCTCCATTCCCAAATTGCCTGATGTACCAGGGAATTTTGGAAATTGCTTAAGAGTCAACCACTGTTTCCCTTGGATTCTTACCCTTGGATTCTTCCCTACCCCCCCCCAAAAAAATATTGAGGCTTGAGGTCTGGTGTTACATAAATCAGACCAGGAGAATTCTTTCCCCAAATGACAAAAGTGAACTAAAAGATTTTTCAGACAATTGTGGTGAGTCTCATGGCTTAATTAAAAAAAAAGTAATTAAATTAAAAAACTCCAGCTTAAATACATCTTAATAACTGGAGCACCATCAAGAGAAGTGACTGGTTTGTGGACAAAAGGACACGAAGTGCTGGAGTAACTCAGCAGGCCAGGCAGCAACTCTGGAGAACGGGGATTAGTGATGTTTCAGGTTCAGGCCCCTCTTGTAGGAGGCGGGGGACTGGTTTGTAGCCCAAACATCCATGGATATTGGTCTGGATTGTGACACACCGTACACCCTGGGCAAAGTTGCTTCGCACACAAGAAGGGGCAGGAGTCGTCAAGGCCTTTGACTGCTCTGCCCCAAATGGGACCAATTTTAACGTGAAATCCAGATCAAATAAGAGGTATGGCAGAAAATAAGTCACTTGTCACTTTCCATATTAAGCGACATTTATAAAATGTCCTCGACTGATCCTAATGTGATCCTAAAAAGAATGAGGAGTAAGCCATTTACAACGGAGGCAAGGAAACACTTTTTCTCACAGAGAGTGGTGAGTCTGTGGAATTCTCTGCCTCAGAGGGCGGTGGAGGCAGGTTCTCTGGATGCTTTCAAGAGAGAGCTAGATAGGGCTCTTAAAAATAGCGGAGTCAGGGGATATGGGGAGAAGGCAGGAACGGGGTATTGATTGGGGATGATCAGCCATGATCACATTGAATGGTGGTGCTGGCTCGAAGGGCCGAATGTCCTACTCCTGCACCTATTGTTATTGTCTATAATGTCTAAAGAAGTTGCTTTTGTAAATCAGAAGAGCAAACCCTTTAAAGAAAATTAAATGGCATAGAACCATAAACAACTGTACTGTTTAGGGTTAAAGGGATCTGTATGGTTATAAATATTACCTTCAGTGTGTTGGGGGTCATATAATTCCATTCCTGATCTGCAATCTCTAATCCAGGGGGACAAGGCAACGAGAAACTGTCGTTCAGGAATTGTCCACTCATAGCTTCTTCAACAACCCTTTGGAAAGTCAAGGAAACGCATCGTTAGGCAGGATGGTTGCTTGGTTATTGGATGTTCCGAGCACGGGAGAGATGTGCGCGGTAGGTCATGCCCAGGAAATGAGCTCCCTGGTGGGAAAGCATTGGCTCCGTCTTTCCCAGGGGGATGAGAGGAATGTTTTCAATCATTTATTCACCAGAGATAAACATCAAGAGGAAAGTCAGCATTAATAGTCCAATTGCCCAAGAGAAGGTGATGGTGATCGTGCAGTCTCTGAGGCCAAGGAGCTTCCAGATACTTGAAGTTGGACAGGAGTGTAATATTTACTGGGTGGAAGACTACAAGTTTGTTGTTCCATGCTGTATTCTCATATTTATTATCATCATACAAGTCATACAGCACAGAAACAGGCCCTTCGGCCCAACTTGCCCATGCTGACCAAGCTGCCCCATTGACACTAGTCCCAATTGCCCATATTTGGCCCATAGTCCTCCAAACCTTTCCTAGCCACGTACCTGTCCAAATTACTTTTAAATATTGCTACAGTGCCTTCCTCCACATCCCTCCTCTAGTAGCTCGTTCCATATTCCCACTAACCTCTGTGTGGAAATGTTGCCCCTCAGGTCCCTATTAAATCTTTTACTTCTCACCTTAAACCTATGTCCTTTGGTTCTTGATTCCCCTACCCTGGCAAAAAGGCTGTGCATTTACCCTATCTCTTCACCTCATGATCTTATACAGCTCCCTCAACCCCCTGTGCTGCAAGGAGTAAAGGTTCTAGCCCCCCCCCCCCCCCACCCTCTGCCTATAGCTCAGATACTGGTGAACACCAAAGATAGACACAAAAATGCAGGAGTAATTCAGCGGGTCAGCATTTATGGAGAAAAATTATGAGTGAGGTTTTGGGTTTGAACCCTTCTTCAGACTAAAGGTGGGACAAGGGGGGGGGGGGGGAAACTGGAGGTGGAAAAGGGCAGAACCAATCAGGATGGGCAATAGATGACCAAGGATGGATGGAGCCCATGTTTTAACTCGGACCAATAATGGGCCTCTGTTGGTCATCTCTGGCTCCACTGTTGGTCATCTATTTTTATATATTTTTAAATTATCATTGAAAACATTAGCGACGCAGTGGTGCTGGTTTCCGACGGGCACAGTGACGGATGCATCTATTGCAGGCCCTGACTGGTGGTTCTGGCCTTTTCCTACCTTCAGTCACCCGCACCTCTGCTTTCAGTCTGAGGAAAGGTTCCGATCCAAAACGTCATCCGTCCTTTTTCTCCAGAGATGCTGCCGAACACGCTGAATCAACCAAAGTAACTTTGTGAACTTGCAAAGAAGAGTTTACCTCTGTCGGCGTTTGACGTCTTTAAACGACCAGGGAGATCCATATAGCGTGAGTTGCCATTGAGTGAGGAAACCATTCTTCCGCTGGGCGTCGGTGTCTGTGCAGATACAGAAAGAGAATGGGCACTGTGGTAGGTAGGACCAGGATGAATCATCATCATCATCATGGTTGAAAACATCAACGGGCACGGTGCCTTACAATGCCGTGTACGACAGTGACCGCAACTTCTACTGAAGAGTGGATGGCCGTTGGCTCGCTAGGAGCTCATCCGCCCTTTGACAGATCCTGTTTTTGGTCCTGCTGGGGGTCCACAGCCCCCACCTCACCTGGCAAACGAGGTGGGGGAGACAGTTTAGTTGCCGACTATCCGACCATGGAGCAGGTAGCATGGGATTACATGGTACCCGTGGCGGGGCAACTCAGATGTAACCGAGATGTAACTCAGCTCGACAGTTGATTTCAGGAACAAATCAGTGCCTGAAAGCATCCTTCGACTGTGTTGTGATAAAGTATTAGTCCCCAACACTCTGCAGCTATGCCTATCGAAACCCTTCAGTAATTTCTGTGTTTAAATGTCCCGGAGGTTGTGGGCCAAATCTGCTTAATCTCTCCTGATACAACAATCCCACTTCCTAGAGTCAATCTATTGCAAACATATGCCTTTGTTTGTTAATGGTGACAATAGAACATGCAATATTTGCAATACACCAGCATAATATTTGCACTCAACACAAAATGCTGGAGTAATTCAGCGGGACAGGCAGCATCTCTGGCTAGAAGGAATGGGCGACGTTTCAGGTCGAGACCCTCCTTCAGACTAATATTTGCACTGGCTTATCACCCTGCCCATATATATTTACAATAAAGTAATTTGACTCCTGTGCTCAAATCCCCTATCAATGAAGTCCAACATACTGTAAGTTTTCGTATTTGCTGGTTGAACCTGCATGTTATATTTTAGTGGTTCCTGTACGCAAACGCTCAGATCCCTCTGAACAGCAAGACCTTTTCAACCAACTTAAAAATTACCACCAACGTGGTGATCTCAATTGTTTCCATGTTATATTCTATTTTATTCCTATTCATTCACCCAGTCTTTCTATACGCCCTGAAGCTTCTATGCAGCTAGCGTGTAGGGTTTGAAGAAATTTGGCATATTCAATGAAATGTCATACCTGCTGCAGCTCTACAGGCACATTGAATGCAACAACACAATGAATGAACATACAACAGGGTGGTACAGTGGCGCAGCTGTGGAGTTGCTCCCTCACAGCGCCAGAGACCAGGGTCCGATACTGACTACGGGTGCTGTCTGTACGGAGTTTGTACGTCGCCCCGTGGCAACGTGGGTTTTCTCCGGGTGCTCCGGTTTCCTCCCACACATATTAGTTTGTAGGTTAAATGGCTTTGGTAAAATTATAACTTGTTCCTAGTATGTAGGATAGTGCTAGTGTATGGGGTGATCGCTGGTCAACATGGACTCGGTGCGCCGAAGGGCCTGGTTCCGGCCCTGTATCTCTATAGTCTAAAGTACAGCAAGCAAAAACAAAGGCAAATTATATGTTGGGCTTTATTACAAGAGAATACAGTTGCTGCCATTTTTTCTCACTTATCAATTAAACTCAGACTCCTTATTTTCTCTCCGGTGGATGTAAAAGTTACAAGACAATATTTTAAAGTGTAGCAGATACCCATGCCAATACTATTTGATTAGTACAGGTGTCAGGGGTTATGGGGAGATGGCAGGAAAATGGGGTTGAGAGGGAAAGATAGATCAGCCACGATTGAATGGCGGAGTAGACTTGATGGAACGAATGGCCTAATTCTGCTCCTATCACATGAACATCCATAATGGATAGGTATTGTGCACCCATTTCTCCCAATATCCCACCCCCTATCCCCTTCCATCTACATCCTTTCCTCTGGCTTCACAATTCGGTCCTCTCCTTATCACTCCGCCTTTTGTCTCCTTGTCTCATCTCTGAACTTTGTCCCCCCATCTGCCAATCGACATCCCTCACCTGTATCCACCTATTACTGATAGAGGCAAAGTTCTGGAGTAGCTCAGCGGGTCAGGCAGCATCTCTGGAGAAAAAAGGATTGGTGACGTTTCGGGACCCTTCAACCCAAAATGCCACCCAGCCCTTTTCTCCAGAGATGTTGCCTGACCCACTGAGTTACACCAGCACTTTGTGTCTAACTTTGGTATAAATCAGCATCTGCAGTTCCATCTTCCACCTATCACTTGCCAGGCTTTGTCCTGCTCCCACATCTTTTCCAGCTTTTTCCTCCCACTGCAATTAGTCTGAAGAAGCGTCCTGACCCGAAACGTTGCCTATCCATGTTCTCCAGAGATGCTCCCAGACCCGCTGAGTTACTTGAGCACTTTGTGTTTTTTTGTTCAAGATTCTGGTGGTTACCAGATAATTACCAGATAATGGAGCAGCTGAGCTTGTACACTCTGGAGTTTTGAAGGATGAGAGGGGATCTCATTGAAACATATAAGATTGTTAAGGGCTTGGACACGCTAGATGCAGGAAACATGTTCCCGATGTTGGGGGAGTCCAGGACCAGGGGCCACAGTTTAAGAATAAGGTGTAAGCCATTTAGAACGGAGACGAGGAAACACTTTTTCTCACAGAGAGTGGTGAGTCTATGGAATTTTACTTCGGAGTCACGTGAGTGACAACGTGAAGAAGCCCGCCTGGCGCTGGAACGGCATTACGTCGACGCTGACGGCAGAGCATGAGCTGCAGAGGCAGCTCCTCGACAGCGGTAGGTACGGGCCCGCAGGTAAGTGCAGTTGAAAAACTTTCAGGGTCTAAAAATTCCGTGGCTGGTATTGAACACCAGGATTTAAAACAAATTTAAAAGCAAAATATAAGTAAAAGTTAAAATAAAAAGGAAATACTCTGTATAAAAAACAACGGAGTTTTAAAAGAACGTCCCAGGGGAAGCGATCGGGACGGGAGATTACGGAGCCGGTTCCGATACCGGTGGCCGTCAAAATTACGTTAGGAAGACTTTTAGTCGCTCCACAAACTTTTGGCAGGGGGGGGGGGGGAAATTTTATAAAGTCAGAAAGGCCATAATTTAAAAAGTTCAATAAAAGGCCTTCAGACTAAAAAAGCTTTATGGCTTAAAAAATAATGGAAAAAGATTCCAAAAAATAAAAAAAAAAAATCAACCAAAAAGGGTTAAAAGGCCCAAAAACATTCCCTAACCTACCCTAAGGGGGTTTCATATATTAATATATATGATGAAATATTGTAGGAATATCTACCTCAGATATGTTTGGAGGTAGTCTCCTTGAGGGAAAAACTCAGGAGTAACAAGGGCAGTAAAAACAAAATGGAAAACTGACCCTAAAAGTGCACTGATAGTGGTGGCTGGTCATAAAGTACCCAACACAGCACAAAAAAAAATATTTATATATATATATATATATATATATACAGGTGTACTAGGTACAACACCTGAATAAGAAGTGAGGCCATGGAAAATAACCATGGAAACCAAAATTAGTTGGTCTCTCACTAAGCTGTTATGGTTAAAACAGCAGAATAATATTAAAACTTTTATGTTTTATTCAGGTACACCTCAGCACAAAATATATATAGAGGTGTACTAGGTACGATACCCAAATGAATGAGTGAGGCCATGGAAAGTAAACATGGAAACCAAAAATTAATTGGTCTCACCAAAGCTGTTATGGTTGAAACAGCAGAATATGATAAAACTTTTATGTTTTATAAAGATATCAACGGTGAATCCGTTTATGATATCCATATCTCAATTATATGAGATATAAGGAAATACGATTTCAAAGTATTTCAAACTGGTGCATGGCATCACTATTCAATGGAAAACAAATAAAACATTGTGCAAATAACCAATACATTTAAAATAAAAATAAATTGCCATCAGTTTGTGGAGCTCAATGGGAAGAAATATATAATATTAATTTTAGTTATATATATGTAATTGTATAGGGACCAAATCTGCACTCTAGATTTGCAGATCAATACAAATCAGGTTATGTTAAACTCCTAATTATTATGGAATAAAACCTGCCGTATGATAAATCAAAACCTTGATTACAAAAGAACAGACTATTGGTCTTTAAACTTTGGGGGGGAAAAATTATGATCCAATATAAAGATTTGATTATGGAGCAAAACAAAGGCAGAAGTATGATAAATAAATATTATCCAACATAGCCTTATCTGAACCCATATAATTGGGAAAAGAAGGCTTGAAGTACGTTGAAGAGGTGCAAACAACTTGTTACAAAATAAGTTGATGAAATCTCCGATTGTGGGGGATTACAGGTGTATTATGATCATTAATTTAATATAACTAAGGATTACAAAAATTGTAGAAGGAATTGGTTCACCTATATAAGAAAACCTAAAAAATTGATTTTAGGTTTGCACCCAAAGTAACTCCAATAAAAAAGGGGTACGTACATATATATATTATAAATTTACCTTAGTGTAAAGATGTAATGGTATAAACCATACAAAATATCATTTTATATACACTTTCACAGTGTAAAAACATTTTATTAAAATGGAAACATCTTCAACATAGAAATACAGTTGTTATTAACAAATTGTTAATCAAATATTACAGGTGCTTGAAATTAATTAAAATGGGTCAAGCTGTGCAAGTTAAAACATTGTCTAAAGGATTAAAACCAGTTCAAGGCTGTTAAGCAGAATACTGGAAGAACAATTGTACTGATAAAAAGATCAGCACTTGCACTAATGAGGACATGGTCATGGTTTATCTTAATCACATTTAAATTGGAAGGTTATAAAGAGTCAGCTGCAAATTAGTGCTGCAATTACAAGCCTGTTGAAAGGCAAGGACCTGACCTATCACATAAAGCCTATGTTTAGTCATTCATAAATTTTCATAAATTACTATTCTGGATTTAGGAGTAATTCAGCACCATAAGAGGGGGAAAATTGTTCCATGATACAAATATGTCTCATTGCTTTGTTGACATACTTTGTCCCTCCATTAGAAAGGAGCCTAGGTAAAGAGTAAATAAGCTCCAAAAGAAGGAATACATAAGCTTATAAGAATATGTATGCCTTTGTGAGAGGCCTATGCAAATACCAAATGATACATTATCATTATTAAAGTAATGGATAAAAAAGGTTCTCAAGCTGCTTCAACTATAAGCTTAGCAGCTGTTGCAAGCTGAAGCAAGTATTAACAGATGATGGACAGCTTCTGTGAATATTTGGGTAAGATAAGAATAATATCTATTCTTATAAAGATAATTGATACGTCTCTTGTTGGGACTACGGACAATAATACCAGGTAATTGCAAATGGATTGTCCTAAGAAATTTCTCCAAACATTTGTATTAATTATTGAAGTATAAGGAGTTATGGATTAAATATCGATTGTTCTATTATGGAAGTGTCCATGTCATATCAAGGTGAACAATACCACGGCTGTGGCATATATTAAATCACATAAGATAAGTAAAATAATAATCAAGTGATTATCTGAGTAAACAGATGTGGCATATTCTAAAATGCTTTAGTCCAGCTGTTTATCTCTAAGAAAGAGACAACAAATTAAGGGGGGAAAATACATTGTCAGTAATATGGATTACTTACGATTAATCTGGTTGTATACAGATTAAATCACCGATCTTTCAAATGTTTTCGTGGGTAAACCGAGAACAGGAAAGGTGGATGCATTTCTCAATTACATGAGGAAAGATGTTCTTTTATCTTCCTCATTTTTTGTCTGATAGGGCAGTGTCTGATGAAAATGTAGCAGGACACTGCCAGAGGCGCTTTGGTGGCCCAAAACGGACATTCATGGTTTTCGTAAATATTGAGTGATGTTGAACCACTTATGATGATTCATAGTTGCAGTAATTTATTGTTGTACAAAGGCATCCATGACATGAAAATATGAATTTGACTATCTGCAGGTTGACCAGACCATTACTACAGTTGATGGTCAAAGAAGTCTATGAATGTTTTAACTAATATAACAACATAACAATAAAATAATTACGTATAAAAGAAGTGTTATACCTGCAATTTGGAGAAATAAGTTGTAAAAAACAAAAAATTGTTATAAGAAATTGGAAGTCTGTGTAGACAGTAAAGTTATTTGTCATATTAGATATATGTGAGTTCCTTGTGGATTGCATTTTTTCGGAGTATCTAATTGATAGAGCCAATAATAGGGCTCAGAGTATTATCGTCCTATTTACGGACAATCTACTAACCAAAAAGTTATCGGGTTTATTCATAATATCCCAATATGAAAAAAGGGATATATATATAGATATAAATATAGATATATGTATAATCTGTCCAAAGTTACAAGACATAAGTCGGGATATCAATATAGTCCTGAATTGCCTTAGGCAATGGACTCCAATTCTATCAATTATTCAAAAAAGTTAACATTGAAAGTAATAATGCTCATAACTTTAGTATCAACATAAGAGTGCAAACATTGCAAATATTACGTTATAATTGCATGTGGATACAGATTACATTATTATATATGTTTATGAATTTACCAAACAAAGCAGACCAAGAAGAGCTGAAACCAAGGTAAACCTATAAGCATATCTTGTCGGCCATAAATCGTGTGTGAGTCAACATTGATGAAATATGTTGAAGTAGGTAAGAGTCTCTGTGGTGGTGAGAAAGCACTACTTATTATACACAAAAAACCACATTAGGTTTCAGTAAAAACTGATGGTTTAGAGAAATGTATTCTAGATGGTTAAATGTTTCTAGAGAAATGTATTCTAGATGGTTAAAAATTGAATAACACTCAGTGGAACTAGACATTGAAATGTGGAAAATCACTCTGTTAAGGAGGTAAATACATTCACAGGAATGGCACAGGATGAGCCGCTCGAGCAAAGATGCAAGGCCACAGAAGGGTGTAAAATAAATATTAAATTAAATGGAACCAGTCATGGTGTCAGGATTGGACACGGAGTGTTGGGTTCTCTATAATTGTTGCTTTGTTCATACCATCAAATTATATATATCAATTGATATTTTGTGATAAATTTGCCTTTCAATAGAAAGGGCATTACTTTTATTCTTTTATAACGTGAAATAAATTATCACATAACTTGAGGCAATGTTTGGAGGAAAAAATGTGTTATTTTGCTCATTACTGTGTTGAATGAGCCAGGGTGTCGTATGGAATGAGTCTACGACATAAAAAACACAGAAAGCTTCAAAATCTTCACGTAGTCACTCACGTGACTCCGAAGTAAAATAGTAAGATTAAATGAGAACTTACCAGTTCGAAGTTTGATCGTTATTTTATGAGGAGTAACGATGAGGGATTACGTGCCCTCCACTCCTGACCCTTATAAAATAAATGATCATCTGGTAGTTCTAAATCTATGTTGAGCCTTACTATCTTACTCCGGCTATTATGTTCTGTGTTTTTCATGCCGCTGCTTTGAAGTATGCCGATCAAGCGCCAGGCGGGGCTTCTTCACGTAATCCCTCATCGCTACTCATCATAAAATAACGATCAAACTTCGAACTGGTAAGTTCTCGTTTAATCTTACTATTCTCTGCCTCAGAGGGTGGTGGAGGCGGGTTCTCTGGATGCTTTCAAGAGAGAGCTAGATAGGGTTCTTAAAAATAGCGGAGTCAGGGGATAAGGCAGGAACAGGGTACTGATTGGGGATGATCAGCCATGATCACACTAAATGGCGGTGCTGGCTAGAAGGGCCGAATGGCCTACTCCTGCACCTATTGTCTATTCCATCATCTGCAGTTCTTTGCGTCTCCATCAATGAATATTATTAAAACCACAGATTATCTGGTACGTCTCATGGTGAGGTGCTGATGTGGCCTCTTGCAGTGCACAATTACATTCCACCAAATAATTCATCACTGGCTGTAAGGCGCTTCAGGACATCTTGAATTGTATGTGAAAGGCTCCACATTTCTGTGGCTTAACTTCGAGTCATTCACTCCTGTTGCCAAACTGGTTTGTGAGCAAGAGTGCATATAATTTAAAATATTTCTCTTATCTCTCTCTTTCTCTGAAGAAGTAAGAAAGAAAAGTGACTCCAAAAGCAGAGGGGATGGGAACGTGGGCTAATTAAAAATGAAAAATCACCAGTGAGCTGAGAGCCCACTCCCCCCTCAAATGACAGTTCATCGGCAAGACAGAAGAGAAATAGAGTCTACGAGAGGATCGGGGCATGAAAATACAGACTGCGCCAGATAACAAAGAAAAGAAAATACAAGCCTGAGAAGCGGCCAATTGTAAATCTGTGTCTCCACAATGCAGCCATTCCTGAGTGTCAAATATCGGCAGTGGAAGTGACGGATGGAAAGTGGCTGAGACACGGAAGCATCCCGGCTCAGACTGCAGTTGGACAGTGAAAGATGAAACTAATGAACAACAGATAAAAGTGTAACAGTCCCCAGAACATTTAGCAGGGGTTGCGTTTATCCAAGATTGGATTTGTGCTGCTCCCTATAAAAAGGGGCTCAAAAAGCACACTGCTTCTACGGCTATTCACTAAACACAGCCAATTCAAGACTCGAGAGTCTTTCATTGTCATACGTCCCAAAACAGAACATTGAAAATCTTACTAAGGTAGACAAAAATGCTGGAGAAACTCAGCAGGCGAGGCAGCATCTATGGAGCGAAGGAATGGGTGACGTTTCGGGTTATTCCATCTCCCTCCACTCTCTCATTGGTCAGTAGATAAAAATGCTTGAAAATATGTACCACCAGATTCAAGAACAGCTCCTTCCCGCTGTTACCAGCTTCTTGAACAGATCTCTTGTCTGCTAGGGTGAATTCCTGATCTTCCAATCTACCTCTTGTGGCCGTTTGCACTTTAAAAAAAAAATCTGGACTTCCTCTGTGGCTGTAACTCTATATTCTGCACTCCTTTGTCTTTGCACTACCTGTTGTATTCATGCATGGTTTTATTTGCCTGGCTAACACACCACACAAAGTTTATCACTACATCTCGGTACATGTGACAAGAATAACCTGCTGCCAACTGTGGTCTGGATTTGGGATGGGCCGAGAGGAGACGGGGATGCAAAGTACTGCTCTGTCATTCTTTCAAAGGACAAAGGACAAAGGACATTTATTGTCACATACACCATTTCTGGTGCAGTGAAATTTGAGTTGCCATTTGCAGCACACCAATAAATAAAAATAAAACACAACATTTAAGAACTTGACATTAAACATAAAAACACCCCCCCACAATGGTTCCCACTGTGAGGGAAGGCAGCAAAGTCCAGTCACTCCCTCTATGTTCACCCCGTGGTCGGGGCCTATTGAGGCCTCCGCAGTCGCCGTGACGGCGGCCCCATCTTACAGCCATTTTTACAAGCCTAGGTTTACAAGGTTAATTCCCGGGATGGCGGGACTGTCATATGCTGTGAGAATGGAGCGGCTGGGCTTGTACACTCAGAAGTTTACAAGGTTGAGAGGATATCTCATTGAAACATATAAGATTGTTAAGGACTTGGACACGCTAGAGGCAGGAAACATGTTCCCGATGTTGGGGGGAGTCCAGAACCAGGGGCCACATTTTAAGAATAAGGAGTAGGCCATTTAGCATGGAGACGAGGAAACTTTTTCTCACAGAGAGTGGAATTCTCTGCCTCAGAGGGTGGTGGAGGCGGGTTCTCTGGATGCTTTCAAGAGAGAGCTAGATAGGGCTCTTGAAGATAGCGGAGTCTGGGGATATGGGGAGAAGGCAGGAACGGGGTACTGATTGGGGATGATCAGACATGATCACATTGAATGGCGGTGCTGACTCGAAGGGCCGAATGGCCTACTCCTGCACCTATTGTCTATTGCCGGATGATGGAGCTCCGGCGTCGGGAGAACACTCTCAGTGGCTTGGAGTGTCTTTCCAGAATCCCTAGGACAGTGTTCCCCAGAAAGATGAAGGATTATCAAAGAAATGTCCATGGATCTGTAAGCATTATAATGCACCAGTGAATAACCATTGAACCAGGAGAGATGTCATTCGGCACTGCAGGTCTTTCTTCCATTCTGTCGGTGCCAGGTCTTTGAGAGATGCTGACTGACCCGATGAGTTACTCCAGCACTTTGTGTCTATCATTGAGAGACCAGTCCAGTTATTCCCATTCCTCCCTCATCCCTTTCTCCACGACCTCGGCAAAGTTGAACGCAACTTCCTTCACTTGGCAGTCCCCCCAAACTAAAGACGTTTCATTGATTCTGTGTTTATTAGCTTCACGTCTTGTAGCCTCTGGACTTACCCAAGTCACGAATGACCAACTTGTAGATGCCTTGTGCCCGCTCACCCCAGCAGCGCACGGTGGAATACATCCAGTCGGTGAAGCCAGAGGCATCCCTGCATGGAGGAAAACAAGATGGCAGAGTCAATCAGCAATTATCTTCTACCTTAATTGGGATATTGGTTATGTGGAAGCCTGCTTGGCTAAACTGTTTACAGATCAGGATGTGGGCTACTGAGTGAGTGTGGCTGCCACTATCTACTCACTGGATCAGATTGCGTATGCATAATATCTTGGCACACATGTGAGGAATTTGTACATCCGTTTGCAGTTTGTCTTTGGAATAGGATCTAGTGTCAGTCCTGGCAAGACTCCCCTTGACAGATAACATCAGATGGTTCCACAAATTCCCTCACATTCACCATTTTAAGGCTCTCAGCCTTGAGAAACGGGAGCAGGCAGTCTCAGCATCCAAGCCTATCCCGGTTCATCCAGTCTCTTCAGCAAGTCTCGCATTGAAACCTCCCCCCAACTAACAACAGCTTTGAATGACTTGTGGAAGAAATTTCACAATATCTAAATGTTATCTACATTTTATTAGGTGTTTAAGTTATGACATCGGATGGAAGCTGCATACCAAATCTCGTTGCACATATGTGCAATGACAATAAAATATATTATTATGATTATTATTATTATTAATTCACAGTTTGCCCGTTATCATTTCTATCATTCCTCTGCTGTCACTCCTGTATTGTATTCACTCCTGGATTGCAATATGAAAGCATTATCACATCTAGAAATTTAACACAATGTCACACAGTATTCAAATAATACTTTTACTCAACCGATTCTCCAAAGATATTACATCTGGCCCAGAACCAGGGGCCACAGTTTAAGAATAAGGGGTAAACCATTTAGAACGGAGATGAGGAAAAACTTTTTCACACAGAGGGTTGCGAATCCGTGGAATTCTCTGCCTCAGAAGGCAGTGGAGGCTAATTCTCTGTATGCTTTCAAGAGTGTTGGATAGGGCTCTTAAAGTTAGTGGAGTCAGGGGATATGGGGGAAAGGTAGGAACGGGGTACTGATTATGGATGATCAGCCATGATCACAGTGAATGGCGGTGCTGGCTTGAAGGGCCGAATGGCCTACTCCTGCACCTATTGTCTATTGTCTTTCTACTTTGGAGTTTACACACAAGAGGAATATCCTCTTGGGTAGCACAATGGTAGCGGTAGAGTTGTTGCCTTAAAAAGCCAGAGACCTGGGTTAGATCCTGACTACGGTTGCTGTCTGCACGGAGTTTGCACGTTCTCTCTGGACGTTTGGACATTTCCACCCACATCCCAAGGACATGCATGTTTGTAGGCTAACTGGCTCTTGTAAAGTGTCCCTTGTGTGGAGGATAGAACTAGCGACGGGTGGTCCTTGGCCAGTGCGAACCCGGTGAGCTGATGGGCCTGTTTCCACGCTGTATCTCTAACCTAAACTAAAGTACAACTAAACACAACAGAAAATGCAAATTCCTACAGAAAAAAAAATGCTGGAAATGGCTCAGCAGGCCAAGCAGCATCTGCGGAAAGAAAAGTGGGGAGAACATTTCAGGTTGGTAACCCCTTCGACAAAACAAAACATTGATCAAATGCAATACTGATGAAATCCCGTGAAAAATCTCTGCATAATTGCTGCAGGAAACTGCTCACACATTCAGATCTGCTACCTTGATTCAGATCTGCCACCGTGGCCACGTTGGCAGATCTGAATCAAGGTAACAGATCTGAAAGTGTGAGCAGTGTCCAGCACATTTATGCAGAGATTTTCCATGCACCTTGTTTTCCAAGGGTTACATTGAGTTTGTTTTCTTCGTTGAATAGGTCATCTTCTTAATTATTTCTGACTGGGTCCGACTGGCAAACATTACGGAACCATTCTGGAGTGAAAATCTCTACCCCCTGGTGAACGTTCACTTGTGAAATCCATTCTGGGTGGATGTTCTCGAGCAGCCAGGCTGCTCACAGCAACAGTGCACCCCACGTTCTTCTGCCTCGTACTTGAAGCAACATTAATAAATATTTACAAGAGGCACGGGCAAAAGCCAAGGTTAGGATTATTAAAATATGTGCAAAATAAGGGACAATGTAAACCACATTCTTTGCAGCGTTCAGGAACGCAGAACACGTCTTTTTTTAAACAGAGTACTCTGCGAGACAGATTGCTACTGAAAAGCAGCAAGAAAAATATCAGACATGTCTCGGATGCGAGACATTTTTGTATAAATGTTATGGGCAAGCTTGATATTCACAAGTACTGGCCATTGCGTAAACATTGTGTTTTTATCCTCAAATTGCTTCTGAATTACACATAGTGAGCAATTGTTGGCTGAATGTAACCATTTTGTGTCCAGCAATGCACATGGGGTACATACAAATGCACGTGGGGTATATACAGTATACAGAAATATCACAGAAAACGGCCCACTAAAAAGTTATATGTTATTCCAACCTCAGTCCCTACACATTAGGGGAAATTTACAGAGGCCTATTCACCGTCAAACCGGCATGTCTTTGGGATGTGGGAGGAAACCGGAGCACCTGGAGAAAACCCTTGTGGTCACAGGGAGAACGCGCAAACTCTGTACTGACAGCACCCGTTGTCAGGATCGAACCCGGGTCTCTACCGCTGTGCCTCTGTGTCGCTCACAATGCCTGTGCTGCCATTGTTGGAAACTTTGTTGGATTGAGTTTCATGGCTAACGCTACCAGATTTATTTAATTACTTGAAGTTAAATGTCTTTGCTGCCTTAATGAGATACTGTGGAAGCTGGTGTAGTCCCCTGGCAGAGTGTGGGATAGAGAGAGATAGAGACGGATGTGAGAGTTGTCGCCCCCCGCCTCCTGTAGGCACATTGCTTTATCCGTGGGAAATGTTAAGCAGAAGTCTTACAGCTGATGAGTTGTGCAATTGCAGGCTGGTGATCTGGTTTTGGGAGTGAGTGGCAAAGTATTGACAGCATTTAGGGGCTACATGCTTATGCTCTATTCAACTGTTGACAGTTTTAAGTGGCTGACTGGGTTATGTGCTGATTCCAGCTTCCGATGGAGTAAAATCAATGCACTGTACACTTGGGTATTCCACGTAATCCCTTTGAACTACAGTAGAGACACACACACAGCCACACACACACACAGGCACACAAACAGACAGACGTGCGCGCACACACACAGGAGCAATTTATCCCATGCAAAATGCAGACTCCAGTTCCACAACTCAGTAAAGCAAGTTGTAAAGTTACCCTTGTAGTAATTGAACAGAACAGTAATTTAGTGCTGTGATTAGATTAAGCTATGATTCATAACTTCATATACCAATAAAAGTTTCCAAGAAGCCTTTGAAATTGCAAAGAATATTGATAAGATAAGTATTGATAGTCCGTCCTCGAAAGTTGGTGATACAGAAAACGGTTACACACACACACAATGTATTCATAAAGCTCCAAGCCATCGGTGAAAAAGGATGTGTTGCAGAGATTGTTAAAAAAGGAAGATCGATACAAAAAGCTGGAGTAACTCAGCGGGACAGGCAGCATCTCTGGAGAGAAGCAATGGGCGACATTTCGCGTCAAGGAAACCCCTTTCACTGAAGAAGCATCGCGATCCAAAACGTCACCTATCCAATCTCTCCAGTGATGTTGCCTGCCCTGCTGAGTTACTCCAGCATTTTGTGTCTATCCTTTCAGAAAGGGATGGTAAACTGGTTTCAGATGCACGGGGCAGGTCAGTGTGGGAATGGAAAGTGGGAATTAAAGTGTTTGGCAACCAGGAGATCAGGTGGGTCCAGGCAGACTGAGCCAAAGCGAGAGTTGGGCAGGATGTGGTTTTAGTTTCTGTCACCAATGCTGCCCGTGGACTACTCCAGCTTGTGGGTCAGCCTCTGTCAGCGGCACCAGCATCTCCCGAGGGTTGCTCCAACGTGAGCAACGCTGCCATCCAGATGCCATAGAAACAAAAAAAATAGGTGCAGGAGTAGGCCCTTCGGCCCTTCGAGCCAGCACCGCCATTCAATATGATCATGGCTGATCATGCAGAATCAGTACCCCGTTGTGGCTTTTTCCCCCATTTCCCTTGGCCCTAAGAGCTAATCCAGAGTTAACTGCCATCGCACAACCCACTATGACGTTGAACTGATCTTGGTCAAAGGCCGTCTCCGAATCCATGACTTATTAGGGTGTGGGTTGAAAAGTTGACGTGAAAAGGCAGGTAGACAGTATTGTGGAGGGTTATCCCTTAGTGACAGAATAAAGATTGGTGTGTGAGCAGCTGAGTGTAATTTGAGACAGGCTTTGAAAAGGAGCCTCTGTGTGGTCGAGAGCTCAGCGGTGTATTTTGCTGATGAGGTAAGGAAGAGCAAAACCCCTGCAAAAAGCATCTCATTATCACGTCAGGCCTGCACATGCCGCTTGACTGGGCTGCAATTAGTTCCTGCTGTGTGTGTGTGCCAGGCGGGACACTCTTGTCCATTGTTGGCGAACTGTGGCTTGTTAAGCCTTGCGTTGTCGCAATTAGCTGCCTTCCAGCACAGAGTAGCCACAGATGGTCTTCATTTCCGCTTGGGGACTGGGCTTCGCGTCTCCCTGCCTCCTGGTTCGGGCTCTATTGTTTCATGGGAGTGACTTTTCCTGTTCTCAATTACCTGCTGCTTTCTTCGTGTTTTGATTGGAATGTGATTAGGCGCTTCACTGCCGACATGATTGTACATGTCAAAGCCTCGCTTCTCTGCTTCCCCCTCCCCTCCCCAATGGAGCAAAAATGATTCTGTCAGCTGGCTCCAGGTTGTGGCTCTGTCGGTCCAGGAACAAATCCCATGTCAGAGGACTATTCGACCGCGGAAGGTTGTTTTGTGAAGGTGGTCTGTTCATCTAGGGGGCAGGAACCACACTCGGGAACAAGGTGACAATAGCAAGAATGCCCTCCCTCAAATTAGGAGACCAAAACTGCACACAATACTCCAGGTGTGGTCTCACCAGGGCCCTGTACAACTGCAGAAGGACCTCTTTGCTTCTATACTCAACACCTCTCTTTATGAAGGCCAACATGCCATTAGCTTTCTTCATTGCCTGTTGTACCTGCATGCTTACTTGTGGGATGTGGGGATGAATAAAATTGGGATTAGTGTAAACGGAGGCTTGATGGTTAGCATGGTCGCAGTGGGCTGAATGGCGCGCTTCATCTTTCTGTGATTAATTCAAATCCACGAAAGTCATAGAAACGAAGAGCACAGAAACAGGCCATTCAGCCCAACTCATCCATGCTGACCAACGTGCCTGTATACACTTAGACCCATATCCCTCTAAACCTTCCAAAAGAGCAGGGGAGAGAATGTTTTACAAATCCCCAAACACCTGATATGTTTTCCCTTTCCCCAATCACCATTCATTGCCCTGGAACATGAAATTGAAGAAACTGGATAGTTTCTCACAGAGATTGTAATTTGAACGATGCAATCTGGCACAGACGATTTTTAATCAGGTGAGTCAACCTCCCTTTGAGCATGCAGCTCAGGAAGCCAGTTCCATTCACAGCTCCAACAGAACACAAACGCACAGTAAGCAGTCAGACACAGTGTAAAATGAGCCACTCTGGCTGCAAAATCCATCTGGGACACACACACACACAGATCCTTGACATGCCTTCAAATGGCCATCCATTGACTCAATGTACACTTCATGTTGCATTGGCATGGCCACCAGCACAAACAAGGACGAGTCTCACACCCTCTCCCCTCTCCCATCAGGCAAGAGATACAGAAGTGTGAAAACGCACACCTCCAGATTCAGGGACAGTTTCTTCTCAGCTGTTTATCAGGCAACTGAACTATCCTATTAATAGCTAGAGAGTGGTCTTGAGCTACTGTTTACCTCAGTGGAGACCTTTGGACTATCTTTAATCACACTTTACTGGACTTTATCTTGCACTAAACGTTATTCCCTTTATCATGTATCTGTACACTGCGGATGGCCCGATTTTAATCATGTATTGTCTTTCCGCTGACTGGTTAGCACGCTTCAAGAGCTTTTCACTGTACCTTGGTACATGTGACAACAAACTAAACTAATCAAAAATGGACGTGTTAAAGTAAAGTATGAGTCCGCTCAATTTAATATCTTTTCGATATTTCCCAGCTTCTTAGCCACTGTTAGCAGACCATTGAATCTTATCAGCTAAGGGTGTCATTCCAATCTAACTAATTATAGCCTTTGCACTTATTTCTTATCTGCACTTCCTCCACAACTATAACAATATATTCTGAACGTCTTTTTCTCTTTGCTCTACTTGTTATGACTCTGCAATGGCTGATTGTACTCGAGTGTAGTATAATTTGACCAGACAGCATGCAGAGTTTTTCTCTGTATCGCGACAATATGGTGACAACAATGTACCAATACCAATAATGTTCCTCTCATGCATCAAAGAGGTCCTATGCAAGGACAGGCACAGTGGTGCAGCGGCAGAGTTGCTGCCTTATGGGCCTGAACCATTTAGGTGTTTTTTTAAGCGACTAGACTGTCGGCACATGGTCGCCGGGGTGTCCCCTGTATGGTCGTGAGTCGTCTCCTCTGGTCGCCACTGGATTTTCAATATATTGAAACATTTTCGACGACAGTGGGTTTGACGCCAATGAGCGTAGCTTGGCTTCGCCTAATGTAGGTGCTGGCGTAGGTTGTCGCCGGGTGGCGTAGGTTGTCGCCAGGTGGCGTAGGTTGTCGCCAGGTGACGTAGGTTGTCGCCAGGTCACGTAGGTTGTCACTAGGTGGCGTAGGTTGTTGCCAGGTGCCATAGGTTGTCGCCAGGTGCCGTAGGTTGTCGCCAGATGGCGTAGGTTGTCGCCAGGTGATGTAGGTTGTCACCGGTGCTGAGTTTTTTTTTGTTGTTAAAGTGATGATTCTTTTACACAGGCAATTTCAAATTTTATGTCGAAGGGGGGTCCAGTCACAGGGGGGTTCAGTGACCTGCGACGACTATGACAGTCGCCGGCAGTCGCCTAAAAAATCGCCTAAGTAGGACAGGCCCATTACAGCACCAGAGACCCACGTCCGATCCTGATTACGGGTGTTATCTATATGGAGTTTGTACGATCTCCCTGTGATCGCGTGCGTTTCCTCTGGTTTTATCCTGCATCCCAAAGAAGCACAGGCTTGTAGGCTAATTGGCTTGTGTAAAACTGTCCCTAACGTGTAGGATAGTGCTAGTGTACGGGGATCGCTGGTCGCCGCAGACTCGGTGGGCCGAAGGGCCTGTTTCCGGGGCTGTTTCTCTAAACCAAACTAAGCTAAACGGCACATTCTGCAACAGGTCCTCTCTGCAAACTTATCTGTTAAAACCAGCAGTTCTCAGTTTATTCAGCAGCTGCAAAAAACAAAATTAGACAATGCTTCCTACTGAACGCAAGGCCAGAACAAACCTATTATTAACATCTCAACCTCAATACTAATCACGAGGTATGAAAAACAAACCAGACAGATTTAATTTCAACCAATGTTTGGGTTTACCAGACGAGGTTTAAAGATTGGGATTTCGGAGCTTTGAAACAAAATGTTTTCTTTTCCAGCGATGATGGGTAGATGGTACAGATTATACAGACAAGCTGGATGTATTGGTGGGTGTGTCTGCGTACGGTACATCAAGGTAATACGACCTCAGGGGAGTACAATAATAGGCTAGACACCCCTTACCCCAATCTGACATCCTGCCAGAACACATACTGAAACTAATTTAGTTAAAACAATATGTGGAAAAAAAATCAAACAGTAAACTAATGAAAATCCCACCAACCTTTCATCTTGGGGTGAACATTATCTGAGATCTTCAGATGAAACCCTCGCAACATACAGAGCTTTCAGTGTCGAAAACCTTTATTGCTGCTCGAGGACATTCATAAATACATTAATTGTGCCTTAAAATCCCTCCAGAAATATTAGGATTTAATTCTAGCCCTAAGTATCGAAGCACATATATCCTTCTCACTTGACCTGCACAGTTCAATGAAGCCAACCTCTGAAACAGTGCAGAGGACAAGTTGGTCCGTTGCCTGTTAAGTACTATCTAAATGGCGTCAAGTTGGGAAAAGGGGAAGTACAGCGGGATTTGGGGGTCCTTGTACATCGGTCTATGAAACTAAGCATGCAGGTACAGCAGGCAGTGAAGAAAGCGAATGGCATGTTGGTCTTTATAACAAGAGGAATCGAATATAGGAGCAAAAAGAGGTCTTTCTGCAGTTGTACAGAGCCCTAGAGTACAGACCACACCTGGAGTATTGTGTGCAGTTTTGGTCCCCTAATTTGAGGAAGGACATTCTTGCTATTGAGGGAGTGCAGCGTAGGTTTACAAGGTTAATTCCCAGGATGGCGGGACTGTCATATGCTGAGAGAATGGAGCAGCTGGGCTTGTACACTCTGGAGTTCAGAAGGATGAGAGGGAATCTCATTGAAACACATAAGATTGTTAAGGGCTTGGACACGCTAGAGGCAGGAAACATGTTCCCGATGTTGGGGGAGTCCAGAACCAGAGGCCATAGTTTAATCATACGGAGTAAGCCATTTAGAATGGAGACGAGGAAACACTTTTTATCACAGAGAGTTGTGAGACTGTGGAATTCTCTGCCTCAGAGGGCGGTGGAGGCAGGTTCTCTGGATGTTTTCAAGAGAGAGCTAGATAGGGCTCTTAAAAATAGCGGAGTCAGGGGATAGGGGAAGAAGGCAGGAAAGGGGTACTGATTGGGGATGATCAGCCATGATCACATTGAATGGCGGTGCTGTTTCGTAGGGACGAATGACCTCCTCCTGCATCTATTGTCTATTTACATCAAGTTAGCCCAGTACCGTAACAACAAAGTGACCATACACATCATTCACTGTGTAACACGGAGCACAACACATGCACAATTAACTGGTGTAACTCAGTGGGTCAGACAGCAACTTTGGAGAAAAGGAATCGGTGACGTTTCGGGTCTCGATCCGAAACGCCACCTATTCCTTCTCTCCATAGATGCTGTCTGACCCGCTGAGTTACTCCAGCTTTTTGTGTCTACCTCCGTTTAAACCTGCATCTGCAGTTCCTCTCTGCACATACACAATTAGGTTCCACGAATAAAAGCAGACAACCGTGTGATTTTGCAGAAAACCAGCAGCGAAGTGAAGGGAAGAAAAATAAACTGAGATTTGCCAAGTCTGATTTTTAATTGCCTGTTACGCAGTTAATATAATTCAATACTTTTTGGTAAACATTGAGCAATCTCTGCAGATTTGCGTTCTCAAGACGAGCCGAAGTGCACAAAGCTTTGTCATGATGGCATTTTGAAGTGTAACAATTAAAACAAATTCCATTGAATATTGCAAGGGACTGACATGGAGGGTTGTCTCATTTTCTCCCCCATGGAGGATTTTTTTTTTCAGCCCTGTTTACTGATACTGCTTCCACAGAACTTTGTAAACCTGTGACCTCCAGCGGCTAGAGGTACAAAGGCAGCAAGTGTGCAGCCATCGGGTTGAAATGTTCCATTTTATAACGCAGCCATGGAGGGCTGGCGCAGCGGTGGAGTTGCTGCCTTACAGCGCCAGAGACCCGGATTCCATCCTGACTACAGCTGCTGTCTGTACGGAATTTGCACCTTCTCCCTCTGATCCTGTGGGTTTTCTCCGGACGTCAAAAGACGTTTAGGTTTGCAGGCTAATTGGCTTCAGTAAAATTGTACATTGTCCATAATGTGTAGGATAGTGTTCATGTACGGGGTGGTCGCTGGTTGGCGCGGACTCGGTGGGCCGAAGGGCCTGCTTCTACTCTGTACCTCTGAACTAAACTCAACCAAAAGGCCTGTTTCCGCACTGTATCTCTATAGGCTGGCTGATTTTGCATTAATAGAAGTATACAACAATGTTTCCCCCCAGCAAAGGAATCGGAAGAGGAGTGAAACTGGATAGCTATGAGGAGATCCTGCAGGCTCAGACGTTATGACTCTATAACCCCTTTAACCCATCACTCTCACGGGGCATTTAATGACTTGAGGTTTCAATTACATTGTGGTCCTGGAGTCATACAGGGTGGAAACAGGCCCTTTGGCTCAGTTTGTCCAAGATGCCCATGCACGCTGGTCCAATTTGCCTGTCAAGTCAAGTCAAGTCACTTTTATTTCTATAGCACATATAAAAAACAACTCTCGTTGACCAAAGTGCTTTACATTGGTGGAGGTACTAATGTTATACAACAGTTGCAGGCGGGACAGGGAAGATTGGCTGATGCCAGTGTAAAGGGAGTTGCAATAATCGAGGCGGGAGGAGATAAATGTGTGGATGATCTTTTCGAGGTCATCAAACTGGAGGAATTGTTTTTTTAGCCTGTGCTTGAAGCATGTCCCACTAACCTGTCCATGAGGCGCTTGGCTCCGATGAGCGATGACATCCCGCTGGGACAGTGTAGCGTCAGCTCCAGGGCGCCACGGGCTGGGTGCGTTATGGTCACAGTCACCGCCACGTGTTCCAGAGTCTTCATGCCCGACAAGTGTAAGCCATCGGCGGTCACTGCAGAGAACAAAACCTTTCTTACTCACTTCTGCAGCAAGCCATTCAGCCTATCGGGTCCATGCTAGCTCCTGGAGAGGCAATCCCCTCAATGCCATGTTCTTCCCTTTGCCCGTCGCCCTGCAACCTGCCCTCATACACATACCCATCCAACCTCCTGTGACTCTTTTGCAACCCATCTACTCAAGAGGCAATTTCAAACATTCCTTTGTCTCTTGTACAAAACTGCACACATTTTGGAATGAAATGTTTGGAACTTTTACAAAACTATTTAACACAAAATTGAACCCCAATACAGAACTGATTATCTTTGGATCAATGGAACAGGGACGTACATTAACTACGTTCCAAGAAGCTCTTCTAAATTATGGTTTAATAACAGCAAAAAAACTTATACTCAAATTCTGGAAAAACGCAACCACGCCAATGTTCAAAATGTGGATTTCAAATATGTCGGAAACACTACATGTTGAAGAAATGAGATTCCTCCTACTAGGCAAGGTAGACCAATTCTTAAAGACTTGTCTCCTTTTATCAACTTTTTACAAGCATATGGTGCAACATAACATAACCTTAGAAATTAAATGGTTCGGAACCGGGTGACGGATGGATAAAGATACGAAATAGGTAGATCTCTCCTAATTTCTTTTCTCTCTACTTTCTCTTTTTCTTTCCATCTCCTTAGCTTTTTATCTCTGCTCTCTGTCTCTTTCGCCATCTGTTTCTACTCGCTTGTCTATCGATTTCGACACTCTTTATTTCCCTTTTTCTTTCACTGTTCTTTTATTATTAAATTAAAAACAAGAAGTTGTACAAGAATGGTAATGTGTATGAATGTATTAGGTACATAGGTACCACACTACTGTACTTACTTCTAACAAAAAAAAAGAGGCAATTTCAAGTCGCCAATTAAGTCATTAAGTTTATTGGCCAAGTATTCACATACAAGGAATTTGCCTTGGTGCTCCGCCCACAAGTAACAACATGACATACAGTGACAGTTACGAATGACTCAGAAAACACTAAACATTAATAATAATAAAACATTAATGATAAAACACCATTGATCAAGCATGTGAACCAACAAAATACCAGATCAAAGGGAGGCTACAGATTTTTTGCTGTTGAGTAGAGCAACTACTCGTGGATAAAAACAGTTTTTATGTCTGGCTGTGGCAGCTTTGACAGTCCGGAGTCGCCTTCCAGAGGGAAGTGATTCAAAGAGTTTGTGGCCAGGGTGAGAGGGGTCAGAGATGATCTTGCCCACTCGCTTCCTGGCCTTTGCAGTGTACAGTTCATCAATGGAGGGAAGGTTGCAGCCAATAACCTTCTCTGCTGATCGGACGATTCGCTGCAGCCTCCGGGTGTCGTGCTTGGTGGCTGAGCCAAACCAGACCATGATGGAGAAGGTGAGAACAGACTCAACGATGGCCGTCATTGCCTGTGGCAGATTGTGCCAACATTAACTTGCCAACATGTGCCTGGGACACAGGGAGGAAGCCAGAGCACCCGAGGGAAGCCCACGTGGTCAGGGGGAGAACTTGCAAACTCCACTCAAACAATACCCAAGGTCTGAATTGAACTTGGGTCCATGATTCGACGAGACAGCGCCAGTAACTGTTGCTCCATCTCAAACCAGTGCAACTGGAACAAAGCGTTAAGCTGGTTAACACTGGGTGGGAATAGACGCAAAGAAATATAGTTCATAATCATGAAAGGAAGGAGGTCCAGGTTTCTCAAATCTGTGCTCACATGGATCACCTCTCACGGTGAAAGCAATGGGCACCAATTTGAAGTCTTGGTTGAAAAGCCCATTGACTGGAGGGAAGAAACACAAAGGAGAAGATATCTGTCGGTGCAAAGGCAAAACACAAACAGTGTCGCAACATTGAAAAATTGCTTCATTGCAGTGATGTAATTCTGTTTGTTTCTGGGTGTCTTGGCAACAGCCACTAATATTGAAGGTTTAAGAAGGAACTGCTGGGTCGAACGACCCGAAACGTTGCCTATTTCCTTCGCTCCATAGATGCCGCCTCGCCCGCTGAGTTTCTCCAGCATTTTTGTCTACCATTAATATTGAAGGCACATTTTCAGGTGACATTTCTTTTCTGGCATCAGACTTGACCGAATGACCCCCAGGGTGCAGCAAGACTGACAGATTCATCACGTCACACTTTCAACCCCAACAAGCTGATGACGAGCACTCACTCTCCACTCACGGCAGAACCAACGTTTACTCATGCTTACGGATCAGACAGTGCTACTTAAAAGGTCAAACACTCCAAGGCAGATTCCCAGTGACTACACTCTACGTATACTGCACATTACTCACGGTAAGCACTAACCCTGCCCATGCATTATCACAACCGTGCTCCAACCAAACCTGGCTTCCAATGTCCTTGTGTCTTTGCCAACAACATCTTAATAGACAATAGACAATAGGTGCAGGAGTAGGCCATTCGGGCCCTTCGAGCCAGCACCGCCATTCAATGTGATCATGGCTGATCATCCCCAATCAGTATCCCGTTCCTGCCTTCTCCCCATAATCCCTTGACTCCACTAGACCCCATATCCCCTGGCTCCGCTATCTTTAAGAGCCCCATCTAGCTCTCTCTTGAAAGTATCCAGAGAACCCGCCTCCACCGCCCACTGAGGCAGAGAATTCCACAAACTCGCCACTCTCTGTGAGAAAATGTGTTTCCTCGTCTCCGTTATAAATGGCGTACTTCTTATTCTTAAACTGTGGCCCCTAGTTCTGGTCTCCCCCAACATCGGGAACTTGTTTCCTGTCTCCAGCGTGTCCAAACCCTTAACAATCTTATATGTTTCAATGAGATCCCTCTCATCCTTCTAAACTCCAGAGTGTACAAGCCCAGCTGCTCCATTCTCTCAGCATATGACAGTCCCGCCATCCCGGGAATTAACCTTGTAAACCTACGCTGCACTCCCTCAATAGCAAGAATGTCCTTCCTCAAATTAGGGGACCAAAACTGCACACAATGCTCCAGGTGCGGTCTCACTAGGGCCCTGTACAACTGCAGAAGGACCTCTTTGCTCCTATATTCGATTCCGCTTGTTATAAAGGTCAACATGCCATACGCTTTCTTCATTGCCTGCTTTTTAAAAATGTTTTTTTTTAATGTTTATTTTATTACAAGCAATTGCACAAGAAGAAAGCAATCGGCATAACAATTATACAATTTTCGTACAGCTTCATTTTTAACATTTTATAAACTGATAAATGAATCAGGGAAAAAAAGTATAAAGGAAAGAATGAAGAAAAACAAGATACAAAAAGAGAGAAGAAAACCCCCCTGAACTGCCAAAAAAGTGAGAGAAAAAAAAAGAGAAAAGTAATAGACTGATGAACAAGGACCCCCAGATCCCGTTGTACTTCCCCTTTACTCAACGTGACGCCATTTAGATAGTAATCTGCCTTCCTGTTTTCGCCACCAAAGTGGATAACCTCACATTTATCCGCATTAAACTTCATCTGCCGTGCATCTGCCCACTCCCCCAACCTGTCCAAGTCACCCCTGCATTCTCATAGCATCTTCCTCACAGTGCCACCCAGCTTTGTGTCATCTGAAAATTTGCTAATGTTACTTTGAATCCCTTCATCCAAATAATTTATGTATATTGTAAATAGCTGCGGTCCCAGCACCGAGCCTTGCGGTATCTCACTAGTCACTGCCTGCCATTCTGAAAGGGACCCGTTAAACCCGACTCTTTGTTTCCTGTCTGCCAACCACTTGTATCAGAACTCTACCCTCAATACCATGTGCCCTAATTTTGCCCACTAATCTCCTATGTGGGACCTTATCAAATGCTCTCTGAAAGTCCAGGTACACTACATCCACTGGCTCTCCCTTGTCCATTTTCCTAGTTACATCCACAAAAAATTCCAGCAGATTAGTCAAGCATAATTTCCCCTTCATAAATCCATGCTGACTCGGACCGATCCGGTTACTGCTATCCAAATGTTCGGCTATCTCATCTTTTATAATTGACTCCAGCATCCACCACCGATGTCAGGCCCTGGGGATTTATCAGCCTTCAGTCCCATCTTCAAGAATAAATGGGTTATAGAGTCATTTGCTGGTTTTCAGGTTGAAATGGCACTTATCAGTCTGAAGAAAGGGCCTGACCCGAAGCGTCATCAATCAATGTTGACTTAGAGGTGTATAAAACCATGAGGAGAGGAGATACGAGGGAGTGACCGGGGTGAGACTGGTCCTTGATTATGCTGCTGGCCTTGCCAAGGCAGCATGAAGTGTAGATGGAGCCAATGGAAGAGAGGATGGCTTACGTGATGGTCTGGGCCATGTGCCATATCTCTCTGCAATTTCTTGCAATCTTGGTGATGTTTCAGGTCGGCGCCCTTCTAAGGGTCTGAAGAAGGGTTCCGACGGGAAACGGCACCCATCCTTTTTCTCCAGAGATGCTGCCTGAGCCGTGAGTGACTCCAGCACTTTGTGCCTATCCTTGGCAGAACAGTTTAGTTCATTTTTGGCACATGCACCGAGGCACAGTGAGAAAGCCTTTTTGTTGCGTGCTCTCCTGCCACTGAAAAGACTATGCATGATTCAAATCAAGCTGTCCCCAGTGTACGGATACAGGATAAAGGATATAATGTTTAATGCAAGATAAAGTCTGATTAAAAATAGTCCGAGGGTCTCCACTGGGGTAGATCAGAGGTCAGTTCTGCTCTTTAGTTGGAGAGAACTTTGGGAAGAGCCCCAAAAACAGTGAAGGCCCAGTGACTGAAGAAACAAGAGAGGCGGCCAGCAGCCAAAACAAACCGCTGCAACAGTGAAGGAAAACAAACTCCATCTAAGCTCATCCGCCATTTTACTACAGCTGTTCTCAGCCTGAGCAGAGGGAGAGCAGCTTTTGTGGAAAGGCCAGCCCTAAGCTTCCTTCTGTAGCGGGCGGAACAATGAGTTGGCAATCTGCTGTCGAGCATGTTGGAAATGACTCTGATCAGGCAAATTCTGGGTGTTGTTTGACAGCCAGGCGGCCTCTGTCTACATTTTACTGCCACCGTTGTGTGGAGCAATAACATTGCCTTAAATGGTCAACAACCACAGGGTAACCTGGCTATCGACCAGCTTCAACTTCAGCTTCAACACTGAAGCCGCCTTTCGTTGAAGCTTAAAGTTTGCATCACATTTCCTCTCAGATAAATTCTCAGTAGAAACATGACTCCCAGCTACATTTAAGCCAAAAATGATCAATAAATTAAAAAAACTAGATGTTGAAACCAGTGGGCGGGCATGAGATCACTCCCTGGCTGACGGTAACCATTTGAAGTTGGGATTAGTGTTTACTTCATCCCAGAGGAAGTCAGACAACAGCCTCCTCCCTCTGAGCACAAGTGCTCAACTTCTGCAATTGTTGTCTGGTGATTTGTATCAATGGCACTTACAGAGTCATACAGGGTGGAAACAGGCCTTTCAGCCCAACTTGCCCACGCTGACCAACAAGTCCCATCCACACTAGTCTTGCTTACCTCGATTTGGCCCATACCCAATGCCCTATCATAATCCTATCCATGTACCTGTCCAAATATTTTTGTTATAGTTGTGATAGTACTTGCCGCAATTTCTTCCTTTGGCAGTTTGTTCTAAATACCCAGCACCTTATGTGTGCAAACCGTTGCCCCTCAGGTTCCTATTAAATCTTCCCCCCCCCCCCCCCGCCTCAATTTAAACCTATGTCCTTTGGTTCTTGATTCCCCTACTCTGGATAAAAGACTGTGCATTCACTCTATCTATTCCTCTCATGATCTTGTACACCTTTATAAAGTCACCCCTCATCCACCTGCGTGCCAAGGAATAAAGCCCTAGCCTGCTCAGCCTCTCCCTACAGCTCAGGACCTCTCGTCCTGGCAACATACTCACAAAACGTCTCAGCACCCCATCTAGCTTAACAACATCTTTCTCACCAATGTCTTGAACACTTTAGTATGACTGGGCTCGGTAGTGATGGCTTCCCCAGCTGAGAGCTCAAGGTTAATTCACGGGATGGCGGGACTGTCATATGCTGAGAGAATGGAGCGGCTGGGCTTGTACACTGGAGTTTAGAAGGATGAGAGGGGATCTCATTGAAACATATAAGATTGTTAAGGGCTTGGACATGCTAGAGGCAGGAAACATGTTCCCGATGTTGCGGGTGTCCAGAACCAGGGGCCACAGTTTAAGAATAAGGAGTAAGCCAATTAGAACGGAGACGAGGAAACACTTATTCTCACAGAGAGTGGTGAGTCTGTGGAATTCTCTGCCTCAGAGGGCGGTGGAGGCAGGTTCTCTGGATGCTTTCAAGAGAGAGCTAGATAGGGCTCTTAAAAATAGCGGAGTCAGGGGATATGGGGAGAAGGCAGGAACGGGGTACTGATTGGGGATGATCAGCCATGATCACATTGAATGGCGGTAAAGGCTCGAAGGGCCAAATGGCCTACTCCTGCACCTATTGTCTATTGTCTTTGTCTACTCACAAGGTCACTTTCCACCATGCTGAGCCTGGGAGTTCCTGCGCGACCTCTATTAGTTTAGTTTAGAGTTACAGCATGAAAACAGGGCCTTCGGTCCACGCCAGCGACCGAACAGCCATTGACACAAGTTCAATGTTATCCTGCTTTAGTGCAACAACAAAAAAACTATGTTCTGAAGTCTAGTTTAAGAAAGAACTGCAGATGCTGGAAAGATCGAAGGTCGACAAAAATGCTGGAGGAACTCAGCGGGTGAGGCAGCATCTATGGCGAGAAGAAATAGGCGACGTTTCAGTCTGAAGTAGGGTCTCGACCCGAAACGTCGCCTATTTCTTCTCTCCATAGGTGATGCCTCACCCGCTGAGTTCCTCCAGCATTTTTGTCTATGTTCTGAAGTCTGTGAAGCTCAGAGCTTATTTGGAGGTTGTAGTAGCCCCAAAACTGGGAAGCACAGTGAACCAAGAGGAGGAGAGTTAGCGACTTCAAGGAGGTTGGTAGATAGGTGTATGCAATTTAACACAGAAATTGCAAAGTATTGCATTTCTGTAGAATTAACCTAGCTGGGACCAGAGGACAGTTTCCAAAAACTCAAGAAAGTCAAGAATGGTTTAATTGTCCTCTGCAACGGCGCCAGAACAGTAACATTCTTACTTGCTGCAGCTTTACAGACAGATTAAATGAAACACAAGAAGTAAATATACAACACATTATAGGGTAAAATAAGTTTTGTGTTAAATGTGCATCAATGGTTGAAATTGACCAGTCACAAAGACAGGTTGAGAAAGTGATTAGACAATAGACAATAGGTGCAGGAGTAGGCCATTCGGCCCTTCCAGCCAGCACCGCCATTCAATGTGATCATGGCTGATCATCCCCAATCAGTACCCTGCTCCTGCCTTCTCCCCTTATCCCCTGACTCCGCTATCTTTAAGAGCCCTATCTAGCTCTCTCTTGAAAGTATCCAGAGAACCTGCCTCCACCGCCCTCTGAGGCAGAGAATTCCACAGACTCACCACTCTCTGTTGAAAGGACATCCAAGGGCGATACAAATGATTATACTGGCATTGCCAATTGATCAGCACACACTGTGGCAACAGGGTTTGAAATCCCTTTTCTGTCAAACAAACCCATGCCCGCCAACCAGCAGCAGAATACTTCACTTCTACCTCCACTGTTAGCAAGTGCTGGTTCTGGCAGGCAGGTTCACAAGCCAGAACTAGGCACTTTGTTTTTGCTACAGAAACATCTGGCTGTGTTATGTGGGACCTTGTAAAGCCAATTACCCAACTGCTCATGGCAGCAGCTCTCTCCTGTTGGGTTCAAAACAAAAATTGGCAAGACTAAACTCAAGTGTATTGCAATCCAAATCCGATCGCTTTTTGAACTTGGTTGTGAAACCAAGTTCTGGAGCAGTCAGCCTAACAGCCTGAAACATTCAAAACAATTCAGAAATGTTAACAATTCAGTGAGAAGATCAGGGCTGAGAGTCGAGAGTCAAGACATATTGTCATATGTCCCAAAACAGAACTCGACCCAAAACGTCACCCATTCCTTCACTCCAGAGATGCTGCCTGTCCCGCTGAGTTTTTGTGTCTATCTTCAGATCTTCGGGGATATGCACGCCCAGGAATTTGAAGTTTCTCTCCACCACCGTCCCTTCGGTGAAGATAGGTTTGTGGATCTTCAATCTTCTTCCAAAGATCACCTCCTGGGTTTTACTGACAATAGACAATAGGCAATAGACAATAGGTGCAGGAGTAGGCCATTTGGCCCTTCGAGCCAGCACCGTCATTCAATGTGATCATGGCTGATCATCCCCAATCAGTACCCCGTTCCTGCCTTCTCCCCATATCCCTTGACTCCGCTATTTTTAAGAGCCCTCTCTAGCTCTCTTGTGAAAGTATCCAGAGAACTGGCCTCCACCGCCCGCTGAGGCAGAGAATTCCACAGACTCACCACTCTCTGTGTGAACTCTCTGTGGGAAGTCGAGGATCCAGTTGCAGAGGGATGGTCGGAGACCCAGTTCCATCTCACTAGTTGTTTTGCTGAAATCAAAGATTCACCAAAGTGAATCAAACCACCATTGAACCATTAAGGTGCTATAGAGAAGTTCCAGCACACTCTTCCATTTACTTCAATGGAATGACTCTTGGAAGCAGAATATTGACATTGCAACCGGGGTGAGTTTCTTGGCGTGACTGTTGAGCAGTTATGTGTTAACAACACAGCTAGAGTCTACCAAGCCAAACTTGGTAAAGATAGCAAATGTTGTTATTTAAAGAATTTTGATGATGTTTCAACATTTCGCACTCACCATTACTGATATTTCATTCCAAATTAATTTAATTTACCAAATGTAATTGCCAAACCATGGCAACGATGGGATCGGAATTCGCTTTGCTGAATCTTTGGATCAGTTTTACAGATGATCGACCAATAATAACCATGAAGCTCTCATTTGGGCCCCATATCCGAGGAAGGATGTGCTGGCGTTGGAGCGGGCCCAGAGGAAGTTTACGAGAATGATCCCAGGAATGAGTGGGTTAACATATGATTAGTGTTTGACGGCACTGGGCCCGTACTCGCTGGAGTTTAGAAGAATGAGAGGGGAGGGGACTTTAATGAAACTTACCGAATAGTGAAAGGCCTGAACAGTGGATGTGGAGAGGATATTTCCATGTGGGAGAGTCTAGGACCGGAGGCCATTGCCCCAGAATAAGGGCATGTACCGTTAGAAAGCAGACGAGGCGGAATTTCTTTAGTCAGAGGGTGGTGAATATGTGGAATCCATTGCCACAGAAGGCTTTGGAGGCTGTCAATGGATATTTTTAGGGTGGAGATTGATTAGTAAGGCTGTCAAGGGTTATGGGGAGAAGGCAGAAGAATGGGGTTGAGAGGGAAAGATAGATCAGCCATGGTTGAATGGCGGAGTAACACCCGATGGGCCGAATAGCCCAATTCTGCTCCTGTAACCTATGAATTTCACTTCAATCTCTCGATCTGAGGACTTGAGCAGGTGACACCTGGTTTGCTGTTCAATATCATGACGGCTAAATTATCCCAAACCCTCCACATCAGATACCTAATAATTGTGGAAGGGATTTTCCTAACCCTATTGCACTATATATCAAAATAATCTATTATATTATATGCCAAGAAAGACTACTGTAACTTGAAGGGTTAATCATAATGTTTGTCTGAATTTCTCCAAAGGAACAAACAGATGGGATGAGTCCAAGCTACTTGGGATATTTTATACTCTTGCTGCCAAGTACTTTTCCAATGTGATGATATGACCCAAAGGTAGAGCAGAAAGGAAGACGGGGAAGGGAGGGGCAGAATTTCTGCACAGTGTATTAACCACTCGGATACAGGAAAGAACTTGCAGGAGTTATGTGCAGATTATCCCAGTGACAAATTTAACTGGAGTTTGACATGGACCCAAGTCTTCTGAATTCAGCCTTCGCTCTGACTCCGTGTGTGGAAGGGTGGAAGTCTAAGCAGGACAGAAATCCCACCTTGCCTGAAACACCTCAATCCTGTAGAACAGCTTCAGGCAGGAGCTAAACCAGCAAGAGTCCAAGGGCGACTTTACCACGGCAGAGCACCATCATGTTCCCGGTTTATTCTTCAGTTTTACAGAGCGGAAACAGGCCCTTCGGTTCATAATTGTCCAGAACGGAGCGGTTCTGGAAATCTTTCACCCCTGCAGCCATTAGATTTTATAATACTGACCGCTAGGCTGTAAGGGGATGCTTTGCATTTTTAATAGTTAATTATTGGGTCTTTTTAAGTATTTATTGCTTTCAGGTATTGTCCATATTGTATTTTATGTATTTTTTGTCTGCTTTCGTTCTGAATGTGTGGGTTTGTTAGTTGTTGGCTCTTGGACATCTGAATTTCCCTGAGGGGATCAATAAAGTATTTATTAATATTATTATTATTATTAATTTTGAGAGGGAAAGTTAGATCGGTCATGATTGAATGGAGGAGTAGACTTGATGGGCCGAATGGCCTAATTCTGCTCTGAGAACTCTGAGAACAAAGCTATCCCTTCTCCTGCAGCGGTGAAACGACTACAGCCTGAGCTCGCTGCTCAGCGTGTGGACGAGTCAGGATCTTCAAAAGTGGTTTACCAGAGCCCTTGGCAGCAAGACCTGAGTCCCGACTTCAGCAGCAAGCAAGGAACAGATTAACTTCCTTGTGAAACTGCACTGAAGTTGTCTTGAAGGCCAAGAGCCTGCGGCAGGAAGGAAGATAGAAACTCACAGGAAATCAGTGCCTGCCAGCTCTGGCGCTCGCGTCCCGAGGCCATGCCTTCTGACCAGAGGCTAACGGCACCAGGCATGGCATGCGCCAAGTCTCCTCAGGCTCGGGGTCAGGATGGGGTCAGCAACGCATCGTTTCTGGGTGGTGTCACAGTGGTGCAGCTGATAGGGCCACTGCCTCACAACGCCACAGACTCAGAATCGATCTTGACCTCGAGTGCTGTCTGTGTGGAGTTTGCACCCTCTCCCTGTGACCAAGTGGGTTTCCTCCCGCATCCCAAAGACGTGCAGGTTTGTAGGTTACCTGGCCTCTGTAAATTACCCCTAGTGTGTAGTGAGTGGATGATAAAGTGGGATAACGTGGGCAAATGAGACTAACTTAGATGGGGCATTTTAGACGGCATAGATGAATTGGGTCGAAGGGCCTGTTTCTGCATTGTATCACTCTGTCACAGATACAGGGACGCACAGATTTAGATCAAGTAGAAACGCCAGCAAGTAGGGTTCTGCAATTTATTAAACTTATTTTGTGAAAGACAATTACCGGACATACAGGTCTGCTTATTTAGAAAAATAATAAAAGATGCTCTCAGAGAGAATATCAGAGATGCTAAATAGTCCCTGATTTAAACCGAGACCATGTGCTTACGTTACTAACAATCCGTACAAATTGTTACAAAAATGCTGCTGCTGTTCCCGTGATGACAGGTTGATGAACTAATGTCGATGATTCATTCTCGCAAACTATCTTTCACCAACTCATTTGAGGGGATGAGACGCCACATATTTGATGACATGGGTGGGCAATGTACGAAGTGTAGATGGAAGCAATTAATTGGAAGGAGCTATGAGAGGATCAACCAACTGGATTTCCAAGTAGGGAAGCATGAGATCATAGTTGGACTTAACAAGAGTAGAAGAAAAGCAATTCTAAATGGTGAAAAGCTCATAAGAGATCCGAAACACCAGAGGTCCAAAAGAACAGAGCTTCATGTGCATGGATCAATAAAATGCCTTAGTTTGATTTTGTTTAGAGGGAACTCTCTCCTCCTGATTAGTACGGGTGTCAGGGGTTATGGGGAGAAGGCAGGAGAATGGGGTCAGGAGGGAGAGATAGGTCTTGCCGTGATTGAATGGTGGAGTAGGCTTGATGGACCGTGATTGAATGGGCCCGTTTCTGTGCTGTACCGTTCTATGTTCCACACAAAGGATAAACCATACCTGGACCACATCATTAAAAGGATAAAACGGCCTTGAGAGGAGTGCATTATAAATGACACGTCATTGAGCTGAACCATAACTTGGTTCCCCTCTCCACTTGTAAAAACTTCCAGCACCTCCTGTTTCAACAAGACAAACTACAGCTGCAGTCTCCAGAATTTAAGTGAGTTTATTGGCCAAGTATTCACATACAAGGAATTTGCCTTGGTGCTCCGCCCACAAGTGGCAACATGACAAACAGTGAGTTACGAATGACTCAGAAAACACTAAACATTAATAAATAATAAAACATTAATGATAAAACACCATTGATCAAGCAGTCAAGTATGTAGTCAAGTGTTTTAATTGTCATGGGTAAGCTGAGAGATCCGATCCCAGCACTTTGTGTCTTTTTTTAAGTAAACCAGCATCAGCAGTTCCTTGGATTTACAGTCTAAAAAATTACAACCAGCATTTTTAGAAGTGCATTTGAGAAACCCTTCTATATTGAGAAGGTGGTAAAGACAAGGCCCAGTCTCAGGCCAGTCACTCCCCCTCTCTCCCTTCAGGCAAGAGATACAGAAGTGTGAAAAAGCACACCTCCAGATTTGGGGACAGTTTCTTCCCAGCTGTTATCTGGTAACTGAACCATTCTATCAACAACTGGAGAGTGATCCTGAGCTTTTATCTACCTCAATGGACACCTTCGGACTATCTTTAATCTGACTTTACTGGACTTTATTTTGCACTAAATGTTATTCCATTTTTTGTGTATCTGAACGTGGTGGACAGCTCAATTGTAATCGTGTATAGTCTTTCCACTTTTCACTGTATCTCATAAATGACAATAAATGACAATAACAAGACAATAAACTAAACTAATACCCCTGTCCCACGGTACGAGTTCATTCCAAGAGCTCTCCCGAGTTTAAAAAAAAAATTAAACTCGTGGTAAGCACGGAGAATGAACGTAGCGGGTACGTCGGAGCTCAGGGACGTGTCTTAGCGGCTCGTAACGCTAACGGCAGCTACTTGGGAAGACTCGCTAACGGCAGGTAAGCACGGGAAGACTCGTGAAGATTTTTCAACATGATGAAAAATGTCCACGAGAGCCCCGAGTACCGACGAGTGGCCATTACTGTAAATCTCCGAGTTCGAATCAGGGCAAACTCGGGAGAACTCTTGGAATGAACTCGTACAGTGGGACAGGGATTTAAAGATTTGAACTCTCTTCCACCCATATCTCATAGACATGTGTGTTTGTTGGTTAATTGGCCTCTATAAATTGCCCCTAATGTGTAGGAATGCATGACATAACATAAAACTAGCGTGAACAGGTGATGGATGGACAGTGTGGACTCAGTAGGCCGTGGGACATGTTTCTAAGCACTATCTTTAAAACTAACAAAAACGAAATGATGAATGAAAGAAGGTCAAATGTTAAGTTTAATTCTGAGATGAATGGCTTTCTGTTAACTGAAGGTCTGAAGGGATTTTGGGAGAAAGGCTCCACAAAGTAGTTAGGTCACTGGTCGGCCATGACTGGTGGGACAGGCCTGAGGGGCTAAATGGTCTCCTCCTTGTCATTTATTCCAAGTCAGTTGCACAGCTGAAGTTAACTAAAGTATGCAGACCTCAAGGACGTTTTATTTGAAGTGATTCCAGACATCAGATGATGTTAATCAAGGACGCTTTATTAAACGCACACTATTTAAAGCTTTGAATTTAAACTGACAGCCTGTGGTATTGGGGAGGGGGGGGGGGAGAATGCGGAAGGACCGGCTTACAATTTACCCCCACCCAAGATGTTAACCCCCCCCCTCACCACTGCCCCCCTCCCCCAAGAAAAAAAAGAGCTGACTGTTGTGGTTGTGTGCAGGAATTTAACTTAGGCTACTTTTTGGAAAGATATGTCAAATATAGTGGGTCAGAACAGCGGTGCAGCGATAGAGTTGCTGCCTCACAGCGCCAGAGACCCGGGTTCGATCCTGACTACGGGTGCTGCCTGTACGGAGTTTGTATGTTCTCCCTGTGACCACATGGGTTTTCTGCGGGTGCTCCGGTTTCCTCCCACAACCAAAAGACACGCAGGTTTGTAGGTTAACTGGCTTTGGGAATGAGTTAATTGGCTTTGGTAAAATTGTAAATTGTCCCTCGTGTGTAGGATAGTGCCAGTGTGGGCCGAAGGGCCTGTATCTCTGAAGTCTAACGTTGAACAGCATTCAATAAAGCCCGATTACACATTTCAAGGAAAGTAAGGATTACAGTAACACACGTTAACATTATGTCTTTCAAGACCGTAACACATACCCACACACAGTACACTCAGTGATGTTGCTGCTGTAATGGAGCGTCTAACATGAACCAGGCAAAGTCCCATAAACAGCCAGGTGAAAATAAAGTAGTAATCTGCACTTGTTAAAGAATACCATGCCTGTCGATGAATAAGTAACAGGCTGGGTAGAGTGAGAACTTAAGGGCGGCATGGTATCGCAGCGGTAGAGCTACTGCCTTACGGCGCCAGGGACCCGGTTCGATCCTGAACATGGGTGCTTGTCTGTACGGAGTTTGTACCTTCTCCCAGTGACCTGCGTGGGTTTTCTTCGGGGTCTTTGGTTTCCTCCCACGCTCCAAAGACGTACAGGTTGGTAGGTTAATTGGCTTGGTACAAATGTGAAAGATTGTTCCTAGTGTGTGTAGGATAGCGCTAGTGTGCGGGTATCGCTGGGCCAAAGGGCCTGTATCCACGCTATATCTCTAAACTAACTAAACTAAACTCCCAAAGATTATTGCAGCATGGAGGCAGGCCTTTTGGCCCATCATGTCTGTACTGGCTATCAAGCACCCGTTTACGAGAAAACCCACGGGGTCACGGGGAGAATGAACAGACTCCCTACAGACAGTACCTGTACCCGTAGTCAGGTGGTAAGGCAGCAACTCTACCGCTATGCCACTGTCCTGCCCTAAATGTTCAATGATGTTCAACACTTTGTCTCACAGAGTGGTGAGTCTGTGGAATTCTCTGCCTCAGAGGGCGGTGGAGGCAGGTTCTCTGGATGCTTTCAAGTGAGAGCTAGATAGGGCTCTTAAAAATAGCGGAGTCAGGGGATATGGGGAGAAGGCAGGAACGGGGTACTGATTGGGGATGATCAGTCATGATCACATTGAATGGCGGTGCTGGCTCGAAGGGCCGAATGGCCTACTCCTGCACCTATTGTCTATTGTCTATGATGGTTATTTCCTGAATGAGCTGGAGTTTATGGAATGAAGGAGGTTAGCAGGGAGAATGAAGGAAATCGAGACGGTGATGAGGGCAAGCTGTAAATGGCCCAGATCACACTCCAAACACGTACAGGTTTGTAGGTTCTTGGCTTCGGTAATTGGCAAATTGTTCCCTACCGTGTAGGATAGCGTTAGAGTACGGGGTGACCGCAGGTCGGCGCAGGCTCGGTGGGCTGAAGGACCTGTTGCCACACTGGATTTCTAAACTAAACCTAAAGGCAACAACATTTCTTACTTGCCCAACCACCTCACAAATGCAAAGACGCACTACGTACCATTCCAGGTGATCTCCAGCTTGCCAGGGCTCAAGGGGATGGGCTGCTTCCCCTTCTCAGCAGGACTGGTGTAAGAGCTGAGGAACGGTACGGACTCCCAGATCTGGAGAGGAACACACACGGATGGTTAAATAACCAGCTCAGCGCCAAACACGGGCGTGAAGATTAATACACCAAAAACACACAGGTTTGTCGGCTAATTGGCTTTGGTAAAATTGTAAATTGTCCCTACTGTGCGTCAGATAGAGTTTGTGTGCGGCAATCGCTGGCCGGCGCGAATTCAGTGGGCCGAAGGGCCTGTTTCCTCGCTGTATCTCAAAACTAAACCAAACTAAAATAACTCAGACTGAGTACAACAGCACATTTCTTTCCCTAAAGTGAACCATATGGGTTTAAACAACCATACAACATTTTTATGCTGACAGATTCTTTTGCAGTTAACTGAATTAATTTAATCCTGAAATTTTCCAGATGCCATGCTGGGATTTGAACTCATGACTCAAAGTCATATCCAGCCTCTAGATTATAAATCTGCCAGTATACTCAATGTGCACATAGGCACTGCAAAATCATTGAATGATACAAGGGATGAGGAGACTAAATGGTGAAGACAGGATACATAAAACATGAATTACATTGATTTTAGACGGTTGAAGAGTGATCTTTTATGGTTTTAGAATTATATTTGGATTTCATTAACTTCCTTTCTTCTGAGGGAATCCAGAATATGGGGAAAGCACTTTGTCAAGTCGAGTGTATTGTCATGTGCACAAGTATGGTGAGGTGTAGGTATAATCAAGAGCGGAACTCGCTATCAAAATATGGAGGGGACCGGGGGACAGGGGGGGACACAATTATTGGTGGCCGCGTGCGCATGCGCACACTCACGCACACATGCGCACACTCACGCACACATGCGCACACTCACGCACACATGCGCGAGGCTTAGGCGGCTCAATCCAGCGCTAAATGCAGCTCAACTCTGCCTGTCTCGCCAGGTTAACTGCAGCCCTGACTGAACTGATGGGACACCAGCGCTGCTTCTCTGCGCTGCCCATATTTCCCGCAAGCTCAGGCAGGTTAACCAGGCAGAGTGAGCTGGGTTTAGCGCTGCTTCTCTGTGCTGGCTGTGGGCCTGGGGGTACAGCTCGCGTCTGACTCCTGACCTCTCTGGCCACCCGTGGGGGGGGGGGGGTGGGCACTCGGATGGGGACGGGACAGCGCCGGAGAGCCGGCCGGGATCGATCCTGGATGTGGATGAGGCGTAGGTCTGTGCCACGTCTCCTTCCTCCAATCACCGCACTCTATCCTCAGTCCCACCCCACCACTCCTCCCTCCTCCAATCATCACGCTGAATCACCATATCCCGCCCCCATTGCCTGCTGACTGACGTCTCTCTCATCCAATCAGCGCCCTCGATCAGCAATCCCACCTACACTGTCTCGCGGAAAGCGGAGATTTTAAAATCCGGATTACAAAAACTTGGAGGGGTAGTCCCCCACCTCTCAAAACATGGTGGGGACGTGTCCCCTCTGCCCCCCCGTGTTTGCCGCCCCTGGGTACAATGAAAAATTTGCCTGTAACAGCATCGCGGATTTGTCTGACATGGACTGAGATGGTTGACCCGCCCGGAAGGCCTGGAAGGCCCGGCTTGCCCAGCACTTTGCGAAAGATGGTCTGATATCGGGCGCTGCGAGGCAGTAGCTACACCTCTGTACCGCTTGTAAAATCTTGTTTGAGTAAAACATCTTTTAACGGTTTGTGACCATTGCATCATCAGGAAACTGGCTCTGAGTAATTACCAGCAATAGGCCGTTAAGTCCAGGATGTGCTGGTGTCAACCAAAAGTCATTAGACGGTGATCAGAGAGAATAACATCGGTGCCAGAGTTGGGCAGTTGACGCTTGAATCCCTCCTTCTGGTCTAGTCTCTGTTTAGTTTAATTTAGTTTCGAGATATTGCGTGGAAACAATGAGGCCCACTGAGTCTGCGCCGATCAGCGACCACCAGCGTTGTCCTTCACACCAGGGACATTTTACATTTTACCAAAGCTAATAAACGGACAAAACTGTACGTTTTTGGAGCGTGGGAGAAAACCGGAGCACCCGGAGAAAACCCATGCGGCACGGGGAGAACGTACAAACTCCGTATAAACAAGCACCAGTAGTCAGGATCGAACCCGGGTCTCTGGCGCTGTGAGGCAGCAACTCTACCACTGCGCCACCCCCACTTTCTCCTTGATCCTATTTGAGACCCTCCATTAGGAATGACCATATCAGCAGAACACCCACCTTTGCAGCGTTCACCATCCGCCAGGCATTAAGCAGGCCAAAACCATGCTGGTGACTGTGGCTGAATCCAGCTCCATTTACTTCCCAACCAGCGATCAGGTCATCAAACTAAAGGCAAAGAGAAAAACCCAATCAAAGTAAGTGGAATTCAACATTAAGGGCCTGTCCCACTTACGCGATTCGTGGGGGGCGCTGGAGGAGGGAGATGGCAGCCCTGCCGACAGTCTGTTCGTTTTTGTCATCATTTTTGTTATTTTTAGCATTTGTTTAAAGTTTGTTTTAACGTTCTTCTGTTTGTTTTATGTGGGGGGGGGGGGGGTTGGGGGAATTTTTTTTTCTTCAGGTTCTTACCTTCCCGGAGAGGTGATCAAGTTTCGGATCACATTCTCCGGGCTCTGCGGCCTACCATCGCTGGAGTTGAAAAGCTGCCTCGGACTGTCGTGAGCCCCACCGCGGGACGCGGACCTTCCATCGGAGCGGATCCCTTGCCTGGGATCGCTCCCACCGCGGACTGCGGACTTACCATCAAGGGCTCGCAGTCTCGGGAGAGGTTCGTCGGGAGCTCCAACGCCGCAGAAGGTTCGTCCAGCCCCGACGCGATGTTCGATCGCTCGGCGCGGGGGAGCTGACATCCCCCCGATGCAGGAGCTGAACGCCTCGACACGGAGGGCACGAACGCCGCTGGCTACGGGAGTTAAGACCGTCCCGTCAACGGGGGGCTCGAGGCCCCCGACCAAGGAAGAACAAAAGGAAGGACGAACTTTATTTCGCCTTCCATCACAGTGAGGAATGTGTATGAGTCACTGATGGATGTTCATGTGAAAAAGTGTTTTTTTTGAGTCTGTTGCTTTTTTAAATTGTATGACTGACCTGGCCAGTGAAATTTCACTACACCAATTGGTGTACGTGACAATAAATGAACCTTATGAAACTTATGGACTTTATTTTTGTCGCGGGGTGACGCCTGTATGGTGGTGAGTAGTCGCCCAAAGGGGTCGTACCTTTTTCTGGTCGCCGCTGGATTTTCAACACGTTGAAATTTTTCAGCTGCTGCCGGCACCCGTCATTGTCTACTCACCATCAAACAGGCTTCACCCTGACAAAAATCGCTAAAGTGGGACAGGCCCTCAAGAGTCAGAAAGTCATGTTGCAGCTTGTTGGAGTGGCAGCGCTGCCTTGGCAACTGTGGCTCGTCAGCACTCCGTCTGTTTTTTCTTTTTTAGTTGTTTTCTTGTACTGTTTTAGCGTGTTAATTTGAGTTATTATGTTGTGTATGTGTGTGCGAGAAACGTTTTAGTCTCTTCCTTCTGGGGGGACGCGACTTTCTTGTCGTATCCCCCGTCTCCGTCTCCATCTGCGCTGAGGCCTAATGGCGGAGCTGGCAGCCTCCAACTGCGACCGACCTTGAGGATCCGGAGGCAGAGCCAGCCAGGACTTATCAGCGCGAGGCTGGCCGACTCGGAGCTGTGGCGGGTTCAGGAATTCCGGCATTCCGGCGGCCCGACTTGGAGCTGTGGCGGCTTTCCGGTGGCGGTGGCGGTGGTGGCGGCCGGAGACCCGGCCGCGGGCCCAGTGGACGACATCATCGGGTGCTCGCAGGCCACAGGTTGGTGACCTGTTTTTCCGCAGCTCCCGCGGCAACAGCTGCGTCCGCTGGACTGGTGGGCGGCAGCTTCGGTTCAGCCGCGGGACTGACTTACTTACATCACCCGGTGGGGTCACAACATCGGAGGCCTGGATCGCCTCAGCGCAGTGGAAGAACAAGAAGGGAAGAGACAAAGAGTTAAGATTTTGCCTTCCATCACAGTGAGGAGGTGTCTGGTGGACTCATTGTGGTGGATGTTAAATTTGTGTTCATTGTGGGTTTTGTTATTTTATTATATGTATGACTGCAAGGCAACGAAATTTCATTCAGACCGAAAGGTCTGAATGACAATAAAGTTTCCATGATTCCATGAGTTTATAAAACCTTGGTAGGATGTATTTGGAGTATTGCGTTCAATTCTGGTCCTCCGATTACAGAAAGTAGGTGCAGGCTTTGGAGTGGATGCAGAAGAGGTTTACCAGGATGCTGCTTGGATGAGAGAGTATTAGTTACAAGGAGAGGCTGGATAATCTTGGAATATTTTCACCGGAACTTTGGAGACTGAGAGGAGACCTGATAGAAGTTTGCCAATTTAAGAGAGGCATAGACATGGTAGACAATCAGATCCTTTTTTTCCCCCCCAGTAGAAATGTGAAATTCAAAAGGGTATAAAGGTTAATGGGAAAAGGGAAAGATTGAAAGTTTCAAGAAGGAACTGCAGATGCTGGAAAATCGAAGGTAGACAAAAATGCTGGAGAAACTCAGCGGGTGGGGCAGCATCTACGGAGCGAAGGAAATAGGCAAAGTTTTGGGCCGAAACCCTTCTTCAGACTGACATTAAATCAATCATGAAATCAATGAATTCAGACAGAATCAAAGATTGAACGGTGATGTACAAGAGGGCGGTTACGGTGGTGCAGTAGTAGAGTTGCCGCCTTACAGCGAATGCAGCGCCGGAGAGCCGGGTTCGACCACCACTTGGATCAGAATGTGTTTTTAATCGCTGAGTGCTGTGCCCTTTGTATTATTGTCCTCACAGCTGAGTTGCGCTGGATGTAATGGCTAAGCACTTGGAGCATCGGGGGCTAATCAGGAACAGTCAGCACTGAGAGAGGGGGGCAAGTTGTGTCTCACTGTGAGCTAAGTTCCAGCAGATTGTAGAGTGTACAGCTTAAAACAATGAGATCCACGTTTAGATTGGGTACCGTTTTGCAGTTAGCTTTTAGACGAGACATCTCCAATATCTTATTTTTTTCACACTGTTTCTGCTAGCTTCACCTCCCCTCCTACTTCCTTCTTCATCTCTCCCCATCTCTATTCCTCACCCCTTCTGCTTCTGAACTCTCTCTCTCTCTCAACCTATCTTGCTTTTACTCTTCAATCCTTCCCTCAGCCCCCCCCTCTTCCCCGCTCACTCTCCTCTCCCCACTCCTCCCTCCCCTCCCCCCCCCCCCCGCTCCCTCTCCTCCCTCCCCTCCACATCTCCCCCACATCCCCCACTCTCCTCTCCCTGCCACCGCCCCCCCTCCCCCACACACACACATATAATTTTCCATTTTATCATTCCATCTATCATTGCATCATCTCATTGTGTGTGGATTCAAAAGGATCACAAGACTGCTGTCACTTCACCTTAAGCCTCTATTTCAATGTACAATCCATCCCTCACAACAATCCTCGCACAAAGACCTTTCCAACTCCTCACCGTGCAATCTTTTACATTTTTTAAACCACGATTATAAGAGGATTTGTTTTCTTAATAATGCATGCGCCCATGAATTTGTTTGAGAACACCAAACTATGCAGCATTTACTGGAAGGTGCAGATTGAAAATCTAAAGTCAATATTATTCATGGAATTGTATTGTGATCATTTGAGGAAATGCCATTGTCCTGTGCTGTAGTGATGAAGTTTCCCCTTTAGGTTTTATTGTCTGTGCCTTAGATAGATTCGGAAAGTACAAGCTAATGGAAACTTGTCCACTTTGTGTGTCACTGGCTGTGTCTGGTTCAGTAAAAAGAAAGAGATCTAAAGGGGAGAGATTTAGTTGAGTTTAGTTTAGAGAAACAGAGTAGAAACAGGCCCTTCGGTCCACCGAGTCTGTGCCGACCGGCGATCGCCCCGTATGCGAGCACTATTCCTATACACTAAGGACAATTTATAATTTTACAGAAACCAATTAACCTACAAACCTGCACGTCTTTGAAGTGTGGGAGGAAACAGGAGCACCTGGAGGAAGCCCACGCGGTCACAGGGAGAACGTGCAAACTCCACACCCGTAGTCAGGATCGAACCCGGGTCTCTGGAGCTGCAATGCAGTGACTCTACCGCTGCGCCACCGTGCCGCCCTATTAATGGTGAGTTATGGGTAGATTTGCAAACACAAGTGTAAACACCAATGTCGGTCGGTTGTGCCAAACGGCTGGGTCTTTGAGTGGATGTGTGACGATGCCGTTGTGCCCAGCCGTGCCCCATTCTTACCCGCGTAGCCGTGAAGACAATGATGTGCTGAACATCCCGCCACGTGAGGCATGGGCGAACCTGCAGCATCAACGCAACCATTCCCGCAGCCAGCGGTGCAGCAGCGGAGGTCCCAGTGTGCCCATCAGTGCAGCCAGTGCCGTCTTGCATCTGCCAGTCAGAGGTCACCTGAATAGCAGAGTAGGGAAGGACGATTAACCACTGGTTCATCCCCAGAGAGACAATAGACAATAGACAATAGGTGCAGGAGTAGGCCATTCGGCCCTTCCACCCAGCACCGCCATTCAATGTGATCGTGGCTGATCTTCAAGCTTGTTAAGGGCTTGGAGACGCTAGAGGCAGGAAACATGTTCCCGATGTTGGGGGAAGTCCAGAACCAGGAGCCACAGTTTAAGAATAAGGAGTAAGCCATTTAGAACGGAGACAAGGAAACACTTTTTCTCACAGAGAGTGGTGGGAGGCAGCATCTCTGGAGAGAAAGGATGGGTGACTTTTTGGGTCGGGACCCTTCTTCAAACTTAGTGCAGAGGGAAAGGACCAGGAGGCCAGAACAAAGCAGGGCCTGCAACAGATGATCAAGGAAGGATGGAGCCCATAATGGTCTATTGTTGGCTGGGGAAGAGGTGATGATGAAAGGATACAAGGATGCTAGTGCTAAATGTCTCAAATCAGAGTCTGCTGCCATTTGTCCTCACTCAAGTTGACAAGCCCTCAGGTCCTGGCATTGTGCTAGTTCCATAAACCAGGTCAGTAAATGCACGATTATTAATTCACGTGTTGGGACATAAATTACAGTCAGAACAAACCATTTGTGATCCATCGGGGCAGGTTAAATTGGAGCCTCTCCCCACTGGCTGGCTGAGCCGCATTTGAAGCACGCAAAAACCCTTTGAACAATGTTAGTGCTTTCAGGCTGCATCAGGCTCCGACCATGAGACTGGGTGAACAAGATGTCATCACCAGAATTTTGTAGCGGTTCAAATCTATGACAATCTGTTGATCAAAGGCTTGCTGAGATCAAAGTGGCCAAAGAGTCATAAGTCGAGCATAAAATGCCGCTCCCTTGTTGTTCCTAGAACAAGGAAGATTACGTACTGTATGAATGTGCCTCTGGTTATGCTCTGACTTTCCTGGAAGGGTTTTGTATTACAGACATGGTTTGAGCTTAGTATTCTCAGGTGAGTCCTTGAATCACCATCTTAATATTTTTCAAACAGTATACTGTAATGGAACATGCTATGTTTTATTTTAAGCATATTTAATAGCATGACAAAGCCCAGACATAGATGGAAGCTTGTACAAGTACCATTGAGAACCCTTGAGCAGCTGATACAGTACATTTGGTTTATCAGAATGAGGATCCTTGGTGGAAAGCAGAAGAAATGGCTGTCAGAGTGTGCGATGCAGATAAACGGTCGTACACAGTGCTCTGCCGGTCCATGTGCTCGATCATAATGTTTCAGGGATATATTACGCACAGCGTCATTTTAGACAAAGTGGACGGACATGATATCTTTGACCCATGGAGTCGCACAGATCTCAGATTGGAGATAAACCAAAGTTTCAATTGCAACCACTGGGTCCATGACGAAACGAGTCTCGCATTTCAGTGGCACAGATGTGGAGATGTCACCGCTCTCCATCCCCATTACAGCCATAAGCAGTGATGGATGTGTCTCTTCACCCATCACACATTGACACCTTGAAGAGAGCCACACAGCCACAATACAAACTTGGATCTACAGTAATTCCTAGATTTGTGAACGTTCGATTTATAAATTTTTTGCTATAACGCCATTGCGTGTGCTTTTGATTTACAAAGCTGCTTAATCGTGCTCACTGTCTAAAGAATGCCTTGTACTGAAATGGTGTGATGAATTTTGCCCAGTCTTTAATGATTTATTATTTGTGCTGAGAGAACTGTTTTCCTTAGGAGTATGCCCTTTTTCGAAGTCAAGTAAGACCTGTATTTAATTTCTGATTACAGGCAGAGACACAACAAAATAGTTTGGCAACCCAGACATAAAAGACAGTAGCAATGGGACCAAATTATAACGTGGCTAATCCCCGTATGGCGAATTAAAGGATTTGAAGACTTTGTTACCCATTTTCAATTCCCACTGTCCGTATCAAATTCCCCAATATTGGCTATCAGTCAAACGAGTGAAAAATTCATTCCCAGAATTTTCAGATCACCGCACACACTGACATTAATTTGAAACCAGCTGTCTCTTTAAAACGGATTCTTGATTTGTATCAGTTGAGTTACTGATAAACTAGAATTTTCCAGCATTTGTGTTTGAAGGATTAAAAGTATGTCTCCAGCACATCTTAACATGCATTTTCCACAGGAACTGTAGATAATTAATAACTCGAAGATCAAGTCTCAATTTCAAGTATGTCTTTGCAGTGAGGGCTGCACACTGGAGCAGCAGTAGAGTTGCCCGCTCACAGCAACAGAGAACCGGGTTCGATCCTGACAACAGGTGCTGCCTATACAGAGTTTGCACGTTCTCCCTGTGACCGCATGGGTGCCTCTGGGTGCTCCCACATTCCAAAGACGTCCAGGTTTGTAGGTTCATTGGTTTCTGTAAATTGTCCCTGGCCTGTGGGATAGAATTAGTGTACGGGTGATCACTGGTTAGTGGGGAATCGGTGGGCCAAGGGGCCTATTTCCGCGCAGTTAGTCTCAAATAACAGGAACCCACTAGTGCCGCATTAAGATTTTACCTAGGATTATTATCCGGTTTATAAATGCCATATTGACAGTTCTGGAGATAAAATATCTCATGTAGTAACAGACTGAATTCTCCAGGGCTGTGTTATAAAATAAAGTGATGTAACATGACCCTCATGTACTAATAATGAGGGCCTTGCAACAAGGCGTCAGCTTGTACACAGGGAATATTATTTACAGACTTCAGCTTCCATGCAACATGAATAATTCTACTCAATCTGTATTGCAAATTGGCAAACACATACGTTAGAGAAAAAAATTAAATTATCTGAAATAGCAATACCACTGTAATTTGATCTGTTTTCTTTCGAGGAGAGCGAGATTGCACATGTGGAGGTTATGTGCGACAGTTTGCATGTGTATGAGGTGTGTGCGTGGATGAGAGCAATGGGAAAGGCTTGTATCGTGAGAACTGCAACAGAGGCAATAATAATTAAAAAATAGAAATGAAACATGCAAACGCGCATTCTCAGGATCGGGATGTGAACGTCGAAAATAGAGCCATGGTGAGGGCAAGTCGCGGGTTGCTGCGGTTTCCACGCGAGGTCGGGTTCGAACCCGGGGCTCTGGCGCTGTGAGTCAATGTCTCACAATGACGAGATATTGTGCTGGCAGTGGCTGGGCGTCACACCCAGAGTGTGTGGCCAATACAGCGACATCATTGCTCCGCTCTGCCACTGATCTCTCCAAAGATAGACACGTTGCTGGAGTAACTCAGCGAGACAGGCAGCATCTCTGAAGAAAAGGAATAGGTGGCATTTCGGGTCGGAACTCTTCTTCAGACTGAAAGATAGAGAAGACCATGGCCGGCAATAGATGACCTCGTGAAGGGTGGAGTCCATAATGGCCCATTGTTGGCGAGGACAGATGTGCTAACTGCAAGGATGCGAACAGTGCAACTAGTAGGATGACTAGGGTGGGGGAGGGGGCTCTTCAGTGTTGTCCGGAACATTCCTTCTCTCCAGAGATGCTGCCTGCCCCGCTGAGTTACTCCAGCATTTATGTGTCCATCTTCGGTTTAAACCAGCATCTGCAGTTCCTTCCTACACAATGATCTCTCCACACGGGTTTCCTGGCTCGGTATCAATGGAGAAGGTTCCCAAATGCCTGCTAAAAAACGACCAGGAAATCCTCCCTTGATGAGTAACTAATCATATTTAAAATATTGAATCCCGCCTGTGCTCTCCGCCAACATTAACTCTGGCGTCAATACTTTCTGAATGTGCCAAATGAGAATGATGATAGTGACTTGCTAATTTATGACAGCACAGTGAAGAATCAATTCCCATAGTTTAGCGATTAATATTCTGGCTGAGATGTTAATTTTATGACAAAGGCCTCTTTAATTTAAAATATTGCCCCTTAATATATCAATTCACTCTCAGCTCTGTGTTCATCCCTCAAGATGAACTGAATTTTATTAAGCCGCAGAAAACAAAAATAAATAGACAATAGGTGCAGGAGTAGGCCATTCGGCCCTTTGAGCCAGCACCGCCATTCAATGTGATCATACCTGATCATCCACAATCAGAAACCCGTTCCTGCCTTCTCCCCATATCCCCTGACTCCGCTATCCTTCAAAAACTCTACCTAGCTCTCTCTTGAAAGCATCCAGAGATTAAAAAAATGCGGATTCAGAATATCCGAAATGAAAACAATTGCTGGAAATGTTCATCAGCTGAAGAAGCAACAGTGGAGAGAGGAACCCAAAATCATGATTCAGGTTTAAGAAAGAACTGCAGATGCTGGAAAAATCGAAGGTAGACAAAAATGCTGGAGAAAATCAGCGGGTGAGGCAGCATCTATGTACATGCTGCCTCACCCGCTAAGTTTCTCCAGCATTTTTGTCTACCTTCATGTTTCAGCTTAATCACCTTTCATCTGTACTTCAGAGATGTTTGGACGAGTCCCGGTTGAATTCACGAGCCGCAGGTTAATTGGCTTGGAATAAATGTAAAATTGTCCTTAGTGTGTATAGAACAATGTTAGTGTTCGGGGGGGATTGCTGGTTGGCATGGACTCGGTGGGCCCAATGGCCTGGTTCAGCACTGTATCTGTAAACACAACCAAACCGTTTGAATTATGGACTGAAGAGATACTCACACAAACCACTCTGGTATTTGAACAACTACAGAGTAAATATTAGCAGCTAGAAATGAAACAAGTGCAGGTCTCCAAGTTCCAGAGAGGAAGTGCCTCTCCTTGTATTTTCCAACTTAAAGCTACTCTAAATATATAATGTTTAAGAAAGAACTGCAGATGCTGGAAAAATCTAAGGTAGACAAAAAAGCTGGAGAAGCTCAGCGGGTGAGGCAGCATCTATGGAGCGAAGGAATAGGCGACGTTTCCTTGAAGGGTCACCTATTCCTTCGCTCCATAGATGCTGCCTCACTCACTGAGTTTCTCCAGCTTTTTTGTCTACCTAAATATATAATGAAGATCTTCAGAACCTCCGGCCAATACTGAAGCGTCCCCTCCCCCACCCTAGTCATCCAACTAGTTGCAGTGTTTGCATTCTTGCAGTTAGCACATCTGTCCTCGCCAACAATGGGCCATTATGGACTACACCCCTCATGAGGTCATCTGTTGCCGGCCCTGGTCTTCTCTATCTTTCAGTCTGAAGAAGAGCTCCAACCCGAAATGCCATCTATTCCTTTTCTCCAGAGATGCTGCCTGACCCGCTGAGATTGCACCAACATTTTATGTCTATCTTCCACAGACTGGCTCCACTTGTGTAGGAAAGAGCTACAGATGCTGGTTTAAACCGAAGATAGACGCAAAATTCTGGAGTAACTCAACGGGTCGGGCAGCATCTTAGGAGAAAAGGACTAGGTGACGTTTTGAATCGAGACCCTTCTTTAGACTGAGAGGCAGGAGAAAGGGAAACCAGAGCATCCTGCACACTCTGGTACCTCACCACTCTCCTCTCAACTCTGCTTCATGTCAACACCTCTCCTCTCCAGCTCCCTCAGCCCATCTGCACGTATCTCTCTTTCCAATCAAGAAACATCTCCTCTCTCCTTTACAATGCTTTTCCCACAGAATATTTGGGACCAGCGTTGAGACAGGCTCGCTGGTCAGTTCCAGGTTCCAGATGGGAATGAATCGTGTTATGAGCAAAGATTAAGGAGACTACCGCTGCGCCACCGTGACTTGGTGGTCAAGGTGGCTCAGCGGTAGAATTGCTGCCTTACAGCGAATGCAGCGCCGGAGACCCGGGTTCGAACCCAACCGCGGTTGCTGTCTGTACGGAGTTTGTTTTCTTCTCCCCGTGACCTGTGTGGGTTTTCTCCGCGATCTTCGGTTTCCTCCCACACTCCAAAGACGCACAGATTTGTAGGTTAATTGGCTTGATAAATGTAAAAATTGTCTCTAGTGGGCGTAGGATGGTGTTAGTGTGCGGGGATCGCTGGTCGGCTCGGACCCGGTGGGCCGAAGGGCCTATTTTTGCATTGTATCTCTAAACTAAACTTTCTGGAATTTGGGAGGAGGAGAAATTATTTTATTGTTGCAGGATTCCGCGAGGATAGGACAGACGTTGGGAGGATGTTTTCCGTGGTCAGTGAATCCAAATCGGGAATAAACTATTAATGTGATTCTCAGGCTGAAACCTTCAGCATGTAATTGCTGTAAACAGGATGCTTGCTCATTGTTAAATGGATAATCGACTGCAGGAAGCAGCATCTTAATGACCTCTCAGATGCTTGGACAAGGTCTCCTGACAATTGAATGCTCAGGGCCCAGCTCTTCATTACCGAGCAACTCAATGTAATACACTGATGATAGAAATGGAATTTTCCTCCTTCAGTGTTAGTTTGCCTGTGGCCTCTTTCACTGTGTGTCATTGTTATCGTAATCATGGGTCACAACACATATTAGGATGGCCGTGAGACTGTCAGCGAACAAAAGCACTTTTCATGGTTTTGATTTAGTTTAGTGATACAGCACAGAAACAAGCCCTTCAGCCCACAGAATCCAACGATCACCCATACACTAGCATTTATCCGACACACTCTCCCCGTTGGATTGCAACCTTGTCGTGGTCAGGGAGCTTGTGTGTCTCAGTGACCCCTAGAGCTACGACAGCGGGAGATTCGTCTCCTGTAGGGTCTCCCGTGCTGGACAGGTCGAAGGGTAGAGGCGAGACGAAGAGCGATCCACTGGTCCTCCAGGTTGGAGGCTGAGCACAGGGTCTAACAAACCTGTCTCGTAAAACAAATATGTTACGGAAACATGGGGGGGGAGAGACACGGCGTGGGCGGGGGGGGGGGGGGGGGACAGGAAGCAAGGAAAAATTCCAGGACAATTCAGGGCTAGCAATAGGTGACCTCAGGCAAGGAGGTTCCCTGATAGGGCACCTCGTTGACTTGGGACAAGTGAGTGGCCAAGTGGGATTGCATTTTGTGTCTATCTTTAGTGTAAACCAGCCATCTGCAGTTCCTTTTTATTACAACCTATAAACCCTCCAGTCTTTGGGAAATAGGAGGAAACCAGAGCACCTGGAGGAAACCCACTGGGTCACAGGTAGAGTGTGCAAAACTCCACACAGACAGCACCTGAGGTCAAAATTGATGTTGGTCTCTGGCATTGTGAGGTGGCAGCTCGACGAACTGTGCCACTGTGCCTTCCGCCCTGTTGGCTAGTGAATCTACCACATCACAACAGCAGTGCCATACAGAGCAATTTTAAAGCTAGACCACATTTTGATGACTTTTACCCTTCACATGAAATCTAACAAAGCTGCAGCTCCTATTGTATCCTATTGTATGATTTTGTGAAATTAACTTTTGTTTAATCCACTGTTCGATGCCACGGTTTTAATTTTGTCCCACAGATGAGTGTATTATTCATATCTTCCTCAACATATGAACCTTTAACAAACACCCACATTGATGTTGTCAGGACTTGAGGGCCTGAGCTACAGGGAGAGGCTGAAGGAAAAGACTTTAAAGCCCTGTCCCACTGTACGAGTTCATTCCAAGAGTTCTCCCAAGTTTGCCCTGATTCGAACTCGGAGATTTACGGTAATGGCCGCTTGTCGGTACTCCGGGCTCTCGTGGACATTTTTCAACATGTTGAAAAATCTTCACGAGTGTTCCCGTGCTTACCTGCCATTAGCGAGTCTTCCCGAGTACCTGCCGTTAGCGTTATGAGCCACTAAGAGACGTCCCCGAGCTCCAACGTACCCGCTACGTGCATTCTCCGTGCTTACCACGAGTTTGATTTTTTTTTAACTCGGGAGAGCTCTTAGAATGAACTCGTACCGTGGGACAGGGCTATTAGTCTTTGGATTGCAGGTTGGGGGTGATCCTATAGAGGTGTATAAGTTCATGAGAGGAATCTATAGGGTAAATGCACAGAGTTTTTTGCCCAGAGTAGGAGAATCAAGAACCAGAGGACATAGGTTTAAGGCAAAAGGTCCTGAGGGATAACTTTTTTTTTACACAAAGGTTGGTAGATGTATGGAATGAGCTGCTGGAGGAGGTAGTTGAGGCCGGTCCGATCACAATGTTTCAGAAACAGTTCGACAGGTACATGGACAGGATAGGTTTGGAGGGATTTGGAGTAAACGCGGGTAGGCGGGACTAGCGTGGATGGGGCACATTGTGTGGCGTGGGCAAGTTGGGCTGAAGGCCCTATTCCCGTGCTGTATGACTCTGACTGCTAATATTTCACAATATGTTTCCTATATTAAAGCAGTGACTGCCTTTGGGATTTCCCGAGTGGAAAAGTATTTTATATATAGACACATATATGGGAAGCCTTTCCTCTTTTTAAGTATTAACACTCTCCTTGGGGTTCCTGGAAATGTCTTCACCATTCTGGGGACCCAGTGCAAATGTGATCACACTCTTAGCGATTTCCAAGAATTATCTTCATTCTAGACTTCCCCCGCATGTATTGACCTACGACAATAAATCCCTAGAAAATATTAATAGACTCTTTGGGATACTTTGCAGATGCACACGCACTTTGAGGGACCCCAGAGTAACATTAACGCTCTCAAGGATCCTTAGCAAACAATACCATTCTCCCAGGGATGCTCTGCTCTTGCAAACCCCGCGATCAAATTCTGAGTGAACACCAAACCTTGCCGGGGAAACCCTGTCCTCATTCTTGAAAGCCAAGAGAAAAACGCCTGAGATAGACACAAGATGCTGGAGTAACTCAGCAGCTCAGGCAGCATCTCTGGAGAAAATGGAGGGGACGTTTTGGGTCAGGACCCTCCTTCTGACTGAAGAAGTCGTCTAAAGAAGTTTTTCTGACCCGAAAAATCACCGCTCCATTTTCTCCAGAGATACTGCCTGACCCGCTGAGTTACTCCGGCATCTTGTGTCTATCCTTGATGTAAACCAATTACTGCAGTTCATTTCTATTGCAGAAAGATTCCTGATATCATTTGCAAAAATAAGCATATACGAAACAGGAGAGCGGCCAATCAGCCCCTTGAGATTGCTCTGCTTTTCCAGTCATTAGCTGATCCAATCTTTGACTCAACACTACTCTTGGGGATGATCAGCCATGATCACATTGAATGGCGGTGCTGGCTGGAGGGCTGAATGGCCTCCTCCTGAATAGCCTATTGTTTATTGTCTATTGTCTTCCACTTTCTCCCCACACCTCTTGACTCCCTTGTATTTAATATGTCTGTTAATTTCCACTTCAAATACGTTCAATTACTCTATATCTACCTGTTCCCTGAGTTAGAGGGATGGCCAAGGATTCACAATCTTTTATGAGAGGAAATTCCTCCTCATTTTTGCATGAAACTCTGAGCCCGGCATCCAGATTCCCTGACTCGGGGGGAAAAAAACTCTCTCCGCACTGGCCCAGTCAATCATCTTGCGTTAAGATCAAATCTCATTCTTCTCCATCCCAATGTGTGTGGGGAAACCTCCTCAACCTTTATTCATACACAACCTTTGCAGAGGATCAGCTGAGTGAACCTTCCCTGCTCCACCTTCATTCCTTGCTGTCGAAGATAGGATAACAACCAATTCATCCACTATCCCTACTGCTGTAACAATTTGGAATGCAGGTCATCAGGTCCTGGGGACTTGTTGGCCTTCAGCATCATTAGAACAAGAGAGAAATGTTCAAACGATTGCTGGGCTGGAAAGTGCAGGCATTGAATTTCTTCCCAGTCTAATAGCCTTGTCCCACGGTACGAGTTCATTCCAAGAGCTCTCCCGAGTTTGCCCTGATTCGAACTCGGAGATTTACAGTAATGGCCATTCGGGCTCTCATGGACATTTTTCAATATGTTGAAAAATCTTCACGAGTCTTCCTGTGCTTACCTGCCGTTAGCGAGTCTTCCCGAGTACCTGCCGTTTGCGCTAAGAGACATCCCCGAGCTCCGACATACCCACTACGTTTATTCTCCGTGCTTACCATGAGTTTGATTTTTTTTAAACTCTGGAGAGCTCTTGGAATGAACTCGTACCGTGGGACAGGGGTTTAAGCAGAGTATAAAGACCTCTGAAGTCTTTATGGGGTGTCGGTGTGGAGTTTGTACGTTCTCCCCGTGACTGCATGGGTGTGCATTCTCCGGTTTCCTGGTACATTCCAAAGACGTGCCGGTTTGTAGGTTAACTGATCTCTGTAAATCACCCCTAGAGTGTAGGATGCAAAAGTGGTCTAACATCAAACTTGTGTATGGTCGCCATGGACACGAGGGGCCTGTTTCCACATTATACCTCTAAACTCTAAATTTAAAACCCATGACACAGATCAACATTATCTTTAAATATAGCACAAAAATGTCCTAAAACTGCATGCCCACTTTTCCAGACAGTTGTGTGAAACGTTACAAAGATGACTGATGTTCTGAGTAACATTGTATTGCACTGAATTAACAATGTTCTGTACAACTAAGACTAAGAATTTCACGCCAAAGGCATATTGAATTTACAGAAAGGGATGGGTTCGGTGACCGATGGTAATCCAATTCCTTTCATAGGAAGCTATGGCTTCATATATTTCCTGTCACTGGATGTCAAGTCAAGTCAAGTTTATTCGTCACATACACATACGAGATGTGCAGTGAAATGAAAAGTGGCAATGCTCGCGGACTTTGTGCAAAAAACACACAAACAAACAAACAAACTACAAACAGAATGGAACAGAATCACATATTCTTTTACATATTACATATTGTGGGAGGAAAGAAAAAGGAAAAAAACAGCAATTTAAAAAAAACAGTAGAATGGTCCAGTAAAGTTAGTCCCTGGTGAGATAGGAGTTTACAGTCCTAATGGCCTCTGGGAAGAAACTCCTTCTCATCCTCTCCGTTCTCACAGCATGGCAACGGAGACCGTTGACAAAAGATCTCACTCTGCCTATTTCCCCACTCGCACTGTATTATGCAATTCTCATAACAAACCACCCGACAATGACGGATGTCCTTTGCTAAAGCTTAGGTGAGTTTGAAAGCTGTAGGAGACCGGAACAGAGAGACCTTGTACTAGACAGACAGAACAAAAGATACTCTGTTCATGTTGCAGTCCGTTCCAGAGCATCTGTTCCTTGCAATGAGCTGGAATGTTAAGAAGCGGATGATATGCGGTGAATTGATTAAAACGTCGGAACCAGAGTTGCATCATTAGGGATATGACAGAACCATCTTGAATATTCCTGGAGTGCAAAGGAGAACATCAAGAAATAACTTCATTTGGTTGCACCCATTTGAAAAATATTTCATCCTTCGAACTTGCCTTACATTGTAATGTTAGCTAACTTTCTGAGGTAATTCGAACTGTCACTGTTGGTCGCTTTACAAAGGAAGAGATATCTGGAAATCTAGTTCAAATATATCAGGCTTTTAAAGATAGCGGAGTCAGGGGATATGGGGAGAAGGCAGGAACAGGTTAGTGATTGGGGGATGATCAGCCATGATCACATTGAATGCCGGTGCTGGCTCGAAGGGCCAAATGGCCTACTCTTGCACATATTGTCTATTGTCAATTAATTTGTATTGCTTGTTAAGGTTGTAGTTGCCCTGTCTTGAGGTGCAGTAATACAATAATAAAATGAGCCTGGGGTCATTGGAGAGGATGGAAGATTAAAAATTTCGAAGTTATATGAAATGAAAAAGCTGTTACTTTACATATTTCTAATTTTTGAGGCAATGAAAATTTTAATTTAATTAGCACAGCTGGTCATATTGGGCATGTGTTTATGTGCGTGTGCGTGTGTGTGTGTGTGTGTGTGTGTGTGTGTGTGTGTGTGTGTGTGTGTGTGTGTGCGTGTGTTTAAAAATACTGAAAATCAAAAAAAATTACAGATGCTGGAAATATTAAATTGAAACAGAAACCATTCAGCAGGTCAAGCAACATATGTGGAAAGAGAAACATAATGAATGTTTCAGGTCTTTTATGTTTTTATGATCTTAAATATGGTTCCACACAGTGGTATGAAAGACTTCCCCAGAAGACTGAGGACATTTGTCATGGCTCCAGCAACCCTTCCCAACTTCTACAGATGTGTCCGTAAAATCATATTATCGGGATGCATTACAGCTTAGTTTCAGCAATTGGAGATTTGTGGATGTAGCCCAGACCATCACATAGATCTTCAACCACCCTACCATCAACCCCCGACATTTCATACTGCTTCTTGATGATTCCATCAATGTGCTGGGTCCAGGACAGATCTTCAGAGACATGTCCACACAGGAGTTTATTTTAAGCATCTGGACTACCTACTTGGTGCACACCACTCTCCTTTGAAGCCCATTGAGATGTTTTGATGATCTGCCCAGCTGGAGGGAAGGATGTCATTAAGTTGGAAAGGGGCAATACAGATTCACCAAGATATTCAGGAGATACAAGGAACCGCAGATGCTGGGTTATACAAAAAAATGACTCAAAGTGCTGGAATAAACCGGTAGGTCAGGCAGCATCTCTGGAGATCATGGATGGGTGACATTTCAGGTCAGGACCCATCTTATTCTGGTCGACCCGAAACATCACCTATCCATTTTCTCCAGAGATGTTGCATAACCCACCGTGTTACTCCAGCATTTTGTGTCTTTATTAATATAAACTGGCATCTGCAGTTCCTTGTATCCTTTTTTTCACTGTTTACAGGCTTGAGTTAGAGGAAGCGGCTGGGAGGCTGAGGTGTAATCTTAGAGGTGAACAAGATCCCATTCCTTCTCTCCAGAGATGCTGCTGCCTGTCCCGCTGAGTTACTCCAGCATTTTGTGTCTACCTTCGATTTAAACCAGCAGCTGCAGTTATTTTGTACACAAGATCATGAGAGACATGGATAAACTGAACCACAGGGAGGAGGATTCTAAAGCTAGAGGGCATAGGCTTGAGGTGAAAGATGGAAAGGTTTATAAGGGACTTCAGGGGCAACCTTTTTCCACAGAGGATTGTCCATATCTTGAATGAGCTGCCGGAGGAAGCTATGGAAGTGGATACAATCTTTTAAGAGACATTTGGACAGATAGATGAATGGGAACCATTTAGAGGACTATGGGCCAAATGCGGGTAAATGGGACTAGCCCGATAATCAAACTTGGTTAACATGGTCAAGGTGGACCAAATGGTCTGATTCCATGCTGTTCAGCTCTATAGACCCCATGTGCCTGAAGCCTTCTTGTGCAGCCCTGTATCAATTCCCTTGTGTTCAATAAATACTTCAGTGAAGCACCTCGATGTAACCTTGCTACATTAAGGGAGCAGCAAAAAGAAAAGTTGTTATAATAACCAAAGTGACATTTCAAGCAGAAAAGGCGACGCAATTACATCGCATTTTATTTTTTAAAACCTTTTCTGCTCTCGATGATCTTATTGATTGATGTGAGGGGTACGTTTTTCACACAAAGAGTGGTGGGTTTAAGGAACGAGCTGATGGACCCTGATGGACTCTGATTGATGAGAAAAACATTTTTCACACAGAGAGTGGTGAATCTCTGGAATTCTCTGCCACAGAAGGTAGTTGAGGCCAGTTCATTGGCTACATTTAAGAGGGAGTTAGATGTGACCCTTGTGGCTAAGGGGATCAGGGGGTATGGAGAGAAGGCAGGGACAGGATACAGAGTTGGATGATCAGCCATGATCATATTGAATGGCGGTGCAGGCTCGAAGGGCCGAATGGCCTATGTTTCTATGTACCTGCTGCGTATTAGTACGCAGGCTGGAGTTATGCAATAGTTAGTTACAGCAGCAATTCATCTAACTCAAGTGGGCAAGATAATAACTATAAGGATTAAACTAACCCGTCTAAAAAGGTGCGGCATTCCTGTGGGCTGTCAGGAATGTTAACTTACAACTTCTGAAGATTTTATCTTGCTGAGATTTTGAATAGTCCCACCTTACACAATCAACAATTGGGTGAGAATTTCTCCTTTATAAAGTGAGTGTACCTGTCTCAATGTTTCTTAAGTGTTGTGGTGTTTAAGAAAGAACTGCAGATGCTGCAAAAAATCGAAGGTAGACAAAAATGCTGGAGAAACTCAGCGGGTGAAGCAGCATCTATGAAGGGAAGTAATGGGTGACGTTTCGGGTCCCGACCCGAATCATAGCCCGGTCCTTCTCTCCATAGATGCTGTCTCACCCCACTGAGTTTCTCCAGCATTTTTTGTCTACCTTTAAACGTTGTGATAGTGGGTACACAAAATTCTGGAGAAACTCAGCGGGTGCAGCAGAATCTATGGAGCGAAGGAGATAGGCAACGTTTCGGGGCGAAACCCTTCTTCAGACTCGAAACGTTGCCTATCTTCTTCGCTGCTGCACCCGCTGAGTTTCTCCAGAATTTTGTGTACCCCATGATTTTCCAGCATCTGCAGTTCCTTCTTTAAAACGTTGTGATAGTCCCTGCCTCAACTATCTCCTCAGGCAGCTCGTTCCTTAAACCCACCACTCTTTGTGTGAAAAACGTACCCCTCACATTAATTTATTTAATTGTTCCTTTATTTTCTAAACGTATTGCAAAAGAAAGCTACCATCATGACGAGGGTTATGAAACAGTAAAGGAAGTGACCCGAGCAGGCTGAGGTAATCAAGCGAGCTGTCTTTGTATATTGGAAAGCTGTGCTAGTTTTTTTCTTTCAAGCCTGTTGCCAAGGCAACAACAACAACAGGCCACAACATTGCATCAGGGCAGTTTTTGGTGGCGGACTTTGGTTGTAGTTAGTTGCCTTCCTCTGTACGATGACTCACGTTTAAAGGGGCAATTACCCAATCAAAACCTGGCCAGAAACACAAGGCTGTGCTTGCGAAACATTTGCAATGATTTATTGTATGCTTTATTTGTTTGTGGACGGCATCCTCCCCCTCCAGTATTGCGGTGGAGGGGGGGGGGGGTGGTGGTGGCGGCGGCGGCAGTGGTGTGTGTGTGTGTGTGTGTGTGTGTGTGTGTGTGTGTGCGTGTGTGTGTGTGCGTGTGTGTGTGTGTGTGTGTGTGTGTGTGTGTGTGTGTGTGTGTGTGTGTGTGCGTGCGTGTGTGTGTGTGTGTGTGTGCGTGTGTGCGTGCATGTGTGTGTGTGTGTGCGTGCGTGCGTGTGTGTGTGTGTGCGTGTGTGCGTGCATGTGTGTGTGTGCGTGCGTGTATGTGCGTGCGTGCGGGTGTGTGTGTGTGCATGTGTGTGTGTGTGCGTGTGTGCGAGTGTGAGTGTGTGTGTGCGTGTATGTGCGTGCGTGCGTGTGTGTGTGTGTGTGCGTGTATGTGCGTGCGTGCGTATGTGTGTGTGTGCATGTGTGTGTGTGTGCGTGTGTGTGCGAGTGTGAGTGTGCGTGTGTGCGTGCGTGTGTGTGTGTGTGTGTGCGTGCGGGTGTGTGTGTGCGTGTGTGAGTGTGCGTGTGTGTGTGTGTGTGTGTGTGTGTGTGCGTGTGTGTGTGTGTGTGTGTGTGTGTGTGTGTGTGTGTGCGTGTGTGTGTGTGTGTGTGTGTGTGTGTGCGTGTGTGTGTGTGTGTGTGTGTGTGGTGTGTGCGTGTGTGTGTGTGTGTGTGTGTGTGTGTGTGTGTGCGTGTGTGTGTGTGCGTGTGTGTGTGTGTGTGTGTGCGTGTGTGTGTTATCTCCTCTATCCCTGCAACCCCCTCGCTCCTACATAGAATATCGAACAGTGCAGCACAGGAACAGGCCCTTCAGCCCACAATGTCTCTGCCTAACATGATGACAAGGCCAAACTCCTATGCGTAGAAACGGGGAACTGCAGATGCTGGTTAAGGCGCAAAAGGACACAAAGTGCTGGACTAAAGCCCCTGTCCCACTTATGTGTCCTTGGCATGCTAATTACGCGATTGAGGCGCGACAGTCCCACACGATTTCATGCGCCCGCACAGCCGTCTGGAGCACGTGACGTCATTTGAGGATGGACGCAAAGTGCAGGAGTAACTCAGCGGGCCAGGCAGCATCTCCGGAGAGAAGGAATGGGTGTCGTTTCGTGTCGAGACTCTTCAGTCTGAAATGTCACCCATTGCTTCTCTCCAGAGATGCTGTCGGTCCCGCTGAGTTACTCCTGCATTTTGTGTCTATCTTCAATTTTCTTGGCCCCGCTCTGGGAGTAGAAGTGGGGGCGGAGCCGGACCGCAATGGCCGTGAGCCCCAGGCCGAGTTTGGCGATTGTTTGCCTGCTTCTGCTGCTGTTGGAGGTGAGACGTAGTATCGCGCCAGGGTCTTGGGCCTGTCCCACTTTGGCCGTCAGTTCCGCGACAGGCCGTTGCCGTGCGATGTTGTGCACAACAACATACCCTCCGCGCTTCTCAGTGGAACCGGCCCCACGCGGCCACACGATGCCCTTGCGCCTCAACGCGACCACGAGGTCACGTAATTTGCGTGCCAAGGACACGTAAGTGGCCCTTAACTCAGCAGGCCAGGCTGCATCTCGGGAGAACATGGATAGTCTTTCCTGCCTGGATATCATCCATATCCCTCGATTCCTTGCATATCCATTTGCCTATCCAAAAGTCTTTTAGATGCCACTATAGTAACTCCCTCCAGCACCACACCCGACAGCACATTCTAGGCACTCCCCACCCTCTGTGTAAAAAGCTTGCCGGAACATCTCCTTTAAACTATTCTTCTAGTTCTGTCCTCTTGAGCTTATTTCAACTTAATTGCAATGAACGTTCTGCTGCCAAAGTGCGAGCCCTAGAATTCCCGACTAAACCTCTGCACCTCTCCTCTCCGCAACCGCTGGACATTAGCGACAAGATGACGTTGTGTGTCGGTTACTGTTACAGCAGCAATTCACCCAACTCTAGTGGGCAAGATCATAAGTATGAGGATTAAACTAACCCTTTTAAATAAGTACACCTCTCTCTTTCCTTTGAATGAATATGAGCTTCATGGGCAATGACTGCATTTATTGTCCATTCTTAATGGGGACTTGAGGCCCTGGAGTAACTCAGCAGGTCAGGCAGCATCTCTGGAGGACATGGATGGGCGACGTTTTGGGTCGGAACCCTTCTTCAGAGTTAAGACCAAGTCTGAAGAAGGGTTCCCAACCCTAAACATCACCTGTCCATGTTCTCCAGAGATGTTGCCTGACCTGCTGAGTTACTCCAGCACTTTGTTTTCTATGCAATATTCCAGCATCTGCAGTTCCTTGTATCTTAATTGGAACTTGACTGAGGCAATGTAGCATCAACAACAAAAGGCCACCCCAGGTGAGGACAGCACATATCTTTCCCCAAGGAACACTGGTGAAACAGACGGTGCTACTATACACACAGACATTACTGGAAATAAATCCAGCCTTATTCAATTACGTGAAATAAAGATTCGCAGCTGATGCATGGGATTCAAACTCATGCCTCCGGGTCAAATGTCCATGACCACTATGCTTCTGTATGTCAGGGGCGGCACGGTGGCGCAGCCGTAGATTACAGTGCCAGAGACGCTGGTTCGATCCTGACTACGGGTGCTGTCTGTACGGAGTTTGTACGTTCTCCACGGCACCACGTGGGTTTTCTCTGGCTGCTCCGGTTTCCTCCAACACTCCAAAGATGTACAGGTTTGTAGATTAATTGTCCTCGTGTGTAGGGTACCGCTAGTGTACAGGGTGGGGGGAGGGGGATTGCTGGTTGGCGCGGACCCGGTGGACCAAAGGGCCGGTTTCTGTAATTCTAAAGTCTAAAGTAAAGATGCAGGAAACATGTTCCCGATGTTGGGGGAGTTCATAATCAGGGCCACAGTTTAAAAATCAGGGGTAGGCCATTTAGAACTGAGATGAGGAAAAATGTTTTCACAGTTGTGAATTTGCGGAATTCTCTGCCTCAGAGGCCGATTCACTGGATGCATTCAAAATAGAGTTAGATAGAGCTCATGGGGCTAGCGGAATCAAGGGGTATGGGGAGAAGGCAGGAACGGGGTACTGATTGTGGACGATCAGCCATGATCACATTGAATGGCAGTGCTGGCTCGATGTCTATGAATGTCTGTAAAGTCAAAAGTTTGCTACTTTATCATTAATGTTTCATAATAGTGACATATTACTGTGGGACCACAAGTGATCAATGGCTTCTGCTTTTAGACGCACACAAGTGGATTTTGGCCATTAGTCGGAAAATACACAAAAATTACTGTATTGTAATGAAGGGCATCAAAAACACATGAAAGAATAATTACTAAAAGTGAAGGGAGAGAAAGGAAACTAGTACAGATGAACATATGTATAATCATCGGACCTTTGAGTTTAACAATATTGCGCGCGATTATTCATGTGTAGGTCGTGTGTTCGTACCGGGCAGTGGCCTGCGTTTTGATCGCGGTTAAGACGCTGCTGGACCCCTCAAGTATGCTCTGCCAACCAAGAACATAAGAAACAAGAGGAGGCCATTCAGCCCCTTGTGCCTGCTCTGACATTCAATATTCAATTCCATTCGAAAATGGGCAGCATGGTGGCGCAGCAGTAGAGTTGCTGCCTTGCAACGCCAGGGTTCGATCACGACTAGGGGCGCTGTCTGTACGGAGTTTGTACGCTCTCCCCGTGACCTGCGTGGGTTTTCTCCGAGATCTTCGGTCTCCTCCCACACTCCACTCCGGCGACGTGCAGGTTTGTAGGTTAATTGGCTTGGGTTTGTATTCTTGGTATAAGTGTAAATTGTCCCTAGTGTGTGTAGGCTTGTGTTAATGTGCGGGTGATCGCGGGTCGGTGCGGACTCGGCGAGCCCCAGGTGCCTGCAAGGCCTCCCTCCCTCCCTCCCTCCACTGCCTTCAACCGGATTGGCCCGTGAAACGACGCCCTGAACCTGCAATGCTGAGTCGAGTTGCTCCAGCACTGATTTTTGCTTAAATAGACAACAGACAATAGGTGCAGGAGTAGGCCATTCGACCCTTCGAGCCAGCACCGCCATTCAATATGATCATGGTTGATCATCCCCAATCAGTACCCCGTTCCTGCCTTCTCCCCATATCCCCTTACTCCACATTTGACTCCGCTATCTTTAAAAGCCCTATCTAGCTCTCTCTTGAAACCATCCAGAGAACCCACCTCCACTGCCCTCTGAGGCAGAGAATTCCACAGACTCACCACTCTCTGGGTGTTATGTTGTTGCTGGATATATATATTATGGATATAATATATTATGCTGGACTCTGAACAGCTGGGGCCTAATGCCTGTTTGCTACCCTATGCCATTTCCCTCCCCGCTCTCCACATCCCTTAGTTATTCATTGATATTCATTGATATTGAACAAGTGCTTAAGCCTCCTTGATGATAAGCCAGATGATTTAATGGCTGATAAGTAAGTACTATTGCACATTTGAAACTGGCATTGAGGGAGGGTGGGGAACGATACTAAGGTTTTTGAACAAGGTTTGATGCAGGAGTCAGCCAAGTCCTAGAATATATCGCTCCTTATTGATGGGATTGTGAGAACCTTGGGAGTTTTAATTAGCTTTGTTTAATTTATTATTGCTACTTGTACTGAGGTAAAGGGAAAAGCTTTTGTTTGCATGCTAGTCAGTCACGGAAAAGATTATATGTGAAAACAAACAAGCTGTCTACAGTGCACAGATATGGATGAAGGCACAATAGTTAGTGCAAGATATAACATTGAAGCCTGAAAAAATATAAATTAAAGATGTTTCATAGGTCTCCAATGAGGTAGATGAGAGGTCAGGACTCTAGTTACTGAGAGGACCATTCAGTAATGGAGTCAAAAGAAGGGAGGTTGGTTTGCATGATAGTTTGGGCTATGTCCACAACTCTCTGCAAATTCTTGTGGTCTTGGATAGACGCGTTTGTAAACCATGCAATGATGCATCCCGATAAAATGCTTTCTACGGCGCATCTGTGGAATTTGATGAGGGTTGTTAAGGACATTCCAAATTTTCTAAGCTTTCTAAGGGATTATGGGAGTGTGCGAAACTATCTACCATGACCTGGTCTCAGATTACCTTATCTGAAGAAGATTTGAAGACGAGTTCTTTCAAAACATCATCTGTCCATTCCTTCCCCAGGTTGACTTACTGAGTTCCTCCAGCATTTTATGCTTTGTTCAAGATTGCAGCATCTGCGGTTTCTTGTGTTTCAATTTACCTTACCTAATTTACTCGAGTGAGATAATCTATATAACTAAAAGTCTCATCTTGACCACTTCCTGTCTGCGCTGTATATTGATTTAAGAAAAAACGCTACCATATATTGCTATGATTTTTGGCCATCTTACTCACAGTCCTCCTGTAAAGAAACATCTTTAATTTATATTTTTTCAGCCCCGAGGATTTCTTCGATCGATGAAATATAAAAAAGTTATGAGTGTTTAAAGAATCTTGTGATCAGCTGATTGGTCCTCTCGCCTGTTAATCACCACGACAAAGCCCCTTCTGGGAGGGGGGGCAGGACTGTAAAACCCCAGATGCCTGGTACGTGAGTCAGTCACTCTGGAAGATCGCGAGGGAGAGTCCACAACTGTGATTCTAAGCTGTGAATCAACTGAACTGTGAGTCCGCAATGTACTTGCAATAAATTATTTGTTAGCCCTTTATGACAATGTAATGAGATGTTTGGAAATTTGGTGGCCTGCACTCTGCCTGAAATGCTATGAAACTGAATTTGGTGGCCTGCACTCTGCCTGAAATGCTATGAAACTGAATTTGGTGGCCTGCACTCTGCCTGAAATGCTATGAAACTGAATTTGGTGGTCTGCACTTTGCCTGAAATGCTATGAAACTGAATTTGGTGGCCTGCACTCTGCCTGAAAGGTCCCACTTTGTCTAGTATAAGTTAGGAGAAGGAATCAACTATTCAGCCCTGCATGCCTATTCCATCATATTGTTTTAGATTAACCATACATTCCCGTCCATCCATGGTAAATTTTAACTCCCATGCTTATTTTAGTTTAGAGATACAGCACGGAAACAGACCTTTTGACCACCAAGTCCGCACCGACAAGCGATCCCCGCACATTATTATATGGTTATATTAGGTATATGGACGGGAAGGGAATGGAGGGGTATGGTGTGAGTGCAGGTAGATGGGACTAGGGGAAAACAAATGGTCGGCACGGACTAGAAGGGCCGAGAGGGCCTGTTTCCGTGCTGTAATTATTATATGTTATATGGTTATTAACACTATCCTGCACACACTAGGGACAATTTACACATACACCAAGCCAATTAAACTACAAACCTGTACGTCTTTGGAGTGTGGGAGGAAACCGAAGATCTTGGAGAAAACCCACGCGGTCATGGGGAGAAGGTACAAACAGCAACCGTGGTCGGGATTGAACCCGTGTCTCAGGCGCTGCAAGGCAGCAACTCCACCGCTGCACCACCGTGGCCGCCCAAGAGCGGCCTCCTCGAGGCTCTTTCTGCCTGACTTTACTTCCACTGCCCTTTGTGGACTAGAGTTGTGAAACCTCAGAGAAATGAATTCCACCTCATCTCTCTCTCCAATGAGAACCCCTTTAAAGAGTTGCTTCTGGTTATCGATACTACACATCCATACTGTCTAAGACACATTGAACAGTACAGCACACGAACAGGCCCTTCGGCCCACAATCTCTGTGCTGAACACAATGCCATTAATTCTCCACCTGCATATAACCCCTATCCCTCCATTCTCTGCATATCCATATGCCTTTTAAATGCATCTGCTTCAATCACCACCCCGGGCAGTGTGTTGTAGGCACTCACACCCTCTGCGTCACAGACTTTATTTCCTTTAAACTTTGCCTCACCTCAGCTAAGCCCTCAGGATATAACATGTTTTGACATATCTCATTACGCTAAACTCTAACAGATACAAATCTAGCCCGACTAACCTTTCCTCATGTGTAATCCTCCCATTCCACGGATTTGTTTAAGAAAGAACTGCAGATGCTGGAAAAATCAAAAGGTAGACAAAAGAGCTGGAGAAACTCAGCGGGTGAGGCAGCATCTATCTTCTTCTTCTTCTTTCGTGTGGCGTGCACAGCCTAAAGTTGCTGGACAACTAGTTCTATTTGATCTTCCGTTTGTGCACATCGAGTTGATTGCATTAGTCGAAACAGGGCGGACCGCGTGAAGGTTGCAATCTTCCACCCCAGGCAGCATCTATGGAGCGAAGGAATAGGCAACGTTTCGGGTCGAGACCCTTCGCTCCATAGGCGCTGCCTCACCCGCTGAGTAAGGGTTTCGCTGAGTAAGGGTCTCGGCCTGAAACGTCGCCTATTCCTTCGCCCCCTCACCCGCTGAGTTTCTCCAGCTTTATTGACCACCAGGGGTTTGTTTAGTAAGTTGTTTCTGAACATCCTTACTTAAATAAAGAGACCAATATGTATGAAAATACAAAGAACGCAGGTACTGGAAATCTGAAATACAAACATAAAATGCTGGGAAAACGTCAGGCAGCAGCTGTGGAAAAAGACAGACCGTTCCGTCAGATCTTAAACATTAAATGTTTTCCTTGCCAAAGGTGCTGCCTGACCTTTAGTTTAGTTTAGAGAGACAGCGTGAAAATGTGCCCTTTGCCCCACCAGGGATTACCCATACACACCAGTTCTATCCTATTTGAGTATAGGAGCAGGGAGGTGCTATTGCAGTTGTACAGGGTCTAGGTGAGACCTCAATTCAATTCAATTCAATTCAATTCAATTCAAATTTAATGTCATTGCACAGATACAAGTATGGGTACAACGAAATGCAGTTTAGTGTCAGTACGTAGTGATAGCAATGTTTAGATAAATACAGATAAATAAATACAGATGTGGGAATCTATCGGCGGGACTCCGAGTTCAGCAGTGCGATGGTGTTATTGTAGAAGCTACTCCTCATCCTGCTGGTGCGGGACCTGAGGCTCCTGTACCGCCTCCCCGATGGTAGGAGGGCAAACAGTCCATGGTTAGGGTGGGAGGGGTCCTTGATGATCTTCCCAGCCCGTCTCAGACACCGTTTTCGGTGGAGGGCATCCAAAGCAGGGAGCGGGGCACCGATGATGTGCTGGGCGGTTTTCACCACCCGTTGTAGTGCCTTCCTGTCAGCTACGGTGCAACTGCTGTACCATACCGTAAAGCAGGTGGTCAGGATGCTTTCGATGGTACAGCGGTAGAAGTTGGTCAGGATCTGGGGGACAGGTGGGCTTTTTTGAGCCTCCTCAGGAAGTAAAGGCGCTGCTGCGCCTTTTTGACCAGCTTGGAGGTGTTGAGGGACCAGGACAGATCCTCCGAGATGTGTACCCCGAGGAATTTGTAGTCAGGCACCTGGAGTATTGAGAACAGTTTTGGTCTCCAAATCTGAGGAAAGACATTCTTGCCATAGAGGGAGTACAGAGAAGGTTCACCAGACTGATTCCTGGGATGTCAGGACTTTCCTTTGAAGAAAGGCTGGATAGACACGGCTTGTACTTGCTAGAATTTAGAAGATTGAGGGGGGATCTTATACAGAAACGTATAAAATTCTTAAGGGGTTGGCTAGATGCAGAAAGATTGTTCCCGATGTTGGGGAAGTCCAGAACAATGGGTCACAGTTTAAGGATAAGGGGGAAATCTTTAAGGACCGAGACGAGAAAAACATTTTTCACATAGAGAGTGGTGAGTCTCTGGAATTCTCTGCCACAGAAGGTAGTTGAGGCCAGTTCATTGGCTATATTTAAGAGTGAGTTAGATGTGGCCCTTTTGTCTAGAGGGATCAGGGGGTATGGAGAAAAGGCAGATACGGGATATTGAGTTGTATGATCAGCCATGATCATATTGAATGGCGGTGCAGGTTCGAAGGGCCAAATGGCCTACTCCTGCACCTACTTTCTATGTTTTTATGTTTCTACACACTAGGGGCATTTTTTTCAGAGACAATTAATTAACCTACAAACCTGTACATCTTTAGAGTGTGGGAGAAAACCGGAGCACTCGGAGAAAACCCATGCCGTCACAAGGAGAATGTACAAAAACACCATACAGATACCACCCGTAGTCAGGATCGAACCCAGGTCTCAGGCGCGAAAAGGCAGCAACTGTACCGCTGCGCCACGGTGCTGGAAAAACCTGATGAGTTTTGTGTTTTTCCAGCATTTTCTATTTTTATAAGAAATACTGTATGCAACACTCCAGATCTGAGCTCCCTAATGCTCCCTTTAACTCAGCTATATCTTCTTTACTTCTGTATTCAATTCTCCTTGCTAAAATCAATAACATTTTAGCTTTCCCAATTGCCTGCTGGACCTGGATCATTTCCTTGCACTTAAACCGAGCAGCCACAGACTGAAACCCGCACATGTTTGCAAGATGGCTGAGGTGGACACAGACGTATGCAAGAGATTTGGAAATGGATAGTAACATATATCGCTGACACAACCGATCCTGTTTTATAGATCATTTGCAGTTCATTATGGTCACACCCTATTAAACTTAAAAAATTAAACTTTAAAAAAGTCTCCTGATTTTTATAGTTATACTGCAGCCAATACAACTTCTGAATGAGATCATAAGATCATGTGATAACAGTAGAATTAGGCCATTTGGCCCATCAAGTCTACTCCGCCATTCAATTATGGCTGATCTATCTCTCCCTCCTATCCCCATTCTCCTGCTTCTCCCCATAAACCTCTGACACCCGTAAGAATCAAGAGATGTAACCTTAAGGTGATCATAATTTCAATGCACCAATACACAACTTCTCTCGACTACTAATACTGCATTTTATATATGAAGGTCTCCCTGCAAATCGCAGAAAAACTGGCCCATCTACAATTTTCACCAGACAAAGAACAAAGGAAGGCAGAGAAATTGGCTGGCATTTCATTTTATGGATTGCAACCTTGATATGGATGTACAGATAATTAACCCTTTCAGGTAAGAAGTCTATTTCATGTTGAAACAAGGAACTGCAGATGCAGGTTTACAAAGAAAGACACATAGGGCTGGAGTAACTCAGCGGGTCAGGCAGTATCTCCGGAGAACATGGATGGGTGACATTTCGGGTCAGGACCATTCTTCAGACTCCTCTGAAGAACATGGATGGTTGACGACTCGAAACTTCACCTCTCTATGTCCTGCAGGCTATTGCATCTATTACAAGATCATTTTCTTATTAGTAGTCATATTAATACAAATAGAAATTTAATCTGGCTACTGAAGCAACCTGTTGGCCTTGACACTTAAGACTTTTAGATTTTAGAGATATAGAGCGGAAACAGGCCCTTCGGCCCACCGAGTCCGCGCCGACCAGTGCTCCCCTTACACTAGCACTACCCTACACTCTAGGGACAATTTAACATTTCTTACTGAAGCCAATTAACCCACAAACCTGTACACCTTTGGAGAGTGGGAGGAAACCGCAGCACCCGGAGAAAACCCACAGGGTTCAGTCACAGGGAGAACATACAAACTCTGGACAGACAGCACCCGTAGTCAGGATCAAACCCGGGTCTCTGTTGCTGTGAGGCAGCAACTCTACTGGTGCGCCACCGTGCCGCCCCAAATGTTAACTGTTTCTTTCTCCATTTTCTGCTCTTTCTACAAATGTAGTTCATACTGGAACCGCTCAGCTGAATTTACAGAGTGATGCAAGACAACCCAGAAATCTTTTTCATTCTTAAATAAGGCACAACGTCAAATACATAACACGGTTCCAATATGCAACTCAATTTCCAGACCATCTAATCTCGACTGGGAAACGAGAGCAAAATTCAAGAGAGTCAGGCTGTCAGGTCATTGCGACACCGCTGGCAATACTCTACAGACCACATGCTCCATATCTTGGTATCTGTTAAGTCTGACACAGTGCAACGCTATTAATCGTCTTGACCTACAATGCTGCGTGACTTTCTCCGTAACCCTCGGCCGGCCTCATCTTCAGGGACAAGGAGAGAATAATCGTGGAGAGGAATCCATGCAAATTGGGATACAATTTCCACCTTGGTGTGAAGCAAAGATCCTACAGCGAGCAAGATAGTCCACTCGACGAAAAAGACGTAGTACGGTCATGGGCCGATACATGGGTAATTTAAGGCCCCATTTCCGTAACCGGCTTCAGTCTCCGCACCAAAGATCCCATAGGATACTAGTGCGGAGATGGAAGTCAGTTACGGAAACATCCTCATAAAAATAAAAGTTATTTGGTAAAACTCTTCTCCTCATTTTCGGAATTTTAATTTATTAACACAAACTGTTTGCCCGCAACGTTGATTACACTGAGAGTCGGGTCGGGTCCGGTTAAGGAAATGGATGAAAAAAAGGCCCACGTTCCGTTCCATTGAGTACTACACATCAGCCCATTGCATTTAGCAGGAGTGGTCTATCTTGCTCCGCTATAGGATCTCTGGTGTGAAGAAGGGTTTCGACCCGAAACATCACCTATTCCATTTCTCCAGAGATGCTGCCTGGCGTGCTGAGTTACTCCAGCTTTTTGAGTCTTTCTTTGGCTTAAACTAGCATCTGCAGCTCCTCCATTTTGTCTGCTCCCATGTGACATCTCCTCAAGGTATGCTTACTTTAATGAAGTTCTCCTCCTTTCTCCGTCGAGAATTCTGCAACATTCTTTCTTGCTGCATTCCCTCTCCGATTCCTCCGGTTCTGCGACCACGTTTTGACCCAGACTCGCTACCACGGCCACGTGCTTCTTAAGGTCCGAAGAAGGGTCTCGTCCCGAAACATCACCCATTCCTTTTCTCCAGGGATGCTGCCTGACCCGCTGAGTTACTCCAGCATTTTGTGTCTGTCTTCCATCTTAACAGCTCGTTTAATATCAGCTGCTAATTCCTTCCCTGGAGAGCTCATTGCATTTTTGCGCTGTAGCCAAATCAGCTAATTTTGCACTGCTCAGTTTGTGTGGAGAATCTTCTTCAAGGACTAAGTGCTGGAACCTTGTTTTGTTAAAAACAAAACATATTGAGCAGGGGCTTTTTGTTCTGTTGGCCACGGGTTAGATAGTTTTAAAGTTGAAATGTATTTACGTACTAGCATCTTGGAGCATGTAAATCCCAACTGATGATCCTAGAATGGATTATTCGCCCCGCATTATTTTGAAAAATGTTCTTCCCTTTCCTCCCCTCACAAGGGAATCGTGTCTTCAAGTATAAAACATCATCTGTTCTTCTCGTGTGAATTTGGTCGGTGAGACAGTTGAATTTGTTATTGCCACATCAAGAGTGATCCAGCATTCCTGGCTGCTGCCCTGGTGCTAAATCCAATTGTAACATTAACATCAGGAATGCATCAAAGACCTCCTGTATGCCTTTGCTTTACAGGCCGATAACAACCTTTTCTCTCTCTCTCTCTCTCTCTCTCTCTCTCCTCCACTGCCATCATTATAACCACCATTTGAAAAGGTTTGGAGAATTCTTTCATACAGGTTCCTGTGCATCCAGGGGATTAATAATCAGATCTTGTTGTTCGCAGAGCACATAGAACGGAGAACAGTACAGCACAGTAACAGGTTCTTTGGCCCACAATGTCTGTGTCAAATATGATGGCAAGTTAAACTAATCTCCTCTGTCTGCACATTATACATATCCTTCCATTCCTATATAACCTCTTAAATGTCACTGTTGTATCTGCCATCATCACTATCTCTGACAGCACATTCCAGACACCCACCACTCTGGAAAAAAAACCTTGCCCTGTACAACTTTGGGCCATTCGCCTTAGCAATACTTGATACTTCTACTCTGGGAAAAATGTTCTAACTATCTACCCTATCTATGCCTCTCTATATGCTTATAATTCTATATGCTTCTATCTTTATGCTCCCCTCAACCTCCGATATTCCAGAGAAGACAATCCAAGTTTGTCCAACCTATCCTTGTAGCTAAACCCGTTCTAATCCAGGCAGCATTCTGGTAAACCTACACCTTCTCCAAAGCCCCCACATCCTTCCTGCAATGGGACGACAAGAACTGCACACAATATTCAAAATACAGCCTCACCAAAGCGTTATAAAGCTGCAAAATCACTTCCTGACATATCTCTATATTTGCAATTTTGTTCAAACCAAGCTGTTTGAATGACAATAAAAGGCATTTAAAAAGGCATAGAAACATAGAAAATAGGTGCAGGAGGAGGCCATTCGGCCCTTCGAGCCAGCACTGCCATTCATTGTGATCATGGCTGATCGTCTCCTATCAATAACCCGTGCCTGCCTTCTCCCCATATCCCTTGACTCCACTAGCCCCTAGAGCTCTCTCTTAAATCCATCCAGTGACTTGGCCTCCACTGCCCTCTGTGGCAGGGAATTCCATAATTTCACAACTCTCTGGATGAAAAAGTTTTTTCTCACCTCAGTCTTAAATTACCTCCCCTTTATTCTATTCTATATTCAATGCCTCGACAGATGAAGGCAAACATACAATATGTCTTCTTTACCTTTATTCTATTTATTTGTGTTGCCACTTTCAGGCAGCTATAAACATCGACCCCAAATTCTGGGGGTAATGGCAACACCTCCTTGCCCAAGTCCCGCACATAAAGTCTGTCAGGGATGGAACTTTAACGTGGCTTTTCCAATCCAGTTCATTTTTAAGTTCTGTCGAAAAAAGGAACTGCAGAGTTGGCTTACACAAAAAGGACACAAAGTGCTGGAGTAACTCAGCAAGCAGCATCTCTGGAGAACATGGAGAGAATCCTAACCTATTCATGTTCGCCTGAGATGCTGAGTTATTCCAGCACTGTTTTCCTGTTGTTAATTAGGAAACACAGCAGATACTTTTGCAGATATGAAAGGCATCGACATGAGGCGTTGCCTCAAGGCAGCTGCGTATATTATCAAACATCTTCATCGTAAAGGCCATGCCCCCTTCATGCTGCTGCCATCAGGTAGGAGGAAATGAAGCCTGCGGTCCCACGCAACCAGGTTCAGGGACAGCTCCTTTCCCACATCAACCAGGTTCTTGAATCAACCTGCACAACCCTAATCCTACCTTGACAACGCAACACCAAGGACCTCCTCTCTCTCGCACTATCATGGAGTTGTTATTTTAATTGCGTTTTGCGCTAATAGTCACGGAGTGATAGAGTCATACGGCATGGAAACAGGATCTTTGGCCCAACTTGCCCACTGCGATCAACATGTCCCATCCACTCCAGTCCCATCTGCCTACATTTGGCCCATATCCCTCTAAACCTGTCCTATCCATGTCATGTTTTTTCTGCAGCATTTTTGTCCTCCATAGATGCTGCCTCACCCGCTGAGATTCTCCAGCATTTTTGTCTACCTACCATCAACTTATTGTCAGCAATTTAAACCTCATCCCTTTATCCAAACCGTGAGCAGCTGGGGCCAGAGCAACCATCCCTACCACCCACAGCTCCCAAAGCCTATATGATCCGTTTATGCTTTCTGTCCTCAATTAGAATAAAAAGCTCTATTGCTGTGAGCACTAATTTTGTTTTATGCTCTCCTGTGAAACCTCATTGAAGGCTCTCTAAACATTACAATAAACCACTCCAGCAGGATTGCCCTTATCTATCCTGTTTATCACAACTTCAAAAAAACACATTAGATTTGTTAGACATGATTTCCCATTCATATTCGCTCGTTCACTCTGACGGATCTTCTACATGCCCTGTGAACGGCTCTGCAATAATGATTCCCGAAGTGTTCATTGATGGTAAGCCAACTGGTCTACTACTAATGTCCACAGTGGCACAGCAGGTAGTACTGCTTCCTCGCATCTCCGAGTTTGATCCCGACCTCTGGTACAATCTGGGTGGTGTTTGCCAGTTCTTCCCATCTCCCTTTAGGTTGGTTCTCAGTGATTTCCACCCAAACCCCCCCCCCAAAAACGTGTTGTTGTTCGACGTGCTAATTGTTGACAGTAAATTATTGTTTGTACAAATGGGTGATCTGAGATCCAGGGTGAAGTTATTGATGTCTGAAGAAGTGTCTCGACTCGATACGTCTCCCATTCCATCTCTCCAGAAATGCTGCCTGCCCCGCTGAGTTACTCCAGCATCTTGTGTCTTTCTTTAGTTAGTAGGTATAAGGCAGAGAATAGGTTGCAGGTAGACACAAAATGCTGGAGTGACTCAGCTGGTGAGGTAGCATCTATGGACAGAAGGAATGGGCGACATTTCGGGTTGAGACCCTTCTTCAGAATAGTTTGCAGGGACTGATTGAGCCAGCAGAGACTCGATGGGCCAAATGACCTTCTCTATTGTACGAAAATATGGCACTACGGTGGTCAGGCCGTGTTTTCTCTCTCTTCATTGAGTGTTGCTTGCTTCCTGCTGATTGGTGGGAAATATCCTAGAAACGATGGAATTCTGCAAGATGACAAACCATGCATCCACCATCTCCACAGCCAACTCCTGCAAAGGATCTGGGTGCAGGTCATGAAGGCCCATCATGTAATCACCACTCAGTCCCTATCATTTCTCCACTGGTGGCTTTCTCACCACTGCTAATTACTTTGAGCTCCGCATTCCCTCTGGATCTGCAGTTCTCCATCTTTTCAAGACGTTTTCTGTATCTTTTTGAATTATAAAATATTAATTTTATTTCCCTGCCCTCCCATCAGCCCCCCTATATAATGTCCCCTGTCGCAGTCTGTATGCCATCCATATCCATTGTAGCGAATCCTTTCCTTTTTACATCTCTCGTGAATCTTTTGCAGTCCATGTTACATTTCCTCTATTCTACATTCCCTTTTTGGGGCCAAAGCCCTTCTTTAATATAAATTCTGAAACTTTTCCCAGACCCTAGGCTTACTGCTTTTATTGGCAACATTTTAAGCTTTCCCTTTAATCTAATTAACTTCTCAATAGCCATGCCTACCAGTTTTCCTGTCATTTTTAAAAAATGCTTTAATGTTTTGGCGTTCTTTACAAATGCTTTGAATATATTTTCCTTGTTTACTGTCACATCTTTTAGTATCGTTTTTTTCCAATCCAGCATAGCTAATCCAGGCCTCACTCGTCCGTACAGTAGTTTACTATTTTATTTGTGAATGTGTTCCTGCTTTTGTTCATGAAAATAAAATCCACAGATGCTGGCTGACCTGCTGAGTGTTTCCAGTATTTTCTGTTTATTTCAGGTTTCCAGTGAATGGATTTTTAAATTTTATTATTTTCATGTGCAAATGCTAAAACACACGCACAAATGCAATGTTTAAGAAAGAACTGCAGATGCTGGAACAATCGAAGGTAGACAAAAATGCTGGAGAAACTCAGCGGGTGAGGCAGCATCTTTGGAGCGAAGGAATGGGTGACATTTCGGGTCGGAACTCTTCTTCAGACCAAAGATCCTATAGCAAGCAAGATAGACCACCACTCCTAAACGTGTAGTATGCAACGGAGCGGAACGTGGGCCTTTTTTTTCATCCATTTCAGTAACCCGACTCGACCCGACTCGCAGTGTAATCAGCGTTGCGGGGGGACAGTTTGTGTTAACAAAATTATAATTCGGAAAATGAGAAGATTCTTCTCAAATAACTTTAATTTTTATGAGGGTACACAAAAAGCTGGAGAAACTCAGCGGGTTGCAGCAGCATCTAAGGAGCGAAGGAGATAGGCGACGTTTCGGGTCGAGACCCTTCTTCAGACTGGTCAGGGATCAGGGAAACGAGAGATATAGACGGTGATGTGGAGAGATAAGGAACAATGAGTGAAAGATATGCAAAAAAGTATCGGTGATAAAGGGAACAAGCCATTGTAAGCTGTTTGTGGTGTGAAAATGAGAAGCTGGTGCGACTAGGGTGGGGGAGAGATAGAGATAGAGGGAATGCCAGGGCCCGAGGGCTGAGGGAGAGGTGGGAAGGGGAGGAGACAGCAAGGGTTAACAGAATGAGAAAATTCAATATTCAAGCCCAAAGGATGCAGACTCCCCAAGCGGAATATGAGGTGCTGTTCCTCCAGCTTGCGGTGTTGCTCACTCTGGCCGTGGAGGAGGCCAGGACCGAGAGGTCGGATGTGGAATGGAGGGGGAGTTGAAGTGCTGAGCCACCGGGAGGTCGGGTTGGTTATTGCGACCGAGCGAGGTGTTCGGCGAAGCGATCGCCAAGCCTCCGCTTGGTCTCACCGATATAGATCATCTGGCATCTGGAGCAGCGGATGCAGTAGATGAGGTTGGAGGAGGTGCAGGTGAACCTCTGTCGGACCTGGAAGGACTGCTTGGGTCCCTGAAAGGAGTGGAGGGGGGAGGTGAAGGGACAAGTGTTGCATTTCTTGCGGTTGCAAGGGAAAAGTGCCCGGGGAAGGGGTAGAGTGGGAGGGGAGGGAAGAATGGACAAGGGAGTTGCGGAGGGAGCGGTCTTTGCGGAAGGCAGACAGGGGGGAGATGGGAAGATGTGGCGGGTGGAGGGGTCACGTTGGAGGTGGCGAAACTGGCGGAGGATATATGTTGTATTTGCCGGCTGGTGGGGTGAAAGGTGAGGACCAGGGGGACTCTGCCCTGTTTGCGAGTGGGGGAAATGGGGAGCGAGGGCAGTGTTGCGGGGTATGGAGGAGACCCTGGTGCGAGCCTCATCAATAGTGGGGGAGGGGAATCCCGTTCTCTGAAGAATGAGGCCATTTGTGATGACCTGGTGTGGAACACCTCATCCTGGGAGCGATGCGGCGTAGACGGAGGAATTGGGAATAGGGGATGGAGTCCTTACAGGAAGCAGGGTGGGAGGAAGAGTAGTCCAGGTAGCTGTGGGAGTCAGTAGGTTTGTAGTGGATGTCGGTCAGGAGCGTATCACCTGCAATAGAGATGGTGAGGTCAAGGAATGGTAGGGAAGTGTCGGAAATGGTCAAGTGTATTTGAGTGCCGGATGGAAGTTGGTGGTGAAATGATGAAGTCAGTCAGTTGTGTGTGGGTGGCAGGAGGTGACACCAAAGCAGTCGTCGATGTAACGGAGGTAGAGGTCGGGGATGGGGCCCTGGTACGCCGAGAACAAGGATTGTTCGACGTACCCAACAAAGAGGGCAAGCGTAGCTGGGGCCCATGCGTGTCCCCATAGCTACGCCTTGGTTTGGAGGAAATGGGAGGAATCAAAAGAGAAGTTATTGAGGGTGAGGACCAACTCTGCTAGGCGGAGGAGGGTGTCAGTGGACGGGTATGGGTTGCTCCTCTGGTCGAGGAAGAACCGGAGGGCTTTGAGACCGTCCTGGTGGGGGATGGAGGTGTAGAGTGGACTGGACGTCCATGGTAAAGATGAGAGGATGGGGGCCTGGAGAAATGGAATGCACGGAGCCGACGGAGAGTGTCTGAGGTGTCTTGAACATAGGTGGGGAGGGATTTAACAAAGGGGGATAGGATGGCGTCAAGGTATGTGGAAATGTGTTCGGTGGGGCACGAACAGGCAGAGACAATGGGTCTGCCAGGGCAGTCGGGTTTGTGAATTTTGGGGAGAAGGTAAAATCGGGCCGTGCGGGCTGGGAAACGATGAGGTCGGAGGTTTTTATGAGGATGTTTCCGTAACCGGCTTCCGTCTGCGCATTAGTATCCTATGGGGGAAATGGGGCCGAAGATTACCCATAAAACTGCCCATGACCGTACCACGTCTTTTTCGTCGCGTGATCTATCTTGCTCGCTATAGGATCTTTGCTTCAGACTGAAAGATAGAGAAGACCAGGGCCGGCAACAGATGACCTCATGAAGGGTGGTGTCCACAATGGCTCACTGTTGGCGAGGACAGATGTGCTAACAGCAAGGATGTGAACACTGCAACTAGTAGGATGACTAGGGTTGGGGAGGGGGCTCCTCAGTGTTGGCCGGAGGCTCTGAAGATCTTCATTATATATTTAGGTAGACAAAAAAGCTGGAGAAACTCAGCGAGTGAGGCAGCATCTATGGAGCAAAGGAATAGGCTACGTTTCGGGAAACGTCACCTATTTTTGTGTACGCACAAATGCAATGGTCAGGACTCCGAATAAAGTGAACCAGCACACAACGTACAGAGGGATGGGTCCTGAATGAGCTATGCTGGATCGGAAACTACACTGAAAGATATGACAGTAAACAAGTAATATATTATATTCAAAGCATTCGTAATAAAACCCCAAAACACAAAAGCAATTTTGAAAAACCACAGGAAAACTGGCACAGGCATGGCCACATAGAGAGAAACAGTTGACATTTTAGATTCACTGATTGTATGCCTTGTTGCCACCTCCCCCTCAGCTAACAATTATCTATAATCCATTTACCTTGAACTTCGCCCCCTTTGATCTCTCATTTTCACACTTTACCCTTCCATATCTCTATGTCTCCATCTCCCCAGACTCTCAGTCTGAAGAAGGGTCTCGATCCGAAACGTCACCATTTCTTCTATCCAGAGACGCTGCCTGTCCCGCTGAGTTACTCCAGTATTTTGTGTCTATTTCAGATTCAACTTTTTTCCACAGGATGGGGGACAAAGAAAGAAAACAAGCGATCTCTAAACTAAAAAAAAATTAAAATTAGCTTAGAGCATGAGAGAAGTTTGGGAAAGGATGAGCAGAACATGGTAAATATCTCTGATGTGGTGTCCCCAAATGGGTTAAATTGGGCAGTTTATGAAACACATGAAACTTCTCTGTGTAATGTGCTGCACATGGTAAGGCTGTGGAATAAATCCAAAGATAGGCACAAAAAGCTGCAGTGACTTAGCATCTCAGGAGAGGGTGACGTTTGGGGTCGAGATCCTTCTTCAGACTCCACTTGGCCAGAATAAGAACTAAATGAACGACAATAATGACAGACAGAAAGAAAGAGCAAAGAGTTCTCGAAAGCAAATCATTTTGTTCAGTTGCGTGATAGGCGACAGTTCGCAAGATCAAGACTTGTAATTGTCTTGTTTTGCACCCAGTTAATAGCAGCCGTCTGAACCTTCTGAATTTTGCAGTCGGCAGGGCAGTACTCTGCATATCGCCAACTTGGACAATTTTACATTTTATCAAGCTAATTAATCAAGCCAATTAACCTGCAAACCTGTACATCTTTGGAGTGTGGGAGGAAACCAAAATCTCGGAGAAAACCCACGCAGGTCACGGGGAGAACGTACACACTCCATACAGACAGCACCCGTAGTCGGGATGGAACCCGGGTCTCTGGCGCTGCATTTTGCTGTAAAGCAGCAACTCTGCTGCTGTGCCACCGTGACCGCAGCAGATTTAGATAAGGAATGTAGGAGGGCCAGCTGATCTGGAAGTGATGGAGTGTGGGACATGAAAGCTGTTTAATCTACTACAGCGCCTTGAGTGAACAACAATATACGGCAATCCTGATATCCATAGACAGACACAAAGAGCTGGTGTAACTCAGCAGGTCAGGCAGCATCTTGGGAGAAAAATGATGGGTGACGTTTCGGGTCGGAACCCTTCTTCACACTGAAAGGATAAAACCAGCATCTGCAGTTCTTTTCCTAGAACACTAATATCCATGACAGGGATGACACACTGTGTATGTGCCATGTAGCCAATTTAAAATACCATTAACTAAATGCCACATTTCATTTTAAAGCCAGTACAGGATCAAGCAAAGCTTCAATTGAGAAACTGCAAATACCACACCATTTACTTAAGAGGAGAGGAATCTTAACCACAGCTCAGTGAGATTGATCCAGGGAGGTTCCTGCAATCTATCACCAGAGGCAGAGTAAGAGGTGGAAGCTGATGCCATAATGAGCTGTTTGGCGCAAGTCAAACCCAATCCTGGGTGGTGATCAGCATGGTAAGGTAGCTGAGCTACATTGGACCGCATCTTCAGAGTATTTCTGCATTGCATAAGATATTATTGGCAGTAATACCAATGTGTTGAATTGGAGGCAACCCTGCCACATGGGCCAGTAATTGTTGGGATGCACAGTTTTAGCAATAATGGGTTCAATTGAAATATACAACATGGAAACTGGACCTTCAGCCCACTGAGTCCATGCCGACCCATTCACACCAGTTCTATGTTCTCCCACTTTTGTACCCACTAGGGCCAATTTATAGGGGCCAGTTAACCTCCCAAACCCGCACCGCACCCAAGTCAAGCTAAATGAAGATAAGGAGAGCTATGTTTGCACTGAATCTAGCAAGTTATGTTGGTGACAAACGATTTGTTACACAGGGATGTAGGTAGAGGAAATGACTGAGTAAAAACTAACATGGGAAAGGTTAACATGGTGCGGTGGAGATGTGACAACTCAGAATCATAATGTGCTCACAATGACGATAATCCACAAGGGATAAGATTCAAAAGGACTTGTGCGTGCAATAGTTGCTGAATACCTGTGGCAGGTACAAAGAGCAATCACAAAAACTAATGGGAAGTCGGTGCTAATCTGACAGGGGCTGACGCACAATGGTGAGAAGTTGTACAAATGCGTGGAAAAATACTGCTTTCAATTCAAGCATCAAACTACGGGAAAGATAAATTGTCATTGGTCGGAGGTCAGCGCAAATGCATCACAAAGTTAGCAGTCTTTAAATATTTAAATTCCGGGCACAAGCAGAATGTTGGCTGACATTCCCAGGCTCGCAGACAAATCAAGGGGGGGGGGGAGATCTGACTGCCATGTTAAAAGGATTTAATGGAGTCAATGCAGTGAATAGGTTCCCCTGCTGGGGAAAAAAACCACAAAAAAAGAACACTACTTTAAAACAAGAGCCGGATATTCACAAGTGAAACCAGGAAGTGCTTTTAGTTTTTGGCACGGTGAGAATTAGGAAGTCACTCGCAGCACAGAAACAGGCCCTTCAACCCAGCCTGGCCATGCTGACCAAGCAGGTATTCTGTGCTAGTCCCATTTGCTTGCACTTGGCCCACATCCCTCTAAATCCTGGTTATCTGTGCAGAGGACTTTAAAAGTCGTATTTGTATCCTTACCCTTTCCAATGAAGACAAGCGTGGCAAATGCTCTCTTCCCCTCCCCGTCCAGCTGAAGATAGACACTAAAATCTGGAGTAACTCAGCGGGACAGGCAGCATCTCTGGACGTTTCGGGTCGAGAGATGCTGCCTGTCCCACTGAGTTACTCCAGCTTTTTGTGTCTATCTTCGGTTTAAACCAGCATCTTCCTACACGCCTGGATGGCCACTTTCAGGGAACAATCCGCTTGTACTAAGGGGCGGCATGGAGGTGCAGCGGTAAAGTTGCTGCCTTACAGCGCCAAAAATCCGGGTTCGATCCTGACTACGGGTGGTGCCTGTACGGAGTTTGTACGTTCTCTCCGTGACCGCGTGGGTTTTCTTCGGGTGCTCCGGTTTCCTCCCACACTCCAAAGACGCGCAGGTTTGTAGGTTAATTGGATTTAAGCACACATGGTAAAACTCTTCACATACACTGAGGATGTAAACATTCTTCTCCTTAGCTTAATCAATAATCTGCCTGAAAAAGTGCACAATTTTATTGGGAATCATTGGGTTATATGTGTTTATCATCTCCCATTCGTGGCCCCTTCTGTAATCAGGCTGCTGAATAGGATGCCAATTCAATTGTAGAGTTCTGCTGAGAATCATATTTAAGATTTGGGGGGGGGGGGGGTGGGGATGATTTAATGGGAACCTGAGGGGTGACTTTTTTTTTTACACAGAGGAAGTGGGTGTGTGGAACGAGCTGCCAGAGGAGGTAGTTGAGGCAGGTACTATCACATCGATTAAGAAACATTCAGGTACATGGATAGTACAGGTTTAGAGGGATAGACACAAAATGCTGGAGTAACTAAGTGGCTCAATCTTTGGTGTAAACCAGCATCGCCTGGAGATGGGTCCCGGCTCGAAAAGTCTCGTCTCCATCTTCTCCAGCGACGCTGTCTGACCGGCTGAGTTACTACTCCAGCACTCTGTCTCCATTTGAACATAAAAAAATAATTAATATTATCAACAAAAAAAAATACCCTTGATTAATTTTATAAGAAATTTGATTTTTAAAAATCTCAAAGGTACCCAGGCTAGGTGCTTTAATTAGTGATTGAAAACCTACGACCATTGTATGGAGAAAAAAAAAAAATCAGCAGTTGAGCACTAACTGGATGGACATGGTAACGTAGTGAAATGCAAATTCCTCCTCACCGGTCTTAAGTGGGCGATCGCTCATCCTGAGACTTTGCCCCCTAAGTTCTTCAATTCCTCAGCTGGAAAATCAGGCCATCTTCTCAGGTCCCTTCAGAATCTTACACTTCAATAAGATCGGGAACAGCTCTGGATCAGTTTCTTCCCAGCTGTTATCGGGTAACTGAACCATCCTATCGACAACTAGAGTGCGGTCCTGAGCCACTACCTCCCTCATCGGAGACCCTCGGACTATCTTTAATCAGACTTTACCTTGCACTAAACTTTATTCCCTTTATCCTGCTGCTGCACACTGTGGATGGCTCGATTGTAGCCGTGTATAGTCTTTCCGCTAACTAGTTAGCGTGCAACAAAAGCTTTTCCCTGTCCCTTGGTACACGTGACAATAAACTCAACTAAGATCACCTCTCAGTCTTCTAAACTCCAATAAATACAGACAGTCTTACTCTTACGCCAACCCCTTCTTCCTCGGAATCAATCTGACGAGTCTTCATGGTCCACGTCCAAAACAATTATGTTCCTCCTTATATAAAGAAACCAAACCACACATAGAATTCCAATCCCTGTAGAGTTATGGCAAGAGTTCAACTTTTGCAGTTCAACTCCTTCCAATGCTAACTTTGCCTCTCTTGTACTGCAGTTTGCCACAGAACCCTGGTGTTGTGTTAGAACGGAGACGAGGAAACACTTTTTCCTCACAGAGAGCAGTGAGTCTGTGGAATTCTCTGCCTCAGAGGGCGGTGGAGGCAGGTTCTCTGGATGCTTTCAAGAGAGAGCTAGATAGGGCTCTTAAAAATAGCGGAGTCAGGGGATATGGGGAGAAGGCAGGAACGGGATACTGATTGAGGATGATCAGCCATGATCACATTGAATGGTGGTGCTGGCTCGAAGGAACGAATGGCCTACTCCTGCAACATAGTCTATAGTATATAGTATAAAGTATATTACTTCTGAACTTGGAGACCCATGGACTATCATTGATCGGATTTTACTGGCTTCACCTTGCACTAAATGTTATTCCTGTTATTCCCTTCATCATGTTGCTGCACACTGCGGATAGCTCGATTGTAATCATGTATTGTCTTTCCGCTGACTGGTTCCACTGTACCTCGGTACACGCGACAATAGACTAAACTAAACTCAGACTCAACTGTACATTTGTGTAAGAATGAACTGCACATGTTGGTTTAAATCGAAGGTAGACACAAAATGCTGGAGTAACTCAGCGGGTGAGGCAGCATCTCTGGAGAGAATGAAAGGGCCACGTTTTGGCAATTTGTGTCGACCCTCAACTTTATATTGATTTCCTTTGGACCCCTGAAAACCAACACTGAGTTATCTTACAGCACTTACTGCACACAGCGTTTCAGTTTCATTCCCTAGCAAGAAGATAAGACACAAAATGCTGGAGTAACTCAGCGGATGAGGCAGCATCTCTGGAGAGAAGGAATGGGTGATGTTTCGGGTCGAGATCCTTCTTTAAACTGAAATCCGAAGAAAGGTCTCAACCCGAAATGTCACCCTTTCCTTGTCTCCAGCGATGCTGCCTGTCCCGCTGAGTTTCTCCAGCATTTTGTGTCTATCTTTATTCTGGTCTGATCCAAGTTGAGGCCAGGTTGGTGAAGAGTTAAAAACCGTGGGTGAGCGGTGCGACTGGGAGATCAGGCCTTCGCTCCTCCAGCAATGTACCATCACCAAATCCTCCACATCACTCTTAACATTGATCAGAATGATACGAGCACATTGTTTACTTAAGTTCAGTAAGAGAACAAATCTGCCAGGAGATTAAACAAAAATGCTGACAGTTCCACAGAAAGCTGGCTACTTGACAAACTAAGTTTCAGGGACTGTTTCAAATGGCAGCGTTTCAGAATGCAGTTACTGGAATAGTAAACAGCAATCACTGGGATGTGGTCACTGAAAGGCCCGTTTGGAGTGAGGACGGTAACTTGATGGTAACTTAAAGTGAGAGACTGGATGAAAATCAATGGAAGGTTCAGAGGTTATGTACAAACCGGCACCAGCTTTCTGTGACAAAGTGCGACTATTTGGGGGGATTTTAATATTGAATATTGTCCCGTGTAATCTCCGAGATTAATCTCTCTCCTTTTCTCAGTGCATCCCCATCACATCCATTTGGCCTTAGAGACTTTGGGGTCTGAAGAAGGGTTTCGGCCCGAAACTTTGCCTCTCTCCTTCGCTCCATAGATGCTGCTGCACCCGCTGAGTTTCTCCAGCCTTTTGTGTACCCTTGGTTTAACTTGGTTTGGGGGAGAGGTGAAAGGAAGAAGCAATTGGTCGTTGCTGTTTATGGGATCTTGTTGTGTTAAAAGCAACTGTGTCCTACATTGCAGCATTTTGAAAGTACTTTGCTGACTTTCTGGGTTGCCCCTTATTATGTAAGATGCTGTAGAAGTGAAAGTCTACCTTACTTTTGGAGAAGTGGAAATGCTCTAACTGAGTTTCTCTGGGTGTGGCAGGGTCAGGGAAGTGGTGACAGAGCAACACAAGGGGAGGGGTGGGGAAGCTAAAGGCACTTTCCTCAAGCAGCATTCCCCTTCTGCTCAGGACACGGGGGGGGGGGGGGAGGGGAGGAAGAACGTGACTCGTGTCCCAGTGAGTCACTCCTGCACTTTGTATCCCTTTAGCACATTGAGCTAGTCCTATTTGCTTGCATTTGCCCATGGCCCTCAACACTTTCTATCCATATAATTGTCCAACTGTAGTTTTGAAAAGTGTTTCTACAACTTCCTCTGGCTGCTCATTCCAGATGCGGACAATCCTCTGAGTGAAAAAGTTGCCCCTCCAGTTTAGGAATCCCCTGCCCTGGGAAGAAGACTGTGAGCATTCACTTTATCCCTGCCACTCATGATCAAGTACCCCTCAATAAGGACATCACTCAGCCTCCTGCACTTCAAAGAAAAACTTGACTTGAATCTGCACAGTTTCAGACAGCAACCTTCCTTCTAGCTCATTGATTGGGTTGTTGGAGTGACCAACTCTCTATGATTTTTCCAGAACCTTCAGGGATTAATAATTAATATCCACTGCTGCAGATAACCACAGAAAAAGCGTGACAGAGCCATTAAAGAACAAATTCTGTGTTACTAATTGGTTTTCTTTTATTAGCTATAGAAATAATTGATCTCACTAGGTATGTCAGAGGCCTGTTCTGAGCTAACAATATTTCAAAGACGTTTCCTTAACTATGGCCTGATAACGGCGAAAAAATGAATACATAAATTTTGGGAACAGATATCAGTCCCTACAGTGAAGATGTGGATCACAAAAATGTCCGAGACACTACATTTGGAAAACATTAGGCTTGTCTTGGCGGAAAACCAGATCAATTTCTTAAGACATGAACACCCTTTACCGAATTCTTGCAACAATAGCATGGTGCAACACAAATTTAAATCCGACTCTGGGTTGGGTGAGGTGGGCGGGGGGGAAGAGGGGCAAGGTATATCTCCACCTTTCTTTTTATTTTATTTTTTATTTCTATTTCTTTCTGCCACACTACTTTGGTAGTTTAGGGGACTTTCTTTTGTTCGTTTTCGATCTATCTTTTCATTTTCTACTTTTTTCTTTCCTGTTTTCTTTTTCTTTTCTTTTTTCATTTTCACAGTTTAGGTTATAAGGTTAAAAATGAAGCTGTACAATAATTGTTTCATTTTAGATGCCGAATGTTTTATCCCTGTACAATTACTTCTAATAAAAATAATTAAAACAAATAAAAAAGAAATAATGGGGGTAAGACGGGAGTTGCTCGCCTGGGTGGGGGTTTGATTCGGAGATTCCATGCTCTGAATGATGTCCAACTAGAGTTGGAGGTCTATGGTACAGTGTCACGTGCAGCAGTAGATAGGACTGATGGTACTTTTATACCTTTGCCAGTGCCAACATGTGGCGATCTTGTGTATTGCCCAGGTTTTATGCAAAACAAAGCATTTCACTGTACATTGGTGCCCCAAGTACACATGGCAATAAATTATCATTCATTCATTCATACAGAGGAATAATGACCAGCACAATTCCATCCACCAGCAATAAGTCCACGCAAACCAAGACCTAGATCGGTGAAGGGGGGGGGTACACAAAAGGCTGGAGAAACTCAGCGGGTGCAGCAGCATCTAAGGAGCGAAGGAGATAGGCGGCGTTTCGGGTCGAGACCCTTCTTCAGACCAGTGATCAGTGAAGATAGACACAAAATGCTGCAGTAACTCAGTAAAGGTAGACAAAAATGCTGGAGAAACCCAGCGGGTCAGGCAGCATCTGTGGAGAGAAGGAATAGGCGACGTTTTGGGTCGAGACTCTTCTTCAGACTGATGCGGGAAAAAGAAAGAAAGAGGCGGTGACAGTGGGCTTGTGGGAGAGATGGGAAGGAGGGAGAAAGCAAGGACTACCTGAAATTGGGGAAGTCAATCTTCATACTGCAAAACATGAGGTGCTCTTTCCTCCAATTTGCGCTGGGCCTCACTCTGGCAATGGAGGATGCCCAGGACAGAAGGTCCGGCAGCAGGTGGCGTTTCGGGTCAAGACCCTTCTTCAGGCTGGGAGTCACCTATTCCTTTTTCTCGAGATGTTGCCTGTCCCGCTGTGTTACTCCAACATTTTGTGTCTATCTTTGGTGTAAACCAGCATCTGCAGTTCCTTCCTACACCTAGAACAGTGAATTTGGCTTATGTCCTCACTGTTCTGATCAACACATGTTTTTTACTGCATGGATAAAGGCATCGTGGGTCACATATTGTAAAGTTTACCGTGAGGTTCAAGATAATGGTTCGGTAAAAATAAGGACATTTTGATTGCATCAAATTATGGCCTAAAATTATTTTGTCTCATTTTTGTCATGCTCCAACTAACCACACAATGTTTTATATAAATTTATTTTCCATTACTCAAACATATGAAGAGAACGCATGTGGATCCAACTCACCACTCACAGGAAGTCGATCCTTCCTACTGGAGAAATAGGTTTCTCATCGTCTTATGTACAACTATCAGGACGCTCCTCTGCCTCCGATGCTCCTGAGAAAACAATCTAATAGCCCTGTCACACTGTACGAGTTCATTCAAGAGCTCTCTCGAGTTTCCCCTGATCCGAACGCGGAGATTTACGGTAATGGCTGCTCGTAGGTACTCGGGGCTCTCGTGGACATTTTTCAACATGTTGAAAAATCTTCACGAGTCTTCCCAAGCTTACCTGCCATTAGCGAGTCTTCCCGAGTACCTGCCGTTAGCATTACGAGCCGCTGAGACGTCCCCGAGCTCCGACGTACCCGCTACGTACATTCTACATGCTTACCATGAGTTTGATTTTTTTTTTAAACTCGGGAGCTCTTGAATGAACTCGTACCGTGGGACAGGGCTTTAAGTTTATCCCAGCTCTCTTTATAGCTAATATCCTCTCATCCATGCTACATCATGGCAAACCTCTTCTGCATCCTCACCAAGGTCTCAATACCCATCCTGCAATGTGGCAAATAAGAACGGCACATTATTCTCCAAAAGTGGCCTGACTACGCTGCAACACAACTTCTTGACCTTTGCACTCAATGAAGAGACGGGGATGCACCTCGCATGACACCCCTACCCCATTGTGGACATCGTAGCGCATCAGTTCCCGAGACAAAGGGGAAAAAAGGGGGAGAGAGAGAGGGGTGGATGTGACTGGTGCTGGTATCATGGTAAAAGGCTGGGAAAGGTTTAGAAGGACATGGGTCAAACGCGGGCAAATGGGATTCACTTAGATGGGCGACTTGCTCGGAATGGAGAACTCGGACCAAAGGGCCGTGTTGTAGGACTATATCGGATGGCACAGGATGATATATTAGATGTGATGGTTGGCAGGCTGTAAGATGAGGACTAAAGGAACTCTATTGTTGCGTGTGGGAAGCTGGGGGAGATGAAAGACGTGTAGGAGGAAATATGTATGGAGGTTCCGTCTACTATGGCAGAGGGAAGGCCAAGCCTTCTGGAAGAAGGAGTGCATTTCAGAAGCCTTAGAGCAGATAGACTCATTTGAGAACAAATGTAGTGGAGACAGAGACATTGATAAACAGCATGGCGTTCTTGCAGGAGCCAGCGTGGGAGATGGTGCAGTCATGGTATCTGTGGGAGTTGGTGGGCTTAGAGAAGAGGCCAGTGTGAAGTATATCTGCTGAAGGGGAGACAGAGAGATCCACAACAAAATACATGTCAGTGATAAGCCAGATGAACATGAGGGAAGGGTGCAGGCTGGTCGTAAAGGTGTTAAAATTGGCGAGTTCTGCATGAATTCAGAAAACAGACTGATGCAGTCATTGATGTTCTAGAGAAAACAATCCATGTTTGTCCCACCTCTCGTAGCTAATACTGCCTAATGGCTCTGTCCCACGGTACAAGTTCATTCCAAGAGCTCTCCTGAGTTTAAAAAAAAAATCAAACTCATGGCAAGCACGAAGAATGAACATAGCGGGTACGTCGGAGCTCGGGGATGTCTCTTAGCGGCTCGTAACGCTAACGGCAGGTACTCGGGAAGACTCGCTAACGGCAAGTAAGCTCAGGAAGACTCGTGAAGATTTTTCAAGATATTGAAAAATGTCCGCGAAAGCCCCGAGTACCGACGAGCGGCCATTACAGTAAATCTCCGAGTTCGAATCAGGGCAAACTCGGGAGAGCTCTTGGAATGAACTCGTACTGTGGGACAGGGCCATAATCCGGACAACATTCCGGTAAACCTCTTCTGCATCCTCTCCAAAGCTTCCACATTATTCCTGCAACCAGGCATCCAGAACTACACATAATACTCCAAATGTGGCCTAATCAAAGTCTTATGGAGCTGCGACGTCATTTCCTGACTCTTATACAAAATGTTCCAACCAATGAAGGCGAACATGCCATACGCAATGTTTACCTATCCACTCGTGTTGCCACTTTCAGGCAGCTAAGGGCATTGACCCCAACATCCCTCTTCAATGCTGTTAAGGGTCGTGCCATCAGCCGTTTCCCACCCCGTTATATTTAATGTCCCAAAATGTAACACCGCACACAGTTTTTACGGACATTTTCAACCTCTCACTTCTGAGGTCTGAGGTTCCTACCTGCTTTAAAAGGGCATCAATAATACCGGTGGCCAAGAAGATCAAGGTGACGTGCCTCAATGACTATCGACTAGTGGCACTAACGCCTGTGGTGATGAAGTGCTTTGAGAGGTTGATTATGGTGCATATCAACTCCTACCTCGACAAGAACCTCGACCCACTGCAGTTCGCTTGTTATTCATTGACTACAGCTCGGCATTTAATACCACCAGCCTCTCCAAGCTGGTTACCAAGCTCTCAGATCTGGGTCTCTGCGCATCCCACTGCAATTGGATCCTCGAACTCCTCATCCACAGACCATAGTCTGTCCGTATTAGTGGAAATGTGTCATCCTCGATAACAATCACCTCAAGGCTGCGTGCTCAGCCCCCTGCCGTACTCACTCTATACTCATGACTACGTAGCTGGTCATAGTACGAACTACATCATCAAGTTCGCCGACGACACCACTGTTGTGGGATGAATCACTGATGGTGTCGAGTCAGAGTATGGAAGAGAGATCGACCGTTTGACCAAATGGTACCAGCACAATAACCTGGCTCTTAACACCAGCAAAACCAAGGAACTGATTGTGGACTTTGGAAGGAGTAGGATGGGGACCCACAATCCTGTTTATATCAACGGGACGATGGTGGAAAGGGTCAAGAAATTCAAATTCCTGGGCGTACATATTTCCGAAGATCTTTCCTGGTCCCAGCACACGGATGCAATTATAAAGAAAGCACATCAGCGCCTCTACTTCCTGAGAAAATTACGGAGAGTCGGTATATCAAGGAGGATTCTCTCTAACCTCTACAGGTGCACAGTAGAGAGCATGCTGACTGGTTGCATCGTGGCTTGGTTCGGCAACTTGAGCGTCCAGGAGCCGAAAAGAATGCAGAAAGTTGTGACCACTGCCCAGTCAATCATCAGCTCTGACCTCCCTACCATCGAGGGGATCTATCGCAGTCGATGCCTCAAAAAGGCTGGCGGCATCATCAAGGACCCACACCATCCTGGCCATACCCTCATCTCTCCGCTGCTATCAGCTAGAAGGTATAGGAGCCTGAAATCTGGTACATCCAGGTTCAGGAACAGCTTCTTCCCTACAGCCATCAGGCTATTAAACTCGCCATCAAACACTGAACTGTAACAGCCTATTGCACTTTATCTGTTTATTTATGTGTATACATATGATCTATGCTATATAGACACACTGAACTGTTCTGTATTTATGCTTACTATATTCTGTTGTGCTGCAGCAAGCAAGAATTTCATTGTCCTGTCTGGGGCACATGACAATAAACTCTTGACGACTTCTACTGATCGCATCCTTGTATCCCTCTCATTATCACACCTTCCTCAGCCAACAATGAGCAGCTATGGGCTTTGCCGCTCCTCCAGCCTCCCTGTGGTCGTCCTCTGCCGGCCCCGATTTGTTCTGGCCTTTTCTCACCTCCAGTTCCCCCCCCCCCCCCAATATCCTCCTCTTCTTTCAGAGTGAAGAAGGGTTCGACTCGAAACGTCACCTATTCTTTTCCTCCACAGATGCTGCCAGAGCCGCTGAATGACTCCAGCATTTTGTGTCCATCCTCGGTACAAACCAGCATCTGCAGCTCTATCCTACTTGTCAAGGTTTATGATTGCGATGCAAGAAAGAAATTAGCGTGATTTATTAATCCCAGTGAAACATCATTCTTAAACCCATCGAAGCTCCATTCAACTGCACTCAGCTGCAATAATCTCATGTGACAATTTGTTAAACAGACGTTCCATTAATGAGAACAGCGTCCTTCCATTCAGTCATGATTAATTTTGTTTATTTATTCGCTCTTTGGGTCCCTGACACTTGGGCATAAGTAAAGCAGACTCTTCATTGCAGTACAGAGGGCGTGCTGCATCGGTGGACCTTTAAGTACATGTTATAAACCTTCCGCTCACTCATCCTTTGTTCACTCTTTCAACTAGAGTAAAGCCATCCTCCCTGAAAAACTGGCCAAACTTTGTCCTTCGACTGACATCATAATCATACTTTATTAGTCACGTATCTTTTGCAACATACGAGGAATTTGATTTGCACAGTTATCATACCATTAAAAAGCACCAAAAAACACAAAATACATTTTAGCATGAACATCCACCACAGTGACTCCTCTACATTCCCCACTGTGATGGAAGGCAAAAAAAAAAAAGGTCAAACGCTTCCCATCTTTGTTCTCCTGCGGTCGGGGGCCTCGATCCTTCCGTTGACGGGGCGATCTTGGCTTCCGTAGCCGGCGGTTGGGGCCTCCCCGTCAGGGCGATCTGACCCCGGGTTGGGGCTGGTCGAAACCTTCCGCGTCGTTTGGAGCTCCCGACATCAGACTCTACCCAAGACTGCGAGCTCCTCGATGGTGAAATCCGCAGGCCGCGGTTGGAGCATCGATTCCAGGCTGGTCCCGAGCGAGGCCTCCAGCTCCATGATGTTAGGCCGCAGAGCGACCGGAGATACGACCCGGAAAACAATCGCATCTCCGGCAAGGTAAGAGATTGAGAAAAAGTTTCCACCGACCCGCCTTGCCCACCCCACACATAAAACAAACCAGAGAACAGTAATACAAACTTTTAAAACACACTAAAAATAACAAAAAAAATGAAAAGACAGACAGACGGTTGGCAAGGCTCCCATCACGGCGCCACCTGGTGGTATCAAAGCAGATGAACTGACCTTTATCACATAGCTTTGTACAACTCTCCCACATCTCTGGCAACACTTCATAAGTTCATAAATTCTAGGAGCAGAATTAGGCCATCCAGTATACTCCGCCATTCAATCTATCTTACCCTCTCAACCCCATTCTCGCCTACTCCTCGTAACCCCGACACACGTACTAATTAAAAATCTGTTCATCTCCCCCTTAAAAATATCAATTAACGGCCTCCACAGCCATCTATGGCAATGAATTCCACAGATTCACCACTCTCTTACCAAATAAATTCCTCCTCATCTCATTTCTAAGGGTATGTTCTTTTATTCTGATGCTACGGCCTCTGGTCCTAGACTCTCCCACGAGTGGAAACATTCACTCTATCCAGGCCTTTCACTATTTAGTAAGTTTCAATGAGGTCCCATCTCATCCTTCTGAACTCCAGCGGGTACGGGCCCAGTGCCTTCAAACACTAATCATATTTTAACCCACTCATTCCTGGGATCATTCTCGTAAACCTCTGGACCCTCTCCAAAGTCAGCACATCCTTCCTCAGATAGGGCGCTCAAAACTGCTCACAATATTCCAAATGTGGTCTGACCAGTGCCTTAGAAAGTCTCGGCATAACACCCCTGTTTTTATATTTTAGTCCTCTCAAAATAAACGCTAGCATTGCATTCACCTTTCTTACTACCGATTTGACTTGCAAATTAACTCTTTGTGAATCCTGCACCATCATCCCCAAGTCTCTTTGCATCTCTGCTTTCTGAAATCTCTCCCATTTAGAAAATAGTCTACGCCTTTAATCCTTCTACCAAATGCACATTTTGCGATTTCGACAATGGTATCAAAATTACTTAATTGGCTGTTACTTGGGACATTCTGAAATTGTGAAAGGTGTTTAATTTAAAGACATAAGCTCTTTGGCGGATAATTTCAATAAAAACCATAACCCCAATATCGAGAAAGCAAGCACGCAAAGAGTTACATTCAACTGCCAGAGAATAAATTAATTTCTTGAAAACTACAGCAAAAAGTTAATTTGCAAACTTCTTCCAAATGTTTTAGAGATCTTTAAAAGATCTGTGTGATTAAATTTGGGATGAGTCAAGCAAAGATTCGCATATGAGAATTAAAATAATAATATAATCTTTCTGTTTATACATTAGAGCTGCAGCCATGCTCCGCAATAATCCACATGTGGAAAATATAAACTGTATCATATTCCAACAAGAATTCCAGAGTTGGTTGGCTGTTTGAAATAAAAGCATTTACAACTTTAACTGTTACATTTCTGATTGCACCTCTGCATCAGAACAGCTGTATTGGCGAGTTGCTTGAATACGTTTCAGGTGAACCACAGGTTTAAGGTGAGGGGGGAAAGATTGAGTAGGAACTTGAGGACAAACTTTTTTTTTTACACAAAGTGTGGTGGGTATATGGAACGGGCTGCCAGAAGAGGTAGTTGACGCAGGTAACATTTAGACAGGTACACTCATAGGGCAGTTTTAGAGGGATATGGGCCAAACGCAGGCAGGTGGGACATGTTGGTTGTTGGAGGCAAGTTGGGGTGATGGGCCAACAGAAACCTGCACTGTTGGACGGACAGTCCAAAGGGGATGCTGCATGAGAAGGCGGCTGTGCTGAGAGAACATTGCACAGGCAAAAGTGTAGAAAGGAACTGCAGATGCCGGTTTATACCGAAGATAGACACAAAGTGCTGGAGTAGACAGGAGTAGGCCATTTGGCCCTTCGAGCCATTACTGCCATTCAATGTGATCATTGCTGATCATCCCCAATCAGTACCCCGTTCCTGCCTTCTCCCCATATCCCCTGACCGCTATTTTTAAGAGCCCTATCTAGCTCTCTCTTGAAAGCATCCAGAGAACCTGCCTCCACAGCCCTCTGAGGCAGAGAATTCCACAGACTCGCCACTCTCTGTGAGAAAAAGTGTTTCCTCGTCTCCGTCCTAAAAGGCTTACTCCTTATTCTTAAACTGTGGAGTCGCTCAGCGCGTCAGGCAGCATCTCTGGAGAAAAAGGATGGGAGACGTTTCAGGTCGGTTTTTGGGCTCAGGTCAGGCCTTTCTTCAGACTGGTCACGACCTGAAACGTCACCCGTGCTTTTTCTCCTGAGATGCTGTCTGAGGCACAGACAGATGTGTTGTTCTGTTAAACTAAGGCCAATCCTGCTCTCTCAGCAATCTTTACTGCTGAATCTCCATCACTGAAACCTAATACCTAGTTGTCATTAGTATAATCATAATTAGCTATCTTCACAATGTTATCTGTGGACTTATCTGTCACTAACTGACTTCCATTTGTCCTCACTTGAAAATAACTTTAATGGTTATAAACTTCTCAGGACATATCGTAAAAGATGCTACAAAAACTCAGTCTTGCCTTTTTCTATTTTGATGGACACTTGGGATCATTAAGCACAAAATTCACATCCAATAGATCCATCTGATCCATGGTGTGAGATCACTTTTAAACCAGGGATTGCCACAGTGCTTACGTTGTCTGAATCACATGCCAATAGACTATAGACAATAGGTGCAGGAGTAGGCCATTTGGCCCTTCGAGCCAGCACCACCATTCAATGTGATCATGGCTGATCATCCCCAATCAGTACCCCGTTCTTGCCTTCTCCCCATATCCCACTATTTTTAAGAGCCCTATTTAGCTTCTGAAGGAAATCCTTCAGAGGGGTGAACCCTCGAAAAGCGCCTGGACCTGATGGTATACCTGGTCGTGTTCTAAAAACCTGTGCGGACCAACTGGCTGGAGTTTTTACGGACATTTTCAACCTCTCACTTCTGAGGTCTGAGGTTCCCACCTGCTTCAAAAGGGCATCAATTATACCAGTGCCCAAGAAGAGCAAGGTGACATTCCTCAATGACTATCAATCTGTGGCACTAACGCCTGTGGTAACAAAGTGCTTCGAGAGATTGATCATGGCGCAAATCAACTCCTACCTCGACAAAAACCTGGACCCGCTGCAGTTCGCTTACCGCCACAACAGATCAATGGTGGATGCGATCTCACTGGCTCTCCACACTGCTCTGGACCACTTGGACAACAAAAACTCATTTGTCAGGCTGTTATTCATTGACTACAGCTCGGCATTTAATACTATCATCCCCTCCAAGCTGGTTACCAAACTCGCAGAACTGGGTCTCTGCGCATCCCTCTGCAATTGGATCCTCGACTTCCTCATTCACAGACCACAGTCTATTCGTATTTGTGGAAATGTGTCAGACTCGATAACAATCAGCACGGGAGCACCTCAAGGCTGCGTGCTCAGCCCCCTGCTGTACTCTCTCTATACTCATGACTGCGTAGCCGGTCACAGTGTGAACTCCATCATCAAGTTCGCTGACGACACCACTGTTGTGGGACGTATCACTGATGGGGATGAGTCGGAGTACAGAAGAGAGATCGAGCAACTGTTCATATGGTGCCAGCACAATAACCTGGCCCTCAACACCAGCAAAACCAAGGAACTGATTGTGGACTTTGGAAGGAGTAGGATGGGGACCCACAGTCCCATTTATATCAATGGGTTGATGGTTGAAAGGGTCAAGAGCTTCAAATTCCTGGGCGTGCACATCTCTGAAGATCTTTCCTGGTCCGAGAACACTGATGCAATTATCAAGAAAGCTCATCAGCGCCTCTACTTCCTGAGAAGATTACAGAGATTCAGTTTGTGAAGGAGGACTCTCTCTAACTTCTACAGGTGCACAGTAGAGAGCTTGCTGACCAGTTGCAACGTGGCTTGGTTCGGCAACTTGAGCGCCCAGGAACGGAAAAGACTACAAAAAGTAGTAAGCACTGCCCAGTCCATCATCGGCTGACCTTCCTTCCATCGAGGGGATTTACCGCAGTCGCTGCCTCAAAAAGGCTGGCAGTATCATCAAAGACCCACACCATCCTGGCCACACACTCATTTCCCTGCTACCTTCAGGTAGAAGGTACAGGAGCCTGAAGACTGCAATGACCAGGTTCAGGAATAGCTACTTCCCCACTGCCATCAGGCTATTAAACCTGGCTCGGACAAAACTCTGAACATTAATAGTAAGATTAAACGAGAACTTACCAAGTTTGAAGTTTGATCGTTATTTTATGACGAGTTACGATGAGGGATTACGTGAAGAAGCCCTGCCTGGCGCATGATCGGCATACTTCAAAGCAGCGGCATGAAAAACACAGAACTAATAGCCTGAGTAAGATAGTAAGGCTCAATCTAGACTAGAACTACCAGATGATCATTTATTTTATGAGGGTTGGGAGTGGAGGGCACGTAATCCTTCATCGTAACTCCTCATAAAATAACGATCAAATTCAAACTTGGTAAGTTCTCGTTTAATCTTACTATTTTACTTCGGAGTCACGTGAGTGACTACGTGAAGATTTTGTAGCTCTGTGTTTTTCATGTCATAGATTCATTCCATACGACTCTCTGGCTCAATCAACACAGTAGTGAGTAAATAATACAACTTTTAAACATTTCTTTAGTTTATGTAATAAGTGTTTTCATAATAAAAGAATGAAAGTAATAACCCTTCTATCGTAGGGGAAGACTTTTTATAGCCAAAGATATAAATTGATAATATAAAACAAAGCACAATGAAAGAGAACTCAACACTGCGTGTCCAACCCTGACACTGTGAGAACTGGTTTCTTGTAAACTTTAAAAAATTTATTTTACATCCTCCTACGGCCTCTAATTTTTTGATCGAGTGGCCCATCCTGTGCCTTTGCCGTGGATGTACCTACCTCCCTGGTGGAGTGATTTTTAACATCTCAATGTCTACTCCTGCTGAGTCCCAAAACCTGTTTTAACCATCTAGAATGTAACTATCTGGAACCATCAGTTTGTACTTTTATGTGGTTTTTTGTGTGTAATAAATAGCGCTGTCTCACCACCATGGAGATTCTTGCCTACTTCAACATATTGAGTCAATGCTTAACCACACACAATGTTTAGTCGACAGGATATGCTTTAAAATTTACCTTGGTTCCAGCTCCTCCTGGTCTGCTTTGTTTCGTTAAGTCATAAACATATAAGACAATGTTATCTGTAGCCACATGCATACAGTCTAACGTAACATTTGCAACGTTTGCACTCTTTGTGCTGATTCTAAAGCCATGAGCATTATTACTTCAAATGTTAACTTCCGAAACAATGATAGAATTGGAGCCCATTGCCTAAGCAAAGTAAGAACTATGCTGACCTCCCAACTTCTATATTTTTACTTTGGGCAGATTTTAATATATATTCCTTTCCCAATCGGGATATTAACGGATGAGACCCGCTAGATTCATGGTTAGCAATTTTGTCCTAAATAGGACTATAAAGCACTATGAGCCCTATTAATAGCCCTATCGCTTAGGTGCTGATCAAAATGCAATCCAGCAAGGAACTCCAATATATCTGATATGTTAGCAGTATGATAAAATATCTTTGACTGTCTACCAAAGACTTCCAATTTCTTTATATAAACAAAATACTGTTTTTAATGCTATTTTTCCAAGCTGCAGTTATAACATTCATGGTCCTATCCGACAGTCCAAGCTCTTGTAATGGTCTGGTCAGAACCTGCAGATTAACAAATTCATATGATCATGCCATGGATGAATTTTTCAACAATTTACTGCAGCTATGAATCGTCATAAATGGTTCAATTATTACTCTAAACATCAATGAGAATCATGATTGTGTCCGATTTGGGCCACCAATTACTGCAGCTAGGAATCGTCATAAATGGTTCAATTATTATTCTAAACATCAATGAGAACCATGACTGTGTCTGATCTGGGCCACCAAACCGCCCGTGGCAGAGTCTTGCTATATTTTCATCAGACATAATGGGGAACATAAAAGAACATATTCCCCCCCCCCACCCAATGTAGTGAGAATGCATCCACAGCTATTGCTCCTGGGTTGGGTTCCCATGAGACATATTTGGGCAATTAGTGCTTTAATCTAGACGCAACAGATCAATGTCAGGTAATCCATACCACTGACAATGTTTTCCAACTTGTGGATTTAATATCCATTCTGTATTGTCTTTAAATTTTTGTGATCTGTTGTCTGCCACAATATTGTCTCTCCCTGAGATAGATAGCTGAAAGCCAAATATTCTTAAAGATACACCAATGCCACATCTGGTTAACCAGATAATCACATGATAATGATCTTACTCGGCCCATGTGATTGATATATGCCACTGCTGTGGTATTGTCTACTTGTAATTGGACATGCAAATCTTTCATAGTAGAACAATAAGCTTTTAATCCATAAAAACTCCTAACAACTCCAAATAATTACTACCAAATGTTTGGAGAAATAAGTTTCTTGGACAATCCATCTGCCACCACCTGGTGTTATTGTCCGTAGCCCCCTAGATAAGGGACGTATCAGATATTAACCTGATAAGAACAGATATTACACTCATCTAGCCCAAAAAAACGAGAAGCTATCCACCATCCGAGAATACTTGCTTCAGTTTGCAATGACTGCTGGCTGCTGAGCTAATATGTTTTTAAGCAGCTTGTGGAACATTCTCAATCCACCACTGTAACTCTGATAAAACTTCCTTTGGCAATTGCATAGGCCTGTCAAAATGGCCTGCACACTCTTCTAGTGCTTGTGTTTTTGCCCTTTTTAGCTTTTTTGGTAATGCAGTGGACCACCTCTACTGCAGAAATAGTGTTACTAATTTACCTAAGCTCCTTCTCGGATGGAGGGATAAGGCTTGTCAACAAGGCAACGGCACACATTTGTAATATTGACACTTTGTTTGCTGGTAAATTTACCGAATATGGTACTGAATCACTCACAAACCCCAAATAGTAAATTGGTGGGGATGGCTGAAGCTTAGATTTTGTTGGATGGATCAGGACCCTAGTCTTTCAACAGGTTTGTAATTGCTGCACTAATTTTCCACCCGACTCCTGATCAGCATTGCCAATTAAAATGTCATCAAGATAACCATGACCAGTGCAAGTGCAGGTTTCAACCATTGTGTGAACAGCCTAGAAGCTGAGCTTAATCCATTAGATAATGCTTTAAATTGCCATAGCTGACCCATTTAATTAATTTTCAAGTACCTGTGAACATGATGATAAATTGGTACTAAATCATACGCATCCTTGAAGTCTATAGTAACCAATTACAACTTGTTGATAACAACTGCCTTGCAGTGTTGAAGGTGTCCATTTTGAAATGTTTTATACTGGACAAATGTATTAAAGTGTGTGATGTCTAAAATGACTCTACAACCACCATCTTCTTCTGCCTGGGGAAATTATTTGATACAACTTGTTGCGGATGCTTACTCCGTTTTTTCCCCATTACACTTTCCCTAAATAATTTCTTACCTTTTCTTTATTTGAGATTTTCCAGGTGCAGAAACATAAACTAGGATTAGGTTTATTCTGTACAGGTGGATCAACTCCTACAAATTTTATTGTAGATCCTTACACAGTATCTGATATAAACCGTTCAGCTGTTAGGCAATATCATTTATCATAACACACCTGTAATCTACCACCAATCGGAGGTTCATCAAAAGCTTCCTCTGCGATAGAATAAAGTTTTTGTACCTCTCCAAATGCACGTGATGGCCTTCTTCTCCCACAATATGGGTTAACATAAGGCTGTGCTGGATGAAAATACTTCCTCACCATACTCCTGCCTCTATTTGATCCATATATCAAATCCCCTTCACATTGGACCAGCCAATTTTGCAAAGGTTTAATGAGGCTGATATCTTTGCCTCTTTATCAATGTCTTTGATTTGTTTTAGGCAGGTTTACTCCATAATAACCAGGAGTTTGAACATAGCTTGATCTGTATTGACCTGCAAATCTAAAGTGCAAAATGGTCTGAATGGCAATTTTCCTCTCATACCATTGAGCTCAACATATGAGCTATAAAACAATGCCACTTGTCCTTTTAATTTTTTTTCCATTGCACAATCTTTCACTTGCTTCCCATAAGCAGCGATGCCACCCACAACTTGAAATTCTTTGGAATCTTATTCCCTGTGCCTCCACACTATTGAAGACATGGGTGCCTTAATCGGATTCACCGTTGGCACCCTAGTAAAGCACAAGTGTTTTTATGTAAATCTGCTGTATCAACCATAACAGCCTCCTGAAGCTGGTGAGAAACCAATTGATGTTGGCCACCATGGTTACCTTCCATGGCCTCACCGCTTCCTTCAGGTATCTTACTTTGTACCCATTAAGTACACCTGAATTTATACTTGTGCTGTAGTGGGTACTTATGACCAAAAACACCACTTTTAGGGTCAGTTTCTTTACTGTCCTGGTACTCCTGAGACTTGCTCAAGGAGACTACCTCCAGCCCAATCTGAGGTTTATATTCCCACAGTGGTAAAAGCACCATATACTTGTATATGGAAACCCCTCAGGGTTTGCCTGGGAATATTCTGGGTTTTTTAGACCCTTGGTTGAAAATAATTTGGAGTATTTCTCCATTTAATTTATTCTGAGCCATAAGGCTTTCTTGTCTGGAGGCCTTTCCTTATTAAAACCATGGCCTCTCAGATTTCTTTATTTTCTTCCCCACTGGAGATTCTTCCCGTGGCTACATAAAAAGCTGGAGAAACTCAGCGGGTGCAGCAGCATCTAAGGAGCGAAGGAGATAGGCGACGTTTCGGGTCGAGACCCTTCTTTCCCGTGGCTTTTGATTTGTGGAGCGACTAAATGCTCGCTATGGTTTAATTTTAACGGCCACCGGTATCGGAACCGGCTCCGCACTAATCTGCCGTCCCGATCTTTACTGAGGTTCTACCCGGGACGCATTTTAACCTCCGTTTTTCCTCCGGAGTATTTCCTCTTTTCCTTTCAACTCCTGCTGGCTCTGCACGCCAGTACCACGGAGTTTGAACACACCCTGTAAAATAATTCAATCTACTTACCTGCGGGCCTGTTCCTTACCGCTGGTGGAGCTGCGCTCTGCAGCTCTTTGCCTACCGACAGCGTCGACGTAATGCCGATCTTGCGCCAGGCGGGACTTCTTCACGTAGTCACTCACGTGACTCCGAAGTAAAATAACCCATTATCTGTTATTTGCACTTTATCAGTTTATTTATTCTTGTGTGTATATATTTATATAATGGTATATGAACACACGGATCTGTTTTTGTAGTCAGTGCCTACTATGCTCTGTTGTGCTGAAGCAAAGCAAGAATTTCATTGTCCTATCAGGGACACATGACAATAAACTCACTTGAACTTGAACTAGCTCTCTCGATATGTATATTCCATATATATTACAATAGCAATTCTCAGAAGACATACTGTATTGCACAGTCAATTCAGAGGTCTGACTTTGTTCCCCTGGGATTAGTTTATTCTCCACAGTTTACAATGATATATCCATCTTCTTCTTCTATCGTATGTCTTTTAGACCTGCAGCTCCGCTGAGGCTGGCCAGGTCAACCTGTCATCGTCCAGGTCAATCAGACCTCATTCACCATTCGGAGGCCGATACATTCCTCCTGAGATCACACCTTCCCGTGTGAACAACTGCCTTACCAAGGAAACAACCTGCCTGGGGTCATCTGTTGCCGGCCCTAACTGGTCCCGGTCTCTTCTCGCCTCCAGTTCTCCCCGCAACATTCATTCTGAAGAAGGGTCATGTGTCCTTTCTCTCCAGAGATGCCGCCTGACCCATTGAGTTGCTTCAGCACTTTGTGGCCATCTTTGAGCCCCTGCTAGGTTGGTTCACAGACCTTCCTCCAATGGTGTAGACAGCAGCTAGCTCCGATGCACGGGAGGCCAGAGATATATCATGGACCGTAGTTTCCCTAACCCCCCCCCCCTCCCCCTCCCCCTCCCCCTCCATCACCATCCCATAAGTGCAGACAACTAATTTTCAATTGAACTTTCACAAACACAAACCCTCACTTAAAAAGGTCACCACTCAAGAACTGGAAGCGCAGTGTGATGTCATTTAAGTGCTCGGTTAATTGACGGAGATGGGCCATTTAAATCTTTATGGGCGTGATGGACACTCAGCATAAAAGATGAGCGGAACAAACCGCTACTTAACTTCTTCACAGCAGGTTGCATTTCTGCTCTAATACTTCCCAGCTGTGGCAGAAAAACCAGCAGAGACGCACAGGCTGCGGACTGAACTTTTAATCTGAGAAAGGGTGTGAGATGTGTCACAGGGTTACAATCAAGTTACTTGACTGTTAGTGGTCTAATATATGCGACTAAGCCATTCTCCCCGAGCTGTGTGCTTGGTTCTAACCGTGCCAACTGGGACTTTAAAATCAAGTCATTCAATATGTTTCAAGTTGAAGCCACTGTGAAACTAATGGATTGTGGTAAAACCTTATCGTTACTATTGTTCTGAAGGGACATCAGTCTTTAGACTTTAGAGTTACAGCATGGAAACAGGCCCTTTGGCCCATTGAATCCGCGCCGACCAGCGATCACCCCGTACTCTAGCCCTACCCTACACACTAGGCACAATTTACAATTTTACAGAAGCCAATTAACCTGCAAACCTGTACATCTTTGGAGTGTGGGAGGAAACTGGAGCACCCATAGAAAACCCATGGGGTCACAGAGAGAAGGCACAAACTACATGCAGACAGCATCCATAGGCAGGATCGATTCCAGGCCTCGGTCGTTGGAAAGCAGCAACTCTACCGCTGCGCCACTGTGCCACACCTGTCTGTGAAGGAAGTCTGCTGTCCTTACCCAGGGCTGGCCTATACCGTAAGGGCCCGTCCCACGTACGTGTCCTTGGCACGCAAATTACGCGACCCTCGTGGTCGCGTTGAGCTGCGACGGTCCCGCGAAGTTCGCGTGCGACTTCATTCGACTGCACAGCCGTCTGGAGCGCGTGACGTCATTTGAAGATGGACACAAAGCTGGAGTAACTCAACGGGACCGGCAGCATCTCTAGAGAGAAGGAATGAGTGATGTTTCGGGTCGAGACTCTTCTTCAGTCTGAAAGAAGGATCTTGACCCGAAACGTCACCCATTCCTTCTCTCCAGAGATGCTGCCGGTCCCGCTGAGTTACTCCAGCATTTTGTGTCCATCTTCAATTTTCTTGGCCCCGCTCTTGCACTTCTGCACTAGAAGCGGGGGCGGATCTGGACCGCAATGGCCGTGATCCCCAGGCCGAGTTCGGCGATCGTTTGCCTGCTTCTGCTACTGTTGGAAGTGAGATGTTGCGTCGTCCCACGGTCTTGGGCCTATCCCACTTTGGCCGTCAGTTGGCGCGCGAAGATTTCGTTCGTTACAAAAATTTCGGAGCCCCGCGCGATGTCGCGCACAACTACATACCCCTCCGCGTTTCTCAGTGGGACCGGCCTCGCGCGGCCACACGATGCCCGTGCGCAACGCGACCACGAGTTTGCGTAATTTCGTGCCAAGGGCACGTAAGTGGGACAGGCCCTTAACACAACACTGCAGATGCTGAAATGTGGAGTAAAAAAAAAAAACGCTGGACAAACTCAGTGGGTAAGGCAGCACCAGCTGAGCTCCTCCCGTAGTTGGATTTCACGCACACTGTGTAATCCATTGCCGTCTGGAGAGGTTGCAAAAAAGAGACACAAAGTGCCAAAGTAACTCAGCGGGTCTGGCAGCCTTTCTTTAGAACATGGATAGGCGACGTTTCGGGTCGGGACTATTAGATTGTCTAAAGAAGGGTCCCGACCCAAAATATCGTCTGCCCGTTTCCTCCAAAGATGTAGCCTGGCCTCCTGAGTTTGTCCTGAAAATTAGTCGCCTGTACTTTGGTTTTTTTTTTAAACCAATGTCATTTCTCGTCAATGCGGTGCCAGTTAATGCCGGATAATAAATGTTCGCACTAACAACAATATCCACCAAATTAATTATTAAAACTCTGTACTCTACAAAGGGAGACTTGCTCCGGCGCACTCTTCCTGTATTGCTGTGATGCTTAATTCCTTGGAAAAGCAAGGTGAACCAGACACACTGGGAGATGGATCCAGCATCTAATCATCTTTCCAAAAATTCAGGACCCTTACGAGTTTAGAGATCTCTCTTGACATCCATTTACCTTCTGAACACCTCGTCTTGTCTCTCTAGTCTTGGGGAATAGTATCTATCACATTAACCACATCAACTCCAGGGAATACAAGTGTTTTCAGCTTACTGCTCCGCACAGCTCCTGGTCCATGCATCCACCTCTGGGCAGGGATATTCTTTGGTAAGCAGGCTATAATTGTAAAGAGGAACTCCAGGTGTGATCTCACTAAGGCCCACAGTAGAGGAAGCCTGTTCACTGCAGCTTGACCTTCCATGTTAACCCAAGATGGCGGGGGTGGACGCAAGGAACAAACGGTTGGTGTGCAGAACTGGGGCTTTACCTCCCGAGCCCTCCAAACGCCCTAGCTGCCACAAGGTCGGCTGCGGGAGGTTCACTGGCCGATGCGTGGATCCGGGTCCAGGCGACGCTGGAGGCCCTGCAGCAGCCTGGGCCTTGACTGGATCGGGCAGCTCTCTAAGAGACCTAGTGCACGAGCCGGAAGCAACCTGCAGCCACACGGAGCGGTGGAGCAGTGGTGGAGGACACCAACGGCTTTGCCTGGACAGACCAACTCTGCAACGCTGCCAGGACAACGGGCCTTCATGACCAGGTTACGAATTCTGCTTTTATAACAACTTGGACTTGAAAATGGCGCCAAAATCGGGAGATTCTTGTATATTGTCTCAGTCTACTATTCCTATACACTTGTCCAGAATCCAAGATTATGGTTATATATAATAATCATTTTACTGAACCGCATGCAGAAAATAATTTCACTATACCTCAGTACATGTGACTATAAAGTCCCATTGATCCATTGACAATGACCGTTCCATGAAGAACGAATCAATGGGCTCACATATAGCCTCCCTCAAGGGATTACACCACCGTGACTAAGAGCCCAGAAATTGAACTGCAATTTTCTGACAGAGTGCACACAAAAAAACTGATCTCACTTACTCACTTCAATTACACATCTGAATGTGCTTTGCCTCCCTACCAAGCAGCTGTGACGGCTGTCTTAACCCAATCTGGCTGCCGTGTGCACCTCAGCAGGGTGGGAGCAGCCGGGGCAATAAAGCCTCACCATACAGCCAGCGGGAATTTGTGAACTGCACGGATCAGGAAGACGGGTGATGGATGGGGAAAGGGGAGTCAAGGGCAGCAATCTCCTGTCGGTCTCAGCTTTCTACAAATCGGATCGGAAAGACTCGAATTGCTTCCAGCACAGGAATAAAAACCATGAGGAGAGGCTGCAGTCAACGGAGCCTTGGAACCATTACAGTGCAGCCCAGATCTATCCGCTGAATGAGGCATCGCGAGATATAGGATTAATATAGGCCTGTGGGATTAGCATGTACAGGCACAATAGTTGGCAAAGGCAAGATGTGCTGAAGGGCCTGTTTCTACACTGTACAAAACAAAAATGTGCAGGTTGTAGCTTTCAACAATGTGCACATTTCTGACTGCCTGATAAAGTGACCTGTTGCTGTGTGTAAACTGGTGTCCAGGTATTCCATGTCACAACATGAACTAAATTCTAATCGCACATGACTACTGCTAAGGACCTCCATGGACGTGGCAAATGTCAGTGTACCAAGAGTGTCTTTGGGACAAATAGCCCCATCTGTCTGGTGGGGTTGATTACAGCATGACAAGCTGACAGGGACAGTCGCAATAGAAAATAGAAAAAACTTATTAATGAAGAACATTGACACAAAAACATGCCAAAAGATGAAAACAAGAACTACGCTTTTGAAGATCAACGGTCATAAAATGCTAAAGTAAATCAGGTCATTCTGCATCTCTGAAGAACATGGATAGATGATGTATTGCGTCGAGACCCTTCATCGAGCAGAGTTTGAAGAAAGATCACGACCCAAAAGGTCACCTATCCTCTAGCTTCTCTCTACCCTGACTCTCAGTCTGAAGAAGGGACTCGACCCGAAACGTCACCTATTCCGTTTCTTCAGAGATGCTGCCGGACCTGCTGAGTTACTCCAGCACTTTGGGTCCTTTTGTGTATTAACCAGCATCTGCAGTTCCTCGTTTCTATGCTTTTGTATATTTCAATTAATTGCAGATTTTGGATAAATGACCACCAGCATAAGAATGAAAGGTAGACAACAAAAAAGCTGGAGAAACTCAGCGGGTGAGGCAGCATCTATGGAGCGAAGGAAGAGGCGGCGTTTTGGGTCGAGACCCTTCTTCAGACTGATGTCGGGGGTGGGGGATAGAGAAAGACAGTGGGCTGTGGAAGAGCTGGGAAGGAGAGGGGAAGGAGGGAGAAAGCAAGGACTACCTGAAATGGGAGGTCAATGTTCATACCGCTGGGGTGTAAACTACCCAAGCGAAATATGAAGTGCTGTTCCTCCAATTTGCGGTGGGACTCACTCTGGCCATGGAACACAAGAATACTGTGTTTATTTCTAAATATGCTGCACAAAATCCTCACAAGGAAATAATTGTAGAGATATTTTTTTAATGTTGATCAATGTTAGCAGAAATGTTATGAAGAAACGCTGGACCCTTCTGGTGGTATTTTAATTTTGGTTTGTGAGGAGGACAGTGCATTGCCAAGTCGGACAGATGTTCTGCAAGTACATATTTACCCCATTCCTTTACTGTTCTGCACAAGTGCTTTTAATCACAGAAACTCGCTCGTAAAAAACAGATGCACGGGGGTTCCCAGTTTTCACTTTACGAAAAAAAGGTTCACAACCACCATAAACATTACCGCCGACTGAACACCTTGCGAGCTGCGACATCATCCTGAAGGCATTTACTGTTACGTCTGGCACAGGAAACAGCTTCATCAATAGACAATAGGTGCAGGAGTAGGCCATTTGGCCCTTCGAGCCAGCACCACCGTTCAATGTGATCATGGCTGATCATCCACAATCAGTACCCCGTTCCTGCCTTCTCCCCATATCCTCTGACTCTGCTGTTTTTAAGAGCCCTATCTAGCTCTCTCTTGAAAGCATCCAGAGATCCCGCCTCCACCGCCCTATGAGGCAGAGAATTCCACAGACTCACCACTCTCTGTGTGAAAAAGTGTTTCCTCGTCTCCGTTCTAAATGGATTATTCCTTATTCTGAAGCTGTGGCCCCTGGTTCTGGATTCTCCCAACATCGGGAACATGTTTCCTGCCTCTAGTGTCTCCAAGCCCTTAACTATCTTCTGGCATGCTGGACACTCTCTCAGCCAGCTGCATCCTTGGTAAGTGGGAAACTGTCACCACTCTTTGACAAAATATAATTCCCATGTCATGGAGCCTGCTCCTTTGAGCGTTGGTGGTGCTGCGGTTGATGTTTTTACACGAGGCTACTGTGAAATCAATGATTAGGCAGCAGGCATCATATGTTGCCAAATGGTACAGCCACCTGATAGACAACTCTCAGTCGAAATGGGTGACTGATGACTGGACAGATTACAGATTACTTAGCAAAGACATCTCAAATTTGGACAGACTAGTGGGCAAGCTAACTTTACCTGCTGAGTGAGAGGTCAGGTTAAGCTGGAGGAGAGGTCCTGCACAGGAGCGGGTGGGGATATGATGCACCAACTGAAGGCCATTGGAAGAAGGAGGGCTCGTGTTTTGGGTGTGCTTTCCTCAGGTCCTCCGAGAAACACCTTAATGCAATTCATGGTGTTGAAACAAGGAACTGCAGATGCTGGTTAATGCACAAAAATGCTGGAGTAACTCGGTAGGCCAGTCAGCGTGCCGGGAGAACGTAAATACAGGAGTTGCCGTTTTTGGGACAAGACCATTCTACAGGCTGATAGGTGGCACTTTGGTCAAGGCCCTTCTTCAGTTCCTGGCCCAGAAAGTGACCTATCCATGTTCTCCAGAGACACTGCCTGACCTGCTGGGTAACTCCAGCGCTTTGCGTCTTTTCAATGCAATTCATTTTACTAGTGGATGGGATACGGGCTGGAAACATATGGAGATACAACGTAAATCTATGTAATGCTTTTCAGATTTTCAGTTGAACGGCATGCAGTTCGTAACCAATGAAATGCTTCTGAAGTGAAGTTATTGCTGCTTTGTTGGCCAACACCAAGGCTAACTATACACTACAGGTTCCCACAAAAACCAATGCTGTGAATGATCTCATTTCTGTGGCGCCATCTGGAATATACAAAGGTCGCCCTGGACACCAGAAGAATTCATTATTCTGTTCCAAACAATGTACCTAATCTTTAGAAGTTTGAAGAAGGGTTTCGACCAGAAACGTCAGCTATTCCTTTTCTCCAGAGATGCTGGCTGACCCACTGAGTTACTGTAACATTTTGTGTCTATCTTTGGTGTAAACCAGCATCTGCAATTCCTTCCTGCACATACCTAATCTATACAACTGGTTCCGAGGACAGACAATGTTTCCAATTGGAAATTTCAGCCGAGACATGGCACCTCTGACGATGTGGCACTCCGCAGTTCAACATTGGACATTGTTGCGGCGAATGTTCCAGTAACTGGATATACTCAAACCTACAAGTTTCCCCTAAAGTGCTGTCCATTACAGCTGACAAAGGAGGAGTCTAAACATAGAAGAAGGTTTGCTTCACATTTAAAGGGAGTGATTAAAGGGCCTGTCCCACTTTGGCGACTCTTTAGGCAACTGCCAGGGACTAGTTTTAATGGAATTCACCTACGACACCTGGAGACAACCTATGACAGCAAAAATGGTCGCCACTATCGCGGAAAAACTTTCAACATGTTGAAAATTTTGCGGCAGTCCCCTGTAGTTGCCCCAAAAAGCGCCTAAGTGGGACAGGCCCTGAAGAAGACAGTGGTTACCATGACAACTGTGGAGCCAATAACAAGAGCCCACAAAAAAAGATTGCGTCTCCATATTTTCTCCCTTCACTCCATAACCTGCTGCCGCTCTGTAAACTCTGGACACTTTCTATTCTGGCCTCGAGTGCCCTCATTTCCACTCTGCATCTGCACTTCATTTAATCTGCACTTTCTCTGTTGCTGTAACACTGTGTTGTGTCCACTGTTTCTCGTTTGCACTGCCTGTTGTAATCATGTGTGGTGTAGTCTGCCTGGAAAGTTCACAAAAATAAAGCTTTTCGCTGCACCTCGGCACACGATGCACACTGGAAAACCACATGGGGCTGTCTGCGTGTCTCAGCCTCTCTCATGCTACCACATGGAACACAGAAAAAGTTAATTACTTCTGCAAATCATAGATGTATTTATTTATTTAGAGTTGTCAGGCCAAAACGATTGTATTCCCTATGCGGCTGTCAAAATGTAAAATGGGAATTTTCCTAATCTTGAACCGAAGAGTGGTGCTTTAACCAGCGATAAGAACAATAGGTGTTACAATGGGGGGGGGGAGGAGAAGGGTAGTTAGAAATTGCCACCCAGGATCTGCACTAAGAACTCCCAGGTGATCAACACAGGAAACAGACTGAATGGTGGCCAAACCCATACCACACGCTGCCTGCACCGTCTTCCCATATTCCTTCGCCAGTCGATAAGGTGGAGCTGATTTACAGTGGGAATGTTATAGCCACATGGAGCCAATCCCACATTGTACAAATATTGAATTTCAAAGCTCGCCCTGGGCATGAAATCAAACAGATTTGGTTCTGTGGTCAGGTTGGGAGCTGAACTCAGTGCATTTCCCCATTACACCTGCACTGTCAATGAGTAAACCTGCCTTTACACTGACCCATATCTTAACTGTTGAACACCTTGCGAGACTTTGATGTTTGAAACGAACTTCCGACCGGAGTACCAAACTCACAAGGGTAAATCTGGCTGCTTAATGCAAAATTACTGATACTTCCCAGCAGGTTCTAGCCCAAAGACTCAGTATTACACCTGGCGTGCAGGAATTTGCTTTGGGGAAAGATTTTTATTTGAGCCAAGGTCATCTGCTCCATTCTTAAAATAAGCCTCCAAAGACATTTTTGGGAACTCTTGCATGGTACGAGTTAAAGTATTTTCCTTATTTAGCTCAAATCAGTAAATTAACAAGCATTCCGCTTTCCTCGAACCCTATAAACAGTCTTTCACTACTTTTCTTCCTGTCACTATTCCAATTTATACATCGCTTCTTTACACCATGGCCTGCAGTCTCGATGAAAAACCTGATATGTGGCACCTCATCAAACATCTTCTGTGTCAAGCAATTCACAGCATTCATCCAGAGTACAGTTTAGTTTATTATTGTCACGTGTACTGAGGTACAGCGAGAAGCTTTTTTTGCGTGCTACGCACAGAGAAGAGACAATACATGAGACTACAATTAAGCTGTCCACAATGTACATATACAGGATCAATGGCATGACGTTTGGTGCAAGGTAAAGTCCCGTAAAGTCCAATGATAGATAGTTTGAGGGTCTCCAATGAGGTACATGGGATCGGGACCACTCTCTAGTTGGTGATAGGATGGTTCAGTTGCCTGATAACAGCTGGGAAGAAACTGCCCTAAATCTGGAGGTGCGCATTTTTGGAAATCTGTACCTCTTGCTTGATGGAGGAGGGGAGAAGAGGGAGTGACTGGGGCGAGACTGGTCCTTGATTATGCTGCTGGCCTAGCCGAGGCAGCGTGAAGTGTAGATGAAATCAATGGCAGGGAGGATCGTTTGTGTGATGGTCTTGGCTACGTTCAGTGATTGCATCAAAAAGTAATGAAGTTAGCTGGACTTGATTTACCTTTAACAAATCTAGGCTGATTTTCTCTAATCAATCCAATTCTTTTCTAACTGACTGCTATGCTGTTCCTGATTATGGGCTCTGCAATACAATAAACCCAAGGGGCAACTATATGGAATAAGCTGCCAGACGAAGAGATTCAGACGGATATAACAACTTGAAGGCAGACTTTTGGACAGGTACATGGACGGGAATGGTTTAGAGGGATATGGGCCAAATGCAGGCAACTGTGGCGAGTGACAATGGACATCTTGGTTGGCATGAACAGACCGAATGGCCCGTTTCTGTGCTGAACGGCTCTATCAGCACATATTTCAGAATGTTCAGGACATTCCCTCGAGATTTTAAAAAAAACGGTTCAATAAGCCGAGGTCAACCGCCCATTGTTTCCCCAAACTCTACAGAAAATAATCATAAAACTGCAGAGTGAATCCCGATGGTCCATGTCTGGTGATGTCTGGATTTATCAGAGTAGCTCAAGCAGGGGCAGGAACAGGCAGAGCAAGAAAACAACCACAGCCAAAGGTATTACAGTGAAGTTATAAACACATTCATGTCCTGCTTTGCAGCCTCCAGCACCTAGCTGTAGTTAAACAGCTGCACATGTGGAACCGCCATTGTGTTTGTTTGCGATTCCTTTTTGATCCCAACATGATTAATGTCAAGAGGAGAGGAATGCAATAAGACCACAAATGGTGATGCTGAGACTACACACGCCATCCCAGATGGCCAGGCTGCACGCTCAAATATTCAACAGGGAGAAAGAGAGAAGACAGAGGGAGAGAGAGGGGGTAAAGAGAGGGGAGAGAGAAGACAGAGGGAGAGAGAGAGGGGGGGAGGAGAGAGAGAGAGGGGGGAGGAGAGAGAGAGGGGGGGAGAGAGAGAGAGGAGGGGGGAGAGAGTGGGGGGGGAGAGAGAGAGGGGGGAGAGAGAGAGAGGGGGGGGAGAGAGAGAGGGGGAGAGAGAGGGGGGGGGAGAGAGAGAGGGGGAGAGAGAGAGAGGGGGGAGAGAGAGAGAGAGGGGGGGAGAGAGAGAGAGGGGGGGGAGAGAGAGAGAGAGGGGGGGGAGAGAGGGGGGGGGGAGAGGGGGAGAGAGGGGGGGAGAGAGAGGGGGGGAGAGAGAGAGGGGGGAGAGAGAGGGGGGTGAGAGAGAGAGAGGGGGGGGAGAGAGAGAGAGAGGGGGGAGAGAGAGAGAGGGGGGGGAGAGAGAGAGAGGGGGGAGAGAGAGAGAGAGAGAGAGAGGGGAGAGAGAGAGGGAGGGGGAGGAGAGAGAGGGGGCGAGAGAGGAGAGAGAGAGAGGGTAAAGAGAGAGGGGGTAAAGAGAGAGATAGGGTGTAGAGAGAGAGAAGCGAGGCAGAGAAGCGAGAGGAAGAGAAAAAAGCAAGAGAGAGAGAAAATCTCAAATACTAACATGAGTTATTCAAAATATTCCCGCATCAAAATCCAGTCTGTTTTATGGGATTAAAAAAAATCTTTCTATATAGTTTTAAGTGCCAAGTTGGAGATGGCCCAAACTGGACAAGGTGAAGTGACGTTTATGCTGAAAAGCAGAGACGGTTACACGCAGACACACAGCCCCATGTGGTGAACCACATTTAGATTTTGACCGTGTGCTGCCCAGTGCACGAGTGATGCTGCAAACAGAATGTGACAATTCATTGAAGAGTTTGAATCAACCAAGTTAAATATTAATGATTTCCTCGTTTAGTTTAGATATACTTTATAGATTTAGTTTAGATTTTTTAAGGATACGGGAGATTTCCTTTAGGACCGAGATGAGGAAACATTTTTCACACACAGAGTGGTGAGTCTCTGGAATTCTCTGCCACAGAAGGTAGTTGAGGCCAGTTCGTTGGCTATATTTAAGAGGGAGTTAGATGTGGCCCTTGTGGCTAAAGGGATCATGGGGTATGGAGAGAAGGCAGGTACAGGATACTGAGTTGGATGATCAACCATGATCATATTGAATGGCGGTGCAGGCTCGAAGGGCCGAATGGCCTGCTCCTGCACCTATTGTCTATGTTTCTATAGGATGCGGACACAGGCCCACCGAGTCCGCACCAGCACTAATTATCCCACACACGAGGGACAATTTACAATGATATCAAGCCAATTAACCTACAAACATGTACGTCTTTGGCATGTGGGAGGAAACCAGAGCACCCGGAGGAAACCCACGTGGTCACAGGGAGAATGTACACACTCCGTACAAATAGCACCCGTAGTCAGGATCGAACCCGGGTCTGTGAGGCAGCAACTCGACCGCTGCCACCTCGCAGTGATGATTTAAAGTGGAGCAAGGGCGAAGCAGATGGCTTCTGTGCTCTTCTGGTTACATGCGGAAGGTCAGAACTCCTTGTTGATTTCCCTGCTCATCCACCAACCATGAGCAGCACTTTCAAGATGGTGATTAATGCAACAATTATAGATGAAAAACAACTGCAATCCTTGCATCTCATATTTCCAGCGTTTATATTGGGCCACATATTCTGACGAAAACTCATCCACCTGAAACTTTGTCTCTGTTTTCTCTGCCTCCACAGTAAAAAGGTCTCCTGAAGAAGGCAACTAAAAATCACCAAAGACCCACACCACTCTCAGCTCTCATCTCAGTGCAGCCATCGGGAAGAAGGTACAGGAGAAGGTAGTGTGACCAGCAGGCTCAAGCTGCTTGACCCACACTGCATGTACAAGCACCTCTAAAAGGTTGAACCTTATTTTGTATTCCGGTGACATATGTTTATTAAAGGCGCATGTGTATTCAAGGTGGATACTGGCACCTTCTTATCTACACAAAAAGAATGGCCTCCACCTCACTTGTGCAGATGACAATAAACCTGACTTAAAATAACTGGAGCTGTGGGGCAGCTCTACCGGCCGTGCCATTGTTCAGTGAAATCCCAATCAAATAGATAATACAAAGCATTAATGCAATCAAGTTAAACTCAACGTTGAATAGATAGAGCAAAGGGGATGATACAGGGTGCAGAATGCAGTGCCCCCCACAGAGAGTGGTGAGTCTGTAGAATTCTCTGCCTCAGAGGGCGGTGGCGGTTGGTTCACTGGATACTTTCAAGAGAGAACTTGATAGTGCGCTTGAAGATAGCGGAGTCGGGGGATATGGGGAGAAGGTAGGAACGGGGTACTGATTGGGGATGATCAGCCATGATCACGTTGAATGGCGGTGCTGGCTCAAAGGGCCGAATGGCCTACTCCTGCACCTATTGTCTGTCCATTGCACTAGTTCCACAGACAAAGTCCAATATCCGCAATGTGGTGGAGCTGAATCAGACAGTGCCCAAGCTTATGGAAGGACCATCCAGCAACCCGATAGCAGAGGGGAAGATGCTGTTCCCGAGTTTGGTGGTGAATGGTTTCCAGCTTCTGCATCTTCTGCCCGACAGGAGCGGAGGGGGGGGGGGAGAATGACCAGGGTGAGACAAGTCCTTGAATATAGAGAAACAAAGAACTTCAGATGTGAGGGAAGGAACTCCAGATGCTGGTTTAAATTAAAGATAGATACAAAAACGGGGAGTAACTCAGCGGGTCAGACAGCATCTCTGGAGAAAAGGAATAGAAGACCCTTCTTCAGAATTTCAGATGCTGATATACTAAAAACACACACAAAATGCTGGAGTAAATCGGCAGGTCAGACAGCATCTCTGAAGAACATAGTGAGAACATTCAGATTGAATAAGGGTACAACCCAAAACGTCACCCTTCATGTTCTCCAGAGACGCTGCCCGACCTGCTGAGTTACTCCATCTTTGATAATCTGGGTTCAACTCCAATACTGTGTGTATCTGACCTAGCACAGGATAGGGTCAAACTAGGACCATGCTGGTTCATGTGGCCACCTCCCTAGGTTTAGGGATTGTAGTTTCAAAGGCCGAAATAAAATGACCCCAAACAGTCTCGGGGTGTAGATTAGTGTCACTCATACTGTTGGTCCGCCCACAGGCGTATTAGAGAGCTCTCTCTCTCTCTCTCTCTCTCTCTCTCTCTCTAACAGACGAGCTGAATGCATGATGGAGACGAAAGCTCCTTGAGTTTCCTCCACAGAGTTGCGAATAAAAGATTATGGATTCTAATCACTGTGTGTGAGTCTGATCATTTCTTACAGGAGGGCAGATTCACACTCTCAACTCCAGCTCTCGTTAGAGAGTAGAAATAGCAGCGACCACACTGCTGCCAGAACATGCTCTCATCTGGTTGCGAAACTACGTTTTTTCAAATTTCAAAGGCTGGCTGCAATGCAAATAGCAGCTAATAAACCAGATTTTATTTTATTTTTTAAATGGGTTGACATATGAAGTGGAATTCATGCTGGCATGCCAATTGAATTTTTTATTTATACCGTGTTAAATAAAAAATATCCTGAACAATCCAGACATTGACCTTCTCAGAAATAGTTGAAATGAAGATTGCATCTGGTTTTCCATCCCATTTCACCCAACGTTAATTAAAATTCTGAATGATTGCCAGTTCGGTTGAGTTTCCAACTGCGAGACGGATGCTCATGTGATAGTAAGCAGGCAGTGGCATTGAAACCTTGAATAAATCTTCAGACGAACACTCCAAAAACCTTTACCTAATTAGGCCTTTGGGTGAACTTTAAAGGATATAATCAAGTCCTGGTGGAATGAGATGGAGGTGTAAATGCTCTCGGGTTTACGACTGAGGAGACTACTCATGACCATACAGGTGACATCCCGGCGACCATGCCTAGTCGCCTGTAGTCGCCTAAAAAATAGCCTAAGTGGGACAGGCCCATAAGGGTGAGGGTATATGGAATGAGCTGCCAGAGGAGGTAGTTCAGGCAGGTACTATCACAGCATTTAAAAGACATTTGGACAGGTACTTGGAGAGGAGGGGTTTAGAAGGACATGGGCCAAATGCAGGCAGGTGGGACGTGTAGATGGGGCATCTTGTTTGGCATGGCCAAGTTGGGCCGAAGGGCCTATCGCCACACTTTATGACTACATAGAATGAAAGGGAGAAGGGTTTGATGTTCTGCTCTTTGTTGCAATGTATCAGCTGAATTGACATTTAGGGAGTGGAAGAGATAGATTTAATAATAATATTTAGGCTTGGTCACACACAATCTTTACCTCTGGTAATTACTGCACCCAGTCACACTGAATAAATATTAAAAAGAACATACATCACCAAATCTGATTTTCATGTTGATGCAATCAAAAGAAATCTCACCAACATCTCTCCTTCCTCCAAATGGTTCAGGAAACTTGGCATGATGCCAAATACCCTTACGGCCTTCCGCAGGTGTCAGTGGGGCAGGTGTCAGTGGGGACAACGCTGACTGGTTACATCATGGTCTGGTTTGGTAATGCCAAAGTTCAAGAACAAAGGAGGCTGCAGGAAGTGGTTGGCGGACATTGTCCAGTCACTATTGTCCAGGTGAGCTCAGAGACTTTTTGCTCTCCATCTGCCGTTCTGCCTCGAGGATAGAGAAAACCGAATTGGAGGGAATGCGGACACGAGGTGTGGGGCAGCAGGGTGGTAGAGTTGCTGCTTTAGGCCGTCGGAGACCCGGGTTTGATCCTGACCACAAGGTGCTGTCTGTACGGAGATTACACATCGTCCCTGTGACCAGTGTGGGTTTTCTACAGGAGCTCCAGCTCCCACCCACACTCCAAAGAGAGTGAGAGTGAGAGAGAGAGAGTGTGTGCGTGTGCGTGCGCGTGTGCGTGTGCGTGTGTGTGCGCGCGCAGGGTGATCGCTGGTCGGCACGGACTCGGTGGGTCGAAGGGCCGGTCTCCGCACTGCATCACTGAACTAAAATAAACCAGGCTAAACCAAACTATAGAACAGAGGTTCGACAGACCCGACTGCAGTGCTGAACACGTCATTACATATTTAATCGGCTGCTCATGTAATTTTTACTTGCTCGGTTCATCTCCCTGAAGCCACTGCGTTTTGGTGCTGCTCTTGCCAAGAGCTACCAACAGACATCCTGGAAAGGAGGGATATTTCTAGTTCTCAATTTGCTTTTTCGAGCCACATCTAAAAGAACACTTTCCCACCATTTACGTTTAACTGGAGGAAGTGCACAAACCATCCTATACACTTGCTTCCTGTATTCATGTTCATAGAAACATAGAAAATAGGTGCAGGAGTAGGCCATTCGAGCCAGCACCGCCATTCAATGTGATCATGGCTGATCATTCAGAATCTGACAGTTACATTCAACTCTCGAATACATCCAGTGAATTAACCTCCACTGCCTTCTGTGGCAGAGAATTCCAGATTCACAACTCACTGGCTGAAAAAAAATAATTCCTTATCACAGTCCTAAATGGCATATACCTTATTCATGTGATAGGAGAAGAATTAGGCCATTTGGCCCATCGAATCTAGTCTGCTATTCAATCGCAGCTGATCTATCTTTCCCTCTTGACCCCATTCTCCTGCCTTCTCCTCATAACCCTTGACACCCTTACTATTCAAGAATCTGTCAATCTCTGCCTTAAAAATACCCAATGACTTGGCCTCCACAGCCGTCTGTTGGAATGAATTCCACACCCTCTGACTAAGGAGATTCCTCCTCATCTCCTTTCTAAAGATACGTCCTTTTATTCTGAGCCAATGCCTTTTAGTCCTAGACTTTCCCACTAGTGGAAACATCCTCTCCCCATCCATTGTATCTAGGCATTTCACTATTTGGTAAGTTTCAATGAGGTCCCCCTCATCCGTCTACTTTACGGAAAGCGGGCAGAAGACATAGTCCAGTAAATAAAGTATTCGAGACACAAGAGATTGTTGATACCAGACCTTGAGCAAAAATATAACATAATATAAAATATGAGCACATTTTCCAATTAGGTTATAAAACACAAGGTTCAGTGATGTTGAAAGCCGGACAATGATTATCCCCGACTGTTTTAAGTGTAACTGTGCGCACTTACGATGCTTCTCATCATCTTGTCGCCACTGCTGAAGGTGACTGCCAGCATGGAAGCACATTCCTCTGCATAGAATGGCATGTGGCCTTCTTCATCCACGGCCCCTGGAGAGAGACAGAACAGACTACAGCTGAAAGCACCTCAGAAAATAGCGCGCAACCAAACATTCCCTCTGCCGGTTTGGGCAGCAGGAATTAAACCAGGGCACGCTGGCCTTTCAAGGAGCCATGAACAAACAAAGGTGGAGATACAAGGAACAGCAAGTGCTGGAATCTTGAGCAAAATATCAAGTGCTGGAGTAATTCCGGAGGTCAGGTGGCGTCTGTGGAGGGAATGGAGAGGTGACGTTTCTGATCAGGACCATTCTTCAGACGGATCATGGGGGGGGGGGGGGGGGAAGAGCGCTGGAAAAGGTTTTGTACCAAAATCTACCCATAGTTACTAAAAGCATTATTTATTAATTTCATATAAAAACATACTAGAATAGCAATATAACTATTGACAACATGGCTGCCTTCAGGTTAACAGTGATGGTTTCCTTTAATCTCGTCCATTGCTACATCTTCTGGGCACATTGCTGTCGCCCCACCACTCCAGCTCTGGATTTCTATACACCCCTTTAGAGTGCCTTCAGGACGCGAGGCTCTGCAAATCCCTCCGACACCACTCTTCCCTTCAATAACATGCACACCAAAACCCACATCTTTGACCAAGGGGTTGGTCATCTTAGTTAGCTACTTTAGTTTAATGTCACATGCACCAAGGTGCAGTTTTGCCGCTTGCTCTCCAGTCAGCAGAAAGGCAATACATGATTACAATCTAGCCGTTCGCCTTCCCTCGTCTCTCTTTGAAACATATAAGAATGTTAAGGGCTTGGACACACTAGAGGCAGGAAACATGTTGGGGGAGTCGAGAACCAGGGGCCAGTTTGAGAATAAGGAGTAGGCCATTTAGAACGGAGACGAGGAAACACTTTTTCTCACAGAGAGTGGCGAGTCTGTGGAATTCTCTGACTCTGAAGGGCGGTGGAGGCAGGTTCTCTGGATGCTTTCAAGAGAGAGCTAGATAGGGCTCTTAAAAATAACTGAGTCAGTGGATATGGGGAGAAGGCAGGAACGGGGTACTGATTGGGGATGATCAGCCATGATCACATTGAATGGCAGTGCTGGTTCGAAGGGCCAAATGGCCTACTCTTGCACCTATTGTCTATTGTCTTTGTTTCAATATCATTTTTTGCTTGAACACGACCCTGTGAATCACCGAGAATCAGACGTTCAGTATAAATGAACACTATTATTATTTCAGATTTCTAATTTCTAAACATTCGTTTTCTTTCCCTTTCAAAAAACCAATTAATCGGGTGGAAAACCCAACTTTCTCTTCACGAAACCCAAACAGACTAAAGGAGGGGACAAGAGAAGCCACCAAGATTTCCTTCACACTAATTTCTTGCTCTTCATTGCTGGAATTGCATTCCCAATCAATTATTGCAGAGCAGTTTAGAGCTTAGACCTGAGAGATGCAGCCCTTTGGAAGCAGGCCCTTTGGCCTCACGCCGACCAGTGATAGCCCTGTAAATTAGCACAATCCTTCACACTAGGGACAATTTACAGAAGCCAATTACCCTACAAACCTGTAAGTCTTTGGAGTGTGGGAGGAAACCGGAGCACCCGGAGAAAAACCACACAGTCAAAGGGAGAACGTACAAACTCCGTACAGACAGCACCTGTAGTCAGGATCGATCCTGGGTCTCTGGCGCTGCGAGGCAGCAAATCCACCACTGTGTCGCCCTGTCGGGCACCAGAGATTTATGATACAAGCAGTTAAATCTAACCACTCCTATTGCCATTGTTCATTCTCATTGAAATATGTACTTGGATATTCAAGGATAAAGTTGAGAAGTTAATTATATTTTCAGTCACATGGTGTACTACATTCAACAGAGGCCAACATTCCAAAGTAACATTTCTGGGAGGTGGATTAAAAGGTCACCTACTCTGAAATGCAAAAGCTGCAAGAAATTACATTGTTATGTGCTATTCACAATGAAGGCCGATGTTTATATAGCACTGTTTCTCATTCCTATCAGAAGCCCCAACGTGCTTTACAATCAATTACACACTTTTGGAAGTTTTGAGAAAGCACTAAAGATAATATCCACATTCTCCAATCATGGGCAATATATCAAATTGTTCAGTCTTTAGACTTTAGAGATTCAGCACAGAAACAGGCCCCTAGGCCCACCAGGTCTGCGTCGACCATCGATCACCCCACACACGAGCACTATCCTACACACACTCGGGACAATTTACAATTTACAGAAGCCAATTAACCTGCAAACCTGCATGTCTTTGGAGCATGGGAGGAAACCAGAGCACCCAAAGAAAGCCCACACAGTCACAGGGAGAATCTACAAGCTCCGTACAGTCAGGATCAAAACCGGGTCTCTGGCGCTGGAAGGCAGCAACTCTACGCTGTGCCACTAATGCCCCTGTCCCACTTAGGAAACCTGAACGGAAACCTCTGGAGACTTTGCGCCCCACCCAAGGTTTCCATGCGGATCCCGGAGGTTTTTGTCAGTCTCCCTAATGGTCGAAAGTGGTTTCAGTTTTAAAAATCGGTAATTTTTTAGTCGAAACCAGTTGCGTTGCTAGTTGAAGGTGGTTGCCGGAGGACAAAAGCCTCCGGGAACCGCACAGAAATCTTGGGTGGGACGCAAAGTCTCCAGAGGTTTCCGTTCAGGTTTCCTAAGTGGGACGGGGGCATAAGTCAGTTATGTTTCTGTCAAGACGTTACCAGGTAGGCCACATATCGTGTGCAGTTCTGGCCATCCCATTACAGGATGGATGTGGAGGTTTTAGCAAGTGTGCAGGAGAGGTTTACCGGAATGCTGTCTGGATTGGATGGTCGAGGCTATAAAGGAGCAGTTGGCCAAAAGAGGATTGATTTATCTGGATTATGGGAAACCAAGGGGCAATCTGACAGAATAATTAATAATAATGAGAAGCATAGATTGGGGCAGGCAGTTAGAATCATTTTCCCAGAGTGGAAGTGCCCACATCTAGAGGGCAGAGTTTGATGTCAGAAGGGGAAAGGTTAAAGGAAATGTGCAGGACAGGTTTTTCTTTGCGTACAGAGAGATGTCTGCTACTGGGGCGGTGCTGGAAGCAGACACAATAATGGCGTTTAAGAGGCTTTGATAGAGGCACATGAATAGGCAGGGACGTCCCTCACAAGTGGGCAGAGGAGATTAGTTTAACTTGGCATCATGCTCAGCCATGAAACTGTGGGATAAGACCCAGTTCCTGCTCGGTTCTGCCTTCTGGTGGAACAACTGACCTGAACATCGAGAGTATGGAGGAATTGTAAACCACAAGGGAATCTCACAGCTCTGATTGTCACGGGGTCATGGGAATGTCAAGCAATGTACACATTTGGATCAAAGTTTGCCAAAGTTGGGCAAAATAAAGTATTTTATTTCCCCAGTTCATGAAAATAAGTTAATAAATTCTAGGAACAGAACTAAACAGGCCATTTAGTCCATCAAATCTACTCTGCCATTCAATCAAGGTTGATCTATCTTTCCCTTCTCAAACCCATTCTTCTGCCTTCTCGTAACCCCAGACACCCTTACTAATCAAGAATCTCCACCATAAGAATATCCATTGACTTGGCCTCCACAGCCGTTTGTGGCAATGAATTCACAACCCTCTGACTGAAGAAATTCCTCCTCATCTCCACTCTGAAGGTAGGCAGACAAAATGCTGGGGAAACTCAGCGAGTGAAGGAATAGGTGACGTTTCGGGTCGAGACCCTTCTTCAGATTGAAGAAGGGTCTAAAGGTACGTCCTTTTATTCTGAGGCTATGGCCTCTGGGCCTAGACTTCCTCACTAAAGGACATTCAATGTACCCAGGCCTTTCACTGTAAAAATGTGGAGAGTCTACCCGAGGCTCTGTTTACTTAGAACAATAGGTGGGTTGGTCTCTGGTCCACGTTCCAAGGCTGCAATGTGCAGATCACACTCGATTGCTATTGTAAAACCTTTTCCCTTTGTGATAGGACATGTACAAGTGACACGTGTAATACCTATAAGAATAGAAACTGCTCAGCAAGTGAAGAAATCAAATGGAAAGCCAAATTATTGACAAGATAGCACCGGAGTGTGGTAACTCTTTATGTGCTTATCCCAGAAGAGGATAATAACCATATAACCATATAACTTACATATGCTTATCCCAGAAGAGGATAAGAGGATACTAGGAGTAGAAGTAGGCCATTCGGCCCATTGAGCCTTATCCACCATTCAATCATGGCTGACAAAAATGCTGGAGAAACTCAGCGGGTGAGGCAGCATCTATGGAGAGAAGGAATAGGCGATGTTTCGGGTCGAGACCCTTGGGTCGCCTATTCCTTCTCTCCATATACTGCCTCACCTGCTGAGTTTCTCCAGCAGTTTTGTCTACCTTCGATTTTTCCAGCATCTGCAGTTCTTTCTTAAACATTCTGACTACAGGTCATAAATTCATAGATTCTAGGAACAGAATCAGGCCATTCAGCCCATCAAGTCTACTCTGTCATTCAATCATGGCTGATCCATCGTCCCCTCTCAACCCCATCCTCCTCCCTTCTCCCCATAACCCCCGACAACCGAATCAAGAATCTGACAATCTCCACCTAAACAATATTCAGTGACGGCCTCCACACCCGTCTGTGGCAATGAATTCCACACATTCACCACCCTCAGGCGAAAGAAATTCCTCCTCATCACCTTTCTAATGGTGTGTCCTTTAATTCTGGGACTGTACGCTCTGCTCCTAGACTCTCCCACGAGTGGAAACATCCATTACCATCACCCATTACAATTGTCCCCCTCTTAAATCTACCTGTGCGTGAATTGATTGTACTTATTTACAGCAGGGTTGGACTGGACAGCACACAAAGTTTTTTTACTGCATCTTGGTACACACGACAATTATAAGCCAACACTAATGTCAGGATAAGGCAGAAGATCCCCTTCTTCGGACACAAGGCACAAGCGGTAGAGTTGCTGCCTTACAGCGAATGCAGCGCCAGAGACCCGGGTTCGATCCTGACTACGGGCGCTGTCTGTATGGAGTTTGTACGTCCTCCCCGTGGGTTTTCTCCGAGATCTTCGGTTTCCTCCCACACTCCAAAGTAGTACAGGTTTGTAGGTTAATTGGCTTGATTAATTGGCTTGATAAAAATGTAAAATTGTCCAAGTTGGCGATATGCAGAGTACTGCCCTGCCGACTACAAAATTCAGAAGGTTCAGATGGTTCAGAAGCAATACAGTGGTTTATTTCTGGTCACTGAGGGGGTTAATGACTTTAAACATGAGTTACTCCAGCGTTTCGCGCCTATCTTCAGAACAAAAGATCGACCTGGCAGCCTCAACGAAGAGAGACCCGGTGAGCTGCCCGCGTCCATAGACAATAGACAATAGGTGCAGGAGTAGGCCATTCGGCCCTTCGAGCCAGCACCGCCATTCAATGTGATCATGGCTGATCATCCCCAATCAGTACCCCGTTCCTGCCTTCTCCCCATATCCCCTGACTCCTCTATTTTTATGAGCCCTATCTAGCTCTCTCTTGAAAGCATCCAGAGAACCTGCCTCCACCGCCCTCTGAGGCAGAGAATTCCACAGACAGGCAGAGAATTCCACAGGCCTGGTTCGCTGCCAAGCGATTGAAAGAACCATTGGGCCTTGAATAAATACACAGATATCCTGGGCACTCACTTTGCCCGAACCATCAGAATGTCATTGGCAGAGGCCGCCATAAATACTCCAGTAAAAGCTTTGCCGCTCTTTACATTTACCGTGTGAGTGACCCCCGCATGGATCCTTGAATGGCAACTTACCAATGGTAACAGTATAGATGGAGTTGGCGTAACCATCATAGTTGCAGTTGTCCTCGTACTGCCCTCCATTCCCACTGGCCACCACGAAGATACTTCCAAAGCCACGACGGCCAGCCATAACGCCGTGCTGTAACGCAGCCTGCACAGGGCGCACAAAGAGATCAAAATCAATCATCGGCAATGGAAAGATGCTCCCACCTTAGTGATGTCCTCTGCAAGGGTCATAAACACTCATAGGGATTGCCAATCCATTCTGTCAATGGTTTAGAGTGGAGGAGGGAACTGCAGATGCAGATTTACACCGAAGAAAGACACAAAATGTAAGTAAATAAGAAAGTTTATTGGCCAAGTAATCACATACAAGGAATTTGCCTCGGTGCTCCACCCACAAGTAACAACATGACATACAGTGACAGTTACGAATGACTCAGAAAACACTAAACATTAATAATCAAACATTAATGATAAAACACCATTGATTAAGCATGTGAACCAACAAAATACCAGATCAAAGGGAGGCTACAGATTTTTGGCTGTTGAGTAGAGCAACTACTCGTGGATAAAAATTGTTTTTATGCCTGGCTGCAGTAACTCAGCGGGTCAGGCAGCATCTCTGGAGAAAAAGAATAGGTGACGTTTCAGGTCTGGTTACAGAACTGTCTTGACCTGGAATGTCAGCCACTCCTTCTCTCCAGAGATGCTGCCTGTGCAGCATGGAAATAGGCCCTTCGGCCCATCGTGTCCAGGGCGACCTTCAATCACCCGTACACACCAGTTCTATGTTTTTCCCCCACTTTCTCATCCATTCCCTACTCTACGGGCAATTTGACAAAGGCCAATTAACCTACAAACTGGCATGTGGGAGGAAACCAGAGCACCAGGAGAAAACCCACATGGTCACAGGGAGAACATGCAAACTTCACCCAGACAGCACCAGAGTTCAAAATGTGACTGGAGCCTCAGGTGCTGTGAAGCAGGTCTACCAGCTGAGCCACAGCGCTGCCCTGAGGCCAGAGAACATCAGGAATACTCGGCCTCCAAGGGTAGTGGATGCCACAGATATATTCAAGGTGGAGATGGATAAACATTTGAATGGAGATTTTTGGGGAACTGCCTCAGGAGAGGAGTGGAGGGCAGCATAGATCAGCAATGAGTACATTGAATGGTTGGACAGGGTTGAGGAGTTTGGTGGCCAACTCCTGCTTGTGATTGTTCAAAAGCAAAGAGTTTTCTTCATTTCTCTCTAGCACCAGAGGGCGGCACAGTGGCGCAGTGACAGAGTTGCTGCCTAACAGCGCCAGAAACCCGGGTTCCACCCTGATGATGGGTGCTCTGTCTGTAAGGAGTTGGCACGTTGTCCCCGTGACCTGCATGGGTTTTGTCCAGGTGCTACGGTTTCCTCCCACTCTCCAAAGGCGTACAGGTTTGTAGGTTAATTGGCTTTGGTATAATTGCGTGTGCATGTGCGTGTGCGTGTGTGGCAGTGTACGGGGATCTCTGGTCGGCATGGACTCGGTGGGCCGAACGACCAGGTTCCACGCTGCATCCCTAAAGGCAGCTGTGGCACCTCTGATAGCACACACATCCGAGTCCCCAGTTGGTGGGTTCAAGACCCACTCTGGAGAAACAAGCACAGCTTTTTGTCAGTGGAGCAGCTGGTGCTAATTGAAGACGGGGAACAAGGTTAAGACAAGAGCAAACAAATGTTAGAAAGTGGGTGCTTAAAAAGTATTTGTTTTGCACACAGAACTGAATTTTCTGTTATAAAGCATTGTTTCAACAGGCCAAAAATATTTAATAAAGATAATCCAGTGGTATGACAACTCCTCTTCTTCTTTCGTGTGGCGTGCACGGCCTAAAGTTGTTGGACAACTTGTTCTATTTGATCTTCTGCTTGTGCACGTCGAGTTGATTGCATTAGTCGAAACAGGGCGGGCCACGTGAAGGTTGCAATCTTCCACCCCGACAATTCCCCTCTAGATATTGCACTCCAAATATCAGACAAAGCCTTTTATTAAGGGTGGATGTCTGACTCACTCTTTAGCGAGCCTATTTGCTTTAAGCTCCTTGCATGATGGGTTAGAGGATGCTGTTCTGGTCATTAACAACATTGATGCCAACACCACATTCCAATCATTGAACCTCAGCCTTCTTAAAAAGCACTCTCGCATAATTTAATCAGAGATGTGAAGCTACTGTTCCAAACCCTTTTAGGCGACCTTTTCAGTTTTTTTTTGGTGTTTTTTTTTTGCTAAACTCACACAGTAACACAATCCTGTCCTTTACTGCCACCTTGTCAAAGTCATGCAAGTGTTCGTTCGCTGCTTGCCATTCTTTTCACGCAAACAATCCTTACAACTTGCTTTTATTCCAGTGAAGCCAGCTCAGCAAACTCCAAGCTTATTAAAGCAGAATACATTTTATGGCAATGGATTGGGAACAAACTTCCCAAAAACTGCTTGTTAGTTCTGCTGTGGCAGTGTTAGTGGCAGTGTTCCAGGCACATTTTACAGAATGCATCCTCTTCATCTTTATAAGTTCTAGGAGCAAAATTAGACGATTTTGCCCATCAAGTCTGCTCCTCCATTCAATCATAGCTGATCTATCTTTCCCTCTCAACCCCAGTCTCCTGTTTTTTACCCATAACCCTTGACACCCTAATCAAAAATCAGTCAATCTCCAACCTTAAAAATACCCAATGACTTGGCCTCCACAGCCATCTGTGGCAATCAATTCTGTAGATTCACTACTTTCTGACTAAATAAATTCCTCTTCATCACCTTTTATTCTGAGGCTCTGGCCTCAGGTCCTAGACTCTCCCACTTGTAGAAACATCCTCACCACAATCTATCCAGGCCTTTCACTATTCGTTAAGTTTCAATGAGGCTCCCCCCCTCATCCTTCTAAATAGCGGCCAGTACAGGCCCAGTGTCGTCAAACGCTCATCATACGTTAACCCAATCATTCCTGGGGTCATTCTCGTAAACGTCCTCTGGCCCCTCTCCAATGCCAGCACGTCGCTGCTCAGATATGGGGCCCAAAACTGGCTCACAATACTCCAAATATGGTCCGACCAGTGCCTTTAAAAGCCTCAGCATTACAATCCTGTTTTTATACTCTCAAAATAAATGTCAGTTATCTGCTTCTCTGTGCTCTGAACCAGTTCACTATATTCCCCCGCGCCTAAGTTCCTGAAGTGTGTTCCTGATGGGACAACCTACATTTATAAAGCCCCTTCAAAGGAGCAAAAAAAATCAGCCCAAGGTTTTTCTCGTGTGTTACAAACAAAATACTGCCCCCGAGACATGAGTCTAGCTTAGTTTATTGTCACAGATAGTGTCATTTGTCATTTAAGGTACAGTGAAAAGCTTTTTTGTTGCATGCTATCCAGTCAGCAAAAAGACTGTACATATTACATTCCCTTTCCCTGTCGGGTCTCCGTTGTCGTTGGGGCCTAGCACCGTGGAGGGGCCTCCAACCGGAACGACCTGGGGGCTCCAATCACGGAGCCTGCGGACTCACCATCGTGGGGCTGCCCGGCTTCGGAGCGTGGAGAGCTATGGTGGCGCACTGCTCCGGAGCTTCGGAGGCTCCGGCCACAGGTCCGGTGGACGTTGACATCGGGAGCTCGCGGGTCCCTGGTGGGAGACCGCTTTCCGGAGCTCCCGCAATGGCAACTTCTCCCGCCCGAGTTGCGGGGTTGAAGGCGACCCGGAGTGGGGCCTTACATCGCCCGGCGTGGCTTAAACGGCCGCTGGACTTGCCAGCACCCGCCGGGGGCTCCAACATCAAGACCAGGGCGGGGCCTTACATCGCCTGACGCGGCCTTAATGGCCACGGGACTTGCCATCGCCGCTGGGGGCTTTGACAACGGGAGAAGAATGGAGAACGGGGAGAGACAAGACTTTGCCTTCCATCACAGTGAAGAGGAGATTCACTGTGATGGATGTTTGTGTAAATTGTGTTGGTGTGTGTCTTGGTTCTTTTCTTGTTGTATGACTGCAGAAACCAAATTTCGTTTGAACTTCAATGAGGTTCAAATGACAATAAACTGTATTGTATTGTATTGTATTGTGTTGTGTTCAAGCCATCCACAGTGTACAGATACAGGGTAAGGGTATCACCTTTAGTGCAAGATAAAGGCCAGTAAAGTCCAATAAAAGATGGTCCGACGGCCTCCAAAGAGAAATATTGGGACAGATGTCCAAGAGCATCCCAAATAGAGCTGGAGTTTGGGGAGAAAGTTCAGGGAACAAGATAGGGCTGACAGGAGAACAATCCTCTTCAGCCGATCTTTGGAATTCCCCAAGCTACAGCTCTGTGGTTGCTCAGTTGAGTAGAGTCAAGCACCATAGAATCACGGAGACATACAGCAAGGAAACAGGGCCTTCTTCAAGAATTGTAGATTCACAGCGGGGAAACAGACACTTTGGCCCACAATCTGCACCCACCATCAACCACAACAACCCTTCACGCTCTCATTAACTCCCCCAGTTTCTACCCCTTGCGCGCACTATAGGGGTATTAACAGAGGCCAGATAACCTATCACTACCTGCGGGTCTTTGGGGTGTGGGAGGAAACCAGGGCACCAACATGAAATGCACATTTCCCACTTAAAAACTGTCTTTCTTGTAAGCAGTTCTCAGGAACAGGACCCAGTTATAAGCTGGGGAGAGCCTGTACTAATATTTATCCTGTAGGCGAGCCAGGAAAGTGTTGCTGAAATTATGACCAGATCAGCCTTGATTTATTTTTTTTTTTAAAGAAATTCAACGTGGAGACAGGCGTTTGTTCCAATGCATCCATGCTGACCATCGATCACCTACCTGTACGGTAGTTCAATGTTACCCCCACTTTTCACAACCTAGTGGGGCAATTTACCGTGACCAATTAACTACAAACCCGTATGGCTTTGAGGTGTGTGAGGAAAGCGGAACACCCAGAGAAAACCCACGCGGTACAGTGAGAACAAACAAACTCTGTACAGACAGTGCCCAGTGAGGATCAAAGACGGGTATCTGGCTCTGTAAAGGGCCTGTCCCACTTGCGTGTTCTTGGCACGTTAATTACGCGACCTCGTAGTTGCGTAGAGCCTCGACGGTCCTGCGAAGGTTGCGCGCAATTTCAAGCGTACGCACAGCCGTCTGGAGCGCGGGACGTCATTTGAAGATGGACACAAAGCTGGAGTGACTCAGCGGAACCGGCAGCATCTCTGGAGAGAAGCAATGGGTGATGTTTAGGGTCGAGACTCTTCTTCAGTCTGAAAAGAAGGGTCTTGACCTGAAACATCACCCATTGCTACTCTCTAGAGATGCTGTCGGTCCCGCTGAGTTACTCCAGCATTTTGTGTCTCTCTTCAATTTTCTTGGCCCCGCTCTGGGAGTAGAAGTGGGAGCGGATCCGGACCGCAACGGCCGTGAGCCCCAGGCCGAGCTCGGCGATCGTTTGCCTGCTTCTGCTGCTGTTGGATGTGAGACGTTGCGTCGCGCCAGGGTCTTGGGCCTGTCCCACTTTGGCTGTCAGTTCCGCGACAGGCCGTAGGCGCACGAAGATTTCGTTCACTACAAAAATTTCGGAGCCCCGCGCAATGTCGCGCACAACTACATACCCCTCCGTGCTTCTCAGTGGGACCGGCCCCGCGCAGCCACACGATGCCCGTGCGCCTTCAACACGACCACATGGTCACGTAATTTGCGTGCCAAGGACACGCAAGTGGGACAGGCCCTTTAAGGCAGCAACTCTACTGCTGCACCACTGTGTCGCCCTCTTGTGTGCCGACCCAGTGATCACCTCCTCCAGTGTAAACACTGGCAGCCAGTAGCAGGCTGAACCAGTACAGCGTGTATCTTGCACGACTTCTCACTATTAACGCAAAAGAAAGTTCCAATTAAGAATTAGCGCGCAGAGTCTCAATGTTTCAGAAAAAAATTCCCCATTTAACAAACCGTTGCTCATTATTATCTGAAGTGAAATGACTGACAGTCCCCTTTAAAAATGACCTCAGAAATAGTGGTTTCCTTTGTACCAGCCCAAGGCTTCACATGCTGTGCTCAGACCCTTCCAGCTAACAGCTGTTTTCACAATTGCCTTCATTATTCCTTTGCAGAAAAAAGGGAGAAGAAATTCCACAATAAAACCTCAAAGCAGTCACGCCAAGTGGTGCTTAGATGCAGTCAACGGTTCTAATCAGTTACTTTGAAAGAACACTACATTGTGGGCAGGTCCATCCAAGCACGTTACATCCATCCACCAGTCAGAGGCAAGCCCGTGATTAATATATTGCCTCTTAACAACCAGACATCCCCTCAGGCCTATGGTGGTACTCAGAAAAACTCCAAGGCATTACTTTCCAACTTTTGGCAGTGCCGTTACTGATAAGATTAATGAGCGAGTCAAATGCACTGCATCGCGTGAGCTACAAAAGCCCCAAAAAAAAGCTTTCAGATTTGTTCCAAACACTGGACATAGTGAGCCAAATGTTCGCCATTATAGCTGCCTTTGGAGTCAGAAGGTAGTAGGTTCAAGTCCCATTCTTATAGCCCTGTCCCACGGTGCAAGTTCATTCCAAGAGCTCTCCCGAGTTTAAAAAAAAATCAAACTGGTGATAAGCACGGAGAATGAACGTAGTGGGTACGTCGGAGCTCGGGGACGTCTCTTAGCGCTAACGGCAGATGCTCGGGAAAACTCGCTAACGGCAGGTAAGCACGGAAAGACTCGTGAAGATTTTTCAACATGATGAAAAATGTCCACGAGAGCCCCGAGTACCGACGAGCGGCCATTACCGTAAATCTCAGAGTTCGAATCAGAGCAAACTCAGGAGAACTCTTGGAATGAACTCGTACCGTGGGACAAGGGTTTAAAGATCCTGATTGCAGAAATCTAGGCTGGCATTTCAGCACATAGTGAGTATTAGTTTAGTTTAGAGACACAGGGCAGAAGCAGGTCCTTCGGCCCACCGAGACCACACCAACCACTGATCCCCATACACAAGCAGTATGCTACACACGAGGGACAATTTGGGCAAGAAATTTAAGTGATTAATCATTTACAGCAGGATCACAAAAGTTGCAACAGAACTGCAGTCCTTGTTGTTGATGAGAACAAAGTTACATTTTAATTAGCTGTACAACAGCAGGCCGTGTCCTGGCAACTCGATCACTTTAATGCATTATTAATGCTACTAAAAGTTTGATAAATGAGTCAGTTTGAGTGTGCCCCTGCCATTTATAGCACCAGGACGATCAACGCCATGAAGTTCATGCAAGAACCTCGTGTTATCAGAAACTACAGTCTATTACTCTTGTTTGTTTCAAAACAGCTTGGCCTTGCCTGTCCCACTTACGCAATTTTTTTTGGCGACTTGCCGGCACCCGTCATAGTCGAAGCAGGTTGCGGAAAATGTTCAACATGTTGAAAATCCAGCGGCGACCAGAACAAGGTGCGACTCTTTGGGCGACTACTCACGACCATACAGGAGTCACCCCGCGACATTATGACCTCTTTGCCAGCTTGACTGTCAGCTTACCCCGATCCATCCACAGCTCAATTGTTATTAAAAAAATATTGAGGAGCCAAATTTCATGTTGGATTGTGTTGGTTCTTGTAAGATGACAATCCTCTGTCAATTGCATGACTTCCTCCCATTCCCAGTGGGAGGTTGCGTAGGAAGGAACTGCAGATGCTGGTTTAAACCGACGATAGACACAAAAAGCTGGAGTAACTCAGCAGGACAGGCAGCATCTCTGGAGAGAAGGAATGGGTGACGTTTCGGGTCGAGACCCTTCTTCAGACCAGTGGGAGGTCAGCGTTTTGCAATTGACCAGGAATTAATTTACTGATCCAGGATGAGATGAGTGCATCGCAAGGTTATTTACAAAGATTCTTGCACCGTCAGGCAAGTCTTAGTCTTGTTCTGCAACTTCACAAAGGGACACTGCGATAGCATCACTTTAAACAGCAGGCGTGGAGGTGATCGAGTCATTCCTCGGCCAATCAAGCATGATGACCCGACCACTGCAGGTGACTCATATTCGACATTTAAATGCAATTATCCTTCACCTTGGTATAACAATGTAAATTGTCCCCAGCCTGTGAAGGATAGAGATAATGTGCGGGGATCGCGGGTCGACGTGGACGCGGTGGGCCGAGTGGCCTGTTTCCGCGCTGTATCTCTAAATGAAAAACTAAACCCATTCACACGTCCTCTGCCTCTTACCTTCCCCAGTGGGTGAGGACCATCCACCGTCTTCCCATCATCGTCCGGACCCCAGCTGTAGACAACAAGGAACAGGAAATGTGTGACAGGCAAGTTGTTGGAGGGACAAGAGACACAAGCAGACTCTGTCGTCTCCGCAATGAGAAATTGTGTTGCATTTTAAACAGCGGCAAATCTCTGAATAAATATGTGTGTGTGTGTACATATGTGTATATGTATATTGTGTGTGTGTGTGTGTGTGTGTGTGTGTGTGTGTGTGTGTGTGTGTATATATATATTTTTATATATGCACACATAATATACATATACACATATATACATATACACATACATTACACACACACACACATAATATAGTCATGTTTTCATTGCGGGCAGGGTTTTGGAATTGACTCCAATCTCCGAGTCCACTTTAGGACCACCATTTAAGAAAGAACTGTAGACGCCGGTAAAATCGAAGGTAGACACAAAATGCTGCAGAAACTCAGCATAGATGCTGCCTCACCCACTGAGTTTCTCCAGCACTTTGTGTCTACCTTCACCACCAGACCCAGCCCAAAGGCTCCATCAGAAAGCAGGGTCTGCTGAAGAAGGGTCACGACACGAAACATCACGCATTCCTTCTCTCCAGAGACGCCGCCTGTCCCGCTGAGTTACTCCAGCTTTTTTGTGTTTATCTTTGGCTCCATCAGGGACCAACCAGCTCTCAGCTCAGACACATAGCACAACCCAACCACTTCCAAAACAAAAACTCAGACCTGAAGTAGTAAAAGCCTCCCCAAGTCTAGATTATTGCAGCCCACCCGCCTCACACTGATGGAGCATCTCCCACTGCCCCATCGCAGAAGCATCCACGTCGCGTGGCTGGAAACTGGGAGTACCCTGAGCTAATTCTGCTACCACCGTCATCTATTGCAACAAGTGATGGCTCCCACTGATTGTCGCCAGAAGCTTGCGTCTTTTTCAGGACGGACGATGACAGCGACGCCAACATTTGAAACATGGAAGATGGACACGAAAGACGACGACCCCAGTCAGGGATACAAACCTGCAGCTGTAAATGTCGTTGATCTGAAAGTGTTTGTTGAAAGCAATGGCCTCGATGCTGTCGGTTAGTGGTCCGTCCAGAACACGGATACCTGGGAGGAAAGAACAATCTCATCATGAGTTTACAAGTGATAGGAGCAGAATTAGGCCATTTGGCCCACGACGGCTACTCCCTCTCAACCCCATCTTTCCCTCTCAACCCCATTCTCCCGCCTTCGTCCCATAACCCCTGACACCCGCACTAATCAAGAAACTGACAATCTCCGCCTTGAAAATATCCATTGACGGCCTCTACTGCCTTCCATGGCAATGAATTGCACACATTTACCTCCCTCTGATTAAAGACGTTCCTCCTCGTCTCCCTTCTAAACGTATGTCCTTTTATTCTGAGGCTATGGCCTCTGGTCCCAGACTCTCCCACTGGTGGAAATGTGTGTCAAGAAATGTGGCAAAAAACCAGCACCAGGCAAACCTGGATGTGAAAGAGTCATGGACGTGCGGTATTAGCACTGTTTGTTTCTCCACAGATGCTGCCTAACCCACTATCTCCAGCACTTTCGGTTTCTACCCCGGAATTGCGGCATCTGCAGAGTATTTTTGCTTTTCAATTCCTGTTGATTTCACAACCACTTTTCTTCTGGAGCGGCTAAGTTTGAATAAGCTCTGCTACAATTACCCACGGCATTTGTTCAACTCTCTTGCCTTGAAGGAGTTCTGATGAAATGGCATCGACATAACAACACAAACTCTGTTTTTCCCTCCACAGGTGCTGAGTAACCCCAGAATTTTCAGAATTCATTTCCAGGCAAGAGGGGTAAAGTTTAAAGGAGATGCGTACGGCAAGAACTAGAAGACATGGGTTTAAGACGAGAGAGGAAAGAGGCAGGAAACATGTTCCCGATGTTGGGGGAGTCCAGAACCAGGGGCCAGTTTAAGAATAAGGAGTAAGCTATTTAGAATGGAGACGAGGAAACACTTTTTCTCTCAGAGAGTGGTGAGTCTGTGGAATTCTCTGCCTCAGGCAGGTTCTCGGGATGCTTTCAAGAGAGAGCTAGATAAGGCCCTTAAATATAGCAGAGTCAGGGGATATGGGGAGAAACCGGGTACTGATTGGGGATGATCAACCATGATCACATTGAATGGCGATGCTGGCTCGAAGGGCCGAATGGCCTACTCCTGCACCTATTGTCTATTGAATAGGTACCCGACAGGCAACTTTTTCCCCACACAAAGGGTGGCGGGTACATGGAACAAGCTGCCAGAGGAAGTGAAAATAAAGAACTGCAGATGCTGGTTTGTACCAAAAATAGACACAAAGTGCTGGAGTAACTCAGTTGGTCAGGCAGCATCTCTGGAGAAAATGGAGAGGTGATGTTTCGTATCGGAAAGAAGTCTTCTTCATATCAGTCTGAAGGGTTCCAACAGAAACATCAACTGTCCATGTTCTATCCAGAAGCAGTTGACACAGGTACTATAACAACTTTTAAAAGACACTTGGACTGGTCCACGGATAGGAAAGGATAAGGGGGGATGTGGTCCAATCGGCCGAATAGGACCAGCTCGGATGGGACATTGACCAGCATGGCGAAGTAGGGATGAAAGGCCCGTTTCTGTGCTGTGTGACTCTGTGACTCTAAAGGGCTTGTCCCACTTGGCGATTTTTTTGGCGACTGCCGGCATCATTGACTGCCGTATCAGGTCACCAAATAAGTCACGGTGTGATGACGTATTGAGGCGCAGTGTTTCCTCAAGTGTCGCAACATTTTTTTGTTGCCGCTGGATTTTGAAATGTTCAAAATCTTTCGGCGACCCTGATACGCCTGTCAATGACGCCAGCAGTCGCCAAAAAAAATCGCCAAGTGGGACAGGCCCTTAAATCTCACAACGATGAAGATCTCAAGGACATTTTATTTATTTTTCATCCCGTTGAGTGTAGTGTGTAGTGGTTTTTATATTGTTTTTAACTGTGTATGTGTGGGGGGCGGGGCGGGGCGGGGGGAAACTTTTAAATCTCTTCCCTGTATGGGGAACCCGACCTTTTCTCTGTCAAGTCTCCATTGTCGTTGGGGCCTAGCACCGTGGAGCGGCCTCCGACCGCAACGACCTGGGGCTCCAGTCGCGGAGCGTGCGGATCTACCATTGTGGAGCTGGCCGAGTTCGGAACGGGAGGAGCTGTGGTGGCGGGCGGCTGCGACCCGACTCCGGAGCTCAGAGGCTCCGGCCGCAGGTCCGGTGGACAGTGACATCGGGAGCTCGCGGGTCCCTGGTGGGAGACCGCTTTTCAGAGCTCCCGCAACGGCAACTTCTCCCGCCCTAGTTGCGGGGTTAAAAATGTCCTGGAGCGGGGCCTTACATCACCCGGTGTGGCTTTAACGACCGCAGGACTTGCCATCGCCCGCCGGGGGCTTTGACTTTGACATCGGGAGAGGTATGGAGAGCAGGGGAGATAAGACTTTGCCTTCCATCGCAGCGAGGAGAAGATTCACTGTGATGGATGTTTGTGTAAATTGTGTTAGTGTGTCTCTTGGTTCTTTTCTTGTTGTATGACTGCAGAAACCAAATTTCTTTTGAACTTCATTTGAGGTTCAAATGACAATAAACAGTATTGTTGTCATTGTAATTTCAACTGTCAGCTTTCAACGGTAGACTTTGCAGTCAACAGCACCACCTGCTGGCCCAGCAGTGTGATGCTGCACCGACAGTGCCAGGAGTTTCATTGGCATTTGACCAGGCTAAAGTACACACAGTCACAGCCTGCTGTGTGACCCATCCACTACTTTTCCTTTGGGAATAGGAAGGAAAGATGCAACAGCATAGATCAGGACGAGTAAGTGTTTGTTCTAATTGCCCCAGCAGAACGTCATTTAATTGCAGCATTGCCACCAACTGTTGAGCCACACAATGGCACGGCATGCTTCTGCTGGGACAGCACCCTGGCCAGGTTCCTGGGCTGAACCAGACAGGTGGAAATGCACGGTGATAAGTCACCTTCCAGCAGCTCATTCAAACCAAAACTCAAACAAAAGCTTTTCACTGTACCTCAGCACACATGACAATGAACTAAACAGGACTCTGCTGGTGGAAATGTAATAACAAGGAACGGCCGACGACAGTTTATATCATTGACAGACACGGGTTGATACCAAATATAGATCGAAAAAATATATATGGAATGGCTAAAAGGACACAAGGTGCTGGAGTAACTCAGCGGGTCAGGCAGCATCTCTGGAAAAACATGGACAGGTAACGTTTTGGGTTGGGACCCTTCTTCAGACTGATTGTGGGAGGTGGGCGGGGAATTTCAAACTGGAAGTGAGAAGAAAAAAAAACAGGACCTGCAACGATGACCTCAGGCAAGGGGGTCCCTGATAGGCAGATTTTGTGATGGCGTGACAAGAGGGAAACATTATACCTCAGGTGGAGGCAGGTTCTCTGGATGCTTTCAAGAGAGAGCTAGACAGGGCTCTTAAAAATAGCAGAGTCAGGGGATATGGGGAGAGGCAGGAACGGGGTACTGATTGGGGGATGATCACATTGAATGGAGGTGCTGGCTCAATGGGCCTAATGGCCTACTCCTGCATCTATTGTCTATTATTGTGAACTATGGAGCTGGTTAATGGACTTTTAGTGAACGGAAATGTGGGAGAAGAGGGAGGGAGATGTTATCTAAAACTGGAAAATTCAACTTTCATACCGCTGGGTTGTAAACTCCCCAAGTGAAATACAGGGAGCATTTCTCCAATTTGCGTGTGGCCTCACTCTGGCATTGGAGGAGGCCCAGGACAGAGGGGCCAGTAGGGGAATGGGAAGCGGAGTTAAAGTGGTTGGCAACCGGGACATCCAGCGGGCCTTGGCGGGCCGAGTGCGAGTGTTCAGCCAAACGGTCGCAGAGTCTACGCTTTGTCACGCCGGTGCCCTCTGCTGACAGAATGGCTGCCAGTGATTCAACTGGGGCAGACGTCTGGTAGAAAGCAGAGAGGAAGGTGCGGAGGGAGGGGGAGATGAAGAAAGGAAGGAGCGAGATGAAAGAGGAGATTGAACTGCAAGTTACAATTACCTGCAATACGACTTCCAAAGGCCACACCCACTGCGCAGAAGTGGTTTGGGGCAGCAGCAATCTCACCAGCACATCGGGTCCCGTGGTGATTATCACTGCGTTCGTCTGGGTGAGGCATGGGGTCCTCATCGTTCGAATTCAGGTCGTAGCTTCCTTCGGGAGACTGGCAAAAATTTGGTTAAAAAACAGCAGAGTTAATTATTTTGTCCAGAACTTCCCACGCTAGGCTACAGATCAGGTGGATAGGGAGAGAGTTTAGACAGCTGTGGAGAAATGGCCAGAGCTACCTTCCCAATCCACAAGAGGATCTCAGGTAGACAAAAGTGCTGGAGAAACTCAGCGGGTGCAGCAGTATCTATGATGCGAAGGAAATAGGCAACGTTTCAGGCCAAAATCCTTCTACTGACCGAAACGTTGCCTATTTCTTTCGCTCCATAGATGCTGCTGCACCCGCAGAGTTTCTCCAGCACTTTTGTCTACCTTCAATTTTTCAGCATCTGCAGTTCCTTCTTAAACTCCAAGAGGATCTCCATGGGGAAAGTGCAACGGAGTGCTACCTCATTGACTACCTGGTCCAACAGGCAGATGTTGGGGAGCAAAATATCAAAGCAAGTGCGCCGTGATGTCACAGAATAGGGGAATCGGGAACCAGAGGACAAAGGTTTAAGGTAAGGGGGAAAAATGAATCCTTGCAAAGAGCAAAGGTGACCATTCAGCCCATGGAATCCATGCCAGCTCAAACCAATCCCGTTCCTCCAAGATTTCTCCTGTAACACGTTCTCCCCACATTCCTTTCAAAAACCTCACCCACTCCTCAATTAGCCCCTTCCTCCACCAATCTTACCATTCACCAAAACACAGGGGGTAATTTACAGATACAGATTTATAACAACTACAAACACTTGGGCAGGTATATGGATAGGAAAGGTTTTGACGGATATGGGCCAAATAGGTATCTTAGTCAGCGTGGACGAGTTGGGCTGAAGGGCCTTTTTCTGTGACTCAAACTCACCCAAAAAACTGTGTCTTCGGAATGCCCGTAGGAAATCCACGCAGTCACCCGGAGAAGGGGCAAACTCCACAGGGAAGGCACCAGTGGTGAGGATTGAACTCTGATCACTAGTGCCGTGAGGTAGGACCTCTACCTGTTACGCCATTGCCTCATCTAACTTTACCAAATCACGCACACAGTGACCAAGGTACAGCTGGCGAGAACAGGTGATTTCACTGGTTGATCAAGATCGACAACCAGTTAAGTGACCGGGTGAGACATCTCAGGTTCGATCCTGACTACGGATATTGTCTGTACGGAGTTTGCACATTTTCCCTGTGAGCGCGTGGGCGTTCTCTCAAATTCCAAAGACGTGCAGGTTTGTAGGTTAATTGGCCTCAGTAAATTGTCACGAGTGTACAGGATGGAACTAGTGTACGTGTGACCGTTGGTCGGCAAGGACTTGGTGGGCTGAAGGGCCCGTTTCCAAGCTATAGCTTTAAAACAAGGGTTCCCAACCTGGGGTAAATTTCACCTACCCAGGGGGTACATTTGCTGATTCTGGATTTGTACATATTTTTTCTCATTGACTGACTGTGTTTGGTTCTGGTATACCGGTATCTGTTCATCATTAGTTGTTCTTAAATAAGCGAAGTAACATTGTTACCTGCTATTAAAGTTGCCTGGGGTGAAAAGGACGAAAAGGGTTGGGAACCCCCTGCTCTAAACTAAAGTAACAAGCCTTTTTAATGCACATAATCATCACATTTTACATAACTATCCTCCATTAACTGTAGTTTAATGGAGAAATGACCCTGCTTTTACCGAGAGAGGTTGCTGCAGTATTTCCTTTATGTTCCTCCACTCTTTTCTGTCTAAGATGTTCACGCAATGAACCATTTGCTGCAAGCCTTACATCCTGCCGCCTCCTCCACCATTCAACAGATGACAGCAATGTCAACATGGATACATTATGATATCCTCCCACTCCTTTCCCGTTCTTCTGCTTATCTAGCCTCCCCACCATCGAAGGGATCTATAGGAGGCTCTGCATCATCAAAGACCACTACCACCATGACCCTCATTTCACTCGATCATTGGGGAAGGTATAGGGGTCGGAAAACCTTGATCACCAGGTTCAAGTCTAGCTTCTTCCCAACGACCATCAGGTTACACGACTGGAATGACAACTATGAACGATGGACTGTCTTAGGTTGCTAAGGACTTTGGATATTATTTCTGCACGGGTATTGGCATTATTGATTTATTGTGTTTTTTTTTAAATATGCACTTTGTTTACAGGCCTGTAATGCTGCTGGAAGTAAGAATTTCATGGTTCTGTTGCCGGTACATATGAAAACAAAGTTCTGTTGACTCTTGCTCCAACAACGATCCAAAACTTACATAATTGACCTGTATGTCCGGAATGGTGTACTGAACGCCATCGTCGACCACCACCACCGTCACACCTTCACCGGTGATATTGCGCTCCCACACGCCCGTGACGTTGATGTCCATCCCGCGCTTCCTCCGGTTGTGCTGCAAGAGATTTAGGTGTCAGAGGTTATGGGGAGAAGGCAGGAGAGAGGTGTTAGGAGGCAGAGATAGATGCGGATAAATGTTATCCACTTTGGTAGCAAAAACAGGAAGGCAGATTACTATCTAAATGCCGTCAAGTTGGGAAAAAATGAAGTACCACGGGATCTGGGGATCCTTGTACACCAGTCTAAGAAAGTAAGCACGCAGGTACAGCAGGCAGTGAAGAAAGCGAATGGCATGTTGGCCTTTATAACACAAGGAATCCAATATAGGAGCAAAGAGGTCCTTCTGCAGTTGTACAGAGCCCTAGTGAGACCACACCTGGAGTATTGTGTTAAAGAAGGAACTGCAGATGCTGGAGAATCGAGGGTACACAAAAGGCTGGAGAAACTCAGCGGGTGCAGCAGCATCTAAGGAGCGAAGGAGATAGGCGACGTTTCGAGTCGGGACCCTTCTTCAGACTGGTCAGGGATCAGGGAAACGAGAGATATAGACGGTGATGTGGAGAGATAAAGAACAATGAATTGAACAATGGGGATAGTTTTAAAGTGATTGGTGGAAGGTTAGGAGGCAGGCACGTGCCGTCAGGGTAGGCAAGGTAGGCACTGCCTACCCTGACTAAAATTATGAAATGGCAATAATTAAATATAAATAGTAAAGGCATGGGAGAATTATGCCTCTCTAAGAGATTGGTAGGCATAATTCTCCGTGCCTTTCATCCGCAGCGCTTGGAACACGGGAAGGGCTGTGCAGCCCACGGGCCGTCAGCGCTGCCTGAGCCGTCAGTTTCAAGGGAAGCCAAAGGCAGCAGAAATTCTGCCTTTGCAGTATACTGCGCATGCCCAGCGCGAGTTTCTTGGCTGGATTTTTGAATATGGATTGCCATTATTTTAATAGTTTCTCAGGAAACAAAGAGTGAAGAACGGACTTAATCTACCAATAACGTGGTAAGTGCATTTCCTGGTGCTTAATTTTTATAAATACTGTATTTCCTGGGGTGGGGGGGGGAAAGCTCCGTTCACAGTGTTTGGGGAGTCTGGCGTTGTGAAGGAGAGGTTCGGGGTCAGTAACCCACTTGCCACACTCCGGTCTGAATGCAGGTAGATGGGACTAGGTGAGAGTAAGTGTTCGGCATGGAGTAAAAGGGCAGAGATGGCCTGTTTCCGTGCTGTAATTGCTATATGGTTTTATTGTGGCTGGGGATCAAATTAGCTTGGGCGGCCGCCGCAGCGCTCCGAGCACAGACAGCACAACTGGCCGCCACTTCAAGGAAGGAAGCAGCTTGGGTGACTGACTTTGAGCGGCCGCCGGGACCCTGCCACTTCAGCCACCTCAGCCCCGTCACCTCTGGCAGTGTCTCCGTCTGAACATCTCTCACCTGCCGCTCGCCGGCCGGCATCCCGCAAATCTTTAAATTCCGACAGCGCGTTCACGGGACCAGTTGAGGTTACTCAGCTGTGGGAATTTAAGGATTTGCGGGATGCGGTTGACACGAGCGAAGCCGGCGAGCGGCAGGTGAGAGATGTTCAGATGGAGAGCACTGCCAGAGGTGAGCGGGCCGGCAGAAGGCGCTGAAGTGGCAGCCGGTTCTGTTGTCGGGTCCCGGCGGCTGAACACACCCAAGCTGCTTCTATCCTCGGAAGTGGCGGCCAGTTCTGCTGTCCGTGCCCGGAGCGCTGTGGCAGCGGTGAGTGAGTTACTGATATGATCTCTGGCCCCCCTCCTTTTCAACACTCCTGCCCTCCCAGCATCATTAACCCCTGGCACAGACTCTCCACACGATGTGAAAGGAACTCTCCCTCCAAATGGACCCTTGAATTAGTATTGTCATTCAATAAGATGACAACTGATTTAACGTCCCGGTGTGCTCCCGTTTTTCCCACCATCTCTCCACCTGCCTTCATCCTCCGCCCCTCACCCATTCAGTGATTAGAAAATGAAGGAGATTGAGAAGCCTCGGTAAAATTGAATTGTTACTTATTTTTTACGAAGAGAACAATCTGCGCATGCGCGGTTTAAGTTTTTTTTTTAAAAGCCGGCTGACTGCCTACCCTGAGTGATTACTCACGGCACGTGCCTGTTAGGAGGGGAGATGAGGAAAGATCTTTTCTACCCAGATTGTTGGTGATCGACGACCTGGTGTTCTTGCCACTCGGCTTTCGATCATCCGGAATTGGAGGCAGTAGGGAACATGAGGACTTGTATGGGGGACATGTCAATAACCAAAGGTCGGTAGCCTCCTTTTGCTCTAGTATTTTATTTCCCTCACATGTTTAAACTATAATGTTTTATTATTAATATTTAATGTTTTATGTGTCATTCTTAATTGTTACTGTATGTCATGTGGGTACTTGCGCACACACACACAATTTATAAGCATGTTGAGGGCATTACTGAAACCATCTCCAGTGACTAATTAGGACTGGAACCGGTTAAACAGAAGGATTTTTTTTTTTGGAGATGACTGCATGACCTTGGGTTGTTTATTTTGCTCTGAGGCCAAAAGGATGTTCATTCCTCTGCAGACAAGCTGGAGATTTACAGATAAACATCATATTGACGTCTGTCTCCAAGTCTTGGAAGCCAATAAATAGAAATGCATTGCCATAGCACCGTGCTCCACCATTTAATAAGGTATTTTTAGGTGAGAGGGGCAAAGTTTAAAGGCTATGTGCAGGCCTAGTTTTTATTTACACAGAGGGTATGGTGCTGCCCGGCGCTGTTAGATCACTACAACAATCCCATTTACCATACAAGTCCTGCCCGTCTGTCTTACCTAAATGTAACACCTCACATTGATCCCAATTAAATTACATTTAGTTTTTAGTTTAGAGATACAGCACGGAAACAGGCCCTTCGGCCCACCGGGACCAGCAATCCCCGCACATTAACGCCCACTAGGGACAATTTTTACATTTACCAAGCCAATTAACGTACAAACCTGTACGTCTTTGGAATGTGGGAGGAATCCAAAGATCTCGGAGAAAACCCACGGAGGTCACGGGGGGAACGTACAAACTCCGTGCAGACAGCCCCCGTAAGCGGGATCGAACCCAGGTCTCCGGCGCTGCATTCGCTGTAAGGCAGCAACTCTACCGCTGCGCCACCGTGCCATCTGGCATTCCTCGGCCCATTGACCCAGTAGTTCAAAGTAGAGCAGAAAGTCACTTACCAGGTGCCACTGGGATGGGTACTTTGGATCATCGAAGTGCAGACTCCGTTTGGAGCGTTTCAGCAGCTTTTGTTCGGAATGCCACCTCACACTGCCATGTTTGGCAAGCAAGGCCTCAATGGAACTCCTAATCCTCAGTGCCGTCTCCTCCTCTAAGCCACTGTGGTTACATCTATGCGGCGGGAGAGCAAAGAGATAATGTCCGGCCAATTCCCCAATCTGCCCCCGGTTCTCGAGGTCGGCAAACTCTGCGAGTTCATCTGCAAGCCGATCGAGCGACCAGGCCGTCCTTGTGCCAGAGTCATTCCCCAGTGATAAATGCACTGCCCAGGTGAAGGTTCCCCTTTCCACACCCAATCCTGCATTTCCTCCATTGTCCATTTCATTGCCAGCTCGACGATTAGATGCTGAAGTCCCAATGTTCAAGGCTTTGGCAAATCCATTCTGTGCAACCACCGGTGACAAGATGGTCACCGCTGACAGGCTCAAGAGGGTTGGCAAAAGGATCTCCATCACTACTCTCCATGGTGACACACTCCACTTCAGATGCTGCATCAGATCTAATCACTGCAATGAAAAGCAAATAAACCATGAGCACGGTGATGCAGCGGTCGAGTTGCTGCCTTGCAGCACCAGAGACTCCCGACGACTGATGCTGTCGGTACGGAGTTTGTACGTTGCCCCTGTGACCCTGTGGGTTTTCTCTTGGTGCTCTGGTTTCCTCCCACACCTCACACCTCAAAGACAAGCAGGTTTGTAGGTGATGGAGTAAGGTACTGCTGGTTTAAACTGAAGAGGGACACAAAGTGCTGGAGTAGAAACATAGAAACTAGGTGCAGGAGGAGGCCATTCGGCCCTTCTAGCCAGTACTACCATGCCTGCCTTCTCCCCATATCCCTTGGTACCACTAGCCCCTAGAGCTCTATCTAACCCTCTTAAATCCATCCAGGGATTTGGCCTCCACTGCCCTCTGTGGCAGGGAATTTCACAAATTCACAACTCTGTGTGAAAAAGTTTTTTCTCACCTCAGTCTTAAATAGGGGTATTAGGGGTTCAGTATTGATGTGGATAGAGAACTGGCTGGCAAACAGGAAGCAAAGAGTAGGAGTAAACGGGTCCTTTTCACAATGGCAGGCAGTAACTAATGGGGTACCGCAGGGCTCAGTGCTGGGACCCCAGCTATTTACAATATATATTAATGATCTGGATGAGGGAATTGAAGGCAATATCTCCAAGTTTGCGGATGACACTAAGCTGGGGGGCAGTGTTCGCTGTGAGGAGGATGCTAGGAGACTGCAAGGTGACTTGGATAGGCTGGGTGAGTGGGCAAATGTTTGGCAGATTCAGTACAATGTGGATAAATGTGAGGTTATCCACTTTGGTGGCAAAAACAGGAAAGCAGACTATTATTTAAATGGTGGCCGATTAGGAAAAGGGGAGATGCAGCGAGACCTGGGTGTCATGGTACACCAGTCATTGAAAGTAGGCATGCAGGTGCAGCAGGCAGTGAAAAAAGCGAATGGTATGTTAGCTTTCATAGCAAAAGGGTTTGAGTACAGGAGCAGGGAGGTTCTACTTCAGTTGTACAGGGTCTTGGTGAGACCACACCTGGAGTATTGCGTACAGTTTTGGTCTCCAAATCTGAGGAAGGACATTATTGCCATAGAGGGAGTGCAGAGAAGGTTCACCAGACTGATTCCTGGGATGTCAGGACTGTCTTATGAAGAAAGACTGGATAGACTCGGTTTATGCTCTCTGGAATTTAGGAGATTGAGAGGGGATCTTATAGAAACTTACAAAATTCTTAAGGGGTTGGACAGGCTAGATGCAGGAAGATTGTTCCCGATGTTGGGGAAGTCCAGGACAAGGGGTCACAGCTTAAGGATAAGGGGGAAATCCTTTAAGACCGAGATGAGAAAGACTTTTTTCACACAGAGAGTGGTGAGTCTCTGGAACTCTCTGCCACAGAGGGTAGTTGAGGCCAGTTCATTGGCTATATTTAAGAGTGAGTTGGATGTGGCCCTTGTGGCTAGGGGGATCAGAGGGTATGGAGAGAAGGCAGGTACGGGATACTGAGTTGGATGATCAGCCATGATCATATTGAATGGCGGCGCAGGCTCGAAGGGCTGAATGGCCTACTCCTGCACCTATTTTCTATGTTTCTATGTTTCTAAATGACCTTCCCCTTTATTCTAAGTAACTCAGTGGGTCAGGCAGCATATCTGGAGAGGAGGAATGGGTGATGTTTCGGGTCAGGATGCTTCTTCAGACAAAAAGTAAGACGGGGGGGGGGGGGGGGGGGGGGGGGGAGGAAGAAAGAGCTGTGAAGTGAGAAAAGGCAGTCTTTCCTCGCCTCAAGCTTCCCCCACACCCCACCCACTTCTTTCAGTCTGAAGAAGGGTTCTGACCGGAAACATCACCCATCCTTTTTCTCCAGAGATGCTGCCTGACCCGCTGAGTTGCTCCAGCACTTTGTGTCTCTCTTTTGAATAAACCAGCATCCGCAGACCGTTGTTTCTACTTCCTCTAGTTCTTGATTCCCCAACCCTGGGAAAGAGACTGTGCATTCACCCTATCTACTCCCCTTATGATTAAGTAAGTATGTTTATTGGCCAAGTATTCACAGGAATACAAGGAATTTGCCTTGGTGTTCCACCCACAAGTAACAACATGACATGCAGTGACAGTTATGAATGCCTCAGAAAACACTAAACATTAATAATAATAAAACATTAATGATAAAACACCATTGATCAAGCATGCGAACAACAAAATACCAGATCAAAGGGAGGCTACAGATTTTTGGCTGTTGAGTAGAGCAACTACTCGTGGATAAAATCTGTTTTCATGTCTGGCTGTGGCAGCTTTGACAGTCCGGAGTCGCCTTCCAGAGGGAAGTGATTCAAAGAGTTTGTGGCCAGGGTGAGAGGGGTCAGAGATAATCTTGCCCGCTCGCTTCCTGGCCTTTGCAGTTTTGCGTTTCATACTCAATGAGTTTTTAGTTTTATACACCTCTATAAGACCCCCCCCCCCCCCCCCCCCCCCCCCCCCCCCCCCCCCCCCCCCCCCCCCCCCCCCCCCCCCCCAGCCTCATGCACCCCAAGAAATAAAGTCCTACCCTGCCAAATCTCTCCCTGTAGGTCAGGCCCTCTAGTCCTGGCAATATCCTCATAAATCTTTGTGCTACATGGCATCTTTCCTCCAGCAGGTATTTACAGGAGTGGTTGGGAGAGGATGAGCAGTGGAACCAGGGCCTTGCAATCCCAAACTCTTATGTATCCTGTCAATGTTGACCCACAGGCAAATATTGACCACCTCACTTGCAGGAATTCCCCAGGTTTATACTCCAGGATTAAATGCGACTGGATATTTGGCCTCCTTAGACTATATTGCTTTACTCTGGGATGTCACGAGGGATAAATTACCATTGTCCAGAAGCCTGGAGCTTTGATCCGGAGTTCAGTTTTAATCCCATTGCAACAGCTGGGAAATTGACACTCACATAATTACGTCTGGAAAAATAGCTGGCATTGTTAATGGTAACAAAGAATTTTACAGCATAGGCAGTAAAATCCCCAATAATTCATGTGTTTATCAGAGAAGTGTGTTGACTCTCGCTATTCAGACTGGCCCGTGCGTGACTCGTTTTATCAATGGTGCTTTTATCGTCACATGCGCAAAGTGTAAATGCACAGTGAAATTCTTACAAACAGCTCAGTGGAGTATTGCCAAACTTAAGCGCATCCCCGATTAACAAATTATACAGAAATAGTCTACTGATCCCACTCGCGTGCAAGAAGAACCATGTGTTTACGCCATTTTCAAAGTCCAGTCCACACCTTCTAGGTGTTATGAGCGGTGCCCGTTCTAGGCAAGGCCCAGGCTGCCGCGGGCCTCTAGCCATCGCCTTCGCTGAACGTGCGGGTCGACCTGCGAACCGATGTCCCGCTCCTCTCCCGTCCACCTTTGTTCCCCGGGTGCAAGTGGGGAGAAGGCAGGAACAGGATACTGATTGGGGATGATCAGCCATGATCTCATTGAATGGGCGGTGCTAGCTCAAAGTGCCGAATGGCCTACTCCTGCACCTATTGTCGATTGTCTCCCGCAGCTGACCACGAGGGTGCGGTAGGCCAGACACCTCTCCTCTCCAATTCCCTTCAGTAATGGCAAGTAATGAATCAGAGTACCGCTCTGATAAGTTTCTTATAGAAACTTACAAAATTCTTAAGGGGTTGGACAGGCTAGATGCAGGAAGATTGTTCCCGATGTTGGGGAAGTCCAGGGCAAGGGGTCACAGCTTAAGGATAAGGGGGAAATCCTTTAAGACCAAGATGAGAAAGACTTTTTTCACACAGAGTGGTGAGTCTCTGGAACTCTCTGCCACAGAGGGTAGTTGTGGCCAGTTCATTGGCTATATTTAAGAGGGAGTTAGATGTGGCCCTTGTGGCTAAGGGGATCAGGGGGTATGGAGAGAAGGTAGGTACGGGATACTGAGTTGGATGATCAGCCATGATCATATTGAATGGCGGTGCAGGCTCGAAGCGCCGAATCGCCTACTTCTGCACCTAATTTCTATGTTGCCATGTCAGATTTTTTATATGTATGCCACATTAATTGTTATTAAATTTCCAAAATGTTTCCCATAACCAGTTTAGCAGGAAGTGCCTTGCACCCAATGGTTGTTTATTATCACATATACCAAGGTAAAATTAAATTCTTTAATTTGCATACAGAGTAGTAAAATTATTGCTATACCCAAGTACAAACTCCCATTAAGTACAGAATGCATAGAAACAGCCCAATAAGTCCACATGCAAGAGGCACCAGGTTTTGGCGACATTTTCAAAGTCTGTAAAATTACGCCATTAAATGAGGCCATAAAGGCCCAACTAATTGGCTCCATTTTACAGCTGGAACTAGTTGCACTGAGAAGTTTAGAAACCCTAGGTCGACAAAAATGCTGGAGAAACTCAGCGGGCGGGGCAGCATTTTTGTCTATCTTCGATTGTTCCAGCATCTGCAGTTCCTTCTTAAACAAGTTTGAAACCGTAGTTGGATTAGGACATTGCATCCTGCCCTATGTTTCGGTATCTGGATGAACCAAGCACCTAAACAAGGAGATTAAAAAAAACACCTCCGACAATGCTGCACCTGGATGGCGGTCAGATATTACTCTGAAGTCTCTGAACTGTTTCTTGCGATCATGATCTCCCAACTCAAGACGTTTTGCGTACACGCAGGTAATGTTCCCCCTTTCTCTCTACCAATAACTTCCATGTATTTTTGCCATGGACAGTGAAAATGGCAATGGAGTCAGGCGCAGACAGATTTGGCCCCAGGATATAATTTTCAAAAGGCCGTAAAGAAATGAGATATAAAGTGTTAGGAGAAGATACTCCAGAGGATCTGAAGGCAATGTGGGATTGATTAAAACCTGGGGTGAGCAATAGACTAGAATTGTAGCAAAACATATCTGAGAGCATTGTAGGATTATTATTCTACACTATGTTCATGACATCAATACTTTCATCATGCCATTTGGCCCCTAATGTCTGACTCATGGCCTAACTCTTTATTGAGGAATTGCTACCGTCAGCGAGGTCTCATGTTCATCTACCCAACCCTTCTATTGTTTTACTTTGCTCTCCGCAAATTCCAAAAACAAAAATAAACGCTTAATTTCAGTGCGAAGATCTTTCTCAGAGATCAAGCAGATACAAAATTTGTCTCCATCCCAACAAGAGAATAACAATTTGAACCAAATCTTAGATTTAGGTTTATTATTGTCAAGTGTACGGAGGTAGAGTGAAAAGCTTTGTTTTGCATGCTATCCAATTGGATCAGATAATAAATACAATCGAGTCAAACTCGAGTACAATAGTTAGAGCAGAGGCAAAGATCATAAGATCGTAAGTGATGGGAGTAGAATTAGGCCATTCGGTCCAACAGGTCTACTCCACCATTCAATCATGACTGATCCATCTCTCTCCTAACCCCATTCTCCTGCCTTCTCTCCATAACCTCTGACACCCGCAAAGACAGAGTGCAGAATATAGTTCTCACATCTCCCAAAAGGCTGAGCATTGACTAATTGCAAAATACTTCACCCCTGCCATCTGGAAGAAGTCGGAAAACTGTAGCGACCAGGTTCAGAATCAGTATCTTCCCAACAACTAATAGGCCAATAAACACTGCAAACTCTAACTAAAGTCCAAAATATGAACTCTCTTGGTGGCACTAGGGAATTAGGACATGGTTTTGTTTTTGGGAATATTGCCCAGTGTTCTGTTTCACTGCTCGTAAGATTGCAAATCCATATTGTTTTATTATTTTTATTTTAATTTAGAGATACAGGATGGAAACAGGCCCTCGGCCTACTGAGTCCGCGCCGACCAGCGATCCCCGCACACTAACACTATCCTACACACACTGGGGACAATTTACATTTACACCAAGCCAATTAACTTACAAACCTGTACATATTTGTAGTGTGTGAGGAAACCGAAGATCTCGGAGAAAACCCATGCAGGTCATGGGGAGAACACATAAACTCCATACAGACAGCACCCTTGGTCAGAATCAAACCCAGGTCTCTGGCGCTGCAAGGCAGCAACTCTAACAATGAGCCACTGTGCTGCCCAACTTATTGAACGTTTTTAATGATTGCTTATTAAATTATCTATTGAACATCATTTTTACACACCTGTTGTGCAGCTGCAATTAAGATTGACAGATTCCGGAGACATGGCAATAAAATGCTCTCTTCACTCTCTAGTTATGGCTGCAATAGATGCAGTTCACCACAAAGTTGACCAGTGAATATGGCCTGGTGCAATCAACAGCAATGGCACAGAAGACCACGTGACTTGTGTTTGAGGTGTGTACCTTTGTGCCACTGTCAGCATTCTCACAATCACCTTTCTAGGGCGGCACGATGGCGCAGCAGTAGAGTTGCCACCTTACAGCAGAGAGACCCAGGTTCGATCCCGACTATGGGTGCTGTCTGTACAGAGTTTGTACGTTCTGTGACCACAAGTTTTCTCCGGGTGCTCCCGTTTCCTCCCACACCCCAAAGATATACAGGTTCGTTGGTTAATTTGCTTAGTAAATTTGTAAATTGTCCCTAGCACGTGTAGGATAGTGCTAAGTGTGCGGGGATCACTGGTCGGCGTGAACTTGCTGGGCCGAAGGGCCTGCTTCCACGCTGTATCGCTAAACTAAACTATCATACACCAGTACATGGAACTCCTCCTCTCAAACACAGAACTCCCCACAGGTACATCAGCAAGTTCCAAGAACCTGAACTAGTCATCAAGTGTATTCCGTGCAAAGCTTATACTGAGATCCTTCATCCCAGAAAGAGTTGATGGTGCAAAGCTTCCCGAAAACGTTTCCCCATTTGACACAGCCCCTTAGTTGCTCTGCATTCTTTGGTTTTAGCACTATCATGATCCAGGTTACTTCAGATAACTGATAATTTATTATACATTTATTTTTCTTGTGGTTGTATTTAGCGTGCCTGTAAAGCCAAGGCAAGTAAAGGGCCTGTCCCACTTGGCGATTTTTTCGACGTCATATCAGTGTCGCCAAAAGATTTTGAACATTTCCAAATCCAGCGGCGACAAATAAAATGTTGCGACACTCGAAAAAACACCACGCGTCATCACGCGGCGACCGGATACGCTAGTCAATGATGCTGGCAGACGCCGAAAAAAATGGCCAAGTGGGACAGGCCCCTTAAGAATATTACCTTCCCAGTACATATCCAGTGGAGAGGACAAATCAGCACTCTCGAACTCTTGATAATGGTGAGATACAGAGGAACATACCACTCTTAAACCCCTGTCTCACGGTGCAAGGTGACCCACGAGTGACCCAGATTTGTCACTCGCAGTAATCACGTACACTAAACGTAGCGGGAACGTCGGAACTCTTGCGAGCAACTTAGCGACTCGTGGTGCTAGCGGCAGGTACCCGTGAAACTTGGTAACTCGTGAAAAAAATCAAACATGTTTGATTTTTTCCACAAATCAAATTTACAGTTCAAGTTAAAAATTGAAACATTTTAAACTCGTTTATAACGTGGTGGCCCGTGCGTTTACCTTAAGTGATTCGTGAGTCTACCGTGGGAACTCTTTTAACACAGCGGGCAGGCAGCATCTCTGGAGAGAAGGAATGGGTGACGGGATGACATTTCCAAATTTCTCCAGCCCCATGTGTTCACTTTTTTCAACTAGCATCTGCCCTTTCTTGTGTATGACATAATTTGTATTTACAGTGTGTGTGTGAGTTACCCCAGCCTTGTGTCTTGGCAATTCATGATTCACACACACACAATGCTGGGGTAACTCACACACACACAATGCTGGGGTAACTCACACACACACACAATGCTGGAGTAACTCACACACACACACACACGAACAATGCTGGAGTAACTCTCGCGCACACACACAATTCTGGAGTAACTCAGCGGGACAGGCAGCATCTCCGGAGAGAAGGAATGATGATGTCTCCGGTCGAGACCCTTCCTTAGACCACTACCCAGAGATGCTGCCTGTCCCGCTGAGTTACTCCAGCATTTCAACTATCTTTAAACCAGCATCTGGACTTCCTTCCCACATAATAACCAATGAGATTCCCCACTAAACTTCCGTGTCCTCATTGTTCCCCTCTCTGTCTTCCCCAGACCTGTGTATATGTGTATGTGTATATGTATATATACTTTGAGTGGTTCCTGGGGTGCCTACTGCTGGGTAACTCCGCAAAATATCACCCCCCTGCATTTCAAATCGAAATCTCTTGTATATATATATATATATATATATATATATATATATAGATATACACACGTGTGTGTGTGTGTGTGTGTGTGTGTGTGTGTGTGTGTGTGTGTGTGTGTGTGTGTGTGTGTGTGTGTGTGTGTGTGTGTGTGTGTGTGTGTGTGTGTGTGTGTGCGCGCGCGTTGTTGGGTCCCGGCGGCTGCTCAAAGTCAGTCACCCGAGCTGCTTCCTTCCTCGGAAGTGGCGGCCAGTTCTGCTGTCCGTGCCCGGAGCGCTGCGGCTGCCACCCAAGCTAATTCACTCCCTGGCCACAATAAACCCATATAGTAATGACAGCACGGAAACAGGCCATCTCTGCCCTTTTACTCCGTGCCGTTTACTGTCACCTAGTCCCATCTACCTGCACTCAGACTGGAGCGTGGCAAGTGGGTTACTGACCCCAATCCCCTTCTTCACAACGCCAGACTCTCCAAATACTATGAACTGAGCTCTCTCCCCACCCCGGGAAATACAGTATTTAAAAACATAAAGCACCAAGAAATGCACTTACCACGTTATTGGTTGGTGGAGGGTGCGCATTTTCCCTTTGTAGGTCGTATTAATAGATGCCGCCGCGCTGAAATAACTCAAAGCCACAGGATGGAGTATTTTAACATTGTTGCTTTATTAAAACATACCTTAATTCATGGTTGGCTCAAGAGTAACGGGAGAGGAACTTGGTAACTCGGAGGAGGAACTTGGAACATCGCAGAAATGACATACCCGTGGGAACTCGGTTAAACACTTGAACATAAACTTGAAGTCTCGTACACAACCACGAGTCTTTCACTCGGGGTACCTCGTGGGTCAACACGCACTGTGAGACAGGGCCATTATCTGTAGCACGACTTCCTTGATGCAATGTGCTGGCTTCAACAAGTACAGCTTACACCACCTCCTCAGGTTAAGCAAACCTTGGATTAACATGAAGACAACATGCATTACCCAAACTACTGCAAAACAGATTGTTGTCGACCTTGGCTTACGATGCTTCCAATTTGACAGCAACACGAACTAACTAATTCCTGAGACTGCAGAGGTTGGAATCTTGAGTGATATACAAAGTGCAGGAGGAAGTCAGCAGGTCGATAGACAATAGACAATAGGTGCAGGAGTAGGCCATTCAGCCCTTCCAGCCAGCACCACCATTCAATAAGATCATGACTGATCATCCCCAATCAGTACCCCGTTCCTGCCTTCTCCACATATCCCGCTGAGTTTCTCCAGCATTTTTGTCTACCTTTGATTTTTCCAGCATCTGCAGTTCTTTCTTAAACGTTAATATGGTCAGTGGTACTTTACAGCACATTTCTTGTTTTGCTTTCTCTCAATATTTACTCATTATACTTTACCCACGACCTCATTTCAAAGGAATGTTTCTAGATCTAGTCTGCACACAAGTTTCTAAACCCAATCGCACATCCTGTCTTGCTCTACGCTGGCATTCTGTACTGATCAATCTAGAATCTTTCACTTTACACAAAAAGTCAGAACACACATTCTGGCAAGAAGTATCCAGACATGTCTGCATCACCATCACATACCAAACTGGGGTCAATTAGATTAGTATAGAGAGTAGGTATATGATGATCAGCAAATCACCGGAAAAAATAAATCGCGTAAGTAGGACAGGTCCGTAAGAATTTCATTTTTCTATCTGGGGCATACAACAATAAAACACTCCTGACTCAATTGCCCACCCCCCCCCCCCCCAAACACCATCTACTTTCTACTCACCCCACTGCCCCTTCTCACCCATGTCCCTTTTCTCCCAAGAGTTGCACTTTGCATCTATCTTCGGTACACACCAGCATCTACAGTTCCTTCTTGCGCGTTTTGTTTGCTCCAACAGATTTTCATCTGCATAACAGTTGCCTCATAAGCTCAGTGAGGAGCATGTGATCATGTCATGGGAAGTGTTGCGCCATTTTAAGTAGGTGATGAAAGGAAAATGTAGGTAAAAGGGAAAACCTCCAATCGTAACAGTTTACATAACCTCAGCGTGCACAACTGCATTTTACGCCAATTAACTACTTTTGAAGTGTGGTCGGTTGCAGTAATATGCAGCAATGTAATAACAAATGGCTCGTAGGGATTCCATTGTCGGCAGAGCGGAGATTTAAGGGCCTGTCCCACTGCACGAGGTAATTCAAGAGTTCTCCACTGATTCAAGCTCGTGTAATAGACAATAGACAATAGGTGCAGGAGCAGGCCATTTGGCCCTTCGAGCCAGCACTGCCATTCAATGTACCCCATTCCTGCCTTCTCCCCATATCCCCTGACTCCTCTATTTTTAAGAGCCCTATCTAGCTCTCTCTTGAAAGCATCCAGAGAAGCTGCCTCCACCGCCCACTGAGGCAGAAAATTCCACAGACTCACCACTGTATGTGAGAAAAAGTATTTCCTCGTCTCCGTTCTAAATGGCTTACTCCTTATTCTTAAACTGTGGACCCTGGTTCTGGACTCCCCCGACATCGGGAACATGTTTCCTGCCTCTAGTGTATCCAAGCCCTTAACAATCTTATATGTTTCAATGTACATATCGGGTACGTAGGAGTTCGTGGATGTCACGTAGCAGCTCGTACGAGTAACAGTAGGTATACGGGAAATCCGGTAAACTCGTGACATTTTTTCAACACTGTGAAAAATGTCCACTAGTAAAAAAACTCATGATG